>CM053603.1:75024054-75050514 GCA_028646535.1 Procyon lotor
TTAAGTATTTTATTTTTTAATTATTAAAAATTTTTTAAAGATTTTATTTATTAATTTGACAGAGAGAGAGAGATGACAAGTAGGCAGAGAGGCAGGCAGAGAGAGAGAGGGAGAAGCAGGCTCCCTGCTGAGCAGAGAGCCCGACGTAGGGCTCGATCCCAGGACCCTGAGATCATGACCTGAGCTGAAGGCAGAGGCTTTAACCCACTGAGCCACCCAGGCACCCGAAGTATTTTCTATTTAAATGTTATTTGCTTCTTTTTGAAGCAGGGAACCCAATATGAAATGGACCAGGCCCTTTTCTTCTAAGAACTGGATCTCTATCTTGGTTAGATATTAGAATATCAAGAGAGCTTTTACAAATCCTGATGCTTAGGCTGTGCTGAAAAATAAGTCAGTCTCTGGAGTGGGCCCAGGCATCAGTATTTTTTAAAGCTCTTTACGTAATTTCAATGTGTTGCCAAGGTTGAAAACCACTGCTCCAAATGTGCTGCACAGCCAGCCTGGGGCTGAAGATCTTTCTCCCTGGGGAGCTGTATCAAGTGTTCTCACTTTATCACTGTATCACATATGTATCTCACCTGCTTATCAACACCTTCTTTTATTTGCCTGAGCATCTTCTCACCTTATCCTTGTTCTGCTCAGAATCTCAGTTGGTGACCATTCAAGGTCTTCTGCTTACACTTCTTGGCTACAATCTTCCTTCTGGGTGATGAAAAAGACCCTGGATGTCCCTTCCTATTTACAGAGGAAGCATGAGCTTGTCTCCTGGGAACAGCATCCATAGCCTTTCTGCGATGAAAAGTGCCATGGGCCAGAGCTCTTGCCACCAACTCTTAAAGTGACTTGGGCCAGTTGCTTCTCTTGTATGCACCCAGTTTCCTCACCTGTAAAATTAGGGGACCACACTGCACAGTCCTCTATTTCTGACAGTCTGGACAAGTGAAGGCAGCCTTGTATTCCTTTGAGAAGGTTCTAGAACCAGGCTCTAAGACTTCCCTCAGAGATATGTGATGTCTGATGGGTATTGCCTCTGACCTCTCCTACTGAGTGTGCCCAACTCTGAGGGACAGAGTTGGAAATGGAGAACTTTGGTGCTGAAAAGATGTCAAGTAGCTCGTTAGATATGTAACAAAGTATGCAGTAGATTTAGACATTAGCATGGTCTTTTTCCTTCTTTTCCTTTAAAACTGAGAAAAATGGCTATTTTGAAAGAGTTATGGGCAGCCCAAATGTCTCTTTTTTTTTTTTTTTTTAAAGATTTTATTTATTTGACAGAGAGAAACACAGCGAGAGAGGGAACACAAGCAGAGGGACTGGTAGCGGGAGAAGCAGGCTTTCTGCAGAGCAGAGAGCCCGATGTGGGGCTCGATTCCAGGCCCCTGGGATCTGACCTGGGCCGAAGGCAGACGCTTAACGACTGAGCCACCCAGGCGCCCCACCAAATGTCTCTTTTGAAAGAGACCACTCAGCACTCCCATGGTGTTGTGGGATGCAAAAAGCCTACTGTCTCTAGGTTGAGGGTATTGTGTGCCATGGAGAATCCTGGGGATTGGGTCAGGTGAGAGTGGACAGCCAGATGGAGGAGGCCACAAGAGGACCCTGTCCTTGGGGGATATCTGGGAACTAGGAGAAGCCAGCATCACTATGGATTCTGTAGAAGGGCTACCGGGGAGCTCTCCAAGGAGATGCATGGAGCAGGGGTGGGGGAGAGATCCTGCTCGTGGAGTAAGGGGCCAATGGGAGAGCCAGAACTTCAGGTGGGGGCCCTGCAGGAGGGCTGTGGCAGGGCTCAGTCCAGCCACAAGCAGAGAGATGCCCTCACAAAGACACTGGGCAGAAGGGGCAGCACTGCTGTGGCTGAGGATACGTGAGGAGACTGTCTGGAAGCTTGTCTCAGGCCTGGCTCCAGAGCCCACAAAAGATGGCATCCGGATGTTTATAGGGGGCAGACCTTCAGAGAGAGCAGATTCCCTGCATTGAGATGGTGAGGACTGGGGTACAACAAGAAGTGGCCCTTCCTTTACAACTAGAGGGCTGCTCCTCACAGCGCTTGCTCTGTGGCACACAGATCATTCACAGACCAGGACAAAGAGCTGATTACGAGAGCAAAATGTACAGGATCAGTGCCTCTGGTATGTTCACGGAACTGCTGCTATGATTATTATCATTGCTAACGATCCGTCATGGGAATGTTTTCAAGAACTGTGGCCCAATTTACATGGATCCTTTTGCTGACTTCTGCTTGGTAACGAGGGACCATTGCCCAGGCCTGTCCTTTACGTTTGTGGGGCCCAGGCCAAGAGTGCAAAAGGAGGCCTACCTACTTAAACATTATAAATTAAGCTAATAGCCAATGTCATAGCCATGTGAATTATTTGATATTGCAAAATGCTCCTTAGCCACCATACATATACAACTACTGTGAATGCAGCACTAATTAATGACAGCACCTGGAAGAATACACTGGAACACAAAGGGAAGCAAGAAAAAGGCTGCTCAGCACTACTGGGAAATTATATTCTGTTATGCAAGGATCTATTGTATTCATGCTCTCTGAGAGGAAGGATTGGGTAAATCCATAGTCTCGATCTAAGCACACTGCCTGCCTCCTGTGCCTCACATTCATAGCCATCAGCAATCACCTTTGCTTCGAGGCTACAAAACAAAAGGTTTGGAATTGTTTTTATTGGGCTCTCAAGGGTGATCATCAAGACGGTGGATATTTAGGTTTTGTGTTTGTAATGCGTGGAGTGCTTGAAAGCATGGGGTCCCCTTGTTGTGTCAGTATTATTTAATTTAATTTAATTTAGGACTTTAGATACAGAGATTTTAGCTCAGCAAATCCCCATTTCATGATACAACCTAACCTTCAGTGTATCCAAGGACCTCTTAACACTGAATGTGAAATTCAGGGTTAGTTTTTCAGAGAACTATTAAAGTAGACTATATGATGGTTTGCATCTATTTAGAGAAATCCAACTTAAAATTAGTTTAAGATAGATTCAGTTTAACTCCTGGATTATTTTTTTTTTAACCAAAACAAGTTTCAGTTTGTTTGTTTGTTTGTTTGTTTTAGCACCAGATAAGACATGATTGAGGATCAAAAGGATCAATACCGTTGGATGTAGATAAGTGTTTATATAGAGGCAGGTGTCTAGGTCCCCAGGAGGAGACTATAGGGAACCGAGGAAGAGGTGCCGGACCCATGGGTTGGGTTGCCTCTGTGTGAGGAGCATGCGGTGTGGCCCGTCCTGCATCCCCATCACTGGCTTAACCACTGTGGCTCGCTTGGCAATCAGCCTCTTCTTGTCTCCCTAGCCGGCAAGCGCAGGCCTTCCAAGCCCTGTATTTCCCGCCCCAGCTGTCCATTCAGCCATTGTAGCTGGCACCACTTAAGCCTTGACAAGGCTTCTGTTGTCCCTTCAACTCCCCCAGGGGCTGGCTGTGCCTGCGTGCCCACCTTCCCAATCTCATCCCGACTGTCTTTCCTAGAGGCCAAGGTTCTGTTGGCGGAAACTCTCCCTTGGCTGTCAATCACAGTAGTGGAGAAGGTCCCTGTGAGTGAGAGCACTTCCACAAACTGGATTGGGGTGGCAGCTATGGGGGTGTGCAGCTCACCTTCTCTTCAGGAGGGAGCCAGTCAATGGGAGCTTCCAGCAGCAGTGCCCTCAGGATTGGTGTCTGTGTTTGAGCCATGGCCACTCTCTCCCAGGCAGCAGCAACCAATGACTGTGTTCAATAGGGGCAACAGGGATCTGACAGTTTCTGTCCAATGCAGGACTCCTTTAATAGCCAGTCTTTGTTCTAGATCTCCCAGTTGGGCTGGCCAGGATTTTCTTGGGGCTGAACAGCTCTGAGGATCTGAGGATCTTCCTGTTTAATTCTCCTTCTACCTCTCCTTTCAGAAGTGCACTGTAGTCTGAAGGCTCTCCCTACCAACTCCCGCTCATTCCTTCCTATCCTCCTTCATAATCATCTCCCCTTGTAATCTTTCGCACTGCTAACTCCATCTTGCTGTCTGCTTCCTGGAGGACCCGAACTAACATAACCCGTAAGAAAGTCTATGTTAAGAAAAATTATGTATGGCTTTTCAGCTGTTGGCAGAGAGGGTAAAAAATGGTTTGGGGTAGGGTGAGCCAACAGTGGCCTTCCTAGATCCACTTACTTAAGAGTGTGGCTTGAGCAAAAAATGAAATGGTGGAAAGGTATGAGCATCTTGGTTTCTGTGCTTTCCTGGATCTAGCCTCTTATAGGAAGTTTGGGATCCAGGTCTGGTGCTCACTTCCTTCCTTTGCCATCCTCCCCACTGCTTGCAGGGGCTGTCAACAGGTAGGATGCAACAGGGAAAGAAACTGGCTTTGAGGCCCTCTTTTCATTTGGCCAACTTTCCTACTTATAAATTTATATCTGTTCTTAATTACTTGTGCAAATATCTCTTAAATGCCTGTCTTCCTCTCTAGAATGTGAGTCCTATGAGCAAAGGGAAGGGACCCTGTCATTTTCAGTATTGATTTCCTAAAACCAAAAATAATATCTGAAATGTAAGAACTACTCAATAATATTAGTTAATGAATATATGAGTGAATGAAGAGAGGATGGACCATATTCTTGTGCTTCCAGCAGCTAAAAGAGCAAAGCAAGAAGTAAAAGGTGTCTCAAGATTTAGTATTCTAGCCAAAAATTAGACCTCCCATGGCCACCATTCTAATGAATATGGTCCCTGTGGTGTATCTACTCACTCCCTCACTCCATCCCTGAGCAATCCCTCTCCCAAATAGTGTCCCCAGTGCTGGAGATGCCACGTCTATGTTCCAGATGCTTTTTAAAAAATTTCTTTTAGGAGACCTATTTCCCCACCCCCTGTACCCAGAGTTTCCCAGTATGCTAAAGCCTCTATCTGTGTTGGCCAGTATGTTTAGGGTGCCCTGCAATTGCTCCCAACTCAGGAAAGCCTGTAAGATGACATTCCAAAGAGTACTCCTCCCATCTTCTTTCATTTAAATAATTACAAGTCTCTTCCTCCTGAAAGAAGTTCCCCATGGGGCAAAGTCCTTTGGAAGGTGATCCAAGCCTGGCTTTGCTGATGTGCCCTCAGACTTGAGCCATCCTCGGTCAATTATCTCAGGCACTGGACACACTAGCAAGTAATTATCTTCTACCAAGGGGAAAAACAATAGCCACACTCAAGAGTTGAGTTTAATTCAAGATTCACTGGCTCTCACAGAGTGGAGGAAGGAGGACCCTGTCTCTGCTCATCTTCACCAAGGACCAAAGGAGAGACAGTGGGTTGAAAAGACAGTAAGTCCCAATGACTGGTTGTTGCTGAGCTGTGGCTTCTTTAAAATATAAGGTCCGCTCACTCTTACAGAGTATATTAGATGTGCTCACAGAGGAGGTTGGGCTCTGGATAAAGTCCTGTGTTCCCTTCCTCCTTGGTCACCTCAGGGCACTAAGCCAATTAAAGGGCAAGTTGCCATACCAGGGACAAGTCCTTTCAGCAAGAGTCTCCTTCTATCTCAGTGGCTCACTTGCTCTGTCTTCCAGAAAATACATTATATAGAAGAAGATCCCTCCAAGATCAAGGTGGCAAAGAGTAGGTTTACTCAACCATTTATTCATTCAACAAACTTTCATGACATATGAACCACGTGCTTGCAATTGTTTTAAGAGCTGAGGATGTGTCAATGAACAAACAGAGAAGGTCCCTGTTCTCACAGAGCTTATGCTTTAACGGAGAGGAAAGACTATAAACAAGCTGCAAGTCAATAAGAAAGACAATTTCCAATAGTATTGAGTTCCAGGAAGACAATGAAAGGGATGATGTGATATCTTTGCTCTCTTTGCATAGAGATATGTGTTGGAGATAGGGTTGCTCATTTGGATTAATGGTCAGGAAAAGAACTCACCAGGGATTTGCCATTTGTTCTAATACTTGACCAACCCAAAGAAGTCAGCCCTAGAGGTAGAGCTTTCTGGGTAGATGGAAGAACAAGAGCCAAGGTTCTAAGATGGGATGAGCTAGGTGTGTCAGAGGAATCAAAAGAAAGTCCAAGTGGCTGAAATATAATATACTGGAAGAAGAGGTCGAGGTCAGAGGGGTAGGCTCTGTGGTGAAAATAACCAACCCGCCCTATTAATGCAAACTTTAGCAGTCTGTGCCCATTTCAATCTCTGGGCACCTGACACTAGGTGTGTGTTGGTGCAGGGATCATGGATTGGTCATAGGATGTGGGCCCTGAGCTGACTTCAGTCACTTCCACAGTCACACATACATCCAGATGTATCCAGAATCCCTCATTCCCACCAAACGTCTGGATGGCCTCTTCCATGTTTTACTCGTTTCTTGGCCAACTCAACAGAAGTGGCTTTGCAAACTCAGTATTCCCAACCAACGGCAGAATTCCTATTGGAACGATTTGTGTTTTATGAGAAAAGTGTTCAGTTCTCAGCGCTTTCCAGTGCTTTCTCTGTCTCCTGCATTGATTCTGTTGCTTTGCAGCATTGAGCTACAGACCAAATCCAATTCAGAGTATTATCACCAGAGCTTCTCACTGATCAAGCCAGGGCTCTGCGGAGTTTTTACAGCACCTCCACTCACATTCCATAGTGATTGTTCTGACTCCTAATTTCTCCTAGCTATTAGAGTCAATAAGAGTCATTTGAGATTCACACTTTCCTCCCAGTGAAAGAATCTCAACACCAACATTCTTGTTGGGCGGTCATCCGTCCTTGACTGGATTATTCCTCTAAAGAAGGATTCACCTCCATCTGAAGCAGTTGGTCCCTTTGTTGGGCAACTTCAGTTATTTGAAAGTTCATTACCCATTGAGTGGAAATTTATCTTCTGGTAACATTTATGTAGGGGATATTGGAAGAGTTACCTTGTAGTCTTAGAGTCTTGTCTCAGAATTACATAACCAATTCCTCACCTTTCTCCCTGATGAAGTCTCTAGATTGTTCTAGGCCCTCAGATCTACTCATATCGGTTAGGACTTCTTTCATAACAAATGACTGCAAATTCACATCAAATTGATTTAAGCCGAAAAAATAATTTGTTGGCTCACGTAACTGAAAAATCCAAGAAAAGCTCCAGGACTGTCTTGGTCCAGTATCTGTTTTGCCCCGGTCTAGACCACTGGCTCAGCTTTCCTTTGTGTTGGGGTCATTCTAGCACTCCATGGAGTAGCCCTTGGAACTCTAGGTTCACAGCAGTTTACAAGTGATGCCCTGGCTGGCTGGTCCTAATTGCATTCCCACTGGTAAGGCAGGGGGTATGGGTCAGAGGCACTAGAACAAATGTACTGAGAATGAGGAGAGGTGTTCCCCAGAAGGGAAGTGCAGTATAACCTAGAGAAGAAAAAAAAAGTAGATGCCTGGGGGCAAAACAATAGTACTCCCACTGAGCCACAGATTTGAAAGTAACCAATACGTCCCACTTTATCCGCTTGGGATACAATTAAGGTCACATCTCTTTTTGCAGTATTCTAGTTGAAGACCTCAAGCCTCCAATCTCAACTCATCTTTTCTCTCCTCCTGGGGTCTCCTTTTCCAGGATAAACAGAGAAGTGTCCCAGTTGTTAATTTGTGTTTATTTTTAATAAATGTGGGAGTGGAACTCAGATCAATCCCAGAAGCCAGAAATCAGACATCACAGCTAATGCCTGTGAGGACCCTAGAGACTTCTGTTCTGCTGCTGCCGTGGCCTTTACTGCACAAGGTGTCACCCTACTGGTCACAGGTGGAAATCTGGGGCCACTGGGACTGAGTCTCCCATTCAAATGCTGTTTGGGCAAGGGCAGGGTGTCCTCAGGTTGGGAAGGAGGCTGTCTTCCTCTGCCACTCCCTTCCCATGCCCTGGGCCATAGGGTCAGCCAACAGTGTCCTCAACAAAGTATGGCCTGGGTTCCAAGCATGTACATAAATAATTTTTAATGTTTGAGGGCTTTTGGAGATGGAGAAGAATTAGTACTCCTGTGCTTCATTTAATGGTTCATTTATCAAAGTTCCAAATTTCTCAAATGACTAACATTCCACCAACTTTAAATGTTCTATATTTCTCTACATAGCCACACAACACTTACACAATTATAAGTCAAAACTGATTGACTCACAAATTAAATTTCTCCAGTGATTTTCCCATTGATGACTTGAGTTTCTAAATATTTGTCATATTCTAAATCATATTACAAAACAAATCCATATATTAGACTTTCTTAAATGCTTCAAAAACTTGAGGAAATAAAAGCACTCCGAATATTGCAATCATTTTAAAACTGATTATTAGACTTTTATTAAAACCATTTATAAAAGTGCTAGTATCTGGATTTATTTATTATTTCTATTCTTGTCCTCATTCTTACTTTTATTCTAATATTTCATGGAAGCTCTCTTCCTAAGGTTTACAGTGGAGAAAATAAAAACCACCAATATTCCTAGCTTTCTCTTTGTAGACTGCTTGAAACAAAGGATACTTCTAGCAAATTTAGCGTTAAGCACAGTGGAGTCTGATTTATTTCACAGTGTTAATACAGGTTACACCTAGGGAGTGGCAGCAGGAGGAAAAAAAGAGGAGAAACTTTAATTTTTCCTGTATATACTTGTGTATTGTTAGAGTATTTTGTTATCTAGCATTTACTACCTTTGTGATGATAAATACAGTTTTAAGAGCTCTGAGCAACAAAAACTAAACCACCGATGGCAAGCACTTTTCTTTTTCTACTCCCTTTGAGTCTTTTTTTTTTCCCCTCTGAGGCATCTCTATTTCTTTTTTGCAAAATAAGAACCACAACCCACATTTATTTATTTTTCCTCCTGTCACAAGCACTTTCTCATGTTATCAAATATTCTCGGGAACCATGGAGCCTCTAACAGCTGCGTGGCACTATCACGGGGACACACCACAATTCACTGAGTCTTCTTCCTACGGTTGGCAAAGAATTGCTTCAAATCTGGGAAGTCCACGAAAGATCGTTTCATTTGAGTTTCTCATTTTCCAGCTGAGAAAGCCACGTTCCCTGAAGCTAGCAATTTGTCCAAGCTTGGCCAGCTGGTCAGAGGCTTGGCTGGGACCAGGCACTCCCCGACCCTGGCCTCCGCTCTTGCTGGCGTCACGCTGCCTCCTGGGCTTCTGCAAGGCACTTTTTGGAACCTAACTGTAGGGCACTGCCTACATTCTTTCTAAATTGCATTTTGCACTTGGGGCCCATTATTCTCGCCTGTCGAGATCATTTTGTATCTTCTGTCCTATAACCATTATCTAATGGGAGACCCTGTAGCCAACATCAGAAATTGTGGCTTTCCTCTATCATGATGGGCCTCCTAAGTCATCTCCGTGCCCGTGAAGGAGAAATACTGTCACAGCTTTTATCAGATAATGCCAATAGTCACCAGCAATTATAGGGAAGGGTGTTAATTAGCATACTTTGGTCCATGTTTCTCAGGGATCCCTTGGGTTCTGACTTTCTGGGATCAGCATTCCAGCGCATGCCTGGGCTCTGCCCAAGGGCCAGTGCTCACAGGATGGAAGAGGGATAATTATTGGGTGGGGAAAGCAAGGAGAGAAGGGAACTAACATTGGTGACCAACTCCGGACCCAGCTCTGAGTCCTGGGGTGTGGATGACAGAAATATTATGGGAGGGGGAGCCTGGAGGATGAGATTCTATGGTTTTGGATGAAAGCAAGTGGATTAGAGGTATTTCCCTTTTTACTCAAAGTGTCTTATCCTGAGGATGTGTCCTTAAACTCTACACGGAGGAATTCACCATGGTAGAGGAGGTCATTTTTGTAGGGCTGGGGCTTATTCTGCTTTTTCCTTTGCATTTTATGAGACCTATTCTATCCAATCTTTACAAATGCATCTTTGACATCAGTGTCAGCCCTCACAAGAATCAGTTTTGGCTCATGTAATATGGATTCTTCCAGAACGCCATGTTCATTCTCACCTAAGTTATTTGAGATGCAGCCCCTTCAAAATCTGTCTTTGGAAATGTTGTGGTGTGGGTTAACATTTTTCATGTATTGCTTTTCAGAAAATACTTAATTCATATAAATGCGATTGGCAAGCCCCACAGGATGTGATGGTTTCTATTTATGGTTAATGTTAATCCATTGACCATATGGTAGTTAAAATTTCTGGTACAAATTCCTTTTGCATGGTGTTATGGCTCATTCCTGGACTGCTATAATTGTGTAATTTATTAATGTGAAAAATGGACTTTGAAATGGAATAGTCCAGAGCTAATATGGAGAGCTGCAAGGGAATTTAGTGTGCTTAGGGAAGAGCTGTTTCCACGGAAACTAATTCCTTTGAGTGACGTCCAGGGTCCCCAGGCTGTAGGATGGTTGTGTGCCTGGATGATGCAACCTGAGTCCCAGGCTCAGCCCTGACATGAATCTCCAGGTGCCACGGGCAAGTCCCAATCTCTTTGTTACTTAACCTTCTCTTCGGCAACTTGAAAAAGTCGGACTAGTTCGGTGTTTACTAGGCTTTGGAATGTTTGTGACCACTTTTATATTTATTAAAGTTTTTATTTTGGAATGATTTTAAATCCACCGAGAAGTTGCAAAGATAGCACAGAGAGCTGCCATATACCTTTTACCCAACTCCGATGTTAACCCCTTACATAACCACAGCACATTTGTCCAAACTAAGAAATGGACATTAGTGTAATACTTTGCAGTAAGCTACAGACTTTCTTTGGGTTTACCTTGTTTTCCCACTGATATCCTCTTTCTGTTCCAGATATCCAATCCAGGATATGACATTGCATTTTTTTTCAGATAATATTCTGTTTATTAAAACAAAGCAGGGGAAACAAAGGGCTTCTTCCTTCAAAATCCCTTCTATTTAACATCGCTTTAGTCAAGAAATGAAGCATACAAATGCAAGAAATATGTACAGGTAGAAAAAGTATGCATCTGCCAACCAAAATGCAACATTAATTGAAGTGAAAACTAAAGCAATGCTTTGTAGTTGCCTGGGTGTCCCTGGGGGACATGTCTCCTTAGACTCCTCCAGTCTGTGACCATTTCTCAGTCTTTGTTGATCATGACCTTGTCACTTTTAAACAATACTGGCCACATCTATCGTAGACTGTCTCAGCTAGTAATGGTCTTAAAAAGCAGATTATGTGGAGTGAAATAAGTCAAGCAGAGAGAGCCAATTACCTTATGGTATCACTTACGTGCTGAGCATAAAGAAAAACATGGAGGACATTGTGAGAAGGAAGGGAAAAGTGAATGGGGGGAAACCAGAGGGGGAGATGAACCATGAGAAACTGTGGACTCTGAGCAACAAACTGAGGGTTTAGGAGGGGTGGGGGTGGGGGGCTGGGCGAGCCTGGTGGTGGGTATTGAGGAGGGCATGTATTACATGGAGCACTGGGTGTAGTGCATGAACAATAAATCTTGTAACACTGAAAAAATAAAATAAACATTTTTGGGGGAAAAAAAAGATTTGGGTGGGTATTGAGGAGGGCACGTATTGCATGGAGCACTGAGTATAGTGCATGAACAATAAATCTTGTAACACTGAAAAAATAAAATAAACATTTTTGGGAGAAAAAAAAGCAGAACAAAATTGGAAGATTAGGATTGGAAAAATTACACAAGGTGTATGAATGGGGTCTGTGTGTTGTGACAGAAAACTCACCCTGAATTGTCCTGTCAAACAGGGAATTTATTGGCTCATGTAACTAAAAAGGCCAAGGGCATATGTGGCTTCAGAATGACATCCAGTTCCACCTGTCTCTTGGCTTGGTTCTTCTCTCTGAATATTCAGCTGGTTCTCAGATATGCACTCACCACAGACTTAGTTACAAGATGGCTTCCAGCAGCCCACATGGCTATTTCCACCCAGTGTGTGTGTGTGTGTCTGTGCCTGTGATACTCACCTCTCTCCTCCACATTCACAACTAAGCTCTCAGAGGCTCTGATTCTACCATCTGCCCATCCCAGAACCACTGGGAAAAGATAATCACTTTCTGCTTCTGATGCGAGGATGTGTTGCCCAGAGTTGTGGCCACCATCTTGTTACCATGAAGGGAGCAGGCTGACAGCAGAGGACTCAAGAGCCTTAAAGATGGATAAGAACCTGGGTTCTGGATGATATCATTTACTCGTGGAATTAATCAGCCCTGGATCTGGGTTGGTTATATGAAACAATCAATTCCCTCATTGCGTAAGCTTCTGCTAGTTGAGTTCCATTTTTCCTGCCTCCCAAAGCATCCTAAATGATACAATGAAATTGCAGATTTGTTAGAGGCAGGATATTGCCTGGATATAGGTTTGCTTGTTGGGCTTTGCTATTCGACAGCACAATACAAACTGGACTTCAGTGCTTTCTGGCTCATAGTTTTCATTAGAATTACTATTGAAAAATCCAGCTTCACTGAGGCATTTTGGCAAAAACAGAAGTGATCCTTGTCAATTTCACACAATGTAAAGTATTGGAGTAATAGCTCCTGTGTTTCCGGTTTAACTTCTTCCCATGAAGGCAAGAAGCCGGCCATGGGGACAGGCCAGGGAGGGGGCAGGAAGGGGTCTCCGAGGTGCTCCTCACTCAGAGAACACCCAGTATATAGACGTCTACTCATCCAGTGGGCACAGTCTGCAGTTGGTCAGAAAGGGACCCCTTGCCTGGAGAACACTTTCTCATGACAAACATTTGGGCACCTGGGCTGAGATGATCTCCTCAAAGGCCTTTCAGCTCAGGCTAGCACTGCGTGATGTAACGGTGCAGAGACCCCCATGCCAACAGCAAGGGGCCCTTTCTCTCAGTGTAATAATCCCTGAAATAATGAACACCTGAATTAAAAAAGTTTATATTTTTCATTTTATTAAAAAAATTTTTTTTTATAAAAAAAGTTTTTACATGAAGATTTTTATAAAAGGAGTTTTTAAAATACAGGGATAAAAGTGGTTTTTAAAAAAGGTTTAAAATGGTTTTTAGAAATCACTGAAAGTAAAAAACAAATAGTGTAATTACTGAGAGAACAAACAGCAGCCCATGGTTTCCCGTTGAGGAGTAATGTTTTCAAGCGCTGAAGGAATGACAATTTGGAAATGCACTGGCTTCTCCCATCTTGATGCCCTATACACACTCACTTCTTTTCTTTTTGAAAGAGAACTTTCAATCACTTTTATGTACAGAGTACTCAGTGGTGTATGCTTAGCCCAGTTTTGTGGCTGGTTCTTTAGCCTCTGCCCCTTCCAGCTTGGCGAAATGAACCACCCACTTGAGGCCCACATGTTGCCTCCCCAGTGACAGGGGATCTCATCAGATCTGTCACTGTCATTGGTCCTGACAGCTTCCTCCTGCTTAGCCAGAGCTCCTTTGTCTTCCAAGTTAACCTGTGTGAAGGTGACAGGGGTGCAGGTCTTCCTGGGGACCAGACGCTCCAGCCTGGCCTTCCCCCCGGTAATGTGGTAGGGAACCCCCTTCTTACAACACAGGGCAGTCGGGAGGACAACCAGCTCAGTGGGATCCATGTTGTGTGCAGTCACCACCAGCTGAGTCGTCTTGTTTTCCACCAAGGTGGTGACAGCATTAATCCCAGCTTGGAGGACAGGAGGCCTCTTAGTGGGGACACCCCTTTGGTGGGCAGCTTTCTTCTCCACCTGGAACAACAGTCTCTGCTTCTTCTCTTGCTGTGTCTCTGGTTTGCATTTGTGGGCCCATGTAAGCAGCTGAGTAGCTGGTGGCCCGAGGCCTGGGTGAACTGGGTAATGGCAGGAGGCCCTTTGAAACATTTATAGAGAATAGCCCTTTGCCGCAAGAGCCCCATGTAACGGGACCACTGGACAAAGCAGGTGAGATCCCTTTTGGTTGGATGGCCTGTCCGCTGCCAAAATTCTTGGCCTTTTCTCAAACAGGGTTGGGAGGGGATCAATCGCCTTCTTGGCTTCCTGCTTCTCCGCGACAGCGGGACCCAGGGCCACCTTCTCCCCCTTCGCCTTCTTGCCTTTCCGCACGGTGGATGGCTGGCGGAAAGCATACACTCATTTCTTGAATGATGCATATGAATAGTTGTTGCTTGTCTCTCTAGCTTTTTAAAACGAAAACAATTTCTACTCCTTCCTTCCCTCCCACACACACTTTCTCACGAGCGGATACATACTTAGCACGAATACTCTCAGACGTCCTGTGGATCCACATATTTTGGGCATGTACATAAAGCCATTTATAAGGGTTTAATCCATGAATCATAAACAGAAGATTCTCATCAGGAATGGGCAGTGGCCTCTTGAAGCTTGCCTAGTGCTTGTAGCATTCGAAGGTGGACAACGCTCAACATTTTCTAGAAGGCTCATAGATTCGCAATGGACCTTGCGTTTGAATATTAAAAACTCAGAAATGGCAGGAAGTCCAAGCAAGAGGCAGCAAGAATCGGATATGATAGCAGGGCTGTGCTCAGGGGCTGGCGTAGACCAGTTGTCAAAAACATTTGCTGAGAAAAAGAGGACATCTTCTCACCCATTTTTAATGACCGAATAAGAGAAATAAAGGTTTTTCTGGATAAAACGTTACAAAGCAGAGCTTTAGGGAGAGTCAGTGACTTCAGGATATGCCGCAGATGTTCCTGGATTAAGTGCTGAAACCATTTGTAAGTTACTCGGTAAACTTCAACAGGGCTGTGGACAGCCTGGAGCGAATTTGTTATTTTCCAGGGAGTGACACTTCTTTTTTAAGAAAGTGTGAAACTAGCTCTGTTTCTGGAGCCCATTTTTCGGGGACTGCCGTTGTTCCCAGTGGCCCACATGGAGCCCTCCAGGGCCTCGAGGGCACCCCCTCCATTGCTGGGGCTTCCACTTTCCCTCTTGCTCTCGAACTTGTTTTACTGAAACCCTATCTTTATGTGGGTCAGGGCTTCCTTTTTCCTTTAAACTTCTTCTTCTTCTTTTTTTTCCACTTTCAAAACAAACAAACAAAAAAACACTCTCCCATTTCCAGAAATTCCTTGCACTGTTTATTTCCTGTTGGCTTATTCAGAGGCATTTTTTGCTCATGAAGTTTCAGGATGATTTCTTGAAACCGTTATAAAGTTATGTAACTTTGCTGATTTAAAACTATCTTCTTTGCTAAATTCTTAACTGTTGAGTCTCTTTCTCCTTTCAGAGCGGAGGCTCCTTCTTAACTAATGATGGTCCTAACAGCAACACTAAAATGGGTTGCACACCGTGTGGAACTCAGTTTTGCCAAAGGCGAATCCATTATGCATATTCCTCTTCCCCAGCCGCCCCCGTCTGACCCCAGAAGTAACAATCCTCTGTTCTGTACCAATTGTTATTAGCCCCTGTTTTTATCCTGCTGATTGATACTATTTCACTTAATCCCCCCACTGTTGCACTTAACTACTTCAGGCTTGTGTGGGGGCTCCTGGGATGTGCTGTCGAGAAGAGAACCTTGTACCGGACATGGGGCTCAGTTCCCAATTCTACCTTGGTTTCCCCATCTGCAGAGCAAAGAGCCTGCCTTGGATGTTTTATGGTTCCCTTACTCTTAGGCCCTGATCTGTCCAGGCATGATGCCAGCCACTCTGTTCCTAAAGACTTCAGAGAAGAAAATTCTAGAGGCTGTGGTTCTTTAGTTATTTGGCCCAGTAACTCTGTAAAAATTTCTTCCTCCCACCATATAAATCGTTTTATACGACTCCTGCAGCTAGGTGGATGAGTGGCTCTTATCTGCCCACCGAGAGGTCTAGGACGTGTTCCTTCTCTTCTTCATAAATGCTGACCATGGCAATTACCATGGCATTTGTTTCCAGAATAAAGATTTCAGGTACAATGGCATGGTGCAAGGATGATGGGTTTGGGCTGGGGCAGAAAGCCCCTCTGTTTCTGGGTGATCTTGGTTCTCTGAATTTGGTTTCCGCATCTGGAAGGTGGGAATCTGGCCACCCCGGCTGCAGGGCTGTTTGGGGGCTGTGTTGAGAGGATGCACTGAAACGCCCGCAGAGGGTAGCTGTCCTCAAGATATGTGATTACGCTGGTGTGAGGACAGGGATCTGGCTGGGTACCGAGACCCCTCAGGAGCGGCTGTCACCCCACAGAATCCTCGGTGGAAGGAGGGGGCTGATAAACAGATGAAAAGAAGAAAGTGGAAACAGAGCCTCGGAGAGATGCTGGCTCCCTGTGACTCCTCGGCTGGGGTCCTGCGTGGGGAGGATTTATTCGGATCCTCTGAATTTATTTGGATTCATCCTCCTCCACAGCTCGGAGGGAGCTGTGGCTCCCTCCTGTGCCTTCCCCATCCTTGGGTTAAAAACAAAAAAACTTTCCCGAACTTTCCCATTCCTCCGTGGCCTGGCTGCGAATGCTGAAATTCCATCCCATGTTTGTTGTCACCCTGGACTCGTTGCCATGGTTACCCAGATTCCAGGCCCTGGCCCAGGGCCCACCACAACCCATCTCTCAAAGTCTCCTCGGCAGAGGAGAAACATTCCTCTGCACTGTGAACTCCAGGGCGGAGAAAGGCGCCCTCCATCTCTCCACGGCCTGGTCCCAGCCCCATTCCTGTGTGATGGGCATGTTCTAGGTGGTTCTGCTCCGCATCAGTTTGGGGGGCAAGCGCAACATAACGATTTCCTCCATTTTTCTTTTCCTCATTTAAGCTGAGGAATTACTTTCTTGTACCAAACCTAACACCCTTGGCAAACACTCCAGATGGTTCTCATTAAAATTCCAGTTCCTTTTTTTGCAATTCCTCCATTTTCCTCACACTGTTATAAACACCAGGATGAGGACTTAATGAGGGGTCTTGGGTATAGCAGCTTAAGTGAATAAGATCCTTTCAAAGCCCACTGGCATGGCTGCAAAGGAGCACCCAGGTCTCCTTCTTACCAATGGCCACCTCACTTTTCTTGGGGTTTCACAGATATGCACTTGTGGAGGGCATATTTGATATTCAAGGTGCCCCTGGCCATGAGCTCTCTATAGGAAGAGGGGCAGAGGGCCAGTGGGGTTCCTGGCCCTGACTACCTGCAGAGAGATGAGGCAGGGGCGTGTTGTCAATTCCAGTTAGTGCACACAGAGGCCTCTGAATGTTCCTCAGGACCCTGGCTTCCAGAGGGAGGCGCACTTGCCCTAAAAAGTCAGTGGGAAGGATTGCCCATGCTGTTTTGCTTTTTTAGCAGTTTCGCAGGCCACAGGGTTTGCCCCCACCTCTGAAAAAAATCTGCTTGCACACACAGGAGTGCGTGTCCAAGGATGTGTATTTGGTGTGTTTTTATTTCCAACTTTTTATTATGAAAAGAGGTTTAATATATGGAAAAGATGAAAGCACAGTGCAATGAATACTCATATATATCCCTCCACCTAGATTCAATATGCGTTAATTTTGTCATTTTTGCTTTCTCCCTTTCTAGGTAAATAGATAGAAGACAGACCAATCAGTCTCTATATATCTTTTGCTTAGGCATTTGAAAATTGGAATCTCGCCCCTACAGCGTTTTATAACTTTTAATTTATGTATTAATATAATTACATAATATGCAACATTCTAATATAATACATTCTTGTTGTAACATGTTCAAACCTTCGGAGAGTACAGATGAGAGGGTGGAGAAGCAACAGGCCTGCCCAAAGCCCTCTTCCGCCTACTGCCAAAGGGTAGCTTGTCTTGTGTCCCTCCTGACCTCTGTTTACCCAGACATATGCACGAATCTTAGAAACGTGTTTTGTTATATGTGTTTTTAAACATAAATGAGATGACACTATACATGCTATTTTGCCATTTATTTTTCACTTGGAAATACGTCTGAGATCTTTCCATATTAGTGCTGGGAGCTCTGCCTCATTCCTTAACGACCGCTGAGTATTCCAAAGAACGATTGTACTATAATTTTCTTAACTATTCCCTCTTGATAGACAATTCAGCTATGTATTGTTATTTTTCCATTACTCACAATGGTGCAGTTAATATCTGTGGAAAATGTTTTTTTCAGGACCCAGAGCAGTATTTCTTTTTGACTGATGCCTGGAAGCAGAATGTTGGGTTTGATATGATGCACATTTTATATTTGGGTAGATTCTGTCAAATTGCTCTTCAAAATGGTTGCAATGACTTATACACCCTCCAAAAGAGGGCCCATTTTCCCTTACCCTCAGCAACTCTGAATTTGAGCCATCTTTTTGGGTTCATATTCTGATGAAAGAAATCATTTCCTGGTTGGTTTAATTTTCCTTTCTTTGATTTTTAATCAGGTTGACCATTTGTGTCAGAGTTCAGCTACAGATAACAAAAGCCACTCTGCTTAGTTTGCATAGAAAGATAGGTAGAAAGAGAGTAGGGGAACGCCCTGCTTTAAAATAGGGAATTGGGTGCTGAAAATTGTGTTAGACCAGGTGAAAAAGTAGGACTGATCCCAGAACTCCAGCTTAGAAACCAACCTGCCAAAGGAATCTCTCCTTCTTCCATGACCATGAAACTGGGGATTTGGGAGGCTGTGCCCCAACTGCTGACTTGGGAATCGGGAAACCAGGAAGCCTCGGACACACCTGCCATCCAGGACCACACTGCCTCAGCTGCATTCTAGATGCCCTGCATCTTGTCCACAGCACCCACAAAGCAGGAGGAGACTACAACTAGACAGTGAGATTGCTGCTATGTTGATGCAGGAAAAAAACAAACAAAAAATAAGGACTCCCCCCAGCCCCAACTGTTACGGGAGTCAGTAATCTCCTGAGGGTACATCTGCCTAGGGGAAGCCAGGTTACATGCTGAAGCTCAGCTCTAAGGAGGCCTAGAAATTGTTGGGCATTAGCTTTTTAGGCTCCAACATACCACAAGACAAGCTACAAGGTAGTAGGCATGGAGTTCAGTGAATCAATCTGAAAAATCTGGCATAATCCTATTTTCCTGTTTTATATCTTTTTTTTCCTGTGAATTGCCTGATTATACCTATTGCCCATTTTTCATTTGGGGTGGCTCTTTTTTCTTATTAATTTATAGAAGCTTTGTAGGTTATCTGGAAAATAATCTTTTGTCTCTTATATATTACAATCAGCATCTATTCTTTTTTTTTTTAATTTTATTTACTTATTTGACAGAGAGAGGAAGAGAGAGCATGCACATCAGGGGGAGCAGCAGGCAGAGGGAGAAGGAGAAGCAGGCTCCCTGCTCTGCGGGACTGGATCCCAGGACCCTGGGATCACTAACTGAGCTGAAGGCAGACACTTAACAGACTGAGCCACCCAAGTGCCCTATTCTTTTAACTTATTTTGTTATATTAAAAATCTTATCTATCTCTGTACTTTATGGTTCTTTGGTTTTGTAGCTTACTTAAGAAGGCCTCCCCTACCTCAAGGTTCCTAAAGTATTCACCTACATTTTTCTCCTAACATCTTTAAAATTATTTTAGGTTTATTTTTTAAAACCATCTTGACTATGTGGTTTGAGGTAAGTAGATGGATCTAATGTAATTTTTTTTTGTTTACCCAGAAAGAAAGCCAGTCATCTCAGCATGATTTGTTGAATGAATTTATTTTTTGAATACTTTAAATTTGGAGAAGTTTTTAAAATATAGAATGACTTCTTAGCTTTCTATGCTCCAGAACCAGGGTAAAGCTTTAAACAAAATCAACTTGTTATAGCTTCACGTTTTGGTTCTCTTTAAAATAGGGGTTTGGCGTTTCCTAAAGCACAGATATGGCAAGATGATTCCTCTAGTCAAAGACCTTGACCGTGTTCCCTTTTCCTTGACACCAAGGTCTAACCTCTGTTGAGTAGCTCTCTGTTCAGCAACCCCCATGGGCCATTCCAATATGACTTCCCTGCTGCTTCCCTGGAGATCACATGATTTGATTTGGGTGACGGAAGCAGAAAAGATGTGTAGATATCTTTGTCAGCACTTTCTTTGTGACATTGTAATAATCTCTTCACAATACTTCTCTCACCTACTGGTATTTCTCAATATGGTCACCATGGGTAGTTTGGACGGAACAATTCTTTTTTGCAATATAGTTAAGAGCCTGGCCAACACGCCACTAAATGGAGCAGGGTTCTCTGACACTCTCTTCTCCATCATCCTAGTCATTGTGACCACCAAAAAAAAAATTCCCACCTGTTTCCAAATGTACCAGCTCTATTCTTAGTTGGAAGGAAGGGAGAGAGGGAGGGAAGCACTAGGACTGAATGGGAAATGACAGGATATCATCACCAAAAGTCCCTTTGCTAACACTGCTTCTCATCTCTAGATGTATAAATCTAGCCTTTCAAAGGCTGTCTTTTTCATAAAGCTTTCCTAAATTCCCTCAGCTATAGATTACTCCTCTTCTTCTTTTATTTTTTTTATTTACTTTTTTCAGTGTAATCTCTACTCACAATGTGGGGCTCAAACTCATGACTGAGATCAAGAGTCACAGGCTCTACTGACTGAGCCAGCCAGGAGCCCTGATAATTCCTCTTCGGATTCCCCTCTTCTGTGGCACTATTTCTCTCTCTGTCTGTTTAGCCATCCATCGATGGGTCTATCCATTTGTCCATCTATCCATTAAGTACTTAGTGAGCACTTACTAAGTACTTAAGTACTTAGTACTTAAGTACTAAGAGCCCCAGGCACCCTGAGCACTTTCTTCTTAGATTATTGCCCTTGGCATAAGTGTTTTCTCTTCCTCAAGAAGTCCTAGAGTTAGACCGTGTGCTGGAGTAAGCACTGGTCTGTGTCCAGGGCGGTAGGTGCAGAGACACCGTTCGAGATGCAGACGACATGTGGGGAGGAAACACGGGCAGCGATGCCGGGAGAGTGGAGGCACGATCATGGTGTGGGTGGAGGAAAGCCCCCTCTGCCCTTGGGTGGTGGCCCCACGATAAACGGGATCTGAGTCACCAGGGAAGACATGGAGTAACTGGGATGGGTTTATACATCAACCTCCCTCACTTCCTTTGGAGTCACTTGGTTGTTTTCAAATTCTCCACCCTTTGCCAGCCCCCGCCTCCCCTCATCACGTCCAGTGTGTGTGTTGTGGGTGTGTATAGGCGTGTGCGTGCGCAGCTGGCTCTAGGTAAGAAGATAATTAGCTAAAAACAGGAAATTGTGCCATTTTTGACCTATAAAAACAGCTTTTTCATATGGCTCAGCACATAGAGTAAATGGAAATAAAAACCCAGGTTGAAACTCTTCATGAACTAATGTGTTGACCGTGGTTCTCAGCTCTGTGATTGTGCTATCTTGTTTCAATCAGAGGCTCTATTCTGAGTCGACCGTGTTGCTGTAGCTTTAGCCCAAGAGAGTGTGAATTCACATAGCAGTTGGCTAAAAGAGGGATGAAATTTAGCCACAGTCATGCCCTGGGATTGGGTGATAACCTTGTTTCGAGTTCTCTCAACTGTCCACAAAACCTGCCTTGTTGCACTTCTAGTGTTTCTCTACCTACTCTCTCACTCTGTGGGTAGGATGGGCTAGCTTTCAGGTGGTGACAATGACAGAGGACTCAGTCAAGCTCAGGAAACAATTTCAAGCAACGGGTCTGTAGGATTTCATGAGGAAGGGGAAGAGCTTTCAGGATGCCTGCAGCTCTGCCCGGCTTTTTTCCTGTCCCTTCTCGTGGATGTGCCTGCTTTTCTGATACCCCAAAAGCTGACACTTGGTGGCTTGAGTTCTCATTCCCAGTTGAAGGCATTTGCTGGATCCATGTGGTCGCCGTCCAACACGGAACTCCTACAGATGGCTGCCATAGTTTTAAGGACCAGCTATGTGATTTATGGGGCCCCTTGTTCAACGATTATTAAGAATTTCAAGACAGCCTCCACAAGCTCTTCTGAGTGGGAGCCTGGCGTGGCCAAACAGGCTGCATGTTCATGAAATGGGTCCCAGTTGGCCCAAGGGCAGAGGCCGAGGCCACCGTCGGGGCCAGGAAGGCCACAATGTGAAGTCTATTCAAGAGACCATCCAGATGCCTTTCCATGGCAGCCCCTTCCCCTTGTCCCACTACTTTCCATAGGAGCTCACTGACAGGGTGCAGCACAGCAAGGCAGTGGGGAACAAACATAACTGTGGGTAAAACAGGGCCAGATCAGGACAGGAAAAACAGTCTTGGTAGAGCCTAATGGATCGTTCCAGGATGAAGCCTAAATTCCCCAAATAACTTAACACAGAGGGCTGGGGAATAGCTTAATGAAAGAATCCCCGGGCCTGATCATGAATGTGGGTTGAGGTCAGAGTCCAGCACAATTCCTGATTCTGGCTATCTTTCTCTGTAATCAAAGTTCTGAACTGCTCTCACCTTCCATGTGCCTTCATTTGGCCCCCTCACAAAGCACAAGTGAGGAGCCCACTAAGTGAGCCCACGAAGGGTGGCCAGCCAGAATCCCAGGGATTCACACAAACCCCCACCCAGCACTTTGGGCAACCAAGATTTGCAGAATCACTTCCAAGCCAAACACCACATTTATTCAGCATCCTCAGTTTAGTTTACCAAAAGGGCTGCCTGTGATTCAGACTTTCTCAAAGGAATAGAGCGCCCCCTGCTGGGTAAATGGCATCGCCGTTGAGCTGTCCACTACCAATGCATCAAAATCTGAAAATACAGTTAGTGAATTAACCTCCTATAAGACCCAGAATCAACAGTATGACTCACAGTGATAAAGGTGTGAGTTGTAGGAGTTATATATGGATTTGGTGATAAGTTGGTTTTTTACATGTTTCATGACTCCTGAGTTCCTAACAATTTTTTTTTTTTACATCTTTATCTCAATTACGGAAACAAGGTAAACATTTTGAAGTACTAAATGTTCCAGTAGGATTTCCTACCCATTTCAGAGAGGAGTGGCCACAGAAGATCTCACAGGGGAGGCTGCATGGTCCAAGGAGAGGACTTGGGTTTGGAGATCAGCCAGCCAAGGTTGCAATCCATTTACTACTGGAGTGGTTTCCACTTGGAACAAGTTGTTCGAATTTGAGTTACCAACTTGTGATCACAAGGACGATAATATCCACCTTCAAAAGTGGGTGTGAGGGCTAGAAATCCTGTGCCTGAAGCACTCAGAGGTGCTCAGTTAACTGTGGGTGTCATTGTCACTGTTACTCCATTAAGCAGGTCTAATTGGGCTTCAGAGGATCGGCAGCTCCTGGAGGCAGGTCCTACCTTCCCAGGGGGCAGGGGCTCCATCTGGCTCAGAGAATTTGCCCCTGGGTCACAAGGGCCGTGCTCATACTGGGCACTCCTGTTTCTTTCGAACCCCACAACCACAATCAGGGTGCTGGCTTCATGAAATACACCTCTCACTGGGCCCATCTGGACAATACTCCCTCTAAGAGATAGCTCTGGTCCCTCTAATTCCACTTCTGTCTTGCTAACTCAAGCTACCTTCATCTCTCTCTTGAGCCACCGCAAAAGCTCTTCTGTTCTTAGCTGCTCAAACCCAGAGTAACTTCTATTTGATACAATGAGATCTGATTGGGGCCACTCCCCTAGCTCCCCGGGCTTTCCTGCCTGCCTTGTTTGTAATGCCAGTTTCACCTCTGGGCTTTATGCCATCCATTTGCTCTCCCTGTCACCGATCCTCAGCCCCCGGATTCCTCCGCTGGCTTCCAGGTATTGGCTCATACACTCAAGGTGGGTATGAGAAATAGCACACTTTCCTATTTTCTTCAAAGCAAATTGAATTTTTTTGGCCTCATTCCAATGTGCTGCAGCAGAAGTTAAATCTGTGGCCACTCAGGGTGTTGGGTGTTTCCTCCTTTTAGGGTCTCACAAGCTTTGGGATGTTCATGAATGACCTCAAAAGTGGGTGAGGACCTCTGTTCTTCAGCTGATGTGGGTCATGGCTGCTATTCTCACGGCCAATTCTGAGGGGCTCCAGAGGGAGGTGCCTCCAATACTTGGAAGTCCTTGCCTAGGCTGGAAAACACCCCAAAACCACGAGCCTCTGAAGCTCGTCTCACTGGGTACCACCCAGCAACTGGGGCACAGCTTCCCATTACTCTTGAAGCCCCTCCTCTATTTCCTCCCCTGCTTCCCAAGCAAGGGGTAGGGTTGTTTTTGAATTCATCCGCTCCCTGTTGGGAACAAGAAGTTCAAAGGACCCAACACTTGGATTAGGAAAAATTCATAAACAAAATTACTATTTGCAGTTAGGTGCTAGAAATCTACTCGTTATAAGGTCTCACCGTGATTATCCAGTCTTAAGTCGAGTTTCCCAGTCCCACTCTCTATACCCTGTGGTAGAGGGCCGCACTGCTAGGACCCGGTCTGGTCTGTCCGTACACCCATCCTCTGATTACTGGCTCTGTCTTGGTTGCCAAGAGTTCATGACCACACTGTCATCTGGGCAGCCTCGAACCCTGGCAATGCCTGGGGTATGTCTTCCCAGGGGGATGGCGGGAGGGGCAGAAACAATGACTGGGCATTGCACACTGAATACAAAGGCCTCACCACTTGCCTCCAGGTGGGGAAACATGGTGACCTCACATTCCGTAGCACCCGTGGAACCTGGCTGAGGCTTGACTTTAGCTTGACGCTCTTTGCTCCGCTTCCTCCTCTGCTCTAGCCTGTTTCCCTCGTGGGCTCCTCCTGAGAGCACAACCTCAATAAATCCCTTACACAAGAGACTCTGCCTCAGGCTTTGCTTCCAGGTACCCAACCTAAGTGACATCTTATTATTTCCCTTCCTGGCACATGTCACAATTTAAAGCCAGAGATGTGTAGAACCATTGGCCTGATGCTTGTTTCCCCCACTAAACAAAGGCAGAAGCCATACTTCTGTTTGCTGCTGTATTCCCAACACCAAGGGAGGAGGGCGATGCACGGTTTTGAACTGGACACCGCACGAGCACAGCCTCTCAAACCTCGCTCTGCTGACTTCCCTCTTGGGTGCTGTGCGACATTTGCTTGGAAAGCCGCCTAGCATCTCTTGGGGCCATCATCCTCAAGCCAGTCCTAGATTCCCAAGCCTCAGTGGATAGTGTGGCCCAGGCTTGCTCACCCGATTCCTGACACAGTGAGCTGTGGTTTGGGCACCACATCACAGGTCAAACTTGGCACGGGGAGACCGTTCTTCAATGAGGGTACAAGCCAAGCAGATCCATCCACAGCTCTCTCTCTTTATAGGAGTCATACTCTGATTCAGTGGCATCAAGACAGCTTTCACCCTACCTATATCCTTGGGAAAGGCTGGCTTCATACGAACATGCCCTAGATTCCTAGATGTCATCGTCTTAGCTGTTACATACCTCAAGGCAAGTTGTAGTAAAACCCTCACTTAATAAGAATGTGTAGGAACCGTGGCATTCTAGGTACTTTCATTTTTTGAAAAACTTTGTTTTCTCTTAGTATACATTTTTCCGGAACATTAGAATTCTCTTTTCTACTGGGTGGTCTTTTGTTATTGAGGGACTGGTGATGTGGGGTCTTTATTCTGAGATGACTGATTTGCAGGCAGGACATGATGCACAGGGGCATCAGCCTGCATGTGTCTGGATTACAGGAGTTGCTACAACCCCATTTCTGATTGAAACCCTAAAATCAGCCCATTTGTGATATACTTCTTCCTAAAAGCTAGGTAAATGAAAAAGACCCCTAAAAAAGAAGAGGGGCGCCTGGCCTCAGTTGGTTGGCTCAGGTTGTGATCCCAGGGTCCTGAAATGGAGCTTAGTGTTGGGTTTCCTGCTCAGCGGGGAACCCACTTCTCCCTCTCCCTCTGCCCACCCCACCATGTGCACATGCTCTCTCAAATAAAATCCTAAAACAAACAACGCAGATGAGACACTTCAATTATTCAGTCTTTCTAGTTTTTGAATGAGGGATACAGAAATATAAGTCAGGGCCTCTTCCCACAGTTCACAACCTAGGTAAGAAAACATGAGACACCACCTAACAGAGGAAATGATTCTGGGAGACGAATGTCCATGGATTTGTTTTCAAAATATGAGCTTTTTTTTTTTTTAAAAGATTTTATTTATTTGACAGAGAGAAACACAGCGAGAGAGGGAATACAGGCAGAGGGAATGGTAGCGGGAGAAGCAGGCTTCCCGCAGAGCAGAGAGCCCGATGCGGGGCTCGATCCCAGGACCCTGGGATCATGACCTGAGCCGAAGGCAGATGCTTAATGACTGAGCCATCCAGGTGCCCCTAAAAGCTTTTTTTTTTTTTTTTAAAGATTTATTTTTGAGAGAGAGAGGGAGAGAGAGCGAGTGGGAGGAGGGGCAGAGGGCAAGAGAAAGCTCAAGCAGGCTCCCCACTGAGTGTGGAGCTCGACCTGGGGCTCCATCCCAGGACTCTGAGATCATAACCTGAGCTGAAATCAAGAGTCGGATGCTCAACCAACTGAGCCACCAGGCACCTCTCAAAATATATGTTCCTATATAAATGTGTAACTGAACATGGGCTTCACGTTGTATCTGAAAGGACTGTGAAAATACGAAATCTTGTTACTGAATAGAGCTAGTGGTCCAGATAGCCAAAGGTCTTTTCCAACGGCACCTAATTAACTTGTAGAGAGCAGAACTACCTGCCAGAGA
>CM053603.1:75050614-75160988 GCA_028646535.1 Procyon lotor
GAGGAGACTGAAAGAAAACATTTTGTATCTATGTATTTTTCAAAAATGTGTTCACGACAAAGGAGCCAAGTGTTAGTTTCCTACAGGGGGAACATTCTCATGGAGATACTGTAAGGCCAAGTCGGTCCACTTCATTTCTTGTTCTTTAACAGATTCTGTGGTGCCACCGTTGTCCTGTTCAGGTTCAGGAAGCTCATTCTGCAAAGGTACAATGGACATTCAGAATGCCGGTACAGTCTGCATAAACAAACCCCTCCGAACTCAAGAGCACTTAGAAATTGAACCTGTGAGTTAGAAACAGGCAGCATAACTGCCAGAAATCTATCTGAAAGAAAAGAAATAGGATGAAAAGATGGACCCTTTGTCTCCTCTTTGGCAATCAGGAAAGAGTAGCCATCACCTCAGAGGACAGCTATGAAACTGAGGTAACTGAGATCAGTGCTCACCACTGCGGGCGGCCATCCGATGCTCAAGGAATGGCTGCTATTTTTACTAGAGGCGGGGATCACCAACAAGACCCAATATCGAGTCCTTTTTTGGTAGGCTGTTTTAATTGAATACCACATTTGCTAGAATATTCCTTAAGCACAAGAAATGTATTTAAAAAAAACCATCCTGTACCCAGCATGCCTATATTCTTACGGAGGTGGGTGGAGAGGACTGGAAGTGTAACATAATAGGCCAGGCATCCCCCTAGTGATGGAGTACAGCAACGTGAAACCCAGCAAATAACCGGTTCCTCCCTTGCTAGCAGCTGTCTTAGAATGGTAAGCCACGGGCCACACTTAATGGGGAATGTGACATACAGTGTTTTTTTCAGCTTGAGCTTTAATTTACATGGAACACTGTGTGAGTTTAAAGTATATCACACGATAATTTGACACATATATACTATGAAATGATTATCACCATAGGGCTAGTTAACACATCCATCACCTCACATAGTTAACTATGTTTTTACATGTGTGGTAAGAACTTTTGGTAGTTTCCTTATATTTTATTTATTTTTTTAAAAGATTTTATTTATTTATTTGAAAGAGAGAGACAGTGGAGAGGGAATACAAGCAGGGGGAGTGGAAGAGGGAGAAGCAGGCTTCCTGCTGAGAAGGGAGCCCGATGCAGGGCTTGATTCTAGGACACCGGGTTCATGACCTGAGCTGAAGGCAGACGCTTAAGGACTGAGCCACCCAGGTGCCCTAGTTTCCTTATATTTTAAATTTAAATTTCTTACTACCAGGATTCTGCTTTGTACTGGAGTTTAATGACACCAATATATTTCTTTTCAATTATTTCAATTTATACTTTTTGGGGGGGCAGCAAACTGTTACTCAATATTGAGACTTTCAATTTCCCACTGATTCCAGTTTGCAGTATATGAATGTTTTTTCCTTCAAAATTATGCTCAATATATACAAAGTGACTTACAGTATGTACAAATATATCTGAACCACATACATGTTGATAATACTGAGACTCATATTTGTACGAATTACAAAGAACTATCATTTACTGTAGAGTAATCGTACATTCAAACTTAAAGAAAAAGTTTGGTTCCAATAATTATAGCTCACAAAGCACAAACAAGTCCTTGGTTAGTGAATTATTTGACTGACAGACACGTAACTTAATTTCATCTTATCTGTGGTATCTGTTTTTTGTTTTTTTTTTTTAAGATTTATTTATTTTGAGAGAGAGAGACAGAGACAGAGTGTGTGTACACCCAAGCAGACCCTGAGCGCACTGAACCCAGAGCCCAATGCTGGACTCAATCCCAGGACCACAAGATCATGACCTGAGTTAAAACCAAGGGTTGGATACTCAACCAAGTGAGCCACCCAGGCGCCCCTCTGTGGTGTATGTTCTAAAACAGTATCTTTCATTTGGTCACTACTGTCTCTTACACTGAATGCCAAGATGAAAAATTGTGTACCTGCTTTGAAACCAACACCAAATATCATAAACTATCATAAACACAACCATCAATTAAGGCTTATTGCAAATTGGCCTCAGTTCTTGGCAGCTACTCCCACGAAAAGGAAGAGCCTTATTTTCCCAGTTTCAGACCTAGACTGACCGAGTGACTTGCTTTGGCTAGCAGAGAGCAGCCACAGTGTTCTTGGGCCTGTTCTTGGCTAAGCTCCATGAAGCCTCACAGTCCCTCTCTTGCTGCTCTTGGAACCCTGAGATGGCCAGGTGCTGTCTAGGCTAGTCTGATGGGTTATGAGGCTTTGACCTCGTCACCTCATCATCCCAGCTGACCTGCTGCCTACCAGACACGTGAAAAGTCTCCCCAGTCCCCAGCCTCCAGCTGGCCTGCGGACTGACTGCAGAACACCAGCAGGTCCAGCAGGGATCAGCCGAGCTGGCAAAGACTGGAACACTCTCTCAGCTGAGACACAAAATCATGAGATAAACAGCTGCTGTTTGAAGTCACCATGTTCGGGGGAGATTTGTTGGGCAGCAACAAAAGTCAATAACCAGTGCACACTCCCTGAGAGTCCAGACAGAAAAGACACAGAATGACAAGAAGGCCAAGCTATACCTGGAAACTTCCTTCTCCCTCAGCCCCTTCCACAGATGTGGTCCCCAAATCCTGCCAAAAGCCTGCCCGAAATCCAGCATTTCCACTCCACCGACGTGCCTTTGTTCAGGGTCCCCTCCCCTGTCACTTGCCCCTTTCTCCATGGCACACATTCCCTAACAATTCCCTTTGGAACTAATGTTCTACAACTCAAATCTGAGTGTGGCAGATTTCTATTTTGAAGACCACTCATTCCTGTTCTTCCTCAGAATGAAGTCTAAGCATGGTGTCGTATACTCCTCCCAAAATCTGGTCCAAACCCATCTTTTCTGCCTACCTTAGATGAATGTCTCACCATCTCCCAAAGCCTTTCAAAATTCTGAGCCTGTGCACATCTGTCCCCTCTGTTGAGAGTGCCCTTGTCTACCCCCACAAAATTTCTGGCCCTCCCTTATCACCAGCTTAAATATTACATTCTCTCTGAATCCTTTCCCAATGCTCAGCAGGCATCAGCCACCTCATATCCTACGCAACTATTCAATACCTGGCTTATAACATTTATTTTAATTACTTATTTCTATTGTATTGTGTTGCCTCTCTAGATCCCCAGGGGCAGGAACTGTAGCTTATGCTCACAGTTTTATGGCACACAGTAGGCTTCAAAGAAACGCCTGTCAAGTGAAAAAACAAACAAAAGTTTGCAAGATGGGATCTGGAGCCTTCACACAGACCTAAACGTAAAGTCCAACTTATCAGCTACCTGGCTTTGTACAAGTTTCCCTCTCTGATCCTATTCCCTTACTGTAAAATGGAGATAATACTACTACCCTTGTAAGTTTTTTTTTTTTTTACGATTTTATTTATTTATTTGACAGAGAGAGACACAGTAATAGAGAGAACACAAGCAGGGGGAGTGGGAGAGGGAGAAGCAGGCTTCCCACCGAGCAGGGAGCCCGATGCAGGGCTCAATCCCAGGACCTCGGGATCGAGACCAGAGCTGAAGGCAGATGCTTAACCACTGAGCCACCCAGGTGCCCCTGTAAGGGTATTTCAATGGTTAGAGATAACATATGTCAAATTTCAACCCCAGTCCGTGGCATAAAACTGGTATTGAGTAAGTGGCAGCTAGAATCCTCACTGTGCACTCCCTTTTGACTATTTTTCTAAACTTGAACTAAGCTGTGACTAATTATCTGATATGTGTATTATTCACTGAGCATAATATCATCTCTTAGTCTTAAATGAAAATGTGGGTGATCGGAATTTTATTTCTCAGTAAGCAGCAGCAGTCTACTTGGAAGCTGCATTTTATTAATAGCTATTCTCAGGGCACTTGGCATGCTTCGAAGAAAAACAATCCCTGGAGCCTGTTCTCCTTGTTTTTTTGTTAGGCCTGTGGCATAAATAGGATTTAAAATAAACATTAATGCAAAACTTTTAGATGATTTATTATGGGAGGGTCAACAAACTCCCCACAGGAGAGTTCTCTAGAGATCAAGAAAGAAAAGAGTGTCCCAAGACCCCTTTGGTCTAAATGCAAGAGAAAAGCCAGCTGTCTTCCAAACATTTTCCAGGGAAACTAGGATAGGTGTGTGTTTTGAGAATATGTCTCTAAAAATAGCAAATGATCAACCACAGGTACATAAGAAATACAGTGTAAATGCCAAGAGTTCCTCTCCATCTTTCGTACACTGAACTCTCATCATCTGGTTTACTAGCTTTGGTGTGGCAGACAGAACATGGCTCAGAAGTCCTGAGTCCAGTCCTGGCATGACCCCTAACTGAGCTCATCATATCAGCTCTCTGAACCACAGCCCTCTTCAAATAAAAAGTCAAACTATCCCGTGTCTATTCTACAGTTAGAGGAATCTTCTTTGATTTCTTTGCCCTATTAGTTTATTCGTCCACTGACATCCTATGTCTAGTAGGGCTCCCCAGATCATACCTTTAACCCACCACCCTTGGCACAAATTATAGCCTACCAGTGGTATTGCAACATCCTCATATGGCAGCTTGTCTTCTCGCCAAGCATCATCAATCAAATCCAAGATCCTTCCATCTCTCTGTACCTCACTGTCCATTCTTCTGCAACTTTGATCTTGTCAGATCTGTAAGTCAAAGAGGTTATTTCTTAAGCATGAAGACTGAGGAGGTGATGTAATCTAGCATCAGGATTCCCCAGGCTTTTTAGCCTGCCTGTATCTTTTGGTTTAACATCACCTTGGGAAATGGGAAAGACTTATCTTCTCATCTGGGTCAGGTGACAATCTAGTTCTAAGATCACAGTCTCTCCCTACTGCTCATTCCCTCCCCCACCCCCCATGGATGCTTTATAGAACATATAGGACAGATAGCAGACATAGCCTAGTTGACAGACCAGCAACACAGTGTGACAGAGGCCTTGTGTACAAGGCCACAGTGCATCTACCACATAGTTTTTCTCTCCTAATTTGCATATTCACCTTTCCCTGTTCAGAATGCCTTTGATGAATCCCTAATTAATAACCAACTCTCCTCTCTATCCCCTTTAGCCTTTTCCTGCACTTTTTTTTCTAAGATTTTATTTATTTGTTTGACAAAGAGAGATCACAAGTAGGCAGAGAGGCAGGCAGAGAGAGGGGGAAGCAGGCTCCCTGCTGAGCAGAGACCCTGAGGCGGGGCTCAATCCCAGGACCCTGAGATCATGGCCTGAGCCAAAGGCAGAGGCTTTAACCCACTGAGCCACCCAGGCACCCCATCCTGTACTATTTTTACAAAAGTCTCTACCTGTCTCTGCTTTAATATTAGCATTCTTAGGCACAAGAGCTAAATGAACATACTGATACTGAACTGGGCCATGCAAAGTGACCAACTATAGAGCTGAGAAATTCTCAGCTGAGCTTTTAAAGGAAACTGCCTTTTTAAAAATAGTGCCCAACCTGAGTTCTGAGAGGGGCACCTCCAGGTAAACAACAGTAGCAGTACCCCTTGCTGCTCATTTCTGTTTCCCTTTGGGGTTCTTTCCTCTGATTTTTAATGCTATACTCCCTTCAATGCCTGGGCCAAGTGGTCAAGATGTTACTTTGCTCCTTGGCCATGACTGACTATTTTTTCTCCTAAACAGTTGCAGCCAGCATGGCGGGTATCTCCGGATTCCGTTTCCTACTGTGGGCTCTGCTGCATCACCATAGGTTATCACTCTACTGTGTTCCCTGCCACAGAGCAGCCATCCTGATGGCCTAGAAGCCAGTGACACCAAAGACACTCCCAGTCACTCCTGAGTGACACTTCTGAGGCTAGGAACATTCATAAAAGGAAAAATCTTTAGGGGTGGACTCCAACTCCATACAAACCTATGCTTGGCCCCAGTAGTATGACTGCATGATAGCCCTGATGCCTGGGGCATTAATATACAGGTTGGGGTGGGATAAGGGTTTTTTAACCCCATGATAAAGAGCCAGGCAAAACTGAAGCAGAAGGTGCCCAGCTAGTTTGGTTGCCAGTGAAACAGTTGAAGACTTGATGTTTCAATCAAGAATTAATCCAGAACTAATCCAGTGAATAACTCAAAACAAGTATAAGGATATTGTCTTTAGGAAGTGTACACACAGTTCCAATTATATTTTTGGAATCCCTGTCCTACAAGAGCCCTTTTTCCTGCTGCCACTCCTATGTGGCTACTGCTCTATCCCCTGGGATACTCTTCTCATTTTTCCAGTTGATCAGAACTAGCTAATCCACCCAGTCATACACAGATCACACCTTTCTGTAAAGTTTTTTCAAATCACTCCAGCCTCAGTGAGCACTGAACGTTTCCTTCTTGTCTTTATGATCTACCTAACAAGTTAGACAGTCTTTGTAACAGATTGCTCAGGTATCAGTGTCCACAATTATTGTGTGTAAATTTTGCAGATTCTTCCCCAAAGATGTGCTTTTGCAGCATATCGTTCCCAAATCTGGCCTCAATCTTTTCTCACTGTCCTTCCAAATACCACTAACCCTGCCATACTTTCCAGTCTTTGCACTTAAAGCCTTTTCTTCCCCCCTCACTAACGCCTATTTTCCTTAGACACTCAACACTGGTGTCAGCTCACCTAGTCAACATCTATTTTCCAGAGTCAGGCGCTAATCTACTCTTGAGGGGCTGGCAGCGTGGAAAGCATTAAGACCGGTAACGTCCAAGACACGGCCACTGTCCAAAGCACCTGCCACACTCAACAGAATGAAACACTACTACCTTCCTGAGCAAACTTTTCTTACACATGTTACAGTTCCAATGCCTAGAACGCGCTTAACAATTCCTTTGTTTCCAGCTAACCTCCAGTCTAAAAAACTTGGCTCCCAGGTCGTCTCCCGCAGGCGGTCTGCTCCTAGACCCAGGGGGAGCACGGTACCCGTCCTTCCTGGGGTCCCTCAGTTCCCTGGGCGCAGCAAATGGTCCCAACTGGGAGCTTGTCACACTGTCCGTTACATGGTTTTCCCAAACCCCCGGTGCGTGTGCTCCAGGGAGCAGCAAGCGGCACGTGTCACCCATTCCTGCGCTTTGCGGTTCTGCAAACCTGTAGTTACGTTAACTAAACAGAACAGCCTTCTCCCTCGCTAGAATTGACCCTCGCAGGCCACCACCATCCGCAGACAGGCGTGGGGCCGCCCCAGTCCCGACTTCCGGCTGGATCTACCAAATGTGGGAGCGGGGGAGGTCCAGAACAGCCCCGCCAGTGCCTTTCCACCCTCCGCGGCTTGCGGAAAGAAAAGTGACTGTGGAGATGAAGTGAAGACATCGGCCTCCACTGACGAGAGGTGGAAAAGGGCGACGCTGAGGAACCGACGCGTCCCCGTCCCTCCAAAACCAAGACTCGGGGCGCGGGAGAGCCTTACCCGCGCCGGACCCAGCACCGCACCCGCAAGCACACGCCCACCCCCAGCCTCACGTGACCCGCGCGCCTTTCTCACCGATCCCCGGATGTGGGTGAGCCCATATGCTTGCGCGGAGGGGAGGTCTGGGAGGACGCTACTTCAATTCAAAGTGAGGGGGCAGTGGGCGGAACGAACGTGGCGACGACGGAGGCTGGACGTCGGGTTGGCGGTGACGCGCGTGCGCGCTCCTGGTCGGAGGTAACGGCGGGAAGGCTCGGGGGCGCACTCGCGCCGGCCCAGTAACCGCATGGGCGCCCGGTGGACAGGCGAGGGGCGGGCGTGTCCTAGTCCGGAGGCAGCCCTGGCTGCGGTGGCGCCGCGGGCTGCGCGGCCGTATGGCCCGGGGCCGGCCTCCGCAGCAGCCCGCTGGGCATCAGGCCCGCCCTCACCGGCCCGGGTCCGCTGCGGCGCCGCGCCCGTCGGCCTCCCCTCGTACGCCCTGCGGACCCGCGAAGGCGGATATGGCCTTGCCCGGCGCGCCGTCCCGGCCAGCCAGGTGGTCAGCCCCTCCCCAGAGGCCGGGCCGGCGGGAGGGCGGCGGGGGGTGCGAGCAGCTGCCGCCGAGTCCTCGTCTACCGCGGCGGAGTCAGCTGTGGGCCGCTCTTCCTTTGCAGAGGAGGGACCCCCGGCACAGCCCTCCCGCCTAGGCTGCCTTATCTGGTTAGCTTCCCAGCATTGTTGTGACTTAGGCCATTGACGGCACGTGATGCCGGTTCACTTATGGGGGGAGTTTTAGCGAGTCTTAAAAAGCGAGTTAAGGTTAGTACAAGAAGTACAGAAATGTGGCGGAAGTCTTGAAGGACTGAAGAAGTTGGGACACCCTGAGTTTACAGATTGCTCCACACAAATCAGGGGTGGGAGATAAATCATAGGCTGAGGGTTTAAAAGGGACAGTTCCTTAGGAGCACTTTAATCATGAAGATATTTGAGGACAGTAAATCTAGGCTTACTGTTTTTTCTTATATTTCTTACAACCTCAGTAAAAATGAGTCTGCCGTCAGTGACTGGTCTTCATTTATGTTTAGAGTATCCTTTTGTGCACGAAGTAGTTTTCATTGAGCCTTATATCCGATTCTTTAAATTATTTCATTCCTTTAATAAAGCAGTATTGTAGGGTAGTTCCCCACATGCTTGCATTCCGTTTTATTTTATAGATGGGTAGAGGAAGTCAATAAAGATCAACTACATGTTACTTTCAAATATTCCCATTTATACTTAGTCATAGCTGTAGCATAATGATATAATAAAATGTATGCATTTTCTTATTTGAAATGCAGTGCCACCTTTAGATTTGTACAACTTCTTGCCCTTTGGCTATATCATTATCCGTGATCAGTACAGTAAAAATGAAATTAAAATGAGTTAGAGATTCATAAACATTTATTAGACGTTCACACTGCCCTTAAAAATGTATGTAGATTTAGGTTTTAAAAATTATTTCTCATAATTGTGTATGTTAATTGTACTGTGCCATTTTCCTCCCCTTAGAAGGCAGAAGACCTTTACTTTGTCCTTCCCTTTCTCATGTATGTAGTAGTGGTAGCCAGGTGTGACAGCATCAGTAATCCACTCTTTCAGAGTAACCTACTTAACCTTCTGAGCCACCCAGGTGCCCCCAGAGTTACCCTCAAAGAAAAAAAAAAGCCAATTTGATTTGAAATTCATCTGAAGCCAACATGAACAGAGGTTACAGAGATTGAATTTATTTTATTTTTTCTCTGAAAGCTAAATTTGCCTTTTCGGTTTTGGAAAACTGCATTACTGTCATCACCTATGAAAATTTATAAAAATTGCATCTCAGTATTCAGTCTGGGTTTAGATTTTCCAAGCTGTCCCTTATAAGGGACTTTAATTACAGTTAGCTCCTTTAGATCAAAATCCCATAGAGATTCACATGTTGTATTTGGTTGATACATTGTTTAAATCTTTTTTAGGAGGGCAGTTCCCTTGTGTCCTTTTTTTCCCCTCAGTATTCTAGATTTAGCTGATTGCATCCACATGACATCTGTTTAACATGTACATCTTTTTCCTTTAAACCAGTAGTTAGATCTAGAATTGCACTGACCACTATGGTAGCCGCCAGCCAGCTTTGGCTATTTAATTAATTAAAATGAAATAAAACTAAAAATTAAGTTCCCCAGTTTCATTAGCCACATTTCAAGTGCCCAATAGTCACAGGTGCCTGCTGGCTAGCCTCTAAATGGTGCAGACATAATTCCAATAATTGCAGAAAATTCTGTTGAATAGCTCTGCTTTAGAAGATCAGATTTAACCCTATTTTTTTTTTTTTTTGGTGGGGGTGAAGACAATTCCTAGGTGATGCAGTAGATAATCTATTGCATTAATTATCAGAGAGGTATGAAGTGTCTGAGCTGTCTCTTTTTTTTTTTTTATTTGACAGAGAGTGATCACAAGTAGGCAGAGAGGCAGGCAGAGAGAGAGGGGGAAGCAGGCTCCCTGCTGAGCAGAGAGCCCGATATGGGGCTCGATCTCAGGACCCTGAGATCATGACCTGAGCCAAAGGCAGAGGCTTTAAACCACTGAGCCACCCAGGCGCCCCTGAGCTGTCTCTTTTGTGTTAAGGTTGAGCAGTGTAATGAGTTCAGGTATTGTTAGCCCAGTCCATCCATCCTGAAATTCCTCGTGAGCTTTTTCACTTAATGGTGAAATCTTTTTATGGATTTAGATTGCCTATATCCATTATTGCATTAGGGATTGCAGAATGGTGATTTTCTAATCCTATCATTCCTTCAGTATTTATTAGCTAAAAATCTTTTATGAAGAAGAACTCTACCCCACCAGCTATTTGACTGCCATCAGCTATATGAAATAGAGCTTGTACAGGAAAGGCAAGAAGAATGCTTAATTCTTTTGCTCTGTTCTCAGACTACAGTAATGAGGTGGTGGCCTAGCAACCTCCAAAGGTAACCGTGAGGGTTTTTGCCTTTTTTTTTTTTTTGTAAATCATCATGGACTTGAATATATTTAAACTGTTTCAACTTATTTCAGTCTCTTTTTTTTATTTTTTATTTTTTGAAGTACTCAAATTGCCCTGCCTTTGGTCTGTGGCACCCCTTTAAGTTGGCTCCTGTCTATCTTCTTATGACCAGTAGTCTTTGATAATCAGTTTCTCTATTTTGTGGTAAAACGTGTTCCTTCATTTATACATTAATGGCCACCAAAAAGCCCTGGTTCCTTTGGGTGGGATATGGTATTTAGAGACCACAGTCTGGGTGCTAGAGGTGCTCATGGTGCCAGGTTGGTCAATGGTTCTAGGATTTACAGTGGCCAGAGTTAGAAGATATATATATATTTAAACAAATATACAGAATTCACACTGATACTTACATTTTAGTTTTTTATATTTTTATATTTGGGTCTTTTCATCTTGCTGAAAATCTTGGAACCTAATATTGTTAACATAATTACTTTTTTCTTATCCTATATTATATATTTTGATTTCAGATTATACCGATTTTATTGTTCCTAAATAGTGTTTAGGATTTCTTTGCAGTTCTTTTTTTATCTTTAGCTATATCCACTTGGGATATGTACAGTAGAATTATTGCATTTTAAAGGCATGTGAAACATTTTGTTATATGGTTAGTTTTCCACCTTGATATCTAATTGATAGTTGATTTGTTTCATTTTGTTTCCAATTTTTCCATACTGCTTTTTTTTTTCCCATTTGGATTTGTTTTATTATATGTAAAATATTAGCATAAAACTAGTACTATAAAACACAGATATCCAGACAAGTTTAGCATTCATTCTTCTTTTCTCTACCCTAGTTCCCTTTCCTTCTTTTTTTTTTTTTCAAAAATATTTATTTATTTTGAGACAGAGAGAGAGTGAGAAAGGACTAGCAGAGGGGAGGGGCAGAGGAGGAAGCCAGCTCCCCACTGAGCGAGGAGCCCAGTGCAGGACTTGATCCCAGGACCCTGGGATCATGACCTGAGCAGAAGGCAGATGCTTAACTGACTGAGTCACCTAGGCACTCCCTAGTTCCTTTTCTTTTGGTATCATATTTACTATCTTGGGTTTATCCTTCCATAAAAACAAATGCATTATCTGCTTGCTTTCCCCCCCTAGTAATATATACCTTGTAGATCCTCCTAAGAATTATGTTATCTGTTTTTACAGCTTCATAATACTCCACTGGTGGATGAATATTCAACTAGTCCCTGTTGATAGGCATTTGTGCTGTGTGCTACTGTTGCATATAGTGCTGCACTGTGTGTCATTGTGCATATGTGATTTTGTATTTTTGCCATTGTGACTTTGGGAAAGCTTCCTAGAGGTGGCATTGTTGGATCGAAGCGTAAAGGCATATTTCTTAGTTGCTAGGTATTGCCAAAATCTCTATAGAAATTGTACCATTTTCCATTCCTGCCTACAATGTATGTGAGGGCCCTTTTTCTCATAAATATACTCTGTCATAAGAGTATATTGTCAAACTTTTGAGTTTTGGTTAATCTAAATATAGAAGAAAGGGTAACTAGGTTTATTTTAAATTTTTTTTTAAAGATTTTATTTGTTTATTTGACAGAGAGAGAGGTCACAAGTAGGCAGAGAGAGGAGGAAGCAGGTTCCCTGCTGAGCAGAGATCCCAATGTGGGGCTTGATCCCAAGACCCCGAGATCATGACCTGAGCCGAAGGCAGAGGCCTAACCCACTGAGCTACCCAGGCGCCCTGATGTATTTTAAATTTGTATTTCTCTTCTTGTGAACAAGATAGAGCATCATTTCATATGTTTTGTTGTGTGTGTTTTAATTAATTAAGTTTAAGTGTTTATTTTAATTCCTGTTAGTTAACATACAGTGTTTTATTAGTTTCAGGTATACAATATAGTGATTCAACAATTCCCTACATTATCCAGTGCTCATCACGACAAGTGCAGTCCCTAATACCCATCAACTATTTCACCCATCTCTCCACCTACCTCCTCTCTGGTAACCATCAGTTTGTTCTCTGTAGTTAAGAGTCTGTTTCTTGGTTTCTGTCTATCTTTTTCCCCTTTGCTCATTTGTTTTTTAAATATATGAGTAAAAGCATATGGTATTTGTCTTTCTCTGACTGATTTATTTTACTTAACATTATACTCATTATACTCTCTAGCTCCATCCATGTCATTGCAAATAGAAAGATTTCATTTTTTAGGGCTGAGTAATATTCCATCATATGTATATATGTATATGTCTGTTTATATATATCTGTATGTCTTGTGCCAATTTTTCTATAGATTCCTTTTTTCTCCCTCTCAATTTTTATTTCTATATTGTTATTTTTTAAAGACTTATTTATTTTAGAGAGAGAGAGAGAGAGAGACACCTGGGCGGAGGAACAGAGGTAAAAGAAGAGAAAAACTCAAGCAAACTCCACACTGAGCACAGAGCCAGACATGGGCCTTGACCTCAAGACCCATGAGATTGTGACCTGAGGTGAAACCAAGAGCTGTATGCTTAACCGACTGTGCTACCCAGGCATCCCTTACCCCTTAATTTTTAGAAGCTTTTTTTTTTTTTTTTTTAAGATTTTATTTATTTATTTGAGAGAGAGTGAGAGAGACAGAGCACAGAGGGAGGGGGATCAGAGGGAGAAGCAGACTCCCTGCTGAGCAGGGAGCCCGATGCAGGCTCGATCCCAGGACCCTGGGATCATAACCTGAGCCAAAGGCAGACGATTAACCGACTGAGCCATCCAGGATCCTCTAGAAGCTTTTTATATATTTGGATAAATAATCCTCTAATAAAACTTTCAAATACTGTGGCCTTTAGACTTTGCTTATGGCAATTTTCCCATATAAGAGTGTATTTTTATCAACTCTGATTTCAGTCTTGTTATTCTTTCTGAGTCATAGTTTGATCAATGTTTTAAAATTCCACTTTTATTTTGGAAAATTTCTTTTGATACTTTATCTGTGATTTTTTTCCACCTTAAGTTTAAGTAGGAACCTTTCTGGGCAATGGTAAATTATTATTTATTAGAGCAGCCAATTTATCAACCATAGTAAATCTGATAGAGCCATAGATCTTTGTAATCATAGTAATGCCAAGACAGGTAAGGGACGGAGCATGGTTACCCTCCTTTAAATGAGACTTGATGGGTAGGTGTATCCCTTCTATTAGTACACATTAATTCATAATTCTATCCAGAGTTTTTATTTTCTTCCCGTGTCCCATTTTGTGAGTAATTTGATCATGGGTTTATACTCAGAATATTTTTCCTGGTCTGTAAAATGAAGAGATTAAAGAAGAGGCCTTCAGATCCTTTCTAGCTCTTAAATTTCAGTATGCTAATGAATTTCAAAGCTTTGCCTTTTATTAGATATCCTATCTGGATTCTTTTTCCTCTAAGATTTAAAATGTGCTTTCCCTGCTTCCTACCCTATATTCCCTTTAACTCTCCTAGATTTCACTGATTTAAAATAGCCTTTATTCTGAAGAAGAGTTATAATAAATAACTTAAAAGAGTTATAATTTATGTTTATTGATGTCTTGGTTTAACTGCAAAAGTGACAATTGTAGAGCTACACTGTTTTTATGTAACCACATTAGCATTTTATGTTAGTGGCAAGGAGTAGTAGATTATCAAACAGGGAGTAAATTTGCATGGATTATTATGAACAAAGAACATCTAACTTTACATCACTATTACATGGCACAGGCAAAAGAAGAAAGCAGAGTGACATAGTACATAGAGGTGAATGAGGCTCAGTGTGGTTAGGAAGGAATTGGTGATGTAGGTCTGAGAAACTCAGATGAGAAAAGTCCACAGAAAATCTGAGCCTTTCTATTTACCTGATCCTAAGGAATGAGAACTGATGGTGTTTGGCAGCTATTCAAACAGATGGTGAAGGTATCGGTAAAGAAACATATTACGCATTCGATTGTTTTCTAGAGAGAATGTTGTCCCCCATCCCCATTTTTTAAAAACAGAGATCTCTTTGTTTTAGTCTTAGACCATCAGTTTTCATTCTGAAATGGCAGTTTCCCAAGGTGTGGACCATTTTCAGTATTGTGTTACTGCCATCTGGTGTATGGTGTTGAGTTTGCATTGTTTCCTGTACCCAGACTTTTTGGTTTGGTTTCATTTATTGCCAATAAGACACCATTAAACTGAAAGAAAATATGAAGGTATTTTAAGATCTGGAATCCCGTAAAATTTATGAAGATTGCACATTGGTTGGGACTTGGGAGTCACCACTAGGTTTGATCCTACGACTATAATGTATAGTTTACTCTATTCAACCTATTTAACCCTCCAAGGCTAAATTTCATCAGAGTAATTGTGTCTGTCTTTTATGAGTGTTGTGAAGAATGAATCAGACTGTGTGTAGGAGGCAGAACAGTTGTGCACTCAGTGACTGTTACCTTCTGTCATAAACATTGCTAATTATTAATAATTTCATCTAGAAAATATATTGCTATATACTATTGAGTGTGTGTTACTGATTTATATTGCTAAATATATTAATGTTTAAGAATGAAGTGACCTAAAGAAGTATAATTTTACTGATGATAGTTTTGAATGTCTGTAGTAGCACTGTCCTTAGGAATAGCACTTACAGATTTAATAAATATCCATATACAGTAGGCAAGAGCATGCTACTTACAGTGGACATTTAATTGGCTGCTAGAATGCCATGACACCTTGGGGATTATAGTTCATACTGCTCATTTTACAGATGCAAAAACTGTAGTCCAAGGACACAAAGCTACTTAGTTGCAGAGTAGGACACTCACCTGGGTTTTTTATCCACATGGTACTATGTGAACTGGGCACTGACTCGCAGCTGCCCAGAGTGGAATAAGACATGGAATCTGGATTGTGCTGCAATTAACCATATCATGGTTTGAAGGAAGGTGGATTAGAACATGAAAACCTCTTTCTTTAGGTTTTTATTTTGTTTTACTTTATTTAACGTTGGTGTAATGTGAAGGATAAGTCAACTGGAGAAAAAGTCTCTCTGCCATATTTGTGCATAAAGAGTTAAATACTCCTGTTCGTAACTTTAGAAATGGATGCAAATAGCATGCAGTAGTTGTATTTTCCAATCTCCCATTCTCCTCTGTGTCTAGGATGCACTATCCTCACCTCTGTCACTACGTTTATCATACTGGGGTAACATTTTGGGATAATTTCTTCTTTCCTATACTGGACTATTAATTCCTTGAAAAGTAGCATGTCTTTTGTCACTATGTATCTGGTGGTTAGTATGACACTGAATTCTCTGTTAAATGAAGGAACCCCCTTCCAGAGCATTGTAATCTTTAGACGAGGCATTAGGACAAAGGGGTAGACCCTCCCACCACAGCTTTTGAGAATTACCTAAAGACTAATTCAGGGCTGAGCCTTTGAAGGCTTAAGGAAAAAACCCTCAGGAGCAAGAAGTAGTTTGACATTGGCTAACATTTCGTACAGGTGAGAAACCACCAATAGGTACTTTTCATTGGCATTTCCGAATTGAAGGGTAATCTTTCACCTCTTCTCACCTTCCTTTTTATGGTGCGTCTTTCCCTTTCTATGGCAGTCTGTTCTGTCTCCTTCTCTTCTTTCTCTATTAGACGCTTCTCTGTGACCAGCTTGCACAAAGTGGTAGGGAAGAGGGAGGGGAATTGTGATAAGTTCAGCCAAAAACATCTAACCTGTGCCATACTGAAACACTAGGCTCTGGAGCTGGAATACAATTAGATTTCTGCCCTTGAGTGCTGAACAGTAAGGAAAAAGGGCAGGCAAAAACCTCATTCCCAGGGGGCGTAACTCCTGTGAAAGAACCTGTTAAGGATGAGCAGTGGGGAAGTACAAAGGAGGGATGGCCCATAGAGCTGTGTTTGAGGGGAGGGACAGTGTTCTAGGAAGCTTCATGGGCCTGTCATCTGAAGGATGTGGGTAAGATCTCCTATGATGGACCAAGGAGTTCAAGCTCAGGGCATTTATTTAACCTTTTTATAATGTCTCTTAAAAAAAAATCTACTTTTCCTCTGACACCTGTGACTCCTAATTCCCCTCATTTTGTGAGAGGCTTTGTATCACTGTCCCTCTGCTTCCAGCCCCCCTGGTTCATAGGGTACAACAATGAGGTATGATCGCTATCATGTGGGGAGAGTATCAGCAGCAATTCAGATTATTATGTTATTTTCTTTTAGCCTGAAATGTATTTGGTTTGAGTATTTCTTGAAGTGATGTTCCTTGACTGCTTCTACAGTCATCCTAAGAAGTGCTACATTTTCTCATTGTTTGTGTGCTTTCACATTCTTAGCTTTGGAAGTTGGAATGTTAGAACTTATAAAAGGTATTTTCTCCTGACTGATTTTTTTTTTTTTTTTTTTTTGCTTTCTCAGTTGCCAAACCAAAGGGGATTTGGCGATGGAGGCTTTGTTGGAAGGAATACAAAATCGAGGACATGAAGGGTAAGTTCGCATTTGACCTTAAGCTTCTCGCTGAGTTTTAAAAGCATATCCAAGTTCTGCCTCTGACTGTTCTGTGCTTTGGGTATAGCAGCAAAAATGCTGAGTGGAAGCTCAGCTGATCCATGTCCTGTCTGTGGGCAGCATCTCTCTCTGGGGTGTTTGCCATATCTCAGCAATGTGGAGCTGGCTGCTTGCTTTCAACCCACTCTCAATTTTCTCCTCTTCAAAAGCAAAAGTAGGAGTTCAGAAGTTCTGTACACTAAAAACACATGCTTTTATAAAAAAGTATTTAAGCCTTCCAAGCCACAGCTTTCTGTGGCCATTTCTAGAAACCTATTTGAATCCAGTACATCTTTGTTTACTTCTTTTTCTGCCTCTGAGATATCTGGCATGTCCTGTAACTGTGAAGGACATCAGTCAGTTTACAATCCGGTCTGTTGCAGTAAGTTTCTAGTAATAAGGTGGGAAGAAATAGTTGAAATAAATTTGGCTCAAGGATGAATTTCTTGAAATAGCTCTTAAAATTGTATCGTCATTTTCCCAATAGCCTACTCACTTCAAAGGCTTTTTATTTTGGCTAGCTAAAAATATGACAAGCTTGCCTGAATTCTTCCTGAGAGCGTCCCTAAAACATTACAAAAGAGCTAGTGGTTGCTTGTGGAAGCCTTGCTGACGGGCCGGACTTAAACATTGGTCTTGTGTTTGACCAAATGACTTAGGCTTCAGGGTTGGCTATAGGGGAAGGCAAAGTATGTAGGGGAATAAGTAATCACCTTAATGTGAACATTGAAGGGAAAAGCTCAGAAATCCTTTTCTTTGTCTCTAATAATTTCTTATTGACATTGTTCCACCTCAACAGGGTTTACGTCTGCTATATTTTTACACAGGAGAGAGAAAGAGTCACGGACATATGTTCTTACTTACAGGGGATTTTTGACATCCTGTGAAGCAGAACTACAAGAGCTCATGAAACAGATTGACATAATGGTGGCCCATAAAAAATCTGAATGGGAAGGGCAGACACATGCTCTGGAAACTTGCCTGGACATCCGTGAACGAGAACTTAAGGCCCTTAGAGGTCAGTTGGATGCGAAACACAAAGAGGTAAAGCTGTTGATTCACTCCTCTTTTTGATATTTTGACCTTGGCTTTTATATTAAATAATATTTTTCTTTTTTTAAAAAATTCTTTATTTAAATTCAATTTAGTTAACATGTACTGTATTACTAGTTTCAGGGATAGAATTTAGTGGTTCATCAGTTGCACATAACACCCAGTGCTCATTAAATCACATGCCTGACTTAAAGCCCATCATCCAATTACCCCATCCCCCACCTCCCTCCCCTCCAACAACCCTCAGTTTGTTTCCTAGAGTTAAGAGTTGCTTATGCTTTGCCTTCCTCTCAATTTTCATCTTATTTTTTTCCCTTCCCTTCCCCTATGTTTATCTGTTTTGTTTCTTAAATTCCACACATGAGTGAAAACATATGGTATTTGTCTTTCTCTGACTGACTTATTTTGCTTGGTATAATACCCTCTAGTTCCACCCACATTGTTGCAAATGGTAAGATTTTGTTCTTTTTGATGGCTGCATAATATTTGTGTGTGTGCGCGTGCGCACACGCGTGCGTGTACACACACCACATCTCTTTTATCTATTCATCTATTGATGGACATCTGGGCTCTTTCTATATTTTGGCTATTGTGGACATTGCTGCCTAAACATTGGGGTGCATATGCCCTTTGGAATCACTATGTTTGTATCCTTTGGTTAAATACCTAGTAGTGCAATTACTGGGTCATAGGGTAGTTTTATTTTTAACTTTTTGAGGAACCTCCATACTGTTTTCCAGAGTGGCCACACCAGTTTGCATTCCTAAGTATGTTTCTTAAATATTTGTTGAAAAGAGCATTTGTGTGTCAAGTTAGTTTCTGTATTATCTTTTAGGAGAAGGATTTGTTGTGAAAACACATAAGAATATTAATATTTATTTCAAGGATCATATTACCTTGGCCACATACAATACATAACTTCTTTAAGAAAATGTAAAGGGTATATAGCTATCGTCGTAATACATGTCTATATAAACAATGACTGAGTTTAGTGAACGTTGTTTTTGACCTCATTGTATGGCTAGGGTAAAAAAGTTAAGCCCAAAATTCAGTAATTGCCTCTTTGAGTTCAATTCAGAAAAAGCTTTAAAAATTTTTTATTTGCCTTTGTTGAAAATTGGGGGAAAAGAAAGAAAAGAGAAAAATAAAAATTACTTGCAATCCCACCACCACTAGTTATTGGTGATTTGGGGGATAAATTTACAAATATGCTGATTGATTTCTTACAGTTTAGCTGGTACAGTAAAAAGAAGAAGATGGAGTATTGGAAGAAAAGCAGAAAGCACTTTTAAGCACAAGAATTGCTTCTAAATGTCTGTCATGAATGTCCATGTGAGGACTGGAAAAGTTGTAGGGAGGCCCTGGTCCCAAGCCCCACTCTGCTGGACTTTCCTACCAGTAGGATCACCACATATGAGTGCTGTTACTCAGCTTACTCAGGGACACTTCCTCGAGTCTACACACCCGACATTGTGATTTTTTGATGACACTTAGCAAGAGTGTCATTATAAAAATGTTTTATGCAACAAGGGAAGGATTAGGCTTATTAAAAAGTGTTTTGTGCTTGTCAAAGGAATCTCCAGTGGCTGGCCATTTCCACTTTGGGTCAAAGCAGTACAGAGTAAAATTGGCCATGTCAAATTCAGTTTTCTGTCAATGCCATTTGCTAAACCGGAATTTATTTTAAAACTTGAGTAGATATTTAAGAACGTGTTTTAAAATTATACCACATGCAAAGATGTAGAAGGTGATAAAAAAAAAATACGTGGAATGATAATCATACTTGATTTTTTAAACATTGTAATTTAGGTAGGGTCAATGCTCCTTGTCTGGTAAGTTGCTTTAGCTACCACTTCTTTATTTTTCCTAGGGCAAGACAAAAGTAGTTTTGTTTAGTAAGTTAAAGTGATTGTGGCTTCCTAGCTAAGGAAAACACTGCATGTATATATAGATATCTAAGTCGTTTATTTTGTAAGAAACCCATTAAAGAAATTCCCACGTGTGTGATTATGAGAATATTTAGTCACTCTGAGACTGTTTAAACTTATTCCTGTAGCTTAGTTTTGATGTCAAGGGCATTACTGCCATTACTTAATACCTTAAAAAGAAATTAAAGGGATTGAATGGATAGGTTCAATGGTGAGGATCTGAAGATTACAATTTTGGCCTGGGGACATAAAAGAAATTTAGAATTGTAGCTGTCTGGGCAATTTACTGCTTCATTGATTGGGTTGCTGAAAGTTGATTAAGTTTCTAGAAGTAAAGTGCTTTTACCAAACGCTAGTAATGGGAATCTATCCCATCGAGTTCTTCTGTGAAATTGTGTTGGTATTAACACGTTCATAATCTACTTTGATATAAGAGTTAGAAAATAGAGCTTTAAGTTTTTGTCATTCTTATTTGTTTGAAAGTTAGAGGCCTAGAAGCAGCTCTATGGTATGAACCAGCGCTGTTCCAACGACAGTCCATGGTGAGATGGAAAGCTTTCACCAGAATGTAACTCAGTATAATGCATCCTTCATAGAAAGTTTTGCTGCATAAAAAATGCCAGCTGCACTAAACAGTGTGTTTGGCGATGCCATTGCTTCACATTCCGCCTTGAGCTCCTTATCTTGCGCTGGATTGCCGTAGCCATCAGCTCCAGCCTGTGTGCAGACCATGCTTGCAGGAGTACTAGCATTAACAATTCATTTTGTAAGGGACTGCTCTAGCTGTTTTCTGATTACACTGTAGGGCTTGGCCATTTCTGCTGATGATAACTCCTAATGCCATGCAGAGCAGGTTGACCTGATGAGATGAGTAAAGAAGTTGGAGTCCTAGTTCTGCCTCTTTGCTGCTGATTGGCCTTGGACAAATCGTCTAACCCCTCTGAGCCTGTCTCATTATGTGTAAAATTGGGATATAATGTTTATGTCCCAGGGTTGTTGTAAAGAGTGAGTTACTATTTAGGAAAGCTCTCTGAAAACTCAATTGTTATCTCAAACAATCTGTTATTTCAGCTTTCTTCTATCATCCATACTGGCAGTTTCAAACCTTCGCTCCCATTTCTCTGCCCAATGCCATTCCTCATTCTCAGCATTCAACCTCTTTTTTTTTTTTCCTTTTTTCTTTAAGGAGTTTCAATATTGGTGAGTGCCCATTATGAACCGGACCTTGGTACAAAAATAAAACTAAGCAATCTCATCTTCACATTTAATATTTATGCTTGCCACTTGTAGTAAGTAAAAGGAAAAATGGTTCTATAAGGCTGGTAAGAAAAAACAGTAATCACCTGCGCACCCCCCAGAAGCTGGGATTCTGGCTTCTCTGAAGCAGTCATTTCAACGCCTTTAATTCTTTCTTTTGGTATTTCCCCTGTGTTTCTAAGTGGCTTTCAGTACTGCTTTTTCTTAATTTTCAGTTTTAGCTATTTATCTAATGGCTTATTGCTATAAGAGATAAGAGTTTTGCTCTTTTACATACAATTCCCATCCCTTTATCCTGCCAGGATTATAGATCTTAATTTTTGGTTAGATCAGTATTTCATATTTACCTCATTAAGATGGTAAATATTATTCACATCTGAGTCAGAGAGTATAATGATAAACTTATTTCTTATACAATTTTGTTTTCCTGGGAATTAATCATTATTTTCATTTGCTTTTAAAAAATGTACCTATCACTGATTATTCCCAAGCTCTCTGACACAAGTGTAAGTCTTCTCTGTATCTTCAAATATATCAGGTAACCTATCTATTCTCCTTTGTTTTCCGTCTTTTTTGGAGCTTGCCATTCTCAAGTAAGGATAACCTGTTCTCTCGGTTAGCTGGATGGCTGTCATTTTGGCAACTCCCTTCACCATTATTCTGGAGTTTTCTCTGCTTTTCTCCCTTTTGTCTCTTTGCAGTCTGTCATCTTTGTTTATTTCTCCATTTTTGGTAGAGCATACTTTTGAGATCTTATGTGTATAAATTATCATTATTCTCTTTTTACATCTGATTGAAAGTTTGATTGGCTATAGAATTCTGCTTTCAAAGTACATTTTACTCAGGATGTTTTTAGTTAAATATGAATCTTTCAGACTTTAACATTTGGTAAAGACAGACTAGTTATTTTGGGCCAGTCCACCCACTGAGGCCAACTATGTAAACTAAATTAAAAAAAAAAAGTCTGCTTGAAGTAGAGTGCTAAACAAGCTAGTGAAGAACCAGTGAAGAACCAATATCTCTTCTGGCTAGAGGTTGAGGGAGGAAGCCAAGGGCTTGGGGCAGTTGAAACTAGAGAAGGTAGCTCAGAGGATAGAGACTAAATGGGGTTTGATAACTTCAGGGTGCTAAGAGAATAAAAAATTTGGTGCCCTGAATTTTTTGAACAGAGCTGAGCAGCTCTGAACTCCTCCTCACTTTGGATTGGGACCCTGAGAGGCAGCACCCTAAGAGGAAGGACAGGTTGGATATAGAATATATCCAGGATATAGAACAGGCCCTCTTGAAATTGCCACTCAGCCACAGACATTTAAAATTTTGAAATCACTTTAAGGTGATCTTAGAGTGCCATTGTCCCTCGGCATCTCCAAGGTGCTAAGGCTTCCAGGAACCTGGAAAAAGCAAGCTTAAAGTTTCTCCAAAGGGGGAAAAACACCATTCTGGGGCTTAAATTATTTCCTCAAATAATTTTGCAAATACAATGCTTGATACCCACTCAGAAAGTAACCACTGACACAGAAAGACAAACAACAAAAATGCAAAAAGGCAGAAGCAACAGAAGATAGAAACAGACCCATGGCAAATCTAGATATTGACATTACCATGCTCGGACTTTGCAATAGCTATATTCACTGTGGTCAAGGAGATAAAAGATAAGATTGAGCACTTCAAGAAAGAGTGGAAAACCATAAAAAAAGTGAAATGAATGGAAATTTTAATGTTGAAAAATAAAGTGAAATTAAGGCCTTAAAGATTAAAGGATAATTAGTGAACTTGAAGATAGGTCAGAAGAAAATGTTTAGAATAATGCACCAGACAAATGATGGAAAATATAGAGGAAAGATAAGAGAAAGAAAACACATTGAGAAGGTATAATATGAGTGTTTTTGTAATCCCTGAAAGTGAAAAAAAATGCAAATGGGAAGAAGCAATATTTGAAGATAAATTAAGATTTTGCCCAAGTAAAGAAAGCCATATATTTAAGAAGTCTGAGAATCTCAAGCAAGATAAAAAGAAATATTTACCTTGGTTGAAAACTAAAAACAAAGAGGAAGTCTGAAAAACAATCAAGGAAAAAAAAAGATTATTTAACAAGAAAAAAAGATTATCTACAAACAGCTCCGGACAGCTGACTTGTCTGCTAAAACAGTGAAAGCCAGAAGACAGTAGAATGATCCTTACAAGGAAGTGACTTTTCCCCCATGCCAAACCAAGTCTTTACCCAGAGTAAAGATGAAATAAAGACATTTTCAGATCAATAAAAATTGAGAGAACTTGTCATTGACAGATCCCCACCAAGGAAATACTAAATATTCTTCAGGCAGAAGGAAAGTGATCCCAGATGGATGCTCAAGAGATAAAGAAAGAAACGAAAGGCAACAGTAAATATTTGGGTGAATCTGAGTGAATATTGACTGTATATAACAACAGTAGCATTTTCAGTTTAACAGATATGTAGAATTATAATGGCATTTAAGTCTAGTTGGGGGATAAATGGAATGAAAGTATTTCTTTAGTCCTTGGGTTGCCTGGGAATTGGTAAAATGACTAATGTTAGATTTGTTAAGTTGTAAACCCATGTTTTAGTCTCGAGAGAACTATTAAAAGTATATGTTGATATGTTAGTAGAGTATACATTTTACAATCTAATAAAGGGAGAAAAATGAAATGCTAACAAGTTATCATTTCCAAATTAGGCAAGAAAGGTGAGAAAAATGGATGCTGTAGCTTATTAAGTACACATTGCACTTAATAAAATGAGAGACTTAAATCCAGATGGAGGTTTCCCCTGCTATCTGACTGTTCGCCTTATACCACTTTGCTTTTACGAAAGACATATCAGTACCTGTTTTAGCTAGCTGACAGAAATCTGAAGAGGATTTTTGCTTTTATGAAATGATCATTGCTTCTTTCTGTAGCCATTTTGACTTGCAAAAGGTTTCATAGGAACACTCTACTTTCAGATAATGGGAACCTTGTAGGTCCTTTAAATGTAATCGCATACAGTGGCCTAATTAAAAGATGAAAATTGTCCAACTGGGTAAAAATAATTAAACTCAATTATATGGCGTTTATAAAGATACAGCAAAATTGAATTGTTTTTATAAGAATTTTGTTTCTGTTTTTTTTAATTGAGATAAAACTTTAGTTTCAGGTGTACAATGTAATGATTCAGCATTTATATATATTGTGAAGTGATCATCACAGTAAATCTAGTTACCATCTGTCACCGTATGTACTTACAAAATTTTTGTGTGTGTGGTGAGAACTTTTATTACCCCAAAGATTTAGATGCCTCTATTTTCTCCTTTATTGATATTGCTTATTAGAATATGAGTGCTAAGGTATTTGGTGATTGATGTTTTTATTTTATTTTATTTTAAATTAATACATACAATATTATATCAGTTTCAGGTATACAACATAGTGATTTGATATTTATATACATTATGAAATGCTCACCAAAAGTGTAGTTACCATCACTCACCATACAAAGTTATTATAGTTTTATTGACTATATTCTCTGTGTTGTACTTTTATCCTTGAGAGTTATTTATTTTATAATTGAAAGTTTGTAGCTCTTAATTCCCTTCATCTATCTTGCCCATCCCCCTGCCTTCCTCATTTCTGGCAACTACCAGTTCTCTGTATTTATGAATCTGTTTCTGTTTTGTTTTATTTGTTTTGTTTTTTAGATTCCACATTTAGGTGAATGATGAGAAGTTTTAAGATCTGTTTCTTGTTTGTTTTGTTTTTGAAATTGCCATACTATATTGTGGTTATTACCTAGTATTCCCTATATTCCCTCTCCCTCCTCGTTTATTAATAGATGAAATTCTAACCAGTTATGGAGAGACGTAGAGAGAGACTTATGGATATTGATGGAGGTGAGGGCTGTCATGAACCAGCTGTGGCTGGTATCAAACCATTGAAAAATGGGTTAGGATAATGTCCTTACTCTGGTTGGTAGAATTGATTTCTCTTAAGGTATATGGTAAAGTTTCAAGTCTCATGCTATCTTTCCACCTGACGTTACTATTCTGTACTCTAATTTATATGTTTTTTTTCTTGAAGCCTCACTGATTTTTGTTCAGTATTCTTAGTTCTTATTCTTATTTTTTATTATAATATTATTCAGAATTCTTATAATTATTCAGAATTCTTATAACATTCCAAGGTTGTTATAACTTTGAATATCTTAATTTTTTATGAGTTTTTTTAAATAAAAAATGTTGGGGAGAATAAATCAAACAGCAAATTTTCATCTAAACCTAGAAATTTTAGAAAGGTTATTAAATAACTAGATGTTTGACTTCCTAAGAAGTGGGGTATTAACCATATACCATTGAGAACTTGTTTTTATGGGTAAGTACAAAGATTATTTCCTATTTTTATGTTTCAAGGATATTGTTTCAATGCCAATAATGAAAAATACTACTACTTTTTTGCCCCTAGGTTGGAATCTTACGTCAACAGGTAGAAGAACATGAAAAAGTCAAACAAGAGATGGCCATGGACTATAAGCAGGAGTTAAAGAAACTACATGAAGAAGTGAGATTTTAATTCTATTACATGTTGTATAATTCTGTCTCTTTAACCATTAGAATTTTGTTAATGTGCCCATTTCTACTTGATAAAGTGGGAAGTATATAAGCCATGGGAGATACAGGGGTAGAACTCTGTTTCTCTGTTCTTTGAATACAGGCAAAAGAGTCTTATCAAATTATATGTTTGGTACTGTCTAAACAGGGGTTCTAAGATGTGTTTCTCAATTGAATACCTGAAAGAGATAAAGCTGTTTTTGTATAATACTACGGAATATTGAAACAGAGAATCCAATATATTCAGAAGCATTTTGGGATAAATAAGAAAAGTAAGACAATTCTAGCAACTTAATATTATTCTTCAGATTGGGGGGAAAAACTGCTTTTATTTTTATTTAATTCCAAACTACTCCTCTCCTGCTTATGGAATAGCAGTGTTCCATAGGAGAATGGCTCAAGAACCACAGAAGAGCGGAATTTTTATTTGCTGCTTTTATCACGGGTGTAGTTTATGGGGTCCTTAAGTGCAAGGCTATTATAATAAAAATTAAAGTTTTTTTTAAAGACTATTTTTCCCTCAGTTTTTTTCTGTGATATCTTTTGCATCTAAGAGAAAAATGCGATATCTTTCTCTTCTAGTGTTTATTTTTTATATGCAGGTTTGAATTGTTTTGTATTTAATTTGCAAATCTAACATACTCAGTCTATTTTCAGTAGTACTGTTTAGCACTGCTCTGGCTTTCATGATACCAATTTGTTCCACCACCGTTTACAAATTCTTAAATTTTAAGTCTAGAAATAACTGTGTCTACAGTTAGGCAGACTGAAGAGAAGCTATGAAAAACTACAGAAAAAGCATATAAGGGACTTCAGAGGAAATGCCAAAAATCACAGGGAAGATCGGTCTGAAATTGAGAGGTTAACTGGAAAAATAGAGGTATGTTCATAGTAATAATTTCTTCATAGTGGTTGTTAGCCTTCCTGTAGGAAGGTGCTGTTTCTAATAGTACTAGTTCTGAAACCAATTTTCTACATTCTCCAGGACTGCCATGGAGTGATCTCGGAGGGACATCCTGTCATCACCTGGTCTGCTGGGGTTGATGGGGTTACTAGCTATCAGTAGTTCTCAATAGGGCAGTACTACTCTTGGAGGGCATTTGGAAATGTATGGAGACATTGCTTTGGTTGCTCAGATGACTGGGAGTGAAACTGGTGTTGAGGGGACAGGCACTAGGGACGCTAAACTGGGGAATGCCCAGGACCATTCCACACAGGAAGAATTATTGTAGCCAGAATGCCCATATTGAGAAGTACTGACCACCATTTCCTAGCAGTCTTCCACAGGCAGTGTCCTTGCCTTATTTATCACTCAGTAGAGCTGGGGCTTCGTAAATGTTGAAAGTACATGGCTTTTTGTACAGAGTACTGTGCATATCAAATTGTTTATCCTCAGTTCCTCTTTAGCTGTAGTAAGCCCTTTACCCGCCTCTTTGCTGACTTTGTTTTTATTAAGACTAACTCCGTGGTTATTGTGTCTATCCCAAACAACTTGAGGGAGGCGGTGAGTTGACCCTGCCAGAGATAGATGAAGCAACAGCAGGGCTGTCACTCTTTTCCCTTGCCTCTGCCACTCCCCTCCTCCGTCCGTGCCCTTGGCTCTCCAGTGTACCTAAGAACCTGCGAGGTCCTCTGTCGGCTGCCAGAGATTGTGCCCCAGCGGTATTCCGTGGGACCTAGGAGTCTGCATCTTATCCACCTCCCCCCCGACTATAATTTGAGAAACATTGTTCAACATCTCTCTACCATGGCTTACAATTTGTCAGAGCGACTTTTCCCCCCCAAAAATGCCATTATTACCACTTAGATTGGTAACTTCTGTGTTTAATGTGCTTTTGCATCTGAATGTTTTATACATTTAAAGAGCTTAGACTCAGAGGGCGGTGCAGATACTGCTTCCTCTCCAGCCGTCTTCAATGACACCTGGGTTTTTTTTCTCTCAAATGCCTCATCTTCCTCTTGCCACTCATTACCATTCTCTTTTATTTCTACCTCAAAACCTCATCTTTGATTTTCTTGTCATCAGCCTGTCCCCCCAACCAGTATACGTACAACCAAAGTAGCCATCTTCTGATCCCTGAGTTACTTCCTGGCCCAGAGGTTTCAGCTCCCAGGGCATTGTCACTCTCTCCAGTGTTAGACTTGTCATAATTCTTGAGGATTTCAGTATCTATAGGGATGATGCTTTTACTACTCTGCTCTTTGAATTCCTTGGTGTTCTTTCCTCCTTGGACATCTTGATCTCCTTGTCTCATCCACCCATTCCCACTGCCATTCCTTAGGTGTCAGTCATTACCAAACACAGACTTCCTGGAATCATCTTATTTGATCATCTTATTTTTAAAATATCATCCTTCTCTTTTTAGCTCATGCCCTCTATTCTCAATAATCTCTTGGCTGTCAGTAATCACTTGACCCCATCCCCAAGTGATTGAATTCTGCCACCTTTTCGCTGCTGGATAGCTACCTCATGTCCTCATGTGTCAGTCCTTACACAGCTTAAATTCCATGGTTACATTCTTTACATTGCCCTTCAGCTTTTGGGTCCCTTTCTTCCTTCATCATATTTGCTTGGCAAAACCATAATTCTAGTTAAATCCAGCTTTCTGCCTGCTCTCTACTTGGCATGTTTGGCAGAACATGGCTGGAGAAAAACATAATCATGCTGATTGGCCTCATTTTAAATTCATGTTCACCTATCTCAAAGAGTTCCTAATGCTTCCCAGAATCATACTACATTTCCCCTCACTCTGCTTTCCACAGACTATTTTATACTTTCTCTTTTCTCAAACTTTCAACACTTTTTCCCACATTCTCACCATTGGGTAGTGATCTTGCTTTCCATTTCATTGAGAAAATGGAAGCAATAAGAAGAGAATTTTCACAAACTTCCAACACTGTGTCTGCTTCCCTGTTTGCCTGTGTGTCCATGTACTCTGCCTTCCTGCCGGTGGAACTGTCCATACTCTCCCGGCCCCTAGCCAAGACATGGCTCCAGCCATTCTTCTCTTGTGCTTCCTCCCTTCTTCTCTAGTGGATGTTTTCTACCACTGTCCAGATTTCTCCCCTCTTAAATATCCTCTCTTGACCTCTCTCTTCCTCTGGCTGCTGCTCCATTTTTCCCCCCTTCATTTTATAACTAAACTACTTTAGGCACCTGTACCTGTCTCCAGTTCATTTTTGCCCATTTTTCTTGCATCCATTCAGTAAGGGTTTTGCCCCATCACTCCCTGGAAGCTATTTATGTGGAGGTCACCAATGAGTTCCACCTTAAAACACTTTCTTGATTTGACTTAGAGAACAACTACACTTTCCTGGGCTTTCTCCTACCTCGCTAGCTACTCCTTCTCAATCTCTTTTGCTCTCCACCCTTTTAACATTGGAATACCCGAGGGATTATATCCTTGGCCCTCTTCTCTTTTGTACCTGTGCTCACTCCCTTTGTGATATCATTCAGTCTCATGGTTTTTAGCACTGTCTATATGTTGATAATTCCCACATTTATATATCCAGTCTTGTCCTTTTTGCCACAGAATAATTTCCAACTGCCTGTTTCTGCTGTTTCACAGCTCCACCTTGATTTCTAAAGCTGTGTTAGACTTGACATGTCCAAAATAAACTTCCTGGTTTCCTCTTGCCCATCTCCCAACACCACTCCAGTTTAATGGCAGCTCCATTCCCCAACTTTTCAAGCTGGAAGCCTCAGAGTGACCCTCAACTTCTCTTTTCTCCACACAGCAGCCAGAATGATTCTGTTGTAAATCAAAGTATGTCCTCTCCTTTACAAAAATCTTCCAGTACCTTCTCTTAAAAGCCAAATTTGTCCTGATGACCTACATAGTCTCACTCCTTGTTAACTGACCTTTCTTTACCTGCTTTTCCCTTTACTTCATTTGAGCCACACCAGCCTCCTTGCTTACCCTTAAACATTCCAGGATGTACTTGCCTTTCCCTTCCCAGAATAGTGTAATCTCATCCCCATTTCCCTGGAAGTTGACTCAAATGCCATCCCTTTTTAAAATTGCCACCCCCCAAGGAGCACCTGGGTGGTTCAGTTGTTAAGCAGATGCCTTCAGCTCAGGTCATGATCCCAGTATCCTGGGATCGGGGATTCTCCACTCAGTGTGAAACCTGCTTCTTCCTCTCCCTCTCCCCCTGCTTGTGTTCTCTCTCTCTCTCTGTGTCAAATAAATAAATAAATAAATAAATAAATAAATAAATAAATAAATAAATAAATAAATAAATAAAATGTTTTTAAGAAAAAATTGCAACCTCCAACTCTGAGCACCCTGTGCTCCACTTTCTGCAAAACAGGTATGATCATGTAATGTATTATACAATGACTATGTTGCCTATTGCCAATTGAATTGGGCTTAACTTTTTGTTTGTTTTGCTAACTGTTGTAGCCCCACCACTTAGAACAGTTCCTGGCATATATAGGAGAATGGATGAGGGAGTGACTATCAGAAAGCTGGCTAACAGTGATTATCCCAAACTAGCTTGAAACTGTTGGAGTTGAGGATCCCGGAAGACAGTGATGTAGAAATCCCTTTGATCTGCCCCATTTTCATAAATATTGGGCTTTTTTTTTATCAGCTGGATGTGATCCATGATTAATTTTGACTGTTTGGCTTTGGGTTACAAATATCTGTTAGAATTTAGTACAGATATTCCCTTATTATTGAAGTCTTTGTCGTTCTTCTGTTGAGATAGTAAAAATTTGGATATCAAAGGGTATTACATTATCTGAATCAACTATTTTGTTTCTGAATTTCAGATATTAGAAGTAAGAATTGGGCTACCCATCTGAAAATGTATTTGATCTGTTCAATTTCTGGGTTTGGATATCAAGAATTTGGGTAGTGGCATCCCCCATAATCATATTTTGAGATTTTAGTTCTCTTAAGATCAATTTTCTAAAAAATCACTAAAAATGATAACAACCTTTAGGTGGCAGCAAATCTATGAAAATCATCACGAACCTAGGATTTAGCATCTGTGTTTCATACTCTTCACCATTAGGGTGTTAAATTTAGAAAGACAGATATCCAGAGACATAGAATGTCAGGAATTCAGTATTGCTCCACAATTCTATCAGCTAAGTGAGTAATGGGGCTCCTGCTGGGGAGAAAGGTGTGTGTGTGTGCCCAGGGAGGAAAGGGAAAATTAAAGTAAAAGTGGATCAGGGAAACAGGGGCAGCAAGGGGAAGCACTTACAAGTTAAGTACCTTAATTGCCTCTTCAGGAATTTCGTCAGAAATCACTGGACTGGGAGAAGCAACGCTTAATTTATCAGCAACAGGTGTCTTCTCTGGAGGCACAGAGGAAGGCTTTGGCTGAACAATCAGAGATAATTCAGGTAGGTTTAAGCCATTTTATTTATTTTATTTTATTTTATTTTATTTTAAAGGCAGAAAGTGGCCACTGCCTTCTAAATTTTTTTTTTTTTTTAAGATTTTATTTATTTATTTGACTGAGAAGAGAGAGATCACAAGTAGGCAGAGAGGCAGGCAGAGAGAGAGAGAGAGGGAAGCAGGCTCCCCGCTGAGCAGAGAGCCCGATGTGGGGCTCAATCCCAGGACCCTGAGATCATGACCTGGGCGGAAGGCAGAGGCTTAACCCACTGAGCCACCCAGGTGCCCCGGGTTAAGCCATTTTAAAATAAGGAGAGGCGGAGAAGTCTTGATGCCATTGGCACTAGCTTATTGTGGACCGCGTTTGCCCACTCACGTCCGCACTTGTGTCCGCGCTTGTCTTTGTTCCACACGCTCTGTTGCTTTCTCACTCCTCCCTTGTGCTCCCTCCTGCCCTCTCTGTCTTGCATTCTCCTGCTCACTCCACGCTCACACTCATGTCACTGTCCTGATCTTGGTCTTCCCTTTTTCTCCCTTTCTGTCCCTCCCCTTCTCTCTCTTAAATGGAAAGTATCTCCCTTTCCATTTCTTTGGGTCTCTGGCTTACTAGTCTGGCTGTTTCTGGCTTTTGCCTTGGCTCCATTTCCGTGTCGTGCCCCATTTCTGCTAACTGGGGTACCTTGGCCTAGATGCCTCAGCCGGGGAGCTTCGTCCAGGTACCAAGAGATTCACACTGCAGTGATATGCATACTAACCAAAAGCAGTATCTTTGTGGCACCAGAAACACTTTTTTTAGAACTCTAGTAAAAATCTTTTTTTAAATAAAGAACTAGTGACTTAAGCAGAACCAAAGAATAGCTATCTAATTTAGGGATGTTTCTTCTTAGAACATATTCTGTTCGTTTTTTCAATTAAAAACCAAGAACATAAAAGGAAACAAATATAAAGAGGAATAAATATTTGTGACCATCTCTTGTGTGCTAGACACAGTCTCAATGCTTCTTCTAGATTGCAGTTATCTAGAATATCTGGTTCTATGTTGTCTGTTTAATATCATGATAATCTGTCAAGGTTAGTTATCTCAGTTTTACAGAATGAGGAAATTACTTGGATAAGTTAAAAGAGCTGAAGGGAAGCTTAAAAAATTTTTTTTTTAAACAAGCTGCATTATTTGCTGCTTAACTCTCAGTAATGTTTTGGCTTGTAATCATTCCCTTGAAATATCAGCTGGCCAATAAAGTCCCGTGAATGGCTCTGCTCTGAGTGACTCCGATGGCGGGAGGGGCCCACAGAACCTCAAGGAAGAAAATTATTTACTAGGCTGCAGCAAGCTAAGCAGTCAGAGTGGGCCAATAAAATCCTGGCTGTCTAGACCACCGTTTTTTTGACCTGAATGCTAAAGCACTGTGCAAACATAAATAGCTATAAGACACTGTTGCATTCTAATTGTAGCTTTCTTTTTTTTTTTTTTTGGAAAAAAAGAAAATCAAGTCCTACTTTTTAGTTCTCAATTACTCATCTATGGAGTGTACTTATTATTGATTGCAAATCCTTTTTTCAAATTACTATTGTGATTACTCCGCATAATTAAGCTTCATTGTTAGTAAAAATGAGATTTTTATTTACCATAATTCAGCTAGGCCAGAATAAGAAGCCTTTAAAAAGCCAACATTTGTTTTCCCTACTAAGGGTATTTGAATTATTCTCCTGATAGTTTGTTTAAAACTACTCTCCCTGCTTAACTCGAAAAATATTACTGATAATATATTTCTCTTTCCCCCTTAGCAAACTAAACAAAATTAAATCTTTCTGTGAGTCAGTATGTGGCAATGCTGTATGGCCATCATTAAAAAAACAAACAAACAAACAAACAAACAACCTTTGAATAAATTTCTGGATAGTTGTTACCCAGCATTAATAGTTACCATCATTTTGGTAGTCTTTTTTCTTTTTTTATTGTGGTAGAAAACACATTAAGATTTACCATATTAACCATTTTAAAGAGTATAGTAATGTTAACTCTATGCATGTTGTGTAACAGAGCTCTAGAACTTGTTTTACTTGCAAAATTAAGACTGTACTGATTGAACAACAACTCACTTTGCCAGTCTTGTTTCATCCTTCCCCACCTTTTACCTTTGGCTGGAATATTACAAAGCAAATCACAGAAATTTTCGTTTCCCAACAGGTAAGGACTTTAAAAATTAAAACATTCCAGTATTACATTAATAGAATAAATAATTTATTAACATAATTTAATATTCAGTCTGTTCAGACTTCCCCAGTTGTCTGAAATTATGTCTTTGTACAGTTGGAGGTTCAAATTGGAATCCAGTCAAGGTTGACATGTTACATTTTGGTGATCTGTGAGTCACCATTGAACAGTCAAGGGAGAAAATCTGAGAGATTGGATAAATGGAGATCAACATCCACGCTTCCCCTCAGTTTTTGAAAATTTGATACAAACTTTTTTCTTACATATTTTTTAACATCTGGAAGTGGAGTTCTCAATAACTTCTCAATTTTTGAATCCTATAATTGCTCCAGTTCTTTTCATCAGCTATTAAAGTTATTGGATACATGGTCATTTTGGAAAAATGAGAAAGTGTCAGTGAGACAAGAATTAAATAAAATCACCCATAATTCCATAGTTTAGAGATCTCTCATGATTAACATTTTGGTGTAAATTTCTTCCAACTTTTTCAATGCTTCTCTGCAGTGTACATTGCAGCCATATACATTTACTAGAAAAACACTGTTGTGTGTTAGGAGGGTAATATGTATGTTCTGTTTTTAGATTCCACATATAAATGAAATACAGTATTTGTCTTTCTCTGTCTGACCTATTTCACTACGTATAATGCTTTCTAGGTCCATCTGTATTGTCACAAGTGGCAAGATTTCATTCTTTTTTTTAATGGCAGTGATATTCCATCCTAATAGAATACAAATACACACTGGCACCGTACCCCACATCTTCTTTGTTACTTTGATACTTGGGTTTGATACTTGTTTGATACTTGGGTTGTTTCCATATGTGGCTAGTTTAAGCAGTGAGGCAGTGAACATAGGGGTGTGGTTATCTCTTTGAGTTGGTATTTTTGTTTTCTTCAGATAAATACCCAGAAGTGGGATTACTGCATCACATGGTATTTCTATTTTTAATTTTTTTTTTTTAAAGATTTTATTTATTTGACAGAGAGAAACACAGCGAGAGAGGGAACACAAGCAGAGGGAATGGTAGCGGGAGAAGCAGGCTTCCTGCCGAGCAAGGAGCCCGAAGCGGGGCTTGATCCCAGGACCCTAGGATCATGACCTGAGCGAAGGCAGACGCTTAACGACTGAGCCACCCAGGCGCCCCTATTTTTAATTTTTTGAGGAGGCTCCAGATTATTTTCTCTAGTGGCCGCACCAATTCACAGTCCCACCAACACTGTAAGATCTCCCTTTTCTCCACATCCTTACCAATACTTTCGCTATTTTGTCTTTTTTGATACTGGCCATTTTGACAGATGTGAGGTGATATGTCATTGTGCTTCTGATTTGCATTTCTCTGATGACCAGTGATGCTGAGCATCTTTTCATGTGTCTATTGGTCATCTGGATGTCTCTGGAAAAATGTCTGTTCACGTCTTCTGCCCATTTTTAAATCAGGTTTGGTTTTTTGATATTAAGTTGCACAAGTTCTTTATATGCTTTGAATTTTAGCCCTTTATCAGATGGATGACTTGAAAGTACCTTTTCCCATTCAGTAGATTGCGTTTTTTTGTTTTGTTTACGGTTCTTTTATCATGCGAAACCTTTTTTGATGTAATTCCATTTGTTTATTTTAGCTTTTGTTGCCCTTGCCACAGGATACTGGTCCAAAAAATATCGCTATGACTGATGTCAAAGAGTTTACTGCCTATGTTTTCTTCTATGAGTTTCATGGTTTCAGTTCTTATGTTCACGTCTTTAGTCCATTTTGAATTTTGTATATAGGGTAAGATAGTGACCTAATATCATTCTTTTGCATGTAGCTGTCTAGTTTTCCCATCATTTATTGAAGAGACTCTTTCCCCCATTGTTTGTTCGTACCGCCTTTGTCATAGGCTAATTGACAATAAAAGTGTGGGCTCATTTCTGATCGCTATTCTAGTCCATTTATATGGACTAGACACATTATATGTGTCTGTTTTCATACCAGTACCATACTGTGTTAATTACTATAGTCTTGTGGTATAGTTTGAAATTAGGGGGCATGATACCTCCAGCTTTGTTCTTTCTCAGTATTGCTTTGAGTACTTGGGATCTTTTGTAGTTCCACACAAACATTAGGATTCTTTGTTACAGTTCTATGGAAAATGCCATTGATATTTTGATGGGGATTGCACTGAATTTATAGATTGCTTAGGGTAGTATTGGTATTTTAACTATTAATTCTTCCAGTTCATGAACATGGAATACCTTTCTATTTATTTGTCTTGTCTTCAATTTCTTTAATCAATGTCTTAAGATTTTCGGTGGACAGATCTTTCTCTCCTTGGTTAAATTTATTCCTAGGTGTTTTATTCTTTTTGATGCAAATGTAATTGCAATTATTTTGTAATTGCAATTTTCTGATAGCTCATTATTAGAAATAATGTACAGAAATACACTAATATGTTAGTATGTTAATTTTGTATTGTACAGCTTTAAGAATTCATTTATTCTAACAGTTTTTTTCTGTAGTCTTTAGGGCTTTCTATATATAGTGTTATGTCATCTGCCAATTTTGATGGTTTTACTTTTTCCTTTCCAATATTGATGTCCTTTTATTTCTTTTCCTTGCTTAATTGCTGTGGCCAGGACTTCCAATACTATGTTGAATAAAAGTGGTGAGCGTGGGCATCCTTGTCTTATTTCTGATCTTGAGGAAAAGCTTTCAGCTTGTTGAGTATGAAGTTAGCTGTGGATTTGTCATTTATGGTGTCTATTATGTTGAGGTATGTTCCCTCTATATTCACTTGGTTAAGAGTTTTTAATCATAATGGATGATGAATTGTCAGATACTTTTTCTGCAAGTGTGGAGGTGATCATGTGATTTTTATCTTTCATTTTGTGGTGTATCACACTGATTAATTTGCAGATGTTGAACCATCCTTATATTCCTGGAATAAATCCTACTTGATCATGATCCTTTTAATGTATTGTTGAATTCAGTTTGCTAATATTCTGTTGAGTATTTTTTACATCTGTGTTTATCAAGAGTATTAGCTTATAATTTTTCTTTTTTGTGGTGCCTTTGGTTTTGATACTAGGCTAATGCTGGCCTCATGAGTTTGGAAGCTTTCTTTACTCTTCAGTATTTTAGAATAATTTGAGAAGGATAGGCAGTAACTCTTTTTTTTTTTTAAGATTTTATTTATTTATTTGACAGAAAGATAGAGAACACCAGTAGGCAGAGTAGCAGGCAGAGGGAGAGGGAGAAGCAGGCTCTCCACTGAGCTGGGAGTCTGATGTGGGGCTGCATCCCAGGACCCTGGGATCATGACCTGAGCTGAAGGCAGATGCTTAACCGACAATTACCCAGGTGCTCTGGTACTAACTCTTCTTTAAATGTTTTGTAGAATTCACCTATAAAGCTGTCTTTTGTATTTTGGGAGTTTTAAAATTACTGATTCAGTTTCATTACTTGTAATTGATTGATTCAGATTTTCTGTTTCTGTGTAATTTAATCTTGGAAGGTTATGTGTTTCTAAGAATTTATCAATTCTGAAGGTTTTCCAATTTGTTGGCATGTAATTGTGGTAGCCTTTTACGGTCCTTTGTATTTCTATGGTGTCAGTTGTAACTTCTCTTTATTTATTTATTTGTTTCTTCTCTCTTTTATTTCTTATCAATCTGGCTAGAGATTTATCAGTTTTATCTTTTCTAAGGACCAATTTTTAGTTTCATTGATCTTTTCTATTTTTTCAGTGTCTATTTCATTTATTTCCTCTGATCTTTATTATTTCTTCCTTCTACTAACTTTAGGCTTTGTTCTTCTTTTCCTTTTTCCTTTATGTGTAAAGTTAGATTGTTCATTTGAGATTTTTCTTGTTTCTTGATGTAGGCCTCTATATTTATAAACTTCCCTCTTAGAGCTACTTTTGCTGCATATTGTTTCCATTTTCATTTGTTTCAAGGTATTTTTTCTTTTTGATTTTTTTGATGACCACTTAGTTGTTTATAGCACGTTGTGTGTAGTCTCCATATATTTGTGTTTTTTCCGGTTCTCTACTTGTAATCAATTTCTCTTTTCATATTGTTGTGGTCAGAAAAGATGCTTGATATGATATCAGTCTTATTGAATTTATTGCGGTTTGTTTTGTGGCCTAACATGTGATCTATCTTGGAGAATGTTCCCTGTGCACTTGAGAAGAGTGTGTGTTTTGCAGTTTTTGGATGACATGTTTTGTTTATATCTGTTAAATCCATTTGGTCTAATGTGTCATTTAAGGCTAGTGTTTCCTTATTGATTTTCTGTCTGGATGATCTATTCATTAATGTAAGGAGGGTGTTAAAGTCCCCTACTAGTTAATATATTACTGTCAATTTCTCTCTTTATCCCACTGAATATTTTCTTATTATTTAGGTGCACTAAGCACTTTATAATACAGGACTTTATTTGATTTTTATGCTTAAATTTTTCCTTTTTAAATATGACAGATCAACAAATGTGTAGTCATAATGATTGCATAGAAGTCCAGTCTACCATTAAATGTACCATAATTTATGTATTGAATTCCTTATTGTAGTAGAACATTTAGTTCTTTACTTTTTTACTCTTGTAAATAGTGTTGGGTGAATGTCTGTATCTAAACATCTAGGAATATGTGTCCATTTATATTCTTAGGAAATGGCCCTAGAGTGAAATTGCTGTACCAGTGTAGTTGTAGATTCTTAAAGATTTTAATATTTATTGGCAAAGTACTCTTCAAAATTATGTTGGTCCAGACTTTCACCAGCAGTATTTGGCATTGTCCATTTCCTCACACTTTCCCATTATGGGCACTATTATTATTTTTAATTTCCCCTACTTTTAGGCTTGTCTTTGCCATTCTGATAGGTGAAAAAATGATACATGATTATTGTTGTAATGTGTATTTCTTTAATTATGAATTAGATTGTGCATTTTTTCATCAACTTGCAGACGTTTCCATTTTTTTGTAAATTGTTTATGTCCTTTGCTCATTTTTCTTTTAGGAAATTTATATTTTACTATTTTGAAATAGCTCTTCCTACATTAACTATATTATTAACCTTTTGCTATTTTGTTGCAGTTCTGGGTGTTTCCTAGTTTACCTGACTTTTTGCCTAATTGTTTTAATAGAAATACAGTTGTTTTATAAACAATTATTTAGAATTGCTTAATTCTCTTCTAATTTTTTCTGTAGAGTTTCTATCTTTGATGTCATATTATAAAGTTTTACCTAAGCCAAGATTTCTTCTGCTTTCTAATTTCTTTTTTATGTATTTGATCTGAAAATTATTATATGGTATTTGATAAGCTAAATTTGTTTTTTTTCCCAAATAGTTATCCACATAATTTATTGACTGTTAGATTTTGAAAACTTGACAGAGTGATTCTAAAATTTTTATGGGAGAATAAATGAATGGTACTAAGCAGCATTTTCTAAAAGAGGGTGATGTTCTATCAAATATTAAAATGGATTATATTAAAAAGAATGGTTGTTAAACAATGTGACATTATTAGATGTAATGATAGAATGATGGTTATATATGCATAGAAAAGGATCAGTTTAGTTACTAAAACATAAGGTTATTTCTGTTTAGAAGGCAAGAAATCACCTGCTACTTTCCCTCTTGCCCATATACAAGTGTTGAAAGGAGATATTAAGGGAATTCTTGGAGAACATTAAAAGATTTAAAAAATTAAAATATTAAGCCAGCAGAGAGTATAAAATATTTAGCTGGTAAATGTTATGTGAGAAAAATAGAGGTTGCATTAAATATATATGTTTTCCTTTTGAAATATTTAGATGAGCTATATGATATCATTCAAGTTAGTTTTAAATCCACTTTTCAATTATATATATGTATAAATATAGTATTTTTAAAGGATCCTTTTCATGTTACATCCTATGAAGAAAAGATGATCCTAACTCAAATGTTAATCTGTTGTCAGAGTTAATTGAATTGGGTCAGACCTGCTGTTTAAAGTTTATGGTGACATAGACACAACAGTGATAAGAGGGTGTTACTGGGAGCCAGTCTCCTAATGGGCTCTTCAAGCTGCTACCTGTTGGAAATGCTGCAAGGCTGTGGCCCGCACTGACATGTTTGGAGTTGTCACTGATACAGGGAGGTTGATAAAGACAGATCTTGCCACGGTCATAGCTTCATTCTGGGATCCTTTGGAAAATAAAAAGCCTTGTTGCTTCATATCACATTGTTCTCAGGAATCTCACTATCTGGGAAAGCCATTCCACTGAAGCACCAGGATTACAGACTCTAAAGCCAGAGAAGGATTTGATCGCAGTCCCAGCCCCTAGCCCTTTCCCTGCTCTCACACTTCCATTGCCCACCTTGGCTTTTATTCCCATCTCCCTGACATAAATTGCCTTTTTAATTATTTCTTTACTTTTAATACCTCTGCTGTGAATAGTATTGTTGAGATAATTCCACCCATTCCAACAGAGTAGTTAGAATGCCACATGTCAGATTAATAAGAGGAAGTTCTGCAGAGGGGCAGAAGAAAGGGTAGAGGGAGAGATGTATGGGGATGGGTTCATATTTACATTTTAATGATAACTTTTATTGTGAGTACATCTCTTTGGCTGTACTATAGGAATACTTTTTAACTGTTTCAATGGAAATATACCTCCCAGCTAATATTTGATTAGTATAAATTGGTTAATGAATTCTTTTAGAGCCTTTGTGTTATATACTCTGTTACTTTATTCTCAGTTTTAATTGAACATTAAGAGAACGCAGTATTGTAACTTTGCCAATATCTTTATCTAGAGGCCTGTTTCCATTTTTGTCTTGTATGAAATTTTTGTCCCCAGGAAAGGCAGGATTACGTTTTTTTTCTTTCAGGTGGAGTTGGTGTAGTATATTCTTGGTTATCCAAATACTCATAGTTTGAGGATTTTGAAATGATAAATATTCATGGTGTGTAAAAAAGCATGATACATAACTGTATGATCTTAATTACATTAAAATGCTTATTTGTGTAGATACACACATGGGACCTAGAAGTCAAACTGTAAACTGATTCTGATTATGGATGACTTTGTTCTTTGCTTCTTGTGTTTTTCAGTTTCCTCTTATGCACATGTTAACTTTTAAAAAATAAATAAAAATAAATAAATTTTTAAAACCTAAGAAAAATTAAGAAGTTTTGGTTTTGAGTTAAAAAAATTATTGGCAGTGGTTATTGCCAAAAAAAAAAAGTTCAAAAATATATTAGCCTTAAGATACCTCTAATGCCATATATTTAAGAGAAATAATCACTACTTTATAAGTAGTTTATATAATTGTTTCTGTTAGTCTTGGAAGAGGTATTCTTGAGATATTCTAGTGTAGTTCTGTTCAATAGAAATAAAATGAGAATTATATGTAACTTAAAATTTTCTAGCAGTCACATTTAAAAAGTAAAAAAAAAAAAGAGGTAAAATTAGTATATTTAACTCAGTATACCAAAAATATCATTATAGCACTTAATTTTTTTTTTTTAACTGAGCCTTTGAAATCCAGGGTGTATTTTACGGTTTGTGTGTATCTTAGTGCAGACCAGCCGCAGTTCAGATGCTCAGTGGCCACACGTCACTAGTGACTGCCCCATCAGATTGCACCGGCCACGTGTATTAATTCTAGTCAATGAAAATTGAGTTTGTACTAGAACGATTATGTACTTCCCACTGTGCTTAAACACTGTATTTGTATGTGACTGAAATAGTGAGTCAATAAAAGAAGGCTGTGTTCTTGATTCTTCACAACTAAGAATTTGGTTAGTTTTTACGTGTCAAATCTATAGACTCACTGGTTAGACTCGAGCTTAAGCTATAACTTCAACATTGAGTTTAAGATTGCAGATTTGAACTAAGTAGTATTAAATAGCTAGTGCAGTGTTTTTGTTTAAATATTTTATTTATTTGAGAGAGAAAGAGATAGCAAGAGCAGGGATAGGTGTAGAGGGAGGGAGACAAGCAGATTCCCCAGTGGGGTTCGAACCCAGAACCCTGGGATCATGATCTGAGCTGAAGGCAGATGCTTAACCAACTGAGCCACCCAGGCAACTGCTACTACAGCGTTAAACACGTAATGCTAGTGTCTGGCAGTTATCTACTGCCTTTCATCCTGAGTGTCCATTTGGGCAGAGGCTCTCTAGCTCTGTTCTGCCAAGGCCCAGGGTTGCTGTGCAGTTTAAGGTGGGGTCAGGAAGGTTCAGCAAGTTGGACTCCAGCCTTTCCTTCTCACCTTCACCCTGTGTCTACAGTTATTTTTCTGTACAAGGTTCTTTATAAGACTTTCCCTTGGGGCAAAAAAAGTATATATTGTATTTTAAAAGTTTGGAGACAGTTGCATTCTTGGCAGTTACTCTTGTGGAACTAAGCCTGTTTGATATCTTTTTTTCAGACTGTTATAGGTCTCTGGTAAAAAGTTTTTGGTTCTTTACACCAGAATCTTGATCTGTAATTTACACAAACATCATTTGTCTGTTTCATCACCTTTCTCCTTCCAGCATTCCTCTAGCTTATGAGCACTATTGAGCATCTACTTTGTGTGGCCATAGTATAAGGAGTCCTGTACAGTGTACAGTAAAATCTTTAATCCATGGCAGATTGATTTCCCAGAGACATTTCCATTTAAATTTCTAAAAGTAAAATTGGATACGTTGACCTCTTAAAAATATTTACAAGGCAGTTTTACTTGCACAGATGGTTCATGGCTATCTTCTGTATTTAGATGAAGTACCTATTTGGATACAAGATTAAAATTTGTGAACGCTAGAAAACTGAGAACTAAAAACCAGGATAGCTGGGATACACAACCTAGGAATTACCTAGGTCTGCTGGAACTTTATACTATAGGTCTGTGGGATAGTCACTAACCAGTTTTATTTGATGTTCTTCAGTAGATAAATCACTGAAAGAAACTAATTTGAGATACACTATATTTGGTTAAGTCTTTTAGCTCAGGGAGTGTCTAAATTTTTTTTAAAAGATTTTGTTTATTTATTTGACAGAGAGAAAGATCACAAGTAGGCAGAGAGGCAGGCAGAAGGAGAGGGGGAAGTAGGCTCCCTGCTGAGCAGAGAGCCCAATGCGGGGCTCAATCCCAGGACCCTGAAATCATGATCTGAGCCGAAGGCAGAGGCTTAACCCAATGAGCCACCCAGGTGCCCCAAGGGAGTGTCTAAATATTGATGATAGAACCAATCTTTCCTCTCCTCCATGCATCTATTTCCTCGAGGAACAAAATTCTCCAATTCCTTCCACCCCAAATTTAAACATCTTATGGTCAATTTGAATCATCCAAATATGTATGTTTGTAATGTATCTGAAAATACGGAATAATTAATACATGCAACATGTTCTGGGGTGGGGAGAAAGGAAAATTTGACCTGGAAATTTAAGAAATTTAATGTTTAAGAAAAGACCTAATTTATGAGTTTCCATAAGAAATAAAATAATGCATTATAGTTCCTTTATTTCCTGTGATGTAAAGAGGAGAGGAATCCAGTTTTCCTATGTGACGACTCAGATGCAGTTAGACTTCTGCACTGGGGGAGAATAATGCAGCTGTTCTTTCAGTAGATGGGCAGCATCTCTTATCCTGAGGAATCCCTTTACTTTCTCAGTTCTTTCTTACCCCTTCTTCTCAAGGTAATTATTATATGATTTCTTAGGATTTCATTTTTAAGAGCAGTTTTCTGTTTGCAACAGCATGGAGAGAGGTATAGAGGTTTTCTCTGTGCTCCCATATATGCATGGCCTCCTCCATTCTTAGCATCACTCACCAAAATGCTACATTTGTTACTAGGGATGACCTTACATTGACACATGATAGTTTACTTTAGGGCTTCCTCTTGGTATTGTATGCTCTGTATTGATTTGTACAAATGGGTAATGACATATACCCATCATTGTAATAGCATACCAAGTATTTTCACGGCTATAAGATTCCTCTGTGCTTGGCCTGTTCATCTTTCTCCTGCCCTGGATCCCCATAATCACTGGTATTTTTATTGTCTCTCCAGTTTTGCCTTTTCTAGAATGTCATATAGTTGGAATCATTATAGTATATAGTCTTTTCAGATGGCTTCTTTCCCTTATTAATGTACATTTAAGGTTTCTTCATGTCTTTTCATGTCTTGATAGCTCATGTTTTTAGCACTGAATGATATTCCATTGTTTGGATGTACCATAATTTATTTATCCACTCACTTACCAAAGGACATCTTGGTTGCTTCCAAGTTTTGGCAATTATGAATAAAACTGCTGTGAACATACATGTGCAGGTTTTTGTGAGAACATAGTGTTTTCAGCTCCTTTGGGAAAATGGCAAGAAGCACAATTGCTGGATCGTATGATAGGAATATATTAAATTTTGTAAGAGAACACCACATTGTCTTCCAAAATGTCTAATATTTTGTATACATACCAGCCATGTATGAGAGTTCCTGCTGCTCTACATCCTCACCAGCACTTGGTATCATCACTGTTCTAGCTTTTGGTCATTCCAATAGATGTGTAGTTATTATATTCATTTGCATTTCCCTGATGACGTATGATGTAGATCATCTTTTAATATGTTTATTTGCCACCTGTATATCTTTTTTGGGAGATGTCTTTTCAGGTCTTTGGCCCATTTTTTAATGGAGTTGTTTGTTTCCTTATTCTTGGGTTTTAAGAATTCTTGTTATATTTTGTATAACAGTCCTTTATCAGGTATGTCTTTGTGCAAATATTTTCTCCCAGCCCCTGGCTTCTTTTGTCGTTCTCTTGATATTGTCTTTCAGAGAGTGGAAGTTTTTAATTTCAATATTTTAAATATCAGTTATTTCTTCAGGGGTCATGTCTTTGGTGTTGTGTCTAAAAAAGCATTTCTATACCCAAAGTTATTTAGGTTTTCTTCTCTGCTATCTCATAGCAGTTTTATAGTTTTGCATTTTACATTTAGGTCTATGACCCATTTTGAGTTAATTTTTATGACGGGTAGAAGGTCTTTGTCTAGATTTATTTTTTTGCTTATGGATGTCCAATTGTTCCAGAACCATTTGTTGAAGAGAGACTTTGTTCTATTGTATTGCCTTTGTTCCTTTGTCAAAGATCAGTTGACTCCATTTATGGGGGTCCATTGCTGGGCCCTCTATTCTGTTTTATTAAACCATTTGTCTTTTCTTTCACCAGTATTAGGCTGTCTTGATAATCATTGCTTTATAGTAAATCATGAAGTCAGGTAGCATCAGTCCTCCAACTTTTTTCTTCTTCTCCAATATTGTGTCGGCTAATCTGAGTCTTTTGCCTTTCCATATAAACTTTAGAATCAGTTGGTCAATATCCATAAAATAATTTGCTGGGATTTTAATGAGGATTGTGTTGAATCCTTAGATGACATTGGGAGGAACTGACATCTTGACAGTATTGGGTTCTCATATCCATGAACATGGAATTTCTCTCCCATTTTCTTAGTTCTTTGATTTAATTCATCAGAGTTTTATAGTTTCCTTTAAATAGATCTTGTACTTATTTAGTTATATTCATACTTAAATATTTAATTTTTTCAGGTGTTAATTTAGATGATCCCATGTTTTTAATTTAAGTTCCACATGTTCATTATTGGTATATAGAAAAGTGATTGAGTTTTGTATACTAACCTTATATCCTGTAACTTTCCTATACTTGCTTATTAATTCCAGGAGTGTTTTTTTTTCTTTTCTTTTTTTAAAAGTTTTTATTTTAATTCCAGTTAGTTAACATATAGTCTTATATTAGTTTCAGGTGTACAGTATAGTGATTCAACAATTCCGTACATCATCTGGTGCTCATGACAACAAGAGTACTCCTTAATCCCCATCACGTATTTAACCCATCTCCCTACCCACTTGTCCTCGGTAACCATCAGTTTGTTCTCTCGTTGAGAGTCTATTTCTTTCTCTTTTTCCCTTTGCTTCTTTATTTCGTTTCTTAAATTCCACTTATGAGTGAAATCATATAGTATTAATCTTTCTCTGACTGACTTCTCTTAGCATTATACTCTCTAGCTCCATCCATGTCATTGCAAATGGCATGATTTCATTCCTTTTTATAGGTAACATTCTATTGTGTATATATACTGCCTCTTCTTTATCAATTCATCAGTTAGTTGATGGACCCTTGGGCTGCTTCCATATCTTGGCTATTGTAAATAATGCTGCTATAAACATAGGGGTGGATGTGTCCCTTTGAATTAGTGTTTTGGTATTTGTTGGGTAAATACCCAATAGGGGGATTGCTAGACGGTAGGGTTCTATTTTTAATTTTTGAGGATTCTTCCAGGAAGGTTATTTGTTGTTGTTGATTCTTTCAGATTTTCTACATAGACAATCATGTTATCCTTGAGCAAAGGCAGCTTTGTGTCTTCTTTCCTAATCTGTATACCTTTTATTTCCTTTTCTGCCTTATTGCATTAGGAAGGACATCTAGTTGATATTAAAAAGAGTAGTGAGAGGTATATCCTTGACTTGTACTTGATCTTAGTGGGAAAGCTTTGAGTTTCTCATTATTAAGTATAATGTTAGCTGTACAGTTTCTTTAGATCATCTTTAGCAAGTTGAGAAAGTTTCCTTCTATTCCCAGTTTTTATAATGAATGAGTTTTTTGGGTCATGAGTGAGTTATTATAAATGAGCTAATGCTTTACATTTTTATGGAAGTAAAACTCATTTTTATTTTAGTCTTCCTTATTCATCAATTGTTCTTTTATTATTTCACTTCTATCTATTGGTAATCTGTGTTTCTAGGCTCAGCTTGTCAATCGGAAACAGAAATTAGAGTCTGTGGAGCTGTCCAGCCAGTCAGAAATTCAGCACCTGAGCAGTAAACTGGAGCGGGCCAATGACACTATCTGTGCCAATGAGTTGGAAATAGAGCGCCTCACCATGAGGGTCAATGACTTGGTTGGAACCAATATGACTGTTATGCAAGAACAGCGGCAAAAAGAAGAAAAATTGAGGGAATCTGAAAAACTATTAGAGGTTTGTTTTAAAATTACTACAGTTGGTGAAATGCGTGTATGCATGTTTTTAAGAGAAAATAATTAACCCAAAAGTCCATCAACTGAATGGATAAAGATGTGGTGTGTGTGTGTATACACACACACACACACACACACACACACACACACACACACACACAGAGTGGAATATTCCTCAGCCATCAAAAAGAATGAAATCTTAGGGTACCTGCGTGGCTCAGTGGGTTAAAGCCTCTGCCTTGGGCTCAGGTCATAATCTCAGGGTCCTGGGATCGAGCCCCACATCGGGCTCTCTGCTCAGCAGGGAGCCTGCTTCCCCCTCTCTCTCTGCCTGCCTCTCTGCCTATTTGTGATCTCTCTTTCTCTGTCAAATAAAATCTTAAAAAAAAAAAGAATGAAATCTTGCCATTTGCAATGACATTGATGGAACTAAAGTGTATTATGCTAAGCGAAATCAGTCAGAGAAAGACGAATACCATGATTTCACTCATATGTGGGATTTAAGAAACAAAACAGATGAACATAGGGGAAGGGGAAAAAAAAGAGAGGGAGGCAAACTATAAGAAACTCTTAGAGAACAAACTAAGGGTTGCTGGAGTGGAGGTGGGTTGGGGGGAGGAGATAATTGAGTGATGGGCATTAAGGAAGGCACTGGTGATGAGCACAGGGTGTTATACATAAGTGATGAATTACTGATTCTGCTCCTGAACCAATATTACGTTATATGTTAACTAACTAGAATTTTTTTAATTTATTTTTTTGTTAGTTTCAGAGGTAGAATTTAGTAATTCATCAGTTGCATATAACACCCAGTGCTCATTACATCACATTTTCTCCTTAATGCCCATCACCCAACTTTCCCTCACCCCCCATCCAGCAACTCTCAGTTTGTTTCCTAGAGTTCAGCATCTCTTATGGTTTGCCTCCCTCTCAGTTTTCATCTTGTTTATTTTTCCTTCCTTTCCATTATGTTCATCTGTTTTGTGTCTTAAATTCTACATATAAGTGACATCATATGGTATTTGTCTTTCTGTGACTGACTTATTTTGCTTAGCATAATACCCTCTAGCTCCATCCACATTGTTGCAAATGGCAAGATTTCATTTTTTTTTGATGGCTGAGTAATATTCCTGTGTGTGTGTGTGTGTGTGTGTGTGTGTGTGTGTGTGTGTGTACACCACATCTTCTTTATCCATTCATCTGTTGATGGACATCTGGGCTCTTTCCATATTTTGGCTATTGTGGACATTGCTGCTATAAACATTGGGGTACATGTGCCCCTTCAAATGTTTGTATCCTTTGGATAAATACCTGGTAGTCCAATTACTGGGTCATAGGTTAGCTCTATTTTTAACTTTTTGGAGAACCTCCATACTGTTTTCCAAAGTGGCTGCACAAGTTTGTAATCCCACCAACAGTGTAAGAGGGTTCCCCTTTCTCCACATCCTCACCAACATCTGTTGTTTCCTGAGTTGTTAATTTTAGTTATTCTTACCAGTGTGCAGTAGTATCTCAGTGTGGTTTTGATTTGTATTTCCTTGATGCTGAGTGATGTTGACCATTTTTTCATGTGTCTGTTGGCCATTTTTATGTCTTCTTGGAGAAAATGTCTCTTCGTGTCTTCTGCCCATTTCTTGGTTGGATTTTTTGTTTTTTGGGTATGGGATTTGATAAGTTCTTTATGAATTTGGGTTACCAGCCCCTTATCTGGTAAGGGATTTGCAAATATCTTCTCCCATTCCGTGGGTTGCCTTTTAGTTTTGCTGACTGTTTCCTTTGCTATGCAAAAGCTTTTTATCTTGATGAAGTCCCAATAGTTCATTTTTGACCTTGTTTCTCTTGCTTTTGGCAATGTGTCTAGCAATAAGTTGCTGTACCCAAGGTCAAAGAGGTTGTTGCCTGTGTCCTCAAGGATTTTGATGGATTCCTGTCTCACATTTAGGTCTTTCATCCATTTTGTGTTTATTTTTGTATTATGGTATAAGAAAAGTAGTCCAGTTTCATGCTTCTGCATGTGGTAATCCAATTTTCCCAACACCATTTGTTAACTAACTAGAATTTAAATAAGAACTTAAAAAAAATTAACCTTGAACTAGGTTCAAGAATCTGTGGTTTGTTCCGTACTCTGTAGCTAATGGATCAGACATTGATAGTCTTATTAATATTGTACCTGTTATTGTCTGACTCCCTGGCTTCCTTTTCTCATGAAATAGAAAAATTGTAATAAAATCTGACTTTTTTCTGAGTGTTTTTCAGATTCTCCAGGAAGAAAAGAGAGAATTGAAAGCAACACTTCAGTCTCAAGAAAATTTCATGCATGAGGAAAGAATGCAAAAGGAGAAGCTACAGGCAAAGTTAAAGCCAACCGACACTCAGCACACAATAGGGGCCATGAGGTATAATTAATCTTCAGTATTAATTACATCCACTTGGTGGTTTGGCATTGAGCACCAGTTTTAATATTATGTATTCATAATTTCATGTTTGATCACATTATGGGTTTTCTTATTCACTTTTAATTTCCGAGTTAGATTTTTATAATGTTATAAAATTTCATGTGGTTAGTTTTTTTTTGCCTTCAGTTTGGGTCCCCAACCAAAAGACTGTAATGTTTAGAAAGTAGAAACCAGTTGGTCAATCTGTACTCTTTGGAAACTCCAAATGTGAAAGGAATTGTAGTTCATGTCAATGAATGGAATTGACATGAACTGGAATGCCTCTCTTTCTTGGTAGAATGGGTCATGATAAGTAGCTGTTTGTCATCAACATCATTAGTAAGCCAGCTATTGAGCTAGCTCATTTTTTAAAAAATCCTTAAACTCATTATATTTCTATGTATGAATTATTTCCGTGAGGCTTGTAGTAGAAAGTAATAGAAGGAGCAATGCTCCTTTTGCTTGATTTAAGTCTGGTACACATTTCTGTCCTTGCCAGAACTTTCCTGTAACTTTTTAGCTTCTTTGGCTCAAGGTATCAAGTGGAAACAAAAAGTTGTGTCATTTTGTCTTTTTCTGTGAAAAACAGGCCAAATCCCTGTTGAAAAAGGAGTTAACTGCTGCTGACTTTTTTGGGAAGCATCATCTCACGCCTCTTTATTCTCCCAAGGGTTCTTTTCATGAAGCAGGAGACAAGCTGAAGAGTTCCAAAGAGTTTCATTACCAAAACAATTGGGAAATATGAACCAATTGTGCATTGTTTTATTTACAAAGATCAGAGGCCTTTAACAGTCCTCCTGTCTTTAGGTCACTGGAGGAGTCAAAGGCCGAAAGAAGGTACACCTCGAAAGATGAGGGGGACTTAGGCAACGTGCTCTCCCAGCTGGATTTCACCCACAGTAGTGAAGAACTTCTGCAGGCAGAGGTGACTCGTTTGGAAGGCAGGTAGATAATTACATACACATTTCAAGAATGTTTAAGTTGTTAAAAATAATTTTTGATCATCATATTGATAAAGTAATATAATTGTCTTAGTGAAGGGGCACCTGTATGGTTCAGTCGGTTAAGCAACCGATTCTTGATTTTGGCTCAGGTCAGGATAGCAGGGTTGGGAGATGGAGCCCCAGGCAGGCTCTGTGCTCAGTGGCAGTTCCCTATCCCTCTGTTCCTCTCCCTGCTTGTGCTCGCTCTCTGTGCCTCAAAGAAATAAATAAAATCTTTAAAAAAAATAGTCTTAGTGAAAAAATAAGGTTTTTTCTCTAGCATCCACAGATAGCCTTTTTATTTCATTAAGAAAACAGAAGCAATGAAAGAGTTTCCTAATTTTTCTACCACCAAATCAACTGGTCTGCCTGCACGTGTGCCTATCATCTGTTAGAATGCACGAGCTGATGGATGGCACGTCTGTTCCCCTAAGATTTCACTATTGTCCTGCTGGCACAGTTTTTAATTTTCTTTTTACATCATCGAGTTCTTCTTTTCTGCTGAATCATTCCCATTGGTATAAAGTAGGCTTTAATTATTTCCCATATTAGGAAAAGATTAAAACCCTCCTTAAATCCTATATCCCTGGCAAGTTATTTCCATATTTCTCTGCTCTCCTTCAAAATCAGATTCTTCAAATGAGTTTTCTATACTGACTACTAATTTTAATTTTACATTTTGCCTGTGTAGAACATTTCCAGTTAGGCTCTGCCCTGTATCAGCCATCTCACTGGAGCTGCTCTCAGGGAGGGCACACTGGGCACGTGGTGCTCCTTCCTTCTGTCCCGAAGTGCTGCTGATTATTTCCTCGGGTGCTGGATGAATCCCGAGCTATGCTAAAGCATACCCAGCTCACTTGCTTCATCATCATACCTCTAAACTCTGTGGCTGGGAAGGGTTCGATCATTTGTTTTAAACATGAAATGTCATCATTTGTACTCTAATATTTTCTGTATGTAAAAGATTTAAAAATATATGAACTATTAGCCTTTAGGCAAACAAACAACAAACATATTGCTATTTTACCCTTTTAAGTTTATCTTTAAGTAATACATTTTTTACTTTTTACTTCTGTTTTTGGAATCCACCAGGTATTTTCTTTACATATTAAATACCATGCAGACATGGTTTCTTGCTTTATTTATTTTGTACTTTGGAATACTTAAGATATTCTTGGTTATCATTATTGAGGTGAATGTGTATACTTTATTTTTTTTAATAGATTTCATTTATTTATTTGAGAGAGAGAGAGAGAGAAAGGGTGAGTTAGAGATAGCACAAGCTGGGGAGAGAGGCAAAGGAAGAAGGAGAAGCAGATTCCCCACTGAGCAGAAAGCCTGATGCCAGGTTCATTCTGAGCTGAGATTGTGATCTACCCTGATTTTGTGACAATCTACCCTGAGATTGTGACCTGAGCCAAAGGTAGATGCTTAACCAACTAAACCACCCAGGTGCCCCAGGTGTGTACACTTTAGACTGAATAAACAAAGCCTTTTCTCCCTCCCTCCCTTCCTTCCTTCTCTTGCAAGAGAGCAAGAGAGCATGAGTGGCTGGGGGGAGGAGCAGAGGGTGAAGGAAAGAGACTCTTAAGCAGGGTCCACACTCAGTGCAGAGACCGACACGGGGCTTGATCTCACCACCCTGAGATCATGACCTGAGCCGAAATCAAGAGTCTTGATTAACTGACAGAGCCACCTAACTTCCCCAAACCTTATTATTCTTTTTGACATTGGAACTGAAATTTACATTTTCTAGCATAGATTTTCCACTGACTTTTTAGTATCGTACATGTAGGTATGTTTTACTGTGCTCCCATTAGGCTCTAAGGACCTACTTCTTATTGCTGACTTGCTGTGTGACCTTAGACTCTTGACCCCTTTAAGCCCTAATTTTCCCATCTGTAGCTAGGACAAGAGTATCTATGATTCTTCTCTCTCTACCTCAGTGTTTGACACACTGTACTGACATACCAAGTCCCAAATAAGGGAGCATTCTAGGATATTTAGAAATAGGTAAAATGGAAAAAAATGGAAACAAACACCAGCATTCAGTAATAACCAGTGTTCAGTAATAAATGATGTCTTTAAAAATATTTTTTCTATCAAAAGGCAAATAAAAAAAGGAACTCATATTAGATAGTTTATTTGTATTGTTTAAACAAAATACTCCCTGAGAAAGGAGCAAAAGGATTTTATTAGCAGAAATGAGTGGTGAGACAGAGTTATGGTGCCCCTGAGGATCTCATATCTGATGGGGGATTGTTACCTAAGTAAGGGTGATGAGTTGGAAGCTGTGTGTAGGGTGGAATTGTAATTAAGTATGGTAGAGATCATAATTATGATGATAACCCCTGTATAGTTTAAGAGAGAAAAGTAGTGAAGTTGCTGTAATCTTTAGAATTTTATAACCAGTTAAATTTTAAGCAGGGAGAAAAAGTGTAGGTAAACACAGAAATCAAAAATATCCCCAAAAGTTTGAATTAGATTTAGTTGCCTCTCGTAAAGAGGAAATTGGAAATGAGTTTTAATTTGGGGTGGGAAGTGATGTTTAAGATAATTTTTGGACACCAAAAGATAAGTTAGATAGTCGAATCTATGGGCTTCAGGGTTTTTGTTTGAAATATGTGATCATATTTTTGTCATATATACAGCTTGGAGTCTGTGAGTGCAACATGTAAACAACTGAGCCAAGAACTAATGGAAAAATATGAAGAATTGAAGAAGATGGAAGTACATAACAATGAGTACAGGGCAGAGATTAAGAAGGTAAAAATCTGCCTGCTTGCAGTTGCCAAGTTGTGTATCTGTGGACTGAGCTGTGGGCTGGGAGGTCATAGGAGTTATATTTAATGAGAGAAAACTGTGGTCCAAGGAGCCACTTGATATTCAGGAGTAGACATGCACCTGCAACGTGCTTAGGGAAAGTCTTTGTCATCCTCAGGGATCCCATAGAAGCATTTTTGAGGTAGTTGAAGCCTACCCTCTTTGAACTCTAAGCTTTATTTTAAACATGTTTTGATGAAAAACTTTCTAAAAGATTTACACTCTTTTACTTTCAAAAAGATATCATACAAACTAGCACTTAATATTTTCTTACGGACTGAAGGTGGCTGTGGGTAGGTATTCTGTGCTGCAGTGTAGTCAGTATCCCCGTTGGCTGTTGAGGCATGCTCAGCTGTCCGTCTCTGCATTCGCGGGCCTCAGCCCATGTGTTTGTTGGCTCGTCATTTGTGTCACTTATTTGAGATTACTTCTAGCTTCTTTCTTCCTCTTGCCTTTCTGTTGTCTTTTGTGGACAAGGAAGCCATATAAACAAAATTTTTCGCTTTGTCGCTAAAGAAAAGAATGAAGGACACAGGTGCTGTCCTCTAAATAAGGTGTCCATGGACTTAGACACAGGTTCTCAGCATTCGAATAACCAAGCTCTCTGTGTTTTGAGATTAATAAATTATTGTGGGTGTAGCCATCTGACCTTCAGTGTAGACATACAACTTGGTAAATTGCTGATTTTCTGTGGGCTGAATTAAGGAAAAAATTCAGGTCTTGGGGTAAGGTAAAAATTGCCTTATTATTATTATTATTTTTTAAAGACTTTATTTATTTATTTGACAGAAAGAGATCACAAGTAGGCAGAGAGGCAGGCAGAGAGAGAGGCGGGGGGAAGCAGGCTCCCTGCTGAGCAGAGAGCCCGATGCGGGGCTCGATCCCAGGACCCTGAGATCATGACCTGAGCCAAAGGCAGAAAGGCAGAGGCTTTAACCCACTGAGCCACCCAGGCGCCCCGCCTTATTATTTTAACCATTGATGTATTTATTTGTCTGTGTGCCTTCTCTTTATTCTTTGTGCTTTCCTTTCTGTTTCTTTGTAGTTGAAAGAACAGATTTTACAGGCTGAACAAAGTTACAGTTCAGCATTAGAAGGAATGAAGATGGAAATCTCACAGCTAACTCGGGAGTTACACCAGCGAGACATCACTATTGCTTCCACCAAAAGCTCGTCCTCTGACATGGAAAAGCGACTCAAAGCAGAGATACAAAAGGCAGAAGCAAAAGCCGTAGAACATAAGGTGAAGAAGCTTGAACAAAAACTCTTCATTTGAAGTGTTTTTGAAGATTGAATTCACACAAATATAATTTCCGTAGTATTTAATTCAGCAAATTTTTATTAGACTCCTGCTGTGGGCTGAGGTGTGCTGGTTAGCAAGCATTCTGTGAGGACTTGGGGGGAGGGGGGGTGGGTACAGAGTAGAGAGGCTGTGTCTGTCATGCACGGCGAGAGTGACGTGTGCGCTGGGACAGACTAGAGTACGCACGGGGCGAGTGCCCCAAGGGAGGGAACTGAGAAGCAGGGACTGGCCCCTGAAGAGCCCTGCTGGCGTGGGAAGGGCTTCGTGTTCTCTCAAGGCCAGGAGGGAATGGCTGTACGCAGGCATCAAGGGTCTCTATGGTTGTGACATGGAGAGTGAGCAAGGAGGCAGAGAGACCACTCGGGTACTCTCACAGCAGGAAGATGGTGGCCCGAGCAGTGGGCAGGGGAAGCAGAGGGAAATGCAGGAATTCTGAGATATGTGGCTGGTAAAATCGACTGGGCTTTGCATTTGATTGGACGGGGAGGGCGAGTTAGACAGAATTAGGGGAAGATGTCAGTGAGGATTGCAACGTGGGCAGCTGAATGGAAAGTGACGCTGTTTAGTAAGTAGAGAAAAGATAGGGAACAGGTTAGGGCAGACACTGAGTATGTTTAAAAGTAACACGAAATAGGGAAGCTGATGGAGCAGACACCAGTTTGAGATTAAGGCTGGCTGTTTATAGGAAATATCTAGTAGTCGATTCCACGGAAGACTTGGAGTTCAAGGTTAAAATCAGGGTGAGGCATTCGGCTGTGGGCATCTCTGCATCAAATGGGCATTTGAAACACCCTTAGAGACTTAGAAAATGTGGTGAGAAAGCATAGAAATGAAGACAGAGAGCGAATCACACTTAGGGAACTACTCATTTAGGGTAAAGAGGTGTTGGAATAGAGCTAAAAAAAAAAAAAGTAGCAATAAGGAAGGAAACTAGATAGTTTTCACGAAGGAAGCAGGAAACCAAAGAAGGCCGGAATCTTTTTCAAGTGGGAACGGTGGGGCAGACAGGCTGAGGAGAGTGAGGAGGGAGAGGAAGTCACAGGCACACCTGCTCTTACTGCACTTGCTTTATTACACATTGCAGATGTTCCATTTTTCACAGACTGAAGGTCTATGGCAACGCTGTGATGAGCAAGTCAGCACCATTTTTCCAATAGCATTTGCTCACTTCATGTCTGTTATCACATTTTGGTAATTCTCACAATATTTCAGATATTTTCATTATTATGTATAGTAATCTGTGATCAGTAATTACAACTCTCTGAAAGCTCAGGTGGTAGTTAGCATTTTTTAGCAAAAAAAATTTTAAAGTGGATACGTTTTTTTAGGCATAATGCTGTTGCACACTTAGTCGACTACAGTATAATGTAAACATAGCTTTTATATGCACAGGGAAACCAAAGTATTCATTTGACTCATTTTGTTGTGATACTTGCTTCATTGTGGTGCTCTGGGGTTGAACCCCCAACATCTCTGAGGCATGTTTGTAGTCTCTTGTGAAGGGAGTGCAGTCCCTGTGCTGTTGGAGGTGGAAGCCGCATGAGAGGAGGCTAACACTGGAGAGTGGGAGGGATTGACCGGGGAACAGGGTCATCTTTTTTTTAAAGTTTGTTTATTTATTCATTCATTCATTCATTCATTCATTCATTCATTCATTCATCCATCCATCCATCCATCCATCCATCCATCCATCCATTCATTCATTCAAAAGAGCATGGGCAGGGAGAGGGGCAGAGGAGAGGGAGATAATCTCAGACAGCCCACTGAGCACAGAGCCCGGACGTGGGGCTTGATCTCAGGACTCTGAGATTGTGACTTTAGCCAAAATCAAGAGTCAGCCGCTTAACTGACTGAGCCACCCGGGTGCCCCGAACGCATTCATCTTACAAGATTACTTTGAATACATGTGTGTTGATACATCTTGACACATCTTTTTAAAAAATCTTTTTCTTTTTTTCTTTTTTGATGATTCTATTTCTTTGAGAGAGAGACCATGCATGCAGGGAGTGGCAGGGAGGGACCGAGGGAGAAGCAGACTCCCTGCTGGGCAGGGAGCTTGACTCGGGGCTCCATCCCAGGACCTTAACCTCCTGAGCCTCCCAGGTGCCTCTAAAAAATCTTTTTAGAAAGATATTTATATGTATTATAAATATGTTATATATTTATTAATATATCACCATAATTAATATAATTTTTATATGAATGAAGAATGCATCTTTGTCTAAGGAAAATTATATATGGAAAAATTTTGTAGATGCATTTGATTTATTTTTTGTTTTTCTTGCTTTTCACTTCTCAGGAAATTTTGGGTCAGATGGAGTCACTCAAGGTAGAAAATCGTCATCTCTCTGAAATGGTGATGAAATTGGAATTGGGTTTACACGAGGTAAATAATAGAAACTTAAGTTTTTTTATTATCCAAGCCTTTTAAAGAAATCACTTTGTAAATATTGATGTTGTAAAAAGAGAGTTAAGATCAAACTGTGGAATGATCCTTCTGCAGAAACTTGCTCAAATAAAAAAGAAGTCAGGACAGTGATGGCAGTGAGCCACTTCAGCAATTGAAAGATTTTTTAAAATTTTATGTATATGACAAAATACACATACAATCGTGTTCTTGGTAGGGAGCACATACATAAAGTGCTTAGCATTGTGCCTGGCATTTAGTAAGTGCACAATAAATGTTAGGTATTATTATTATTATTATAATGATTATGTTCATAATATCTTTTTATTAAGTATATCATCTACATAATTTTTTTTTTTTTTTAAGATTTTATTTATTTGACACAGAGAGAGAGAGAGATCACAAGTAGGCATAGAGGCAGGCAGAGAGAGAGGAGGAAGCAGGCTCCCTGCTGAGCAGAGAGCCCAATGTGGGGCTTTCTGGTCTCAGGACTCTGAGATCATGACCTGAGCCGAAGGCAGAGGCTTAACCCACTGAGCCACCCAGGCACCCCCCATAATTTGGTTTTAGTTGTATTTCTATAAGATATAATTTGTTCCAAAGTCAAATATCATAGAATCTTTTGGGTTCAAAGTATTTTCATAGGCAATGTGATAGACACAAGGATGAGTCAGAATTCTTGCCTGTAAGAGATGGAGAGTGAACTAGTGGGGAGGTAGGTAGTGTGTACCAGCTCCTGTGAAATGGGGAGACCATGCTTAGTTAACAATGAGTTCATAAACAGGATGGATGTCCTTTTAGCTATTTTGTTATAAAATTCTTATAATTTGCAAAATGACCCATCTATTCTGACCCATTTCTTCTTGATGTAGGTCAAATGCTCAAAGATTGTAGAGATTTTTTTCTTTCTGCATTTCCAGAGTCTCTGTGCCACCAGAGACGTACGGTTACACAACACCCCTATTCACTACTAAGTAGTTTTAATTTCATAATCATGGGTTATGGAGGCTGCGGTGGAAGAAAGTGCAAAACATTAAATGAATACTTTATTTCAAGTAAAAGAAAATATCAGGGACCATTTTTATAATCTTTTGGGACAATAAAATTCTCTTAGCATCATGAAACCGTAAAGAATTTTACAACATAAACAATTTTACAACATTAAAATGTAAAATTTGTGGATGGCAAAAGACCCCATAAAAAAGACTAATAGACTGGGGAAAACAATCTATAAATAGCCAAAAATTAATATATTAATATAAGAATTTCCTGGAAAGATAATAAAAAGGTTAGAATCCAGTAGAAAAATGGACGAAGAACAAAGATAATTCATAGAAGTAATGCAAAAATCCAGTAAACAAGAAAAGCTGTCCAGCATCCCTAATAATCAAAACTAAATAAGTAAATACTTTTTTGTTAACTCGCTTGACAGTGATTTTTAAAAATGAATATAGGCAGTATTGGCAAGGATATAGGACAATAGGCCCGTGCTCTGTTAATGAGAAGGTAAATTGGTATAGCCTTTCTAGAGGACAATTTAGCAATATCCATTAAACTTGTAAATATATATAGCCTATAAACTTCTTGGTCATGTGCATTTCTGATTTTGATAATTATTGCAGAGTAGTTCTCCAGAAAGGTCCTATCAGTTTGCATTCCCAAAGAACCCATCCTACAGGAGCAAATGTGCTGAAATAGTCATTTTTCCAATGTACAAAATTTTGAAGTAAACTAAATGTTAACCTCTAGAGGGATGGTTAATCTGTGGCTGTCTGTACCAGGAAATATTATGTCATTTAAGGTGGCAGATGAAAATATGCATCTAATCTTGCTCCTTCCCAAATGCGTCTAAAACCAAAATGAAAGGATTTTAAGTGCAAACCCACAAGGGATGGGAAAAAAAGGAGAGGAGAGAGCAGCTAAACCCTTTGTAAGGAGGAAATTGGAGGGGGGGGGGAGAAGGAGAGAGGAAGGAAGAGATAATTTTATTTGCCCCGTAAAGCCTGTATGAAGCTAGTATGGAGAAAGCCAAGAACCAACCTGATTTACACCATAGAAACTTCAAAAGGGCCAGGATTTGGTTGGCAATACCTGATCGAGAGAATCTTATCTTATGCAGTGATTACCTGTTCATATTTAAGAGTTGGGAACTCTCAGGGGTGCTTAAACCAGACTATGACTACATATTCTGTTGAGCTTAATTTCTCCTGAAATCCCCATCTAACAGTGATAGTCCTGTCCTTTCTTCACACAGCCCAACATGTGCTCAACACGCAATTTTTATGTTACCTCTCACATGAATTTTTCTTTATTTGTTGTTAATAAAATAATAAATTTGAAAAAACTTTAAAAGATGCCTGGCAAAAGCAAAGCACTGTCTTTTAAATATATATATATTTAATGACATCAAACATCAGACTCTGGCTGGTCAGAATCCCATCAAGCAGTTTAAACTTCCTCTAGTTTTGAAATTACACACAGTGTGAACATGTATGTATTAAAAATAATTTTTAGAAGTTCCTTTTTGCATTTTACCACCTACGAAGGTGGAATTACTTTTACAAATGAATGTTTGGATTAAATAACTATTTTAATGAAATTATCAATTTATCTTCATAATGAAAGCAGTAGCTCTGATAAAATTATTTGCCACCTTTAAAAAATGGGGTGCCTGGGTGGCTCAGTCGTTGGGCAGTTGCCTTGGGCTCGGGTCATGATCTCAGGGTCCTGGGATTGACCCTTTGTCGGGTTCCCTGCTCAGTGGGAAGCCTGCTCTCTCTCACTCTGCCTGCTGTTCTGCTTACTCTTGCTCTCTCTCTCTTTATTTCTCTGTCAAATAAACAAATAAAATCTAAAAAAAAAAAATTGACGGTAGTTTGTCATTTAACTCTTATGTCCTGCAATTTTTTTTTTTGAAATTTTAACTGGCATTGACAATTTAATGAAAAATTTTCTAACTGGGGCGCCTGGGTGGCTCAGTGGGTTAAGGCCTCTGCCTTCAGCTCAGGTCATGATCTCAGGGTCCTGGGATGGAGCCCCACATCGGGCTCTCTGCTTGGCGGGGAGCCTGCTTCCCCCTCTCTCTCTGCCTGCCTCTCTGCCTGCTTGTGATCTCTCTCCCTCTGTCAAATAAATAAAATCTTTTAAAAAAAATTTTTTTGTAACTTATTCTCACTACTGGTACACAGATAGTCTATATTTTAAAGTTTATGTTTTGTTTGTTAAACTACTTTGCCCAGCTTAGAAAAGACCAAGCTAAACATCATATTAAATTCCAAAGAAAATTACCAATACCATTCAGAATGCTAACGAAATATTTTGTCATTAGGAAAAAAAAAAGGTCCAGACTACCCTTTTTTCAGGTAGTACTACCAGGAAACACCTAGAATTGAAAAGTAAAATTCAGGATCACAGAACCCAGACCAGGTCAGAGTAGGAATTCCTACCCTACACCTGAATGCTGTCTTACTGTATGTTTCAAATTGATTTCACGTACCACAACAGGTGCCGATGTCACGTAAAAGTCCTTAAGACCAGAGAGTACTTATTTAAAAGTTGTCCATGCCAGCTTGTAATTCCTTTTCCGAACCTTCTGTTTAAATGTCTGTCTTTGAACTAGGTCTCTCAGTTTTCTTCCATAGATATTCTGGAAGAACCCATGGCTGCTATTTTCTTTCTTTTTTCTGTTTCTGATTCTCTTGTAGCTCTCCTCCGTCTGATTTCCAGCCTTCCTCTAGCTCCTTAGATCTTCCTTGGCAGGTCAGGGAAGCCCATCGTGCTCCTCATTTCCCATCCCCACTTACTGTAAAAAACAACACTTGTTTTCTCATAGGGTAGGGGGCCAACCACACATAGCCACTTTTTTCCAAAGTAAAGCTGTAGATGAACTCGTTACAAAAAAAAAAAAAAAAAGTAATTTCCCACTGGCATCATAGATCACAAGTATTCTTATACAAATTAAGTAACTCTAGTATTCTTTTTTATTAGGCAAAAGAGATTTCACTAGCAGACCTCCAGGAGAATTATATTGAGGCATTAAATAAATTAGTGTCTGAAAATCAACAACTGCAGAAAGATTTGATGGATACTAAGTCTAAACTGGAAATTTCTACTCAGATGTGCCAAAAAAACCATGACAGGATCTTTAAACCAATACACGGCAGAGCACCTGAGTTCAAGAACACAGAGTTCAAGTAAAATTTCTTCACAGTTTACTTAAGATGTGTACCATTAGAATTCTCATTTCTTTGAGAGTAATTTGAGACTCACGGAAATTAAATCTTCCTCAAACAGCTCTATGTTTGACTCTGAAGTACAGTGTATACATACAAGTAAAGCTACTATGAGGTTACAAAGTGGCGGGTGGGGTGTAAAGCACTTTCATTCAGGTTTGAGTCTCACACACTCTGGACGTAGGTATAAACAGTGTCCTGCCTCCCCCGGGCCTTTCCATGCTGCCTCCCATCTCTCGAACCCCCCGCCGGTACCATAAGAACCAGAAATTGGCTTTTTTTTTTATATAAAGAAAGCTTCCTTTGTATTTTTGTTCCATTAATTGTAAGCTGTTACCATAAGAAGTCAGCATCGCATGAGCAGCCGCCTGGCTTCAACTCTTATTTTATGGCTTAAGTGTTTTCCTACTGACCTACCAAAGCCTGTGCTGACGCCTCACGTCCACTGCCGCCTTGACAGCAGGGCTCCTGTGCACAGTACTTCCCTCTGTCCTAGCACCAAACACTAGATTCCTCCACAGCTTGTCTTCCTTGCTGTACTGACCGTGTGTGAGGGCCCGGGCCTGGCAATGGGGGTTGGATATGGGGCCTGAATGGATGGAAAGAACAAGGGGTCCGAGTGGGCTGCTCATTTTATAAAGTATAGCCTTAAACTGGTTAGACTGCTTATTTTTCAGTTCCTTTATTTTACCTTCCTGTAACGGTTCTGTGTTAAAAGGGAAGTCACTACAATTTATATTTGTTTTGTTTTCTGATCTGCTATCCAGGCCAACCCATGGCCCGTACAGACATGATGGAATGAAGACTGAGCACTACAAAACAGGTCTTCGTTCTCCGAGACGACAGGCGTTGGATAGTATAGAGCCCATGTCCAGGGTCCTCAGCCCCCTGAGCTCTCAGATCACCCCCTGCAGTTCTGTCTCTCTGCCTTCTCACTTTCTGTGCAAAACTAACTCTCTGCCTTCAGTGCTAGATACAAACGAAGCCAATTATTCTGACACTGTCTCTGAGAGTATAAATGACCAAGAAGAGTTTATGTCTTCGGTATGGAAACTTTCTGATCTTATTAGTTTGTTAAGTCTGTTTAGTTTGCTTTTATTTTTTATTTGAAGGCTAAAGGAGGGTAAGGGGGTGTGCTGGTTTGTTTCTTACTAGTTCTCTGTCTCAAGTGCTCTGTATTATTCTCATGCATTCCTGTCTTAGGATTTTGCTTGTGAAGACACAGTCAGCCATGATTACTTTTTAAAGTACCTCTTTGTTCTGAAAGTTAATAGCCATGCCTTTGTTTGTAGCCCTAACTGGAAATTATTTTCCTGCCTTTTTCAGAGAGGATCAATTTTATAATTGGAATGGTTGGTTCAAGGAATATCTCTGGATGCCAAGAGAGTTGTGAGGTCTAGACAGTGAAGAAGGAAGGGAGGAGCTGTGGGAAAGGGAGAAGGGTGGGTGGAGGCAGAGGAAGGATGCGGTCTGACGCGTCCAGAGCACAGATTCAATAGCACATAAGGCGATGCTGCGCTGGCCCCACATCCTGCAGCTGTCGTGCAGACTGAGAGCACTCGCCTCTCCAGCCCTTGCCCTCCCCAGTTAGTGGTTCCACACCTGTGGAGGGTCAGTATTTGTGACTTTTTCAATGTACCAACAAGTCCACAGAGAGGTTTTCTGTTCATTTTAAAAAATAAGTCTCCACTTGACTTACATGTAATTCTGAAATCCAAAAATGTCCTGAAAACTTTCTTCCTACATTTGGCAGCAAAACTTAGTTGGCATTAAAACCTGACCCGACCTGAATGGATCGTGGTAATATGTGTAGACTTCATTTAATTCTGCTTAGCATTTTACTTCAGAAATATCAGTATGTTTGATTATGGGACGTAACCTCAGACTCCAGTAAGGTAATACAGTAGATCCCCATTAATCATGGATTCTGTGTTTGTGAATTTCCACTCACTAAACTATTAGTAAACCCCTGTCAATACTTGAGGGGCTCCTACGGTCATTTGTGGTCATGTGCAGAGCTGTGAAAAATTTGAATCCCCAGACTTGCGCATTCCCAGCTGAGATTGGCCGAGGTGGCGCCCTGCCCTTCTGTCCAGCTGTCGCACAGGGATGACCAAATGGGGGAGGAAGTGGGGACAGCACAGTGTAGCATCAGGAGCATGGGCTCTGGGGCCTGGTGGACGGGGTTGGAGTCCCAGCTCTGGCACCTATTAGTGGAACAGCCTCAGGCAAGTCACTTCATAGTTCTGAACCTCGTTTTCTCTTTGGTAAAATAAAGAAAATGGACTCTATCAGGATGAATTGTTTTAGGATGATTGTGTGTGTGTGTGTGTGTGTGCGTGTATTTTCCCAAGGAGCAGTGATGCTTTATTCAGTAACTCATTGTTTGAGGTGACTCTAGAAATAACGACTGCATGTGAGGAGGGACTGTGTGCGGTACATGCCCTATATTCCCTTTCTGAGGTCTGGATTCTGAAATACCATGGCCCCGGAGTTTCAACTGAGGGATTATGGACTGAGGTTTTAGAGGAGGGAAAGTACTGATCGTACTTGGTATCTAAGTTATCAGTAGATTTTGTTGTACTTTAAAATTGAAGTAACATATTCAGATTTTAAAAGTGAATTTACAGTAACAGACATTAAGTATACTCTCTTCTGGGGTGTTAAAGGCTGTTGAAGGCTATATGTAGACTTTATACAAAGTCCAAACCGATATTCTTCAGACCCATAACCAATTTATTTACGTGACACTTTACATTTATACAATTTGGGTTAGAAGGGAAGAGGTCTGTATTAATTTTTCCTCCCTCCCTCCCTCCCTCCCTCCCTCCCTCCTTCCCTTCCTCCTTCTTTACTAGTCTTATCATTAGGACAAAAACAAATATCTCTTCAGAAGAAAAAGTAGTTTTCTGAAAGTCACCTTTTAATATTTCTGATTAGAAAATGGCATGAAAATGTATGTGAGAAGTATACTACTCCACTTACGTATGTCAAAATTTGTTTCTTCTCCAGTGTCCCTTGCCTGTATCGCCTCTTGGTTCAATAGCCACCAGATTTTTGGAAGAGGAGGAGCTGAGGTCACATCATATTCTAGAGCGCCTGGATGCCCATATTGAAGAACTTAAAAGAGAGAGTGAAAAGACAGTGAAACAATTCACGACTCTAAAGTAGCCTCTTTAAAAAAAAAATCACAAACTTGGAAATAAAAATAGAATCTGAGGAGTTACTGTTCCCCGGAAGCAGTGGCCCTTCACGACACAAGCATACAGAAGAGGCGAAGGCAAGACATCCTGACGCTGTTGTGAAGAAACCTAAAAACCGACACTTCTCTGAGGCACTTTCACTGCACTGGTTTGTCTGAAGAACTTTTCCGAGCAATAACTTGTAAGAATAAACCACTTTGCTAGCCTTTTTTTTTTTCCTCACATTAATATTTATTATGAAGTGATATTTTCTCTTGATGGCTTAAATAGACTAATTAAAATAAAGATTTTATGATACAAGTTGAAGCTAAAGTAACTAAGAAGTATGTGGTAAAAGCCTGGATTTCAGAGGCAGACTGGTCCGGCTCCAGGGCAGTGGCCTGGCCTAGCTGCTCACTAGCCTTGCGAGCTTACTTACAGCGGGGCTGCCAGCATGGACAGGGGCGGAAGAACTTTGCCAGGAAGCCCCCTCTTGCTCCGAACACAAGTATAAGAGAGGCGGAGGGAGGGGACAGGGCTGGTTTTAGGCATGGGGTGCCTGTGGGACGTCAGGTGGAAATGCTCGGCCTCTGCCTTTCTGAGGTGTTTAAAGGGGAGACGAAGATCTCGGTGTGCAGAAGGCGTTCGAAACCAGGGCGAGCTGGCAAGGTCCACCTGATGAGGTCTCCCAAGGAGAGCGTGTAGGGAGAGAAGACCAGAGTGCAGGGGTGGGGGCGTGGATGGACGCTGGCATCTGAGGAGCACAGGCGGTGGTCCGGGGAGGAGCCAGATCACAAGCCATCGGGAGGCCCTATCAGTTCTGCTTCCAAAACGTCTCTCAGATGCAGCCGTTTCTCTCCTCCAGGGCCTCCACCCGTCCAGACTACCCCAGGCTCTCACCTAGATGCTGGCAGTAGCCCCGTCCCTGGCCTCCCTTCCCTCTCCTGACCCCAGTAAGTGAAACAGGGTCACCGCTACCTCCCCGGAAGCTCCTCAGAGGCTTCTTGCTGCGCTCAGAACTCCGACTTACCTACCAGAGCCTACTGAGCCTTTGGTGACGGGGCCTGCCTGCATCGCCCACTGCATCGTCTTCACCCATGGTGCTCCAGCCATGCTGCCCTCCTTTCTTTTTCCAGTGGAGCCAGCTTCAGCCTGTTAGGGTCCTCGTCCTTGCTGTGTGCTTGGACTCCCTCTCTCGCCTCACCCATAATTGGGGTTTCTTGCCATCAGGTGTGCACTCTACGGTCTCCCCTTGAGGAGACCTCTGCCCGGCTTCTCCCAGTTTCTCTAGCTCACTGCCTTGAGTCAACCTGAGCTGAGATCAAGAGATGCTTCACTGAGCAGCCAGAGGCCCTTTGATTTACGTTTTTATCATCTGTTTCTACCCATAAGTTCCTTGAGGGCAAATCATTGCCTGTCTGGTTTGTGGTGGGGTCCTCATGACCCAGCACAAGCCTGGCACTGTGCAAGCGCTCAGATGGATAAAAGTCCGATGGGTAAATGTCCTTCCTCAGATGCACCACGTTGTCCCTTCATGCCTATGTATGTGCTGTCCGTTGGGTCAGTCTCCTCTTCCCATACTTTCACGTGCCACTGCTGTCTTATTCGGCAAAGCCTTCCTCAGCCCCTGACTAGATTAAGAGAGCTTCTCATTTCTTGGCATGCCCTGTGTGTGCCCCTCTCAGAGCACTGACCACACCAGGCTGTCTAATTTCTGTCTCTCCCAAAACAACTTAAAAGCAGGGGCAAGGTCCTGCCTACATCCAGGGTGCTGACTCACACATAGTTGATCCTGAGTGACTAGTCAGTAGATAAAAATCACTACCATTCTGGGCTTCATTGCACTTACCTCTAAAATGGGGATGGTACCTCATGGGGTTGAGAGGATTTATTGAAAATATATTTCTGAAAGGGCTTTGCAGACTCTAAAAGTATTATACCCACCTGGATAGGTATGCAGGGATTTCTGAGTTTCAGACTGTCCCAAGCTTCCACTTAAATCATGTAGGTATGACCCCAGATTTCCACGGCGCATGCCGACTAGGAGGAACAAGGACAGACTCTAGTCGCTGGAGATACTTAAGGAATCGTGAGGTACTATGTATTTCTTAGGCTTCCACTATGTTGTTAAAGTTGAGGGGAGCAGTCTAAGTTTGTCAGAATGTTTGATTGTAATTTAATCTCCCAACTTCATTTTTCAAAAAGATAAGCCAAATATTAAAATGCATCAAACTAAATTTGATCTAGTTTCTTAATACACATTTTTACAGAATCTCTGTGATCAGGATCCTCACATGAGATGGAAAGGCAAGATGCTCTCATCTACTTTTGGCGTTTACAGATGATGTTGTGCTGGGTCAGTTGCCTCATTCCTCTGGGTCAGCATTCCCAGTGAAGTTTGATCTGGATTTCTAGCAGATTTTAGCTGAAGAGGACAAAGCTGAGTTCTTACACTGTGAGTGGGATGTTGCCTTTCCATGGAGCCTCCTTTGATCTCAATAAACCTAGGAGGCAGTGAGTGTCACTGCTCCAAAGTGATGGGGAGGATTTAAGTGTCTTGCCCAGGACCCGTAAATGTCCATTCACAAACATCTAATTCAGTTGCTAGGGGCAGGCAGCAACTTTACCTCTGAGCTGCTTAAGGGCAAAAGCAGAGAAGGAAACATTACTTAAAAGCTTGATGGTGCCCACAAGATCAAAACAGACCAGGGGTTCAAGAGAAGCACATCTTCTCTGAGTGTGTATATGAGCCACTGGCTGCGAGCACGAGGAGAGGTCCTATAACTGACAAGAATGGGAGCGGCTGTCCGGCTCCCTTGCAGCGGGTCTCAGTGCGGCCTCAGTGCAGGCCTCAGTGCGGGCCTCCGTGCTGCCTCAGTGCTGCCTCAGTGCGGGCCTCAGTGCGGGTCTCCGTGCGGGCCTCCGTGCGGGCCTCAGTGCTGCCTCAGTGCTGCCTCAGTGCGGGCCTCAGTGCTGCCTCAGTGTGGCCTCAGTGTGGGCCTCAGTGCGGCCTGAGGGCAGAGGCTGGAGAGCCTTCAGTGCAGGGCCACGGCGGCCCCAGACGGGAGGGCGTAAAGCTCCTGCCGTCTGGCCTGACCACAGGGGAGAATTTAGAGAAGTGGTGGGCTGCAGGCCTTCAAAGCAATCTTTATGAAAGCTATTTCTCCACAGTGTGATTTCAGTAATCTGACGACCAGTTCACTCTGTTTTCCTCTGTGGGAACCGGGAATTTGGGCATTTTATGGTGCCCATTAAGGCTAGGTTCAAATGATTGGACAGTACAATCAGAAGTAAGTAGATACTCTTCTTATGAAAAGAAAGAGCCTTATCAAGGCAGTGCTTGAATGGTGGGAGGTCCAGGAACTCCCTGATGTTAAATGCAACATAGATAAATTTGCGTGTGTCCATTTTTCTGTCAGAGAGTGTCCATCAGATTCTCAATGATATCTGTGAACCAAAAAAACATGAAGAACAACCACTTTAGGGACTGGAATTTCCCCGAATTGTGTTCTGTTTTCTGGGAAGAGATACAAAATTGTAGGAGTCCAACCAATTCCTATTAGGGCTAAGTTTTAAAGTGCAGTTGAATAGTCATTAGGACGTCAAGCTGTTCAATAGTAAAAAGGCAAATAACCCAATTTTAAAGTGCGTGAAGGATCTGAATAGACATTTCTCTAAAGAAGATCTATAAATGGCCAAAAAGCACATGAAAAGATGCTCTCCATCACTAGTCTTCAGGCAAATGGAACTCAAAACTACGTGAGGTACTACTTCACAGCCACCGTAAAAGATGGACAATAACAAGTGTTGATGAGGATGTGGAAACTTTGCAGGCTTGCGGGGTTCTCATCTCTCCGAGTCAAATGAATCTCGCAGACACAAAGGGTGAAGTGAAGTGAAAGTTTATTAAGTGAAGGTGAGAGCAGAAAAGAAAGCGAAAGCTCTCCAGAGTGAGAGTGGTTCTGAATGGGTTTCCACTGAGGGTTTTTAGGCCAGTCTTTTATTGAAAACTAGACCAGGGAGCCTGTGGCCTTGAGATTCTTGCGCCGTCTTGGTCTGAGCAAGGACAATTGAAAACACCCTTAATGGCTGACTTTCTAGCGGTTTGGTAATTTTCTCTGATTACACTGTTGCCGCCAAAGAAAAATGCTCCCTAACATCTGAGGCCCAGTAGTCTGGTCTATTCCCTGATCCCTTGTTCACTGCTTCAGAGCCTGGTCAAGGGCCCCCTATCTCTCCCTGAACCCTTTGCTAACTCAGAGAAACTGGAACCCTTGTATGTTGCTGATAGCAATGTAAAATGGTGCAGCCACTCTGGAAAACAACCGGACAGTTCCTCAAAAAGTTAAGAGTTACCATTTACACAGCAGTGCCAACCCTAGGGGTATGCCCAAGCTCGACGACGACGACACATGTCCACACAAAGAGGGGCACGTGAATGTTCACAGCAGCCTCAAGTAGAAACAACCTAAATGTCCATCAACCCATGAGCCCATAAACAAAACGTGGTGTATCCAGACAGTGGAATATGTTTTGGGAATAAAAACCGATGAAGTACTTCTGTCCCAACACTGAACAACCTCGAGAACCTTCTACTACATGACAGAAGCAAGTCACGAAAGACCATATATGTATGATTCCATTTATATGAAGTGGTTATGATGGGCAAATCTACAGAGACAGATAGTAGATTGGTGGTTGCTAGGGGCAGGGAGAGGGAGGGTGGTGGGTGAAGACCAAGGGTAAGCCGTTTCTTCTGGGGTGGATTCTGAAAATGTTCTACAATAGGTTGTGTGATAGTTGCCCAACCCTGAATATAACACCACCCAAATCTATTGAATCATACACTTTAAATGGGTAAATTATATGCTACATGAATTATATCTTCATAAAGCTGTTACCCAAAAAAGCCTCCCTGATGCGTAGCAACGCCTAGAAAATTCAAGTTTATATTCAGACTGCATCACTGCATGTATAGCACACGCATGCCAAAGTCTCATAGTTTCCACTCCATGCTCACACGCAGGAGTAACAGCGGCGGCGGTCCTCCGGAGAGAAGGGGTGACCAGGCTCTGTCTGCGTAATTGCCCGTGAGAGGAGCAGTTCCGCACTGCGAGCTAATGTGGGTAAGGGCTCTGCCAGGAGCTGGGCACACTGTGAGCCTCCCGCCCCTCCTCTAGCAGAGCGTGGTCTTGTGCTGCCTGTGAGGGGAGAGGTTTCCAGGATTCCTGAGGGTCCTGGCAGCAAGGTCCACAATAATCAGCCAGGCAGAGTTTCCCGGCTAAGCATCTCCCATGGAGGGGCTGCAGGAATGCTTGGCAGTAACCTCAGTGGTGAGGAGGCCTGCGTACAGAACGTTTTAGAGAGCGTTACAGACCACTGGTTGAGAAGTGTGTGAACATGGGACTTGTGCCCTAACACCGCTTGGCAAATCCTCCAATGTCTCTCCAAGCATGACTGGGAAAAACAGAGAAAGAAAAGCCAGATCCATCACACAAACCGGCTCATTTCTTCAGCTAGGGAACACAGATGAGCTAAGACCATTTGACACTGGTTTGCCCAATGCTTCCATGGAACAGCCGCTCCTTTGGGAAGCATCCAGCGTGGCAGAGCTAGTTGTTGGTTCCCAGAGCTGCCTCAATTCCCACGGCATTGGCTTGGGGAAGCAATGAGGGCCTCTTGGTAGGCCACCTCTTGGATTTGCCTTGCGCCTGATAGATAGCATCAACTAAAACAGCTCGCCAGTCCCTGAATCTTTCTGCAATTTAGAATGTGTGTTTTAGGTCCTCAGCCCCAAATTCAATGCCAAGAACAAGACAAGAAGTGTTTTCTACCACTTAGTTTTTTTTTTTTCCCAATTAATGAATTTATTTTTTTAAAAAAATTTACTTCTTTATGAGAGAGAGAGACAGAGACAGAGAATGAGAGGGAGGGGCAGAGAGAGAGGGAGAGAGAAACCCAAGCATATTCCCCACTGAGCATAGAGCCCAACACAGGGCTCGATCCCACCATCCTGAGATCATGACCTGAGCAGAAATCAAGAGTCCGATGCTTAAGCAACTGAGCCACCCAGGTGCCCCCAGTTAGTTTCTTTAACCATGGTGTTTTTACAGCCTGCTCGTAGCAGGAGCCTATACGCCGTGTGTGCAGGTCCCCCTATGACCCAACAGAGCCGCGGCTGGGCAGGAGCCCATTGGTTTCCCCAGTGATCTCCTTCCTGGCTGACAGGCCCTCAGCCCAGTGTGGAATCCTAACCTGTTCATATTAACAAGTCCTGGACCATGAGCAAAGGATAGGAAAGTTTCTAGGTGGCTCGTACATTCAGCCTGCTACCTCCTGTGTGAGCTACCGTTTGTAGACCAAGAAGGCATCACCTGATCTTTTTATTTTGCTCCCAAAAGTCTTAATATGAAAACATTTTTATTTTTATTTATTTTTTTTATTTCTGAAATACTTTATTCTTTTAATTAGTACACATTATTGAAAACATTTTTAAACAACACCAGGCAATTCCAATCTTCTCAGATGAAGTCATTCCCTAAATCTATATTTCTCAAAAACCGCTTTCCAGAGATTCTGAAATCAGGGTTAATATGTGTTCCTTAAGAGATATGACAAAGCAGAATGGGAAATGCTGTGTATCTTACCCCCTAGGGCCAGGACAGAAGTGGGAGACCTGCGTCTCTCCTTTCACTGGCCAAGATCCCTCCACTCCTCCACCCTCCCCCTGCACCCCCCACTGTTTTCCCAATCACTGGGAGCCTTAGACACTTAGCCTTCTTAACATTTTGTGTGCCAGCGACTTCTGTGCAGAGTGGGGAAGCCTATGGACCCCTCAAAATCGTGACTACATGTGTAAAATAAAATACATAGTGCTAAAAGGAAAACCAATTATTTTGACATTCTGTTATCAAAACCTAAGAGAAAACGAATTTGTGATACGGTATTATATATGCTTCTTTATTAACTCATTAAATAACAAGACCAAGTGTTGGGTCTGTCACAGACTATGCTTTCGAAGCAGGAGTGCATGCAAATAATATTTTGAGGTGTCTACAAGTGTAATGAGATATGAAAACATCTGTGATTTCTATTGGAGTAAAGCCCCAGGTACTGGCGGTTGCTGTGGCTTATGGCTTATATTCCTAATGAAATAAAAACCAAATTTCAGTTAGAGCCCGTTGAGAATTAGGGTGTTGATTTTCCCCATCCAAGTTCATGGAGCCCTACATTCTCTCCTTGGACCTGTTGGTAGGAGGTCTGTGAACTCCAGGTTAAGAAATCTGGAGCCTTAGAGCTTTCTTATGGTTTACTTCATACCTAGTCAGTCTGGTTCTCTGCGAACATTCGTTGCTATAGAGGGGGTAGTATTTGTTTTTGTTTGTTTGTTAAGGTTTTTAAAAATTTATTTATGTATTTATTTGAGTGAGAGACAGAGATGGCGACAGAGATAGCGATAGAGAGCACATTTGGGGAGGAGAGGGAGAGAAGCAGGCTCCCCGCTGAGCAGGGAGCCCCACTTGGGGCTCCATCCCAGGACCCTGGATCATGACCTGAGCGGAAGGCAGAGGCTTAACTGACTGAGCCACGCAGGCACCCCGAGGGGGTAGTATTTGTGCTTAGTGTCACCAACTTACACAATGGAACTTTTTTTTTTCATGGCATACTTTTGGGCATCTTGGAGACTAGTGTTGTCCCTTGGCAGGCCAGAGCATTCCACCTGGGTTATTGGGGGTCCTGGGGTCTTGGAAGCCCTCAGCATTTGGGACAGCCAGGTCAGGCCAGGGATGGACATGTGACCAGGGAGAACCTGGGCCATTCGGACATCTTTGACAGCTGTAGAAGGCGCCGCTGTCCACTGTACACAAGGGCCCCATGGCCCACTGGAGGAGCTGGTGCTCTGTGCACCCAAGGAGGACTTGCAGCCCAAGTGCAGCCATCTGGAGACTGTGGTGCAAGGGACAGGTTGTGGGTGGTTGATGTGGGAGGGGGACAGGTGATTTTCTTCTGGGTGCAACTCTAGATGGCAGACCCAAATCTCTGTCTTCACAAAGCAACGCAACAGTCTCAGTCTTTCTGGAATCTCAAGACATAAATACTTAAAAACTGCAAACAAGGCAAAAATCATTGTCCAGCCACGGTCGGATAGTCACAGCTGTCTGCTGGTGTGCTAGCTACAGGTGACGGCTCCAAGATTCCGAAGTTGTCCAAATTAGTTTCACATTAACATCGGATCTAAAAATGTTCGATTGGGTTAAAGTCTATGCATGATATTACTAGAAACTTCAACAATACATTTGTCAATGAAAAGAAGAGAAATTACAACTAGAGTCTTTAAATACGATCTGTATTATAATTTTCAAATTAATGTTGTAAAGAACATTATCACTACTTTGTAAAGTTCCTCATCAAGGTGAACTATGAAGAATTTAAAGATACTGTTAATTAAAAACACCTTGATCAGGAATTGTGTGTAACAGTTTCAGGCCTAAATCCTTATATAAAAGAAAGCTCAGAGTTTTCATCAAATTTTTCTTAAAAGATCATATTGGAAGTTTTATATAAATTCAATGTTTCTTTTCATACTAGTATTTTATTTTTATCATTATAATTACATATTGCAGAGAAAATATGAATTTTGTCCCATACAGACACTTTTAGATCCTCTCCTTTTAACCCAGAGGGTTGTACAAATATTACCGTCTATGCTTTTCATGCGAAGTCCTCTCCGAAACGTTCGGCCATGAGATGAGATCTCGTGGCGGGGCCTGGCACGGGTTCTGGCACGTCGTAGGCCTGCCCTTTCTCCTCTTCCTTTATATGCCTCAGCTCAAACATTTCTGCAGTTGAAATCTATTTTGATTAATGGTTAAACATACGTGGGCTACTCAGATGACAGCTTATTCATTTATCAGTTCATTCATCAAACATTTAACCAAGCAAACCCCTCATCTTAGAGGCCCGAGCTCCTACTACCCTTGCAGATGCCAGTGCTTGCGACACAGACCCCTGCTCCCTTCAGCTCCCAGAACCTCTGACAGGTGCTCGAGGCAGCCTAGTAACACACCTGTGCCCTTAGCAATTTGCATCTCCGAGGCTTAAAGACAGCCCCCACTGGCGCCCAGGGCAATGGGGCCCCGCGGAATGCGGCTGAGAGCAGAGGGGGAGGGCCTCAAAGCCAGCAGCTGTCCGCCCTTGGGCAGTTTCCTCCTCTGCAGAGTGTGGACTCTGATCCCGGCTCAGCAAGGCTGTCAGGAGGCCAGGTGAGCTACTGAAGAGGGAAGAGGATGGCCGAAAAGCTGTAGGTGGGGCCTTGTGGGTAGCAGCAAAGAAGGCAGCTGCAGGAAAGCCGGTGCCCAGGCAGCTGACCCTGGCCTCGGGGTCGGGGAGACAGAGGGGCAGGTGAGAGGTGACCTGGACGGCCAGCTTGTCCAAAGGGGGCGCTGCGACTCAGTCCTCTGTGATGTTCACAGGCTTCTTGAGAAAAGCTGGCCCAACTTTGACGTGATTTCCCTGATTTTTAAATATTGGCACTGCTAATTTTTTTTTTTTTTTTTTTTTTTTTAGCACTGTGCATGCCGAACAGAAAAGTTTGCAACCTCTGCCCGCACCAGCGTTGGGGTGATAAGGATGACTGGGAGGCAGGGTCCCTACCACAGGCAAGGCCCCTTGGTAAGGGGTAGGGACGGCACAGTAGGAGGAGGGGGCCATCTTCCCTGTCTGCGGGGCTCTAGGGGAAACTGATGGCCCAGAGGTTGGTGGTGTGTTCGTTCCATCCTCCATGGAGAATGGGGTTCATTTTGCAACAGTGACTTTTGTTAAGAGCTAAAACCATAAAACTTCTAGAAGAAAACAGGAGAAAATCTTGGAGACCCTGGGTTAAGCAAAGATTTTTTTTTCTCTAAGATTTACTTATTAATTTGAGAGAGAGAGAGAGAACATGAGCGGGAGGGGCAAAGGGAGAGGGAGAGAGAGAATCTCAAGTAGACGCTGCACTGAGCGCGAAGCCCAATGTGGGGCTCGATCTCACAACCCTGAGATCAGGACCCGAACCAAAACCAAGAGTTGGATGCTCAACCGACTGTGCCCCCCAAGCGCACCCCTCTTTTTAAAAAACTAGTGATATGGATGATTTCTTTCCACCTGAATTTAACAAATATGATTTAACATCATATATTCTCCAAAACTTATATAGAATAAAAGATTACTGAAAATGTCTTTGTTTAGGTCTGATTCCATGTCTTTCTTCTGTTTCCAGAAGCAATTACTATCCTGGCGATGGTGTTAACACCTTGAAACTATATTTTTGGATTTGTACACATCCACAAAGAACACACAACCTGATTTCATGTAGTACACTCTATCTATATGCTAGAAACAATTGGAAAATGCACTTTAAAATTGATGCCATGACCACAGTATGAAAATACACTGTAAATACCTAGAAATGCGCCTAATAAAAGATTTGCAGGGCTCCCCAAAAATCTACTAAACGTTACCAAGAGGCAGGAGGAATTTGCTACTTCATCCTCGAAACTGGGAGATGGGAGAGGGGGCTGGGGCTGGAATGGCATGAGATGGCAAAATGCAACGTCTGATGCATTATCAATACTTGACATTCACATTGTTAAGACCCTGCAAATATCCGCATTTAGTACACTGTGACTAATAGGATTTTGGGGGTATAATCTTTCTTCATGAAATTAGCATTTGCTTTGTTTCAAGATAACTTTCACCAAATAGTCCCGCAAACTCCTCAATGTCATTAAAATAGCCCCAGTGAAGTCACCTGTGTCGGGTAACTGCGTCATTGGTCGCATTTTATTTTCTCCTACGACATGACAGGCCTCCTCGCGACACTGGGTCCGTCATCCTGGCTGGGCAGCTGCTCTCCAGACTCGTCCTATTACCATCCCCCTGGGTAGCCCCTTGTCCCCTCTTTCTGTAGGAGCTTCCTGGTCCCCGTGCACCCCGTTCCTGGTTTACAGGAGGAAGCGGTAATGCCTTATAGGTCTTGATCTTGAACATCACACACTGTGATCTCTGTCACGTCCTATGTGTTAGAAGAGTGTCAGTAAGTATAGCTTCCACTTAAAGGAATGGGAACTAGGCTCCACCTTAGGAAGGGAGGAGTACCAAAGAATCTGTGGGTGTTTTTTAAAAGCACCAAGATGCACTCGCAAGCTGTGTATGTGTGTGTGTGTGTGTGTGTGTAGGGGTTCCTAGAGGTGGTCGCATTGGGTTCTGGTCCTGTCACTGGAGTGCTGCCCATAGATTGTAACTGTGGGTCTTTTTTCTTGGGGTGGTCAGTTTTCTCAGAGAAGAAATGTGTGGAGCGTATAAGCCAGGAAGGCCAGGTTTAGGGCATTATATGGGTTGAGAGCTTGGGGTGGCCTTAGCAGACAGTTTGTAGGTTGTATATCTTTTCTTTTTTTTTTTTCTTTTTTTTATTTTTAAAGATTTTATTTATTTATTTGACAGAGAGGAAGAGACCACAAGTAGACAGAGAGGCAGGCAGAGAGAGAGGAAAGCAGGCTCCCTGCTGAGCAGAGAGCCCGATGCGGGGCTCGATCCCAGGACCCTGAGATCATGACCTGAGCTGAAGGCAGAGGCTTTAACCCACTGAGCCACCCAGGCCCCCCTGTATATCTTTTCTAATCATTACTTTTTTTCATGTAGTCTCAGATGCTGATTTGCAGGCTCTCTTGAATGGGAGATTTCCCTTTTTTCCCCTCTCTTTGGGCCCTCCTTTGCCGAGGTAGATGATAGCTGTTCCAGCCAGCTCCTGGAACCCCCAGATGAGCTGGGTTTTGTCCTGGTGGCTCAGGATGCCTGCCGTGTGGTCACCTCGGACTATTACAGCTATGTTCGTGGACCAGTGGGTGGATTGGCTCAACTGCTTGAATTTAAGGCAGTCACATATAGGGAGGGTCTTTTAACAGAGGTGACCAGTAAAGGGATAGCTGTTTCACAGAGTGATGAGCTCCTGGTCTCTGGAGGGTTCTAGAAGAGGCAGGTGGCCAAGTGTTGGAGCCAGGATGTCTTAGAAGCTGGCATCAATGATGGCTGTGATTTCAGGAGGGGGCTGTGACCTTTGAATTCAGCCCACAGCACAACACATGGCACTTCCATCTCATCCTCCTAATGCCGAGGACACCAGTGGTATGGGGTGATGACAGCTGACATTCACGGAACAGGTACTGTGTGCCAGGGGCTATCCTGCTCCCTGCATTCATGTTAACTCATTCAGTCCCCATAGGAAACTCGCCCGGGGGCTCTGACCATTATCCCCTGCTCACTGCTGAGTAAACCGGGACTGGGAGGATCAGCAATTTGCCAAAGGCAGGGGGGAGGTGGCAGAGCCGGGACAGGAGCCAGGGGCTGACTGAGGCTTTGTGCCCAGCCTCATGTTGGCAGACAGGGTGGGAGGTCTGGGGCCGGCCAGAGCCCGGTTAGGAGGGGTCTCCAGCCAGCTACAAGGGTTCCCCAAATCAAACCAACATTTATAGAAGGAAACCGAGGCTTCGATCATACATTAATGGCTCCTGGTGGTGTGAGACAGCTTTCAGTCAAACAGGGTACCAGCAGCTAAGAGGCTATCTTTCCAAAAAGATGCCCATTGTCTTCTTTTTCAAATGGACTCTTAACAGTCTTGCTGAGCTTTAAAAACATCAAGTGAAGCTTTGGTGACAGAGTGGATTTCCTCCTGCAATCAGGTTAACGTGTTCTCTTCACTGTGTTTCTCCTGGGAGGTGGGGAAGGAGGTCTGACGCCAAAGAAATGGATGCCAAAGGGTTCACGGTGCCCATGCTCGCCGCAGTTCCCGAGGGTGGAGCCATCACGAAAGATATGGGCAGGGGAGAGGACAGCCCCCAAATGCCTCGCGTGTCTTGGCCACATTTAATTGTTTACGCTATAAGAAATGTTAATTTTCCGATCCCCTGGGTGTTCACATACATGCAAATACATCAGCCAAAGTGTTCAGGGAGTACTTTGTAATCCTGCAGTGATTTCATTTTAAATAAACGTCTCCTCTCCTTGTTTTCCCCCCCATCACCCTGCTCTGTCCATGTGGGAGCCTCCGGGGGCCCTCATCCCCAGTACCTGTACTTCATTCATCAGGGGCCCGATTGTTCTTGGCCGGCCGTTGGCGGCTGTGGCTGCTCGCGTGCCTTCCTGCTGCAGGCTTCTCCAAGGTCGTCCCGGCCACCCTGGAGCGGGGCGCCGCCCCCTCTGTCCCCGCACAGCCGGGGTGAGGTGATGGCTGATTCCTTGTGTCAGAGAGGCAGTCAGCTGTCCCTCCTGATGGAAACGAAGCAATCTCAGTGCAGGCCGAGGGCGGTGGGCTCCTGCAGAAGAAGGGCACTCCTCTGATCGATCGGGAGTCCTGATGGCTTCCCGGTGGCAGACCGTGCGAGCACTCCCAGCTGGTGGCGGTTCTGTCTTCCTGTAAACAGACATTTCCCACGGGGGCAGAGCCACTCGCCCCGGGGCCTATGCTTTTGCAGTTAGTTGAGCAAAAGAGGGAGATGACCCTTTAGGATGTTGTAACTCAACAGCCTTTTTGGCCAACAGCCATGTAAATAAACCCAGTGATCTATGAATTCACACTTGAAATGACAAACGGATGTTCACTTCAAAATGTGTTGATCATTTATCCTAAATACAGGTGTCCTTTAAGCAGGGAGACGAAACGGCGAGCAAATCCAACCTGGCCGCCTTCTTCCTGGGGCCCTCTGCTTGCGTGCATTTCCGTGCTCCAAGTGGGTATGCTGGGGGGCATCTCCCTCGAGCCCAGAGGTGTCAGGAGGCCTCCAGACCATCCTCAGACCTGTGGCTTGACGGCTGACTGGTCGTCAGTGGGCGGCTGTGGGTAGGACCAGCAGATGCCGTTAGTTACGTTTGTGTACTGCTCAACAGAAGCACCCACAGCTTAGGTTATAGAATCTCCTTCAAACAGGGTCCTGGAGGGGAAACCTGGGGCAGGAACCACAACTAGGTAGAGGAAAGGCCGTTTCATAAACCTATTCATGGCCAGAGGTTCCTGACCACCACCCGCCACCCGCCGTCACAGCCAGGGTGGTCGTTGTCCTCTTGTCAAGCTCAAGTCCTGTGTTTGAGTCCCAGTCTGTGTGTTCTCTTTCAGAGCCTCATAAATAAGTGTGGGCTGCTGGTCTTGGTAAAAAGGCCACCCACTTCCTTGAAGACCCCCGGGAACTATGTCCTCAACTATCCCCAGGGTGCTCATTTCAGGATCTCCCCCCGCCTCAGTTTCCCAGCCCTTCCTGGGGTGTGGCGCTCAGTGAGAGCGTCTTGCGATCTCCTCACAGTTCAGGCGAGGTGTCCAGAGAGGGCCAAAGGCACAGGGGCCAGTCCTGGTGAATCGGAAACATGTTTCGACAACCGTCAGTGAATGGTTATTGGACTGCTGAGTTATGTTACTTCGCTGGTCCTGTCTTCATCATTCCTCTCTGTTGTCCCAATGAGACACCTATCCAGCATTTAGCAAACCCCCTATTTTGTGTCCTGGAGAAAAATCAAAGTAACCGTGTTCAAACAATTCGTCACCAATGCGCGAGCCTCCAAGTATCCCCTCAATCACGTGACTCGTGCGGCAAGTACCTGGTTAACAGATGAGCTAACAAAGGGCTAAGTAAGCATGGAGGGTGGGCAGATAGGGGCTGGCCCACAGCTCTGAAGACCAGGCAGGGCTTCTCCAGACAGAGGTGGAGGGAAGATCTTCCCAGTTAAGGAACGGCACGTGTGAAAAGCACTCACTGTGGTGTGAAGGTCCGCGGCCTGTCTGGTGTCATGTGGTTGATTTTTGCAAAAGGGACTTCACGGAGAGTCATGAGAGATGAAGCAGAGAAAGCAGTGTGAAGCCACAGTGGGGATCATAGATTGAATGCATCCCCCCAAAATTCATGGGTTGAGACCCAATCCCCCATGTGATGGCGTTTGGAGGCGGGGCCTTTGGAAGGTGATTAGGTCATGAGGGCGGAGCTCTCATGGATGGGAGTAGTGTCCTTACAAAGAGACTCCAGAGAGTAAGCTTGTCCCCTCCACCAGGCGAGGACCCAAGGAGAAGGCAGAAGCCATTTACGGACCAGGAAGTAGGTTTTCATCAAACAGCGAATGTGCAAATGACTTGATCTCAGATCCCCGGCCTCCAGAATGGTAAGCAATGAATTTCTGCCGTTTATTAGCCACTCCTGTTACAGCAGGCAGAACAGACGGAGACAGTGGGGGAGCTGAGTCTTACCCCTTGGACATTGGGGAGTTTTCGGCAGGTTTTAAGGAAGTGTGTAACATGAGCAGATCCTTCTGGTTTTAGTGTTGAGGCTGCCCTAGGTGACAGGAACCAGGAGGCCAAGGAAGAGAGGGAAAGAAGAAGCTGCCTTCTGTCAAACGAGTCCCCAGCACCTTGAAGGTGGCCCTTGGAAGAGGGGTTCCTCTTGCCAGACATGGAGCCCACCCCTGTCCCTTTGGCGAACCATTTGGTGGCCTCTCACCAGTGATCACTGGATCCCAGATGGCTCCGGGACGAACCTGCACCCAATCTTTCCTGAATCCTTTGGGGCAGACACAGAGGTGTGCTGTTCAGCTTTCCCATCAAGAGAGAACTTGCTGGTTATCTGCAAGGGGTACGTCAGATAGCTGAGAGCTGTCGGTCGGCAGTGCCTCCGGGGTCTGCCTTGGCTTTTGTACCTGGCTGGATTCAGTTGGCTAATATTTTTGGAGGATTTTTATATCTGTTCTCATGAGGGATATTAGTCTGTTTTTTTCTTTTCTTATAATGTATTTGGTTTTGGTATTAGGATAATGCTGGCCTCAGAAGAGTTAGGAAGGAAGCCCTCTGCTTCTATCTTTTGAAAGAGGTTGTAGAAAAGTGGTATAATTTCTTTAAGTGGTTGGTGGAATTCACCAGTGAACCTCTCTGAGCCTGGTGCTTTCTTTGTAGAGGGTTATTGATTATTGACTTGGTTTCTTTAAAAAATTATAGGCCTATTCAGATCATTCTTGTGTGAGTTTTAGCAGATTGCAGCTTTCAAGAAATGGGAGCATTTGATAATGGTACCTTATCAAATTTAGGGGCATAGAGTTATTCGTAGTATTCCTTTATTATCTTTTTAATGTGCATGGGATCTATAGTGATACCTCCCCTTTCACTTCTGATATTGGTAATTGTGTCCTTTCTTTTTTTCTTAGCTAGCCTGGCTAGAGGCTTGTAGATGTTATCTGATCTTTTCAAAGAACCTAGCTTTTGATTTTGCTGATTTTCTCTATTGATTTCTTGTTTTCAATTTATTGATTTCTGCTCTTTTTAAATTATTTCTTTTCTTTTGCCTACTTTGCTCTTCTTTTAGTTTCCTAATGTGAAGCTTAGATTATTGATTTTAATCTATATTTTATCTTTTCTAAAGATATTTTATCTTAAGAAAATATTTTATCATATTTTATCTTTTCTAAACTATGCCTTCAACGCTCTAAATTTCCTTCTAAAGAAAGCTTTTGCTGCATCTTTCAAAGTTTGATAAGTTGTGTTTTCACTTTCCTATATCAAAATATTTTTAAAATTCTCTTGAGATTTCTTCTTTGACCCATTAGGTATTTGGAAGTGTGTTGTTTAATCTGGAAATATTTTGGGATTTTCCAGTTATCTGTCTGTTACTGATGTCTAGTTTAATTCCACTGTGGTCTGAGAGCAGACACTGTGTGACTTCTACTCTTTTCAATCTGTTGGGGGTGTGCTTTATGACCCAGAATGTGGTCTCTCTTGGTGAATATTCCATGTGCACTTGGGAAAAGAATATGTAATCTGCTGTTTTTGGATGAAGTAATCTATAGATGTCAATTGTCTCTGGTAGTTTAGGGGTGGTGTTGAGTTCAACTATGTCCTTCCTAATTTTCTGCTTGTAGATGGATCCATTCCTCCTGCCCCAGAAGCATGAGAAGATTTTTCTCCGATATTCACTGTGAGACCTGGTAGAAATCCAGGAGATAAAGCTCACAAAAATGTGGGGGTTCTGATGACTTGGGTCCCCCTGGAGGATTTTCAGCTCTCAGAGTCGTCCACACTGAGGCCCAGCAATTCGTCAGTTACAATTAAGGTTTTCCCACCCAGGCAATGGTTCCCGTGGAGGTTTCTGCTCCGGTGAGTTGTGATTGTCGGTATCACCTGTCCGTCTCTCCAGTTTGGGGAGGGGGCAGGGGTTTACCTTGTGACTTCACTTCTCCTACAGATATAAGAAGAGTTGTTGATTTTTCAGTTTGTCAGCTTTTTACTTGTTGGAGGGAGCAATGGCTTCTAGGCTTCTTACACGCTGGATCAGAAACCAGACATGTGTCTTAGTTTTTGAACGGAGGCCAGGCTCTTCCTGGGCAGCCCGTGGCCAATGACTGAGCAGTCTGGCGTCTATAGGGCATGGCTGTTTCTGCACAAGGGACTCTTCTGTTGCGTTGTCTGAGACTGCTATCAGAAGTTCTCTCTGCCTGATCCTGCTTCTTCCCCCTTTATCTTTCACAGGTATCACCCTCTAGTACCTTGTTTGCATTCCTAACTCTGTCTCAGCATCTGCTTGCCAGGGAGCCCACCTGGCACATTTGAACATATGATCAATCCTATTGTTGGTTCCAGGAGGAGAACAGGGAAATCTGTGAGCCATGGATGGGGGTAATCTGATTTACAAGGTGTAGCTTGCTAACTTTCAGGCTAGTCTCCGCCACTGACCCTGTCACAGGTCCCTCTTTGGGTGTGGTGCTTTGAGCCACTCTACATAGCCCTGGCCGGAGTGAAGACCTTAGTTAGCACCTGGCCTCTTCAGAGTCCAGAAAAAGGAGGAGTTTCTGCCTCTGTGTTAAAACCAGATTTTGTTTGAAGACCTACATTTTCCATCAGCACCTGACACAAACTATGCTTTCTCCAGAGATGGTGAACGTCTTCTGGAAGGCTTTCATGGAAACCTCGTCTTAACACAACCAAAAGCCCCGATGTTCTTATAAGAAGAAACATGGGGAGTCATGGGGGCAGGTGGTGGTGGGGGGAGCCTCATATCATCGTGGAAAGCAATCACCACAGCAGAGCTGGAGATGATGAAGGCTTGAATTATGGCAAAGGCTGTGGGAGCTGGGTTAGGTGTGGGGCTGGGAGAGTGGGTCAGAATGGCCCAGATTTCATCACCGAGGGGAATGAAGGAGTCACTAGTGACCACGGCGAGTCTGACTTAGGTATCCGGGGGGATGGCCATGTATTTACTGTGCTGGGGACTCAAGAGGAGTTGCAGGCAATGTGGGGAAGAAAAGTGACTTCAGTTCAGTATCTTTTGATTTGGGGATGCCTGTGGGATATCTAAGGGAGGGCATCCCGATCGCTGCCTGACTTTTCGTTCTTTTTCGCCCTGCTTGCAAAATCAGAGAGAAGCAGCATCCTGTCAGGGGCTCTTGCTTTCCCTTTGGTCCCTCTGCTGGGTTTGCTCCAGCCCCTTGCCCTCAGGCAAGAGAGGAGCCGGCAGCTCAATCTGCTGGGGGCTGCAGGGCGGGCTCTTAACACAGCAGGGCCCTTCAGATGTTCCGAAACTGACAATCCCAGGTCTACCTCCTGCCAGCATTTGTTCACAGAGACACAGCCTCACAAACTCTCCAGACTGGAAGGGACGTTAGAGGTCATCCGTTCCAGCCTCGGGGTTGGCATTCTCAGACTGTTCTAATAATTTAAGAGTTCCTTCTTCTCTGAATGCAGGAGACTCTTCCTACTTCTCCTTAATATGCTGTTAGAGACACCGTCCACCCGTGCGCTTCCTTCCTCGGGAGATGTGCGCGGGGGGCTCATGTTGGCGGGTCCATCGGGGAGGAGTGCTATGAGGCCAGATTCGAGAGCGCAGTTCTTTCTGTCCTTCACACTACAGCTATGAGGATGGTCTCCATGGTTACGGCAGCTTCTCAGAGGTGCCTGGCTGTTCGGGTTCTCTATTTCCCTAAATGTCTAATTTATGAATAACCTGTTTAGGTAACATGCTGGAAAGTTTCTGTATGTATATGAGAATCAAGACATAGATATATATATTCAAAACAACAAAAAAAGTAGGCTGATAGGCATTTTGGGTACATTTTTTTCTTCTACTAATAACAGAAATTAGGATTGACTTGAAAAATTTCAAGTTAAACAAGAGTCAATGAAAGAAACACTGCCTTCATGTTCTTCAAAGGCATGTGAGCCAGAGAGGGGCTGGAGCTAACCTAATTATGTTTTCTTTAATGTGAAATAGCTATTTGCCTGACATTCTATTTGCATCTTCCCATCACATTCAAATGGCTGGGACATTGATTTTTTTTTTTTTCCCCTAGGGCTCCCTTTGAACATGAAAGTGTTTTTTCCTATTTTTCCTCCCCTGGTGAGAGCAGTGGTAAGAACAGATCGATAATTACATTGTTGGATAAAAATGAATATAAATTTTATTGAAAAACAACACCAGCAACAATGTGGGGAAAGCCTACTCAATAGCCACTGGCCCACACAACTCAACACACACATTATGAAAAGTAATCAGCTCTTAAGATTTCCGGCTACTTCTTCCAAATGAAAAGAAATGATAGACCCCAGAGAAACTGATGTGGGACACAGACGCACATCACCTCTGAACACACCACTAACAGCGAAGAATGTGGCAATACTGTTCCCTTGTGTTTGCTGGGGGCGATCTAGTGTACCTCAAGGATTAACTGGCTTAGAGAGAATTTAGTCCTTCTAGTTAGCCTAGCATCTAAAACCCAGACCACTGGGGAAACTTTTCTACTTTTCGAGTCCTTTGAGAAGAGGATTTTTCACAAACTTTCTTGGCACCTTGCCCCTCCTGCTTAAAAACAGGAAATAGTTCTTTAGGTCTAGCCCAAATCCTTCATGCTTCAGTTAATCTATTTGTTTCTTTTTAATCTCTGCAGGCCGGGAGGAGCCTGTCTTCGTGGGGCAATGCAGCATATGGGGAACTCACAATGACCATAATCAGATTGAAACGGAGTCCAGCTGTGCTGCTGGCGGCGCTGAAAGGAGTTAATTGCAGTTGTGGTTGGAGCCCATTTGCCCCCCACTCTCGCAACCTTCCCCGACCTTCTGCACCCTTCTGCCTGTGGCCAGAGGGCTGTCATCCTAGGGCTTGCCAGCCAAAGCCCTGCGTGTGATCAGTCTCGGTCCTTCATCAGCGTAGTAAAGAGTGCGGTCAGAGCCGTCCCTTCCAGTCCCACATCTGGCGTTTCCGTTTCAAGACGTAATTTCCCGGCAAAACACCCCCCAGTATTACATGCCGTGTTTTCTCACCCTGCCAGGCAGGCCCCGGACTCGCCTCACAGCTTGCGTGTGGCAAAGATGTGCTCCATGTGCACACGAGGATGCACCCAGTGAACTGAACATAAACATCTCAGCCGTGTATTTTAGGTTCTGCCTAAAAACCCAGGCGATCCGCGGGGCCTGGCAGAGTTCCGCTCGCCGGCAGCTCCACGTTCTGGGCACCAGGGGGCGCCCGTGCCATTCCACCAGTCGCCGGGACTCGGGCACCAGGAAACAAAGATGAGGATTTGAATAAAAAGCTTCAAAACGCAACCCTGAATTCTACCCTGAGCAGCATGCGTGTAGAAATTCATGAAGATTGGATTTCATTTCGTGTATTTTTACTTCGGTGGAAAGAAATACAGGTGATTTCTGACTGTGCCTACAGCTATCTTTACAAAGGAGGGGGTTGGTTAACGCAGAGGGAGGGGCTCGGCGGTTGCTCTGCAGGCGCTTGGAGAGGCTGGGCCTGGTCTTGGTTTCTGGGGCAGCTCACCTTGTGCCTGCGGCATCCTCCGCCTGCTCCAGAATGTACTGATTAGTTATATTATTTTTAAAAAGGTACACGTTGTTCTCATCGGGACCAGCCATGGCTCTGGGTCCAGGGAGTGACAGGAGTCATAGAAAGCACTTGTTGTTTGGATAAAACATAGCACATTTCTTTCAGCCGATAAAATCAAAGGTGTGAAAAAAGGCTGTTTTCAGGGTGTAAGAACTCCCCTTGTTTCCCAGTTGTGGTGAGTGCACAGTGGTTCCGCCTTGAGGCCTTTGTGCGTGTTCTAGGCGTGAGTGACAACAGTGCCAAAGGCTTGGGTGGCAGAGCCTGCCAGAGGGCATGGGACTCAGGCCAGGGTGGAGTGCAGACCCTCATGGTGTGCTGTCCTTGTGTTCCAGGGCCCCCCGCCTGGGGGGGGGGGCTGGACCCCCCCGTCACATGGCTCGGGTCCAGGACCAAGCTGGGTGGCAGCGGGGACCTTCAGGGAGGTGATCAAGTGTTGGGGGCCTGGAACTTTAGGCAGGCCTTTTTGGGGGAGGCTGCTGGCACCCACCCTGAGCTCTGAGATGGCAGGGGCAGGATCCCCTTGGTTCCCTCCATAACCCCAGCATCTAGCACAGAGCCCCGTGCTTAAGAAGTGCCCCGTGAACATTTGCCGAATACACAAATGTGAGGATGACAGCAGAGGAGGAGGCACAAGCATCTGGCCGGCCTGGCTGTCGCCGAGCCTGAGGATGTGCAGAAGAGTAGTTGGTGGGAAGGGGTGCTGGCCAGGCCAGTTCTCAGGGCAAGAGCACCAAGAGCAGTGGGGGTAGGGGGAGTGGGGGCTGCCGAGCTGACAAGCCAGGAGGCAGGGAGCACCTACAGGGGCTCCTCATGGTTGGAGGGTGCTGCCGGGGCCATGCAGGGCCTCCCCCTCCTTCTCTCTCCCGCTGCCCTTGCGGGAAGGAGCCAGCCTTGCCGCTGTTGCCATGGCAACACGGGCCTGAGGTGCTGCTGGGGGCCGCTGGGCAGCTGAGGCTCCTAGGGCTAGAGCCGGCATAGAAGGCAGGACCCCAGGGGTCTCTCATGGCAGAAAAAGGCCGGAAGGGAGATGGGATGCGGACAAGCACCAAGATGGCTCCCAGAGCAGGCGGAGGTCCCCTGTGTGGGCTTTGCTGGTAGGGACCCTTGGGGGTCGGCAGAGCCGTGTTATTTCAGAGTCTCCTTGCCACTCTGGTATTTGCACTACTCCCTGCCAGTCTCCCTGCCCAGCTCTTGATTTAGGGTTATCCACAAGACCTCCCCTCCCCTCCCCCGCAAGGGCCTAGCAGCCTCTTGAAGCTCCCCCGTGCAAGTGCAGGCCAGGGCCTGAAGCCCAGGCTCTGAGAGGGCCTGGAGGGCCACCAACTCACTAGACTGAACTGGCCCACGGGCCCGTCCGAGAGCTCAGAGTCAGAGGCCTCGCGACCTCAGACTGGAGTGGCAGGGCTGCTGTGGTGTCCCCCGCCCTCTGGCCCTCCACCCAGGGCACCCAAGGGTGGGCCCTGGGAGCCCCCTCCTGACTTTTCTATTGCCACATTATCAGCGTACCCGGGGACTGTGGAGCCTCCAGCCAGGCGCGGGCTGGCGAGCCTCCTCTTCCCACCTTTTTTCTAGGGCTCTTGAAGAGCAAGAGGCAGCAGGAATGCAGAAGGTGGTCAGGTCTGGGGAAAAAGATGGTAGTCCGACCCTCCCTGGGGTCCAGGAGTCGGTGAGAAACACTGAGGCTACCTGAAAGGGGCTCTGTGATTCATTCGGGGTGACTCAGCCTTGGAGGCCGGGTCTCTCTTGGGCACAGAGAATTCTCTCACCATCACATGAAAAGCTTTCTGCCTGGGCAACCTCTCTGCTTTCCCACATCAACCCTATAAAAACAACAAGAGCATTAACAGAAGGGGGCATCTGGGCAGTGGTGTGCAGTTCACAATACCTTGGATTTACATAGCACCTTTTTCTTCTAAAGGGCCTTTGCCTCCATCCCCTCGGCCACGGCCACAACCGAGTGGAGCCGTGGGAAGCCCAACATCCCCGCCTCTGTGGCCAAGTGGAGAGGCTGAGGCAGAGGCCTTGAAGGGATTTCATGCAGGCTTGGTGGCGTCCAGGGCTCTCTGCACCTCCGTCGGGCCCTCCCTGGGCAAGTCTGGCCTCGGGCCTCTGGGAGGGCGCGGCCAGGGCGCCAGGCCTCACTGGGCGTTCACTTTGTATTTCAGGATGTAGGAGTAGAAGTTGTGGTTGGCGTTCTCCAGCACCATGACGTAGATCTCGCGGCAGCCGGCCGTGCTGCAGCTGCCTTCCCAGTAGCCCTCTGGGTTCAGGGTCAGGGGCCACGTGTCCTGCCCCTTCACCAGGGCTTTGGCAACCCCATGGAGCTTCAGTTTGAACGGGACATCCCGGTTGGCAGGAAGCACGCCCGACAGAGGCTCCAGTAGCTCATTGTCCTGCCCCCAGTTGCCAAAGCTCTCGGGGAACATGGGCCAGTTCACCTTGGTGTTGGTGCAGCACAGGAGGTAATTGAAGACGAAGACGTAGTTGCCCGGCTCCAGCCTCTTCTTGACAAAGATCTTGAGGGCGAACTTGCCCGCCTGGGGCAGCTGGACCTTCAGCTCGGCCCGCTTCTCTCGCTGCAGCTGGAATATGTAGCGTCGCTGCGTCTCCTCGGTGATGGGACCTTCGTCCCCATGCAGTGAAGCCAGGACACTGATGCCCTCCTCCACGCTGAAGCTGACAGAGCAGCGCCCGTCGCTGGTGTGGATGATGGGGTCGGGGTGGGAGGGCTTCACGATGCCCATCTGCTCCGAGAACCAGCTGGGGCCCACGGGCTGGTGCAGCTCGGCCGGCAGCCGGACGCTGATGTCCACGTAGTTGCACTTGAGCGTGTACTCCAGCACCGAGCTGTAGATGTCGGAGTTGCCCTTGGCAAAGATCTGCAGCTTGTGGGTGCCCACCGCCGGAGGGTATATGTCCAGCTTCATCCCGTTCTTCCGGAGGCTCAGCAGCCCATGCTCCTGCTTGCCGTTGAGCATGAACATAAAGAGCGTCGGGGCGCAGCTCTCGATGGTGATGGTGGCCTTCCCGTTCACTGTGGGGAGAGAGTCGGGGTCAGGAGGGATGGGTCCGGGACGCGCGGATGTGCTGCTGAGTGGTTAACAGCTGGCTCTCGGGGGAGGAAGCCCTGACTCTAGCATCTGCCCGTTTCCACGGTGTAAATACTTCCATCGCGATGGGACTTTAGGTGATCGAGGTGATGTCCCCGAACACCGTGTAAACCAGCCGCGGCACACCGCCGGAGGGGCGCCCCTCCCTGCTGCCGGTGGTTCTCCTGGGGTGAGGGTCTCAGGAGAAAATCTGCCCCAGCTCTATGTGCTTGCCTCACCCAAACGACCGTTAGATGGTGGCCCGGAGGCTTAGCCGGCTTCGGAGCAGGGGAGAGAGCCCTGGGGCAAGGAGGGCCCACAACCGGTTGGAGGGGCTCCCTTTGTCTCCTTCTAGTCTTAAGTCTTGCTTCACATGCTCCCACCAGCCTCCAGCTGTTCCTTACAGCGTGAGCAGGCTGTGGGGTGAGCACAGGACCTTCGGACGGGGCTGGAATGGCTTCATTGCCGGAGGCTGTGCCCGAGGGGCGGGGCTGCCTCCTTGCTCCTCCCTGTTGCTGCCCCAGGACTCTCACTTGGGCATGGCTTGGCCTGTTTCTGGAGGACTTTTTGCCCCCACTCCCCATGCCCTCTGGTTTTGTCTTCTTCTGTCCTGGTCCCTGACTTCCAGGGACAGATGGCCGGTTCTCCAGTTCTACAGCCCGTGAGCACTCCCCTATCTGGTCCTCCCTGCCTCATAGGACTGCGAGGAGAGGCAGTGGCTCCTTGCAGAACCTCAATCCCCTTCCTCTCAGAAGCCCCACACCTGTGCCCTGTCCCAGCAACCTCCCCAGCCCCAATCGGGTTCACAGGTGAGCACCAAGGAAGGAGACAGACCACTGTCGGAGCCACTCTCACTAGGAAACTTTCCCCAGTCTCAGGTCCAGTGCTCTTGCTGGGGAGGCCATGCCTGGGCTCTAGGACAAGTACCTCCAAAACTTGCCCTCTAATCTGCCCCAAGGCCCCAACCCCAGGCTGCTCTGCTCCTGGATTCAGGGCTAACTCCCAACCAGCCAGTGAGAATCCCACAGCGGCAACAGGAGAGGAAGGGAGCTCCCTAGCTGGCTCCCTTCCGTTTCTTCATGGACTTCTTCATCTGGAGACCTTTCCCTGCCTCCCCTTGGCAGGGAACCCCTCCCCACTGCAGTCTCCTTCCTCCCACGTAATCTCATCTGGCCTCTGTCCCCACTCTCCAAAGACTTCAGTGACTTCTTTGGAGCCTCTGGGCTGCTGGCCTGCTCTCCTGGCTGCTCTCTGGTCCCCTTGCAGCCCCCACACGCCCCAGCCCAGCCCGCCTGCTCCTGCCCATCCCCTCTGCTGCCATTCCTCCCCTCTCTGCCATACTACTTGTGGGGTGCTTTGTGCTTTGGTGTTCTCTTCTTTGTCTACTTTCTTTCTTCCCTGCCTCCAGCCACTACGGGACATCTGTCCCATGGTAACCTCCAAAGGAAAGTGCCCAAGGACAACAGACTTGTTCTCAGTCTCTCTTCATTGAATCTCTCCTCCCCCCTCACTTCCTCTTGTAAGCCAACTCAGTGGGCAGAGCTGTCTCAGCCTTTGACTGCTCACGGCTCCGTCCTGTTCCACCTTGCTTCCGAGTTGGCTATGAGATGGCACGGGATTCACCTTTGATGTGGAGTGCTGCCCGAGGGCCCCTGGGAAATTAGCTACCTGCACTCCTGCACTCACTTGCATGAGTCACCATCAGACTGGAGACCAGTGAGAGTCCTGTCCCCTCCTGCCTGGCCTGAGCCAAGACCCTCCTTTTCGGGACCACAGCACATTCTCCCATCTCCTCCAGGGCACCCATCTCAGAGCCCTCACACCTGTCCATCCCTCCACCGCTTTCTCCCAAACCCGCTAAGACCTTAGCATAATGTCTGACTGTGGAGACGTCTTTGCCCGAGCGCCCCCCGGTAAAGGCCAGCTCCCCTGGAAACCTCTCTTGTAGCTCCACATCTCCTTCAGGAAACTTAGCGCCGTTGTACTGAATCAGTTCTCTGCGATGACTGACCTCCCTGCAGGGGTGAGCGCTGCGGGGAACTGGCCTCCTGCCTCCTTTCCTGCGTGTCCCAGGCCTCACCAGGGCTCCTGGGCCAGCAGATTCTCTGCCAAGAATTGCTGGATGGCTGGAAGACTCTGTGGGAGCCCGTGACTTCCCTTGCATCCCCTCTCCCTCCACCTCCCCTCACCCCTATCAGTGGTATCCCACTCCCACATCCCCTGTCCTCTCCCTTCTCTGCTTTTCACCCACCTGCTTCCCTCTCCTGCTTTCTTCCCATCCCCACTCTCAGTGAAACTAGCTCCAACAAAGAAATATTCCTTAAATATGGGGTCAAATCTGAGATTACTGTATATTAAGAAACCCAGCGTTTACATTTCTGTGTCTCTTGCCAAGGCAAGTTCTACTCCGTGGCATTAATTTGACATTGGTGTGGCCTGGTCCATTCTTCCGTGTGGTTCCATGGCCCACACCGGTCAGAACAGGCTCCCCATCTGATCGGAGCCCAGGAAACGCGTTCTCAAAGACAGCAACCTCACGCTGTCATTTTAACAGCAGGAGCCTCCAGGTATTTGTAGTTTTAGAAAAGTATTGGAGAGCTCGGCCAACTGGTTAAGGAAAGCATTGTGAGGCAGAAGGAACAAATCAGCTGGAAGTAAGCTGGGGACACCTGTGCCCCCGTGCCCCTCCCCCTTACAGTGTGGGATGGGGCTCACCCGCAGACAGGCCCGCAGACCTCTCTGTGCCTACAGCCAGAGCGAGCTCAGGCCCTCCCTCCCGGGAGTACAGGGGCCCCCTGCTCGCAGGGATGGTGCCAAAGGTAGGCCTTTGCTGAAATGTGAGGGTGCGTGTGGGGGGGTGTGGGTGGGGGGTAGGTGCACTGACTAGGCTGTGCTGAGCCCTGTAGTGTGTCCAGGTTATGTGCCCAGCCCTGGACCACACACCAGGGCCTTGAACATACATAAGACAAAGGTCACGAGGCTTGTGACCGCAGTTCTGTACCCTCTCCCACACAGCTGCCCCCCCCCATAAACCCCAGAGTGTGCAAACACACCTGGCTGGGGGAGCAAAGGTCAGTCTAGTTCAGCCATGGGGACAGCTGGGCTATGGGTCCTGCCCTTCCTACTCCCGGGGAAGTTGGCTGGAAAGGGCTGGACTCTGCCTCCGGGGGGGGGGGAAGCCGGCAGACATGACAGGTATCTGAGCTTGTGAAGGGAGCTTGCAGAGAGGAAGGCAGGCTGCGCCCCTGGAGCCGGCTCTGGTCTAGGGGTGCTTGAACTCAGAAGTTGGAGGGCTCGCTGTGTCCTTCCAGAGCGCGTCTGTCCCTGCGTGTGGTGACGCCTGCTCTCTTCCAGCCCCTGAGGCCCAGCTCAGCAGCCACTCCCTGATAAGGCATCCCCCGTTCTCTGCCCTGGGGGACCCCCACTGCTCTCCCACTCCCTGCTTAGATCGTTGACACACAGAGCCTGGCTTGGCTGGGCCAACACGTCCTCTTGGCCAGGAATTTGGGGGAACACAGCAGGCTAGTGAGCTTCCATTGGGGACCCGAACTAGGAGGTGGGGACAGCCAGGCCTGAGGGGATCCTTTACCTACTGCGGGAACTAAGAGAGACTCACCCAGCTAGGGACCTTCCATTCCCGGCTCCCTGACAGGCTGGGCTGTAACTGGGGTCCCCAGGGCTTAGAGAAACCCAAACACTGCATAGGCAGTCCCTTTTTGGTTTTGACCTATGGCTGCGTCCTACCCCAAGGACCCGACGGCCTTGGCTCCTTAGTGGCGTCTGTACATACACACAGCTTACAGGGAGCTTGCGGGGCCCCGGCTGGGCCCTGACAGGGCAGTCCCCTGGGGGCCCAGATGCCTGAGGCCCAGAGCCGGCTGCCCATCCTTGCCGCCAACATGGCGGCCACCTGCTCCGGGCGTACCTGTTTTGATGACAGAGGTCTCTGGGTGGGCGCTCAGCATCCCCTTGTTGTAGAATTCACTCTTGTGGTACATGTTGCTCTCAAACTGCCTCAGCGACTGAGGAGGCTTCAGTAGTTGCCAATTCTTGTTGTCTGGAAAGTGGTCCTCGATGAACAGCGCAGGGTGGGTGAGGAAGTAGAATTCATTGTAGCTAGAGTGGGGGGGGGGAATCTGGTCAGTAGCCATGGGGGGTGAGTAGGCCTCAGCTCTGTGGAGAAGGAGGTGGGGGCCCACAGGGGGAGCTCTAGGGCCTTCTTTTGTCTAGCATCTCCACAGGAGGGGTCCTGCCAATAACCCAACGGGGAGAGGCACTATCTCTAGTCTTAACACAGGCACCGCAGATGGCCCTGCTGTGGCTGCTTCCAGAAATAGGGGCCATGGCAGGAAGGCCATAGTTCACATGGAGTTGTGTCCAGGTGGGGAATGGGCTCCGCCTACTCTCAAAGCCCAGTAGAGATTTGAGGGACCGGGTGCCCACCAGCAGGGCGGAGGGATGGCAGCAGGGAAAGTCTTGTATGAGCAGTCCTCCTGTGGTCCCTGGGCCCAACAAGACACTGCTCTCTAGCGGTCAGTGATGGGGGTCAAGAGAAGCTCATCCGAGCTAAAGCTTCACTTGTAGCTTGTATTTGGCCCGTGTGCCGGCCTGTCGAGATTTAAACTGCAAAAATCAGAGATTACACTCTCATTTTTCTGGATAAAAAGGAATCCGAATCACTGAGAGACGTTATGATCCCGGGTGAATGTCATGGCTTTAGGTTAAAACCGGAGTTGGCCAGAGCCTTGGGGAACAGACGTGTTCCAGCACCCTGCTCCCCACCAACCTGCCCCGCGGCGGCTCACGGTGACTCTGTGTACTCGCAGCCTCCCTTCCCACAAACATAAGCCCTTCCTCAGCAATGTGATGTGGCTGCATTTGGCCCAGAGAGGTGAGGGAAGGGAATTCTGACTTCCCTATGTTGTAACACAGCCAGTGTGCCAAAGGCCGGAAGGGAATCTCAGACATAAAGTAGCTTCTCAGCTCTGCCTTCCTCTCTTGTATGGCCTGTGGGTAGATGCTGCGCTCTCAGCCCTGGGGCGGAGGCAGAGATGGGGAGCCAGAGGAGGGCATTAGTGCACGGTGAGGGGACAGAAAGTTCCGGCCCTTCCTATTGGCTTGGGGCGAGCTAACTGCAGAGCCGGAGGAAGACTGGGAGTGACCGCCGGCAGCAAGGAGAGGCCCCCTTGGCCCTCCCTCCCCTCCCACCTGCTGCTTCCTTCAACCTCGTGCCTTCCCCGTTCCCACCAGCCGGACACCCAACTGCCCTGAGACTTCTACTTACAGGAAGGTGAATTTGGAGGTGCTAGAATCTACCAGGCCACTGCCCCAGGTGCTGTCCACCAGGTGCCATCTCCCCTCCAGGTACACGGCGTTCCAGGCGTGGTCAAACTCCCCGGAGAAGCTCTGCCCCACCTGGTAGCCAAAGCCCTTGGAGTAGCCAGGCACAGTCACGCACTGCACTCCGGCGATCCTGGGGGCGGGACAGGGGGTCTGAGAGGTGCAAGGTTGTGTCTGTGGCCCCTGGCCTCAGGCACGTCTGCTGTCATCCCCCCACGTCTCCCCTTTTCCCTGCCTTTCACACAGTCCCATACAGACAGCCTGAGGGGTGCTATTTCCAGGGCTGGGGGGCCAGGGGACATAGGGCTGGCTGGTCCTGCTGGCACAGACTGGCTTCGGTCCCCACTGCCTGCTCCTCCCTAGAGACCGAGCAAATCACTTTGGAGACATCCTTCCCCACAGAACCCCCTGAGTGCTCTGCCTGGGGTCTTCAGGAGGACAATGTGTGCAGTGGCAAGAATCCCCCCAAGAACATGGAAACCAGGGAAAGGATGATGTTCTTGAAGGATCAGAGCAACACCTGGCTGAGGAGCTGGGTCTGGGTGACACGGGTAGGGTGTCAGGGAGGGGTGAGGGTACAGAAGAAAGCTGAGCCCTACTCTCTCCATGACGTCCCGCTCTGGGACACCTGTGTGAACACAGCTGGGGCAGGCCAGCCGGTGTGTCCAGCCCTGACGGGGGCACACTGGCCCATGGCTACGATCACTCAGGTCTGCCCGCCGGGGCTACCTCAGTGCATTCAGGTCATATGCTGACCGACTGTCCTGGCCACAGTTTCAGCGTCCTCCATGGATGTCCTTTGAGGGGTGGAAATGTTGACCAGTCGGCCCGAGTAGTTCGGGCCTCTCAACAGGATCCCGCACGGCTTACAAGCACTCTGGGACCACTTCGGGTGGCCGGGACAGTGGGGGATGGGTGGCGGTCCCCTGTGGGGACCACAGAAATCGTGGCCAAGCTACAGTGTGGGCGTTTGTGGTGGAAGTCCTGAGGCACCAGCCCAAGGCCAAAGCCAGAGCCCGAGGGTCCTTTCATAAGCAGCTGCCCTGCCCACGCCCCGGCAGTTAGCAGGGCGGGCTGCGATTCTGACCCAGGGGATGCCTGTGTGAGCTCTCTTGGGAGTGTTTGTGTGAATGAGCAAAAGGTGTTCCTTCGTTAACAGAATTCTCTTTGACTTCTGAGAGCTTGGTGTGATAAATACACCATCCGGGCTCTCCAGGATGTTCACGACGGCTCCCTCAGTGTGAGTCTCACACCAGCCGCCCTACTCTGCGCTTGCCTCACATGAACCAATTCTGTACTCTGGGTGTCAGCCAGCCTGGTGGCCTCTGGTGGCTGGGGGCCTTCTGGGGACCAGCTCCGCAGACGCCAGTGCCCTCAACAAGAGGGCCGTGGGGCCTCTCAGGTAATGGGGAAAATGGCTCCACATTCGTTATAGGAACCAGGGAAATTTTCCCTATAAAAACATGTTTCTAAATCTTTTTTTTTTTTACAGTGAGAGAACACCCGTACGTGAGCCAGCGGGGGAGGGGAGGCAGAGGAAGAGGGAAGCGTGCGAGACTCTCAAGGAGGCTCCACCCCGGGCGGGGGGCGGGGCTGCATCTCACCACCCTGAGATCAGGACCTGAGCCGAAATCCAGTCCGATGCTCAACCAACTGAGCCACCCAAGAGCCCCCCAAAAGTTTAATGACCCATTGGAATCCCGGATTAAGTATTACTTATCATTGGTTGAGAGAAGCAGTGAAGCAAAACGGGAGCCCGCACGTTTCCACATTCCACCCTCCTTCACCCGAACACTGTCCTGTCCCCACGTCTTCTGGAGCTTCCCTCCTCCGCGGGGTGCAGGCCTGCCGTCCTGCCCACCGCTTTGCAGAACGGGGGCCGGGCCTCCCAGGCTGTCTGAGACGTGCCCCGAGAATGGAGCCACCAGGCGCCCCACGAAGGACGGCAGGAGCACTTGGGGGATGGGGGCAGAGAGCAAGAGGGACGGGATCCCGAGGTCAGGTTTGTCTGCGGGTAAAGGCCAAAACCTACTGCTGGAGCAGAAGGGCGGCCCAGACGGCAGAAGGCACCGGAGGCAGCAGGAGAAGCCCCGGGGGGCGGGGGGGGGGGGGGGGGGGGGGGGGGGGGGTAGTGCATGCCTGGGGAGTCCCCTGCCTCAGTAGCTGCAGAGGGGGTGAGGGGATGCTTCTGGGGCTCAGAACTGAATGTGTTTACAGTCTCAGAGAAAGCAGGCAGCAGAGGGGGAGGGGCGAGAGCAAGGCCAGAAGGGTGGGATGGAGGTGCCAACGACTGGGGTCTTCCCTCGGAGGGGGGCCTCCACCTACTCAGAGTGAGTGAGAAGAAGTGTGAGGTAAGACGTGCTCCTGACCCAAGAGGGACGGACAGAAGCCTATGAAACCTCCTGTCAGCAGGGGCCTGAGTGTGCATAGGGGTGTGTGTGTGTGTGCACGTGCGCGTGGGGGAGTGTGTACAGGGCGGGAGGCGGAGGAGGAGGGCAGACTACACCTGGTCCCCTAGTAATGCCATTATGGGAGATGGTGATTTTCTTCTTTAAACTCCTCTAGATCTTCTAAATTTTCAGTAATGATTATGTGTTATGTTTAGAATTGGAAAAAAGCCATAAATACTCCTTGAAATTACATTCTTCGGTGAGTTATTTTCCTTTCTTGCCCAGAAACGTCTGTGTGCATCCATTTCCAGGCGCATGTGGAGGGATGTGGAGTCCCAGGAATGGTTCTGTGCTAAGGTGAGCGGACGGAGGGGGGCCCTTGCCCTCTGGACATGCTGCCCACTGAGGCCAGCCTCCGCTCACAGCGCCCTGTGGTCCAGCAAAGAAGGGGAGCACTGCACGCCCCCACAGTCCCGGGGGGTCGCAGTGAAATGGAGCAGGCACCGCTGTGGGCAGTGTGGCCGGCCGTGTGCCCAGGCAGTGGGCCTGGGGGCACCCTCCCACTGAGGGGGGTAGTGCAGGTAGGCTTTGGGAACCAAGTGGGGGAGCAGCAGTGAGAGCCCGACCCTCACTGGGAGGGTGGAAGGAGGCAGGAGTGTATAGTTGGAGGGGTGGTCACTGGGCCAAGTCAGGGGATCTGGGCTCAGTCTCAGCTCTGTGGTCGTCTCCAGGGTGACCTTGCCAGGCCAATCACGGGCCAAAAGAAAGGTTGGCCTCATGTGATCTCTAGGGGGTGATTCTCCTATGACAGACTGGAGGGAAGCTGGGAAGGCCATGGGGAATGCCTGGGGCAGAATAAAGAAGAAAAAAGTCAAGCCATGCTTGACTATGATAGGATATTTTATTACGTGGCAGCAATGTGCAAGGTGAATTGGACAAAGAAGTCGTGGTGTAAAGCATTATTGTTAATAATCCACAATTCTCATGCAAAATTGTGGGACTAGTAATTCTAGCTGCTCGTTGCTAGTCTGGATGACCCACAAACATTTCGTGCCATCGAAAGATCACTGACTTTTGTGCAAAGCACACACCAGGCACTAGGGAATAATATCATATATCATATAATAAACACTATAGCCTAATAAAATATTCTGAAAGGAAAGCTCATTGGCTGCCCTAGATAAGTGAACCATCGCTAAAATGCAGGTGATGCACACAGCCCTGTTAGGGGACCCAAAGGAAGAGAATTTGCCAGAAAGATCTCAAGAGCACCGAAGAAGGGACAGAAGATGAGAAATGTTTCTACCACCTAATGAGATCTGACAGGCCCCAAATACCATTCTCAAGACGTATTCTAGAGCCCCAAATACCATCTCAAGACATCAATCTAATAACCTCAGGCCGCAGAGTCTTGGTTTTCACCTTTGGTAGTTTTTAAATCGCCAACACCTATGGCATCAGTTGAAGAGGGGGTGGAGCCCGTCTGTGACTGTTGCTGTATGCAGACGGGGTCCAGGCCTGCCGCGGGAACCGTGAAATACTGCATCAGCTCCACTACCGCCAGGCCCCAGCAGGGAGGCAGCCGTGTCTGGGGTGGGCCATGTGCCCCGCAGGGGTCAGGCTCTGACCGCCGTGTACCTCCCTAGCTCCCATTAGCTCTCCAGGGTCTGTGAGCCACGAGGAAAATAAGAGAGGGAGGGAGGGATGTAGTCAATGGGAGATGCAATGAAGCAAGCTATTCTTTTTGGTACCTCGATGAAAATATTGTGACTTTTTTCTATTTCTTTCTTTCTTTTTTTTTTTTTTTTAAAGATTTTATTTATTTGACAGAGAGAAACACAGCAAGAGAGGGAACACAAGCAGAGGGGATGGAAGCGGGAGAAGCAGGCTTCCTGCAGAGCAAGGAGCCCGATGTGGGGCTCGATCCCAGGACCCTGGGATCATGACCTGAGCCGAAGGCAGACGCTTAACGACTGAGCCACCCAGGCGCCCCTATTTCTTTCTTTTTTAAAAAGATTTTATCTATCTATCTATCTATCTAGAGCACATGAGTTGGGGGGGGAGGGCAGAAGCAAAGTGAGAGAATCTCCAGCAGGCTCTGAGCCGAGTGTGGAGCCTGATGTGGGGCTCATTCTCACAACCCTGAGATCATGACCCGAATGCAAACCACGAGTTGGCCGCTCGACCAACTGAGCCACTCGGGTACCCCACCAAATTTTGTGATTTCTATACTGCAGCAGGACAAGCAGAATCATAGCTTATGTTTCGCCGTGTAGAGAGCTGATTTCTTGTAACTCTGACAGTGTCTCTATTTCCACTGCACGGTCCCCTTTCCCTTTTCTCGCACCACCCTTAATGGTGAGGTCAGGAACCATAACCGCAGTAATTATTCTCACTCTGAGACCCTGTGTCGTACGTTTTGGGATGTGACCTCAGGGTCCTCCCTGACAAGCGAGGAGTCAGCAGCACAGAGAGGGAGGCTGACCTGCCTGGGGACACACAGCCCACCAGTGGCCAGAGCAACTGCGGGACTCAGTTGTTCTGATGCACACAGTTCAAGAGGCTCTGTATGACATCAGCCCTTTAGTATGCCAAGATATATTTTAATTTATAAATGTATGGGTGGAGCACAATTAAAGGGTGCTTTGTTCTAGTGACCTCCTTCGTCTCTGCGAGCACCAGCCTTTGGTGTATCTACAAGGGCGGGGGAATTCAGATGTCCCTTTCGGAGGCTTTCTGTGTCAAAGTTAGATCTGGGCATAACTTCAGCTAATCCAGGGTATCTGCCTCTCTCAGGAGGGTGAGATGGTCACTCCCCAGCCTTTGGGGCCTTTGGAAGCAACTGGAGTGTTGCGACCATCTGAGATATCAGGCTGGGGAGAAGCTGGCCGCTGCTCTTGCTCTCTCTGACAGCAGGAGGATGGACAGGGAACACGCTGACACCTGACAGGTGACAACCAGTCTCCCGGCATCGAAGCCTCAAGCTGGTCCTAAGCTCCTGGCTTTCCCCAGAGTCTCTGGAAACTCTGCTAGCTGGTGGTGCCAGAGTCATGATAACGGGGAGGGGTGGTCCTGGAGGCTGACTTGGAGGCAGGAATCTGGGAAATGAAGCTCAGCCTCTGCACGGGGGTTAAGCAGAAGTCATGAAGTCCGAGGGGAATGGAGGCAAAAGAAGGCACGCTAATGCTGGACGATGGGAAGTCAGAAAGAAACCAGACCAGCAGTTACAAGCAATAGCACTGACAGGAAAAACTCACATCGGTTACCTGGGAAAGACAATGAGGAAATGAAGGATGTTGCAAAAATATCTGCGTTCCCCACCAAATTACTGCATTCAGTCAGTCTTTAATGAGGCCGCAGCAAGGAGGCAGAATGGACGGGCAGGAGTAATGATGGCCGTGTGAGCACTACTCTTGCTAAGAGGCCTTGCTGACAACCAAGCTGGGATCAATCAGCAAGTGTGGATTACATGTCTTCTGTTATTAAGGCCTCAGCTAATGAATTTACCGGACCTTCGGCAATTATTTGGAAAGTAGGGGAATTAGGAAAGTGATGCATGGGCGAGGTTACTGATCTTTAAAGCCAAAGTTAAAGGGATCCAGGGAACCGTGAGCTACCGTTAACCGTCTGAGCAGGGGACAGAGATTTCGCATGCTGACTGTGAGGTTAGAACCTAGCTTGAAATAATGCAAAATGTTGGGATGTGTTTTAATGATCAGCTGTGGGCCAGAAGAGGGCCATTGTTAAGCATCTGGCTCAGGCTCCAAACTGACGGGTTCACTCGAGGCAAATGTCAGTTTTCTGAGTCTATGTGTGTCTGCGGGACAACTGAGCGGCAGTGTTCCCATACTCAAGAAAGACAGGCAAGGTTAAAAACAGAAGACAAAAAAACAACCCCACAACCCCAAAGTCAGGTGAGCAAACTCCAAACTGCACGTTCTCACTTAGCCCTAGCACTGCCAGCAGGCACTACGGTCCCCACGTACAGATGGGGAAACTGAGGCTCTGAGAAGTTCAGGGCCTTTCCGAAGGAACGCAATTAACAAGTGGTAAATCAAGGACTGGAAATTAAGGACAGAGGAGCTGAGGACGGCGAACATCTTCTGGCTTTCAGTCTGGCACCCTTCAGCACCATGCTTAGAAGGCTTATGCTGGATCAAGAAGGATGTATCCTATGACTGAAAAATCCTATGCCTGAAAAATCAAGTTGGCCAGCTAAGATGAAAATTATACTCTGAAAGGTGCCAGGCACAAATAGAGCTGAAAACAGACTGAGGGTTAGTCCATGATTTAAAAAGAGAGGGAGGCCCATTTCATACAAATCTGCTAGGAATATCTTGTCATTTCCTGTCATCTTGGGCCTATGGTGGGTAGGATTCTGAGCTGGGCATTCACAGGGGAAGCAGAAACAGAGAGAGAGTGGCTGAAGATACATGAAAGACCTATTAGCCCCACAAGGCAGGTAAGGAAAAATGAGTACAGGTAACACGTATATGATAGAACAGAGTCTGGGAAGGAATATGACAAAATGTTAAGTGCTATCTCTAAGTGGTCAGAGTGACCTAATTTTCTTCTTTTTGCTTCTGTTCCTTTTATAGACCATCTATAATTAACAAGTATTTTTTTTTTAAATTTGGAAAAGTTATTAAATAAAAGCATAAGGCAAGCCCAGAGCCCATGTAAACGGCACGCTGATGACACCAAGGGAGAGGACAGGGCAGGGGGGGTGTCTGGCCATCCAGGAGGGAGAACGGGAGGAGCATTAGAGAGAGGGGGAGTGGAGTGAGCTTGAGGACACGGAAGTGCGGGGCTGGAAGGGAGCTAGAGGTCAGATTTTGGAGGGCTTTACATTGCAGGACAGTGTGAGCCTGTGGGTCCTGTTGAAGAACCCAGGGCCTGGGGACCCTGGGTAGAGGGCCTGTGAGGATCCCAGGCCCCCAGGCATGTGGGGGTGCCCGAGCCTGGAGCCGGGGCGGGAAGGTGAGGAGTGGGAGGGAGGGACCGCTCTGGTGGATCGGATGGGCTGTGGAGGGCTGGCATCCGTGGCGGCCTTACTTGTCCTAGTTGCCTCTGGGACAGGGGTGTCGGGGGTGGGGTGCAGAGGTTGGGGGACACGAAGAGCGGGGAGCAAGCAGGAGGCTTGCTGGTGGTGCTGGGCGGTGGGGGGGCCTAACAATGGGGGGAGGGGTAGCCGGGAACGGGCTTTGTGTCTGCAGGGCAGGACGTCTTGGGCTGTCTCTACGTCAGCACGCACACACGTCCCCCACACGTCACACCTGCCCACCTGTGGACCCTTGCATGTCTGTTGCTGCACCTGGTTTGATGAATTGGCACCTGAGCCCTGGCAGGCTGACTGGGGTGACCAAGGGTACCTTCGAAGGCCCAGGGGCCTGCGGACACAGTGGGTGGAGTCTATTCATCTCCCCGGGGATGAGGCTCTTCGGGGGCCTCTCAGGCTCCCTGATTGTTTCCCGGGGAACCCAGCAGACCTCAGAGAGTGGGCACGGGAAGCTGTGGGGTGGGCAGGGCTCCCCCAGCCTGGAGTCTGTCTCCAGGTCACCTAGAACCAGCAACGGTGCCTCTGCACTCAAGTGGTTTCCTTAGCTGCTGTCACCTTCCCCGGGCGGCCTGGCCAGGAGCTCATTCCCAGAGCAATGAAAATGGAGCCCAAAGCCTCCAAGAGAAAAGCCACTTCCCAGTTATTCAGGTTCTCCAACTGACAAATCTTTTCAGGTAGGAGATCATCTGTTTCCCCCGAGAGAGGGCCCCGTGCCAGCCCCGAGGACGGGACTTCACCGTCCCCTCGGCGTCAGCAGCCACTGTCCCACTGCTCCCAGACCTGCCACTCTTCTAACCTTCAGCGGTGCAGAGATCAGAGAAGGTGGAAAAGGGGCCTTTATAACCAAATTATCTCTGTGCTTTCATCTGCCATTATGTTAATGCATCACGAAGCCCGGCAGATGGTACAAAGTCAATTATGCTGGTGTTAAAGAGGGAGAAATTGACCTTTTCAGGACTCACTTGGATTCCAGAGCAGAGTTAGCAAACTCCGGTTTCAGGCCCGGCATGTGTGCCTTGAAGGCACGTGGCGCTTTTGAAGGGGAGAAGGGAGGGGTCGCCGTGGTCAGCCCAGGGCTGCCTGCCTTCCGTGGGACCCTGCTCATACCTGCACATTTTCTCAAAGAGTCCAGCGTAGCCATCACAGTTGGTCTTCTGGGTCCGCAGGATGTCGGTGGGCTTGAAGGCCTGGCGGTCCTTCTCCTGGGCGGCCTCAACATCATACTCTGGAGGGCAGGGGAGGCTGTGAGCAAGCCGGTCCTGGGAGGCCACCTCGGCTGGTTGCCTGTGGCCTGCAGCACCGCCCTGCCCTCCGCTGGCCTTTCAGCGCCATTTGGACTGGCCTCCCTCCCTCAGGTCCCGGAGAAACCACCGCAGGCTGAAGGGCACAGGGCCCAGCCAGGACAAGCTCTGGGAAATGTCACCTCCTTGTGCAGGTGGCACGCGGGAGAGCAAAGTATGGGCAGAGCAGGCAGCCTTGGCTCGTTAGGCCTCTGGGGAGAGGCTGGAAGGAGAGGGAGCCACGACAGCACCAGGGGGTGAGGCCCTTGTCCTCTGCCCTTGTCCCCCCCACCACACAGCTGGGCAAGCAGTTCTTGTGAGGCTGCTCACCCATCCCTGCTGCGGCTGCCACCCCCAAGGCCTCACGCTGGCCCACAGGGGGCGCTCTGAGCTACTGCTACACAGGCTGTCCGGTAGTGAAGGCCTGGCGGGAGGCCCGGAGGCAGGAATCGCTGTGGCCACCGAGGGCACGAAGGGAACACGTGTGAGGGTGGCAGGCAGAAAATGAAGTCCTACTAATGTTCTGTTTCTGATTCTGCCCCCTTAAGGCCCAGGCTGAACGGAGCTGCTGCTGTTGGGGAGGGAGGAAGTGGCCTCTCAGGCCCTGTTGTCAGATACCCTACCTGTGTCAGGTGAGTTCATCCTCTAAGCTGCATCCCTCACTGCTGCTCTGGGAGGACAAAGGAAAAGCCCAGTGGCAGCAGATCAGGAGAGCCCCCCGCTGGTTATTAGGTCCCAGGGAAAATGCTAGAAGTCCACCCCCACTGCCTGGCTCTTCCATTGACTGCAAGGGGCAGCACCCAGCACCCCCCTAGCAACCCCCGTGGGGCCTGGCTTGACCTGGCCAGACTCCCAAGGCTGTCCTGTGCAGAGCTGGGGACAGGTGCACAGACCTAGGCCCCCTGAGGTTCCTCTGAGTGCCTGGAGACGGGGCTGAGGTCGCAGGTGTGGGAACCAGGAGAGGGAGGGGTGAGCCCAGTCTTTCTGGCACTGGTGCTTTGAGAATAACTTTGGTGTTGCGATAACTTTCCAATTGCCACGAACCTTCCCCGTCCTTCTTGGAGATGACCTTCTACCTGGGTTCTCAGGTCTATGCATCAGGTTTACCAGGAAGCCTGGACTGAGGGAATATTGCCACTGGGTAAAGACCCTTAGCTCTGGTCACTGGCTGTGGGCAGATGGCCAGATCCCCCACCGCATGACTGTTAGTACACAGGGAAATTTACCCTCCTTGGTTAGTCTTCGGTAATTCAACCTAGCCATCTGGGCACCCTTCTCCACTGTCCGTCTCACTCTATAACATACTGGTGGTCAAGTGAATCCCAGACTGTCTCCCCTTGAGGGGGGTGGCATCAAGGGCGTCCTAGAGCCAGTGGCACCACAGGTGGGCCTACCTATGTGGTGGCAGATCCAGATCCAGATCACGCGGACCCTCTCCAGGTCACTGTGGGCCTCCTGGAGCAGGTCGCTCACCAGCTCGTCCAGGCCACTCTTGACCGTCACCTGGGGGGTGGGAGGGGTGGGCTATGTCAGGGCCTGGATGAGGACTGTGGGAGCCCCAGTGCCTTGCTATCGGCAGCTGGTGCTGCTTTTCCTCCAGGCAGAGAAGGGAGAGGAGGGGACCAGAGGCACAAGGGCTAGGCTGAGGGCAGCCCTTGGTGGGGGGGCTGGACATATCAGGTAGTGCTGAACCGATGAGTCACTGGCCCTAGAGCCACACACCCTTTCTCGGCAGACCCTGGGGCCAGCCAGGTGCGCGGGCATCTGGGCAGCTGTAGGAGCTGTTGCAGCTCCTACCCATGTTCGATACTACCCAAAGCAATCTATGGACTTAACACAATCCCTATAAAATTCCAACAGCCTTTTTTGCAGAAATGGAAAAACCAATCCTCAGCTTCATATGAAATGGCAAGGGGCTCAGAATAGCCAAAACGATTTGGAAGAAAGAAGAACGAAGTTGGACGACTCACATTTCTGGATTTCAAAACTTACTATAAAACTATAGTAATCGAAATAGTGTGGTACTCACATAAGGATCATATAGACCAGTGGATTAGAATTGAGAGTCTAAAAATTAGCTTATACCCCTATGGCTAACTGACTTTTTTGACAAGGAGGACAAGTCTAGTCAGTGGGGACAGAATAGTCTCTAACAAAAGGTGCTGGACAACTGGATATCCACATACACAAGAATGAAGCAGGACCCCTACCTTATACCATATACATAAATTAACCTGGGGCGCCTGGGTGACTCAGTCAGTTAAGCAGCCAATGCTTGCGTTTGGCTCAGGTCATGATCTCAGTGTTGTGGGATCAAGCCCCGTGTTGGGCTCTGCAATCATCGGAGAGTCTGCTTGAGATTCTCTCCCTCTCTAAATCAATCAATCAATCTTTTGAAAAAAAAAATTAACTCAAAAAGGATCAATGGTTTAAATAAAAAGAACTAAAATGATAAAACTCTTCTAAGTAAACACAGGAATAGTTGTGACCTTGGATTTGGCAGCAGATTCTTTGATATGATACCAAAAGCACAGGTTACAAAAGAAAAAACAGATTTATTGGGCTTCATAACAATAAAAAACTTGTAGGCATCAAAGAACATTATTAAGAAAGTGAAAAGACAACTTACAGAATGGGAGAAAATATTCACAAATCACATTTCTGATTAGGGATTAATATCCAGAATATATAAAGAACTCCCACAACTCAAAAAGACAAACAACCCAATTTTAAAATGGTGAAGGACCTGAATATACACTTCTTCAGAGATAGATAAATGGCCCATGAAAAACTTCACCCACATCATTAGTCACTAGAGAAATGCAAATCGAAACCACAGGACGCCACTTCACACCCACCAGGAGGGCCGCGGTAAAAAAGATAGCAAGGATGTGGAGAAATTAGAACCCTTGTGCATTGTGAGTGGAAGTGTAAAATGGCACAGCTGCTGCGGAAAAACAGTTTGGGTTCCTCTAAAACCTGGATTATCATAGCAGGATTATCATACCATCCAGTAACCCCACTCCTAGGTATATACCCAAGAGAACTGAAGACAGCTAGATAGATACTTGTTCACCCATGGTCACTGCAACATTATTTACAATACACAAAAGGTAGAAACCACGCAAGGGTCCATCACAGATGAATGGGTAAACACATGTAGTGTATCACTGCAATGAAATATTATTTATCCACGAACTGCGATGAAGTTGTGACACGTGCTACCACACGGATGAACCTTAAAAGCGTGAGGCTATCTAAGCCAGAAACACAAAGGGACACGTACTGGATGATTCCACTTACGTGGAATATCGAGAGTAAACAAGTTCAGAGAGACAGCGAGTAATCTGGAGGTTACCAGGGAGAATGGGGAGTGAGTATAGAGTTTTTGTTTGGGGTGATGGTTGTACAATATTGTGAAGGCAGTCAGTGCCACTGAGTTGTACACTTAAAAATGATTAATACGGGGTGCCTGGGTGGCTCAGTGGGTTAAAGCCTCTGCCTTCGGCTCAGGTCATGATCCCAGGGTCCTGGGATCGAGCCCTGCATCGGGTTCTCTGCTCAGCAGGGAGCCTGTGTCCCCCTCTCTCTCTGCCTGCCTCTCTGCCTACTTAGGATCTCTCTCTCTGTCTGTCAAATAAATAAATAAAATATTTGGAAAAAAATGATTAATACGGCAGATTTTAAATTATACGTATTTTACTGCAATTAAAAAAAAAAAAAAAGAACAAATGAGGTTTTCCTGCAGGGGCCCTCGGGAGGAAAAATGGTTGGGGTTGTAGGAAAGGCAGCCCTGACTACGTTTAATCTTTCTAGAGAAACTGGGGCAACTGGGGGCTTAATTCTTCGAAAGTTGTCTGCACCTTGGCCAGCCCCCACCCAACGGTACTCCCTGAGCCCCTCGATCCTTTACACCACTCACCTCAGCACCCCAGGGTGCGCTGTCTGACCACAGGAAGACCACTGGACCCCGCTTCTGCCTCCCACCCACCCAGCTGCCGCCTGCCTCCTTTAGTTCAATGTCTAGCTCCAACTCCACACAGTTCTTGTCTTCGTCCCTCTCCCAGGGCCAAGGACAGCGTCTGACAGTGCATGGCCCACACTCCAGCCTGGCTGCCTCCTTAACCTCCCGGGTTGGTCCCCACCTCTACCAGGGCCCGGCGGGCTCTGGACACCCACTGCTCTGCGGTTGGGTCTCTGGCCTCAGCTGGGCTCCCGGCACTGCTCTCCAAGCCCGGCCAGCAGCCTTCCTGTCCCTTCTTGCGGCCATTACAACACAGCCCACCCTCCTCAGACCCTGACACAGCTCCCCGTTTCTCTCTCTGAGACAAGCTGGCCTCAGACTCAACAAGGCTCAGGCAGGACTTCTCCTTAATGAGCTTCCCTCCCGCACAGCCAGCCTCTCTGTCAGCCTTCGGTCCCGGCCTCTCGTCTTCGCAGGCCTTGCTCTTCCTCAGGCAGTGCCCTCGCTCACCTGTGTCCTCACCTCCTCCTTTCCAGTCCTGGCTGCCCTATCCCCTCCTGTCTGCACCTCCTCGCCAGATCTCCTTCTTAGGGCTGCCTACATCTTGCCCTTTCTCTGCCAGATTCCTATGGGATCTTCTCTCCTCTCCCTCCTCCTTCACCCCTGCTTGGCTCCTCAGCCTGGCGGAGTCTGGCTGAGGCTCCGACCCTCCTCTCAACTCCCTCTCTGGGAGTAGGAAGCACTTCTGTGTGGAAGTAGTGGCAATGAGTCTATCTTGACCTCACTTGACCAGACTGAACTCCTCATGCTATTGACCATCCTTGACCTCAGGGAGCTCTCCCTGCACCTTCGAGAACTTTGATCCTTTCTGGTCTTGCCTTGGTCTCAGGTGGCTCAGGGCCCTTTTGGACCTCCCGCTCTGTCTTCCCCAAGATGACACCCACCCATGGCTTCAGCTCTTAGATCAATCTGTTGGTTCCTGGGTCAGTGATTCCTGCCCACATCTCTGCAGGCTGGAGACGGCTCTGGGCTCGGAGACCTGGCTGCCCAGTGGTCACTTCCCGTGCTGTTCCACAGGTTCTAGAGCCCACTGCCCTGAAACAAACTCGTCATCCCTTGGCACTTGCTGCTTGTAGTGAGGTGCTGTCCTACTCTCCCTCCATAGCTCAGTCCAGTAGCCTGTGAGCCCCCTGCCTTCCACCCCCCACACACACCGGGATGGGGTTCTCTCTCTGCCACCAGCTCAGTGCTGACCTTTCCACTCCTCTCTGCTCCCATTTTCCCCACTTAATCCACATCACACCTGTTCCTCTGGGACAGCAGACGGCCCCCTGCAGATGGCCCTGCCTCTAATCTGACTCTGGATCCACGTCCCTATTCATCCACTCATCAATTCACCAAACCAGGTTCCTGAGCACCTACTAGGTGCCAACAACACAGTGGTCTTTCTAGGCTGTAGATGAGCCCCCTGCTTACCAGCCTACGATGACTCAACTTCAGCAATGGCCCTTCCAATCAGACACGCCCGCAGGATGTGCACCCGGGGGAGGGTGTGTTACATCAGGACCCAGTGGGTGGCACTGGGGGGATGGAGTGGCCTTCTGTCCTGGGCAGGGGTCTGGTGCCTTGGCCTTCTTTTCCCCATCAAAATGATGTGAAGAGGCACTCTAGGCTGTCTAAGTGACCGAAGGTATTCAGGAGGGGCCCAAAGAGAGGCTTCATTACTGACTCGAGAATCTCCAAGCCGCCTTGCACAAAGGGGCTCGTTCTCTTACCTGTGAGGCATAGGTGTCAAGTTTCTCAAACTGCCGCAGGTCCAGGGGCATGGATTTCAGGCTGGACCGATCCCAGGGGTAGGCTGCAGACACAGGGAGGCTCGGTCAGCTACTGAGGCCCGCTGACGAGGGTGGCCTGGCCCAGGCCTCTCTGTCTTTTTGAGGAGATGGGATTGCCTGACCTTCAACATGCTTCCCAGAGCCTGAAAAACTGCTCCCGAGGGCTAGATCTCCTAGAAGGGTTCCCTGGTCAAATTAGCTTGTAAACAACGGCAACTCCCCCAGTTTTTTTGGAGACTCACAGGGGATCTAAGCCTATTTGCAGACCCTGGGAAGTCAGTAGTAAACTGGTTTCCCCTCAATGAACTCAGCAGTGCCCCGACCGAATAGTGACGGAACCCCCTTCTCCCCATCATATAGTTTTGTGCAAATTTCCTGCTACTATTCCAGGAAAGCGTGCTCTGTGGTGAGTGTCCAGGAATGCCGCCAGTCCCTGGTGGGCTCACGGAGGGAGAGTCTGGGCCACAGCCACAGTGCCCAGGGCGGAGGGCACCCTGGGTATTGAAGGAGGGCATGCTGGCACCGGGCCATGCAGGCTTCTGTAGGGCAGAGTGGGTCCGGCCTCCAGACAAGCTTCCTCCCATGCCCACAGTCAGCTGGAGACTGGAGCACCCCAGGAAAGACAAGTGTGTTCTAGCAATGTGCACCCCAAGTGCTATGGAGAGGCCTCTGAGGGAGGCTGGGTCCCAGAATCAGTCATCTGTGCTAGCCTTTCTCCCAGGAAGCCAGGACACAGGATAGCCCCGGTCAGCTGCTGCAGGGCTAACCGACCGGTGGTCAGACCAGCCATGGATGGGCAGCAAACCCCTGTCTCAGCCTGAAAGAGAGGCTGGGCCCTGGCAGGGTCCCTCTTATTTAGGGTTCCCTTACTCAAGGCCCACCGAATCAGGGAAGGTGGGCGGGGCCAAAGGGACACTGATCCTTGTACTCGCTGATAACCCCACTCCTCTGAGAGGGGCGCTCCTGGGACCCCAGGGTAGGGCAGCCAGCCTGGAAACCGCAGAGCAACATAGGAAAGCGCTCGCTGGGGGCTGCGTGAAGCCTCGGTTCTCACAGGGGGCTGACCTTCAGGACCTCTCCCTCCCTAGGGGGCTGCTGGACTCAGCCACCAGGCCGCAGCAGCACACATCTATGGGGCCCCTGGGAGAGTGAAGGAGATAGTGCTGTAAGGTCAGTGGCACTCTGCTCCCTGGGAGGGTGCAGGCTGGGGGTCCCCTGTGGGCAAGCACAGGAGGCGAGGTATAAAGCCTCAGTGCCCTCTGAGGGGGCTGCCACTGCGTCTGCCCACACATCCCTCAAGGTCTGTGAGAGACCCATGCTTTGGTGCCGCAGGCCCAAGACGTGATGTGAGAGTGGGAGGGGCTCCTGCACGACCCCTCCCCCCCTTGGGCCAGCAGTGGCTGAGGGGCAGAGGCAGCTGGTTAGGGAGCTGGGCATCTTGTGGCCACAGAGGAACTCCCAGACTCCAGTCAGATGTCGGAGCAGGCCATGTGGGTCTGTCTGCATTTCTCTACTGCTGCAAGGTCCCTTCCTGTTAGGAATCAGGCCTTCCTTCTTCACAACCCCACTGGATCTGGCACATTCCCCAAGGCTACTTTGCCATGCGTTCTTGCTTCCTGCTGACATCTGCAGTGGCCCGTAGAGGGGTTAGGTCTCTTTGACACCAAGCCTCTGACTGGGTCCTCACCACATCACGGGCTCGGACACAACCAGGATCCGAGGGTTGTTCCTCTCCCAAGAGGGGCACAGCATGCTGGGCGGGCAGGCAGGCTGTATAAACCAGACCCCGAGGCTGTGGTGGTCACTCACCAGCCCAGCATTTTCTTTCTTTGTTTTATGTTCCTTCTATAAGGACCAAGATGTTTCCTGGTCCCTCTCCAAAACTTCTGTCCAGTACAATCTTACCCTGGGGCTCCCTAGAAACCTGGCACCACTGTGGCTCACTCCTCTGGTACCAAAGCCGGGATCTCTCATCTTTCATTGCTTAGATCACTGTCAGTCCCTATCCTCTGTGTGTGAGCATGGCCCTTGTCCAGCTAGCCCCTAGAGAGGAGTTGGGGACCCGCAGCAGGCTCTCAGTGCCTTCTCCCTCCACAGAATCCGGCTCCTGCCATTCTCTGACAAGGGTTAGCAGGCTAACCTAAGTGGATATGAAGTGGACTTACATTTAACAAATTTCTGCTCAGCACAGCTCTGCAAATGAGGTCTCCCCCGCCCCCACTGAAAAGAAGGATGACATTTCTAAAATGGGACTCAAAACCCTATTACTAATTTTACCCTTTCTTGGTTCCATTTTACAATATCTAAACATTAAAAATACCCACAATGATTTATGCCTCATTAAATTTACCTTCTGAAGAGATTACATAAGCTCTAAATATGATTTTGCATAAATACATTTAAAATACCAGTGGCATTAACTGAATTATTCTAATTTTAAAGCAAAACAATGGGAAGAAGTGCCAAACTCTACCAAACCTTAGACGCCATCTGGTCTACTGAGAGGAAAACTGAGGCCCACGGAAGGTGAGTGGTGAGTGAGGGACAAAAATAGGATTAGAAGGCAGGCTATCTATCATCCCATTCAGGGCTTTACCCTCTGTCCCATTCTGTGTATTCACATGCCTCCTACCTTACAGATGCTTGGCATTCCATTTAAAGTTAACACAGTTCTGAATTCTCTTTTTAATATGTTTTCTTTAATGGGCTGTCTTGTTATTGGGGTTTATGCTTTCGCTTCAGGGTCACATGGTGTGTGAGCTTCTCATTACCCTGCCTGTGTCTGTGGCAGACATTGCTAATCAGTCATGATCCTCATCCCCATCCTGACCCCAGGGGTAGCCCCTGACTCTCACAGATTGGCCCACGAGGCTAAACCAA
>CM053603.1:75161088-75171963 GCA_028646535.1 Procyon lotor
GGGGAGTAGGGTGTCAAAGCGGGCTATCTTACATACCCTCGGAGCCCACTGAAGGCTGTAAATATAATAACAGAAGATTGCAAATGTATAGAGGCACAGAGAAACAGTGGTCCTTGTGCTTTTACATCTATATTTTATTTCCGTCTCCATTCTCAGGTTGAGTAATGAGGGTTCAACAAGAAGCTAGCATTTCTTGTGCACTTACTATGCCTGCCTTGTGCTTTAGACTGACTATCCCATTAAACTCCACAACAGTCCTATAAGGGAAGGGGAATTATTTTCCTCCTTCCATAGATAAGGAATTCGACTCAAAGGGAAGTTAAGCTACTTGTCCAAGGTGAGAGCAGAGATCTGAGCCCAGCCAGTCAACTCCAGGGCCTGTCCGCTCTGCACCTGACTGCCCTTCTGAGACCCTGACCACCGACAGCTGCAGGACCAGGCAGCCAGGAGGGCCTGCCTTGCCCATGCACAGACATGGGGAGAACCTGAGCCCTGGCTGCTCTGGAGCCTTCATTCCTTGGCAAGAATTTCCCTAGACCCCTCTAGCCACAAGGTAGATGGATGCCCAGAGAGGACCAAGAATGGAGTGGAAGAGACATCATGGGCTTGGGTCTGTGCACCTTGCACCAAAGGCAGCCAAGCATGGTGGCCAAAAGCACAGGTCTCAGGCGGACCTGGTACTGACCCACTTCCTAGCTGGTCCCTTGGGCAGATGTTTTACCTACCTGGGCCTCACTTGGCTGACTTACAAGGTGGGGATGATGCTGGTTTATATCCAAGGGTTAAAAAGTTAATGAATATAAAATCTTTACCACTGTGTCTGCCACTTTTTGGGCAGACAATAAATGGTATCTAAAACCACACTCTTGTGATGCAATTCATCTTTAGCTAAATGCCTTGGGTTACCCACACCTAACTGCACAGACTCAAGGACAGTGGGCATTAGTTATGGAGAAAAGAGGCCCCAGAATGAACCTGTCATGCTTCTGCCTCTTTCCAGTTACTCCTCTCCCTCCCCCATTAAGAGGCCTAGGTTGGGCTCTGGCCCATTAAGTGACTTTGATTCCTCCCTGTCAGCCCTCTACACACATGCAGCGCTGTACATACGTACATTTAGCCAAAGAGAACTTCTTGAGCAGCTGGGGCATGGCATCTCGAGGGTGGACCTCCACAGTCAGCTGAGTCCCTGCAAAGGAGCGGGAGGTGACATTCTCAGCGAGATGCTGCTAGGAAAGGGTGCAATGTCCCATGACAGATGTTTGAACAACAAAACACAAAAGTTTTAAGCTTTCTTCTGAATATATAAGTTTTGTTTAAAAAAAATGAAAAAACAAAATACAAGCAGACAGTTTTCAGATCCAGGCAAGATGGAATAAGAACGTTCTACCTTCCCACTGAATGTGACTATAAACGTTGGAAAGAATGCATGGAGCAACTATCTGAGGATTCTGTGAGGTAAGTCAGAAAAGGCAAGCTGGGGAATAAGACTACTATTCAAAGTACCACCAAATTAACATGAGCTCACCATTCCCTTCCCCTGTCGTATTACTTAGACTGGACTCAAAGGCAACCCCAAATGCAGAAGTACACCAAGGGTACAGAGAAACAGTGCTCCAAGAGAAGTCCTTTCTTCCAGCTTGTGGTAAGAAAGCAAACCTCTTAGAGTCAGAGAGTGTGCCGGGAATCTCTTATTGTACGGCTCCTCCCTTTTTTTTGTGTTATTTTCCCACTCGGCCCCTAGCAAAGTCTGTTGGTAGCAGTGATTTTGTTGGTCAGACAGAACCTTAAGCACCTGAGTCTTTGAGGGACGGCATCAGAGAAGCTATGATTCCCTAGAGTGTGGGGGTAAATACTCAAATTTTTTTTCCCTCTCTCTCTGTCTTTGTCCTCCACTGATTGTCTCTAGGTGCTCACAGAGTTGGGAGAAGTGTCTGGCAGAGTGGGGAAACTGAAGTCCAGCTTTCATGCTGGAGAACTGGGGAGTGAACTGTGAAGAGGAGGGAGCTCAAGAAAGCAAATCTATGAAGGTATGGCTGAACTCTCGTGGTTACCTCTATGTTCAACACACATGGATCTCATCCTAAGCATCATACCACAGTCTTTGGGAATTAAACTGATGGGGTAGGCCCATGCCTTGACTGGCCACTGGGAGGTACATGTGCAGGGAGGGTCTGTAGAGCATTGCAAAGGCTGCAGTCCCAAATTACCCAGCACAGGAAGAACCAGGAATGTCTGTACTTGAGAGGAAAAGATAATCAACAGATGCTAACTCCAGGATGACACAGATTTTGGAATTATCAAACAGACTTTCAAAGAGCCATAGTAACCATGCTCTAAGAAGTGAGGGCAAATAGTCTTGAAATAAATGGAAAGAATCAGCAAAATATCAGAAGCTATAAAGATGAAACAAATAGAAATTTCAGAGCTAAGAATATAATAGATTGAAAAATTATCTGGATATGCTAAATAGTAATATGGAGATGACAGAAGAAAGAGTCAGTGAATTTGAAGAAAGATCAATTGAAATTATACAATATGAACAATAGCGAGAAAAAGTGAACAAAATTTCAGGGACCTGTGGGATAATACTTAAAGGTCTAACATTCATGTTATTGAAATCTCAGAAGGAGAAGAGAAATAGTGTGGTGCAGAAAAAAAAATGAAGAAATAATGAAATAATAATCAATGAAACCAGAAGCTGGTTCTTTGGAAAGATCAGCAAAATTGGTAACCAGATTGACCAAAAAGGAAGGGAGGTAAGACACGAATCAGGAATCAAGACACTAATATCAGGAGTGAAATAGGTGAGACCACTACTGATCTCATATATAGTAAAAGAATAATAAGGGAAAACTACAAACAACCCTGTGCACATGAATTCTACAACTTAGATGAAATGGACCAATTCCTTGAAAGTTATCCAATAACTTTCCAATCCAAGTTATCCAAAACTCATCCAATGAGTAGATAATCTCAATATCCCTGTATTTATTTTAAAAACTAATTATAGTTCAAAATCTTTCAGAAACAGGGGCGCCTGGGTGGCTCTGGATTAAAGCCTCTGCCTTCGGCTCAGGTCATGATCTCAGGGTCCTGGGATCGAGCCCTGCATCGGGCTCTCTCCTCAGCAGGGAACCTGTTTCCCCCTCTCTCTCTGCCTGCCTCTCTGCCTACTTGTGATCTCTCTTCTCTGTCAAATAAATAAATAAAATCTTTAAAAAAAATTTTTTTTCAGAAACAAACAAACAAATACCAGGTCCAGATGACTTCACTGACAAATTCTAAGAAACATTTAAAAAGAAATAAGACCAATTTTTAAAATAAGATCTTTCAGAAGACAAAGAGTAGCAAATATTTCATTACCCATTTTATGAGGCCATCATTAATCTGATATCCAAACCAGACCAAGATAGATAGCACAAGGAAGGAACACTACAGCCTGATATTTCTTTTCTTTTTCTTTGTCTTTTCAGACTGGTATTTTCCATGAACACAAAAATTCTCAAAAAATATTAGAAAATTAAATCCAGCAATATAGCAAAAGGCTAATACATCACAATCAAGTGTGATTTATTTAGGCAATTCAAGCCTCCTTCAGTATTTGAGAACCAATAAATGTAATTCACCTAATAACATTAGCAGGCCAAAGAAGAAAAACCATGTGATCATATCAACTGGTGCAGAAAATGCATTTGACAAAATTTAACAACTGTTCATGATAAAACCTCTCAATAAAGTAGGAATTGGAGGGTATTTCCTTAATCTGAAAAAGGCATTTATGAAAAATCTACAGCAAACAGCATATTTAATAGTTAAAAATGGAATGCTTTCCCCCTAAGATTGGAAACAAGGCATGGATGTCCACTCTCACTGCTCTTAACAAACATTACACTGTAAGTTCTATCCAGTGAAATAAAACAAGAAAAGAAATAAAAGCCCTATAGATTGGAAAGAAAAAAAAAACTCTCCTTTTTCACATATGACACATCTATCTACATAGGAAATATCAAGTAATCTACAAAGAAATTTCCTTGAACTAGTAAAGTTTAGCATGGTCACAGGATACAAGGTCAGCACCCAAAAATCAATTGTATTTATGTTTGCAACAAATGATTGGAAATTGGAATTAAAAATTACTATTTACCATAGCTCCAAAAAATTGAAATACCTAAGTATAAACCTAAAAAAGAAGTTCAGGAGCTGTAGGTTGAAAACTACAAAATATGATTAAACAAATTAAAGAAGACATAAATAAGTGGGAAAACATACCATGTTCATGAATTGAAAACTCAGTATTGTTAAATTGGCAATTCTCCCTAAATTGACCTAGACAGATTTAATGCAACTCCATTCAAACTCCCTGGAGGAATTTTATACATTTTAGATTTAGGCAAGATGATTCTAAAATATAGATGGAAAGATACAGCTACTAGAGTAGTCAAACCAATTTGGAAAAAAAAAAAAGTTGGAGGACTCCAGCCAGTTGATTTTAAGATGTGTTATAAAGCTAGAGTCATCAGTGTGATATTGGCGAACAGATAGATACATAGATAAATGGAGCACAGTTCAGAAATAGAGCCATCAAATATGGCAAATTGATTTTTCACAGAAGTGCAAAGACGTTCCAATTAGAAAATGGGTAAAAGAACAGATATTCACCAAAGAAAAGATTACAGATGGCAAATAAGCACAAGAAAAGATGTTCAACATGATTAGCCATTAGGAAAAAGCAAATTAAAACCACAGTGAGGTAGCACACCTATTAGAAGAGCAGTAATAAAAAAAAAACAGCAATAATACAATTTATTGACAAAGTTGTGGAGAAATCAGATCTTTCATACACTGCTGGTAGGATTGTAAAGTAGCAACTCTGGAAAATAGTGTGGCAGTTTTGTATAAAACAAAACACACACCGAACAGGACCCAACAACTGTACTTTTGAATGTTTATCCCAGAGAAGTGAACACTGATGTTCACACAGAAACCTACAGGAGCTCTAGTCACACTGATCCCAAACTGGAAACAACCTAAATGTCCTTCATTGGGTAAATGGATAAACACTCTGTGGTACATCCATGTAAAGGAATAGTTGTCAATAATTCGAAGAAACTCTTAGGAGAGGCAAGAGGATATAACTACGGAGATTCTGCACAGGGAATTTTGGGGTGACAGAATGGCCCTGTATTCTGAATGTAGGGGTGGTAACATGAGCAAACGTTATGCATGCATTAAAACCCATAAAACTACACACTAGGCAATTCAAATTTAGTCATTAAAAAAAAAAATAAGTACCAACCAAACAAAAAAGCCTGAGCAGAACTAAAACAAGAATCTGGATGATACAGAACGATATAAAATAAAGAGTGAAAGTCCAAAGCAAGATTATAGTAAACACGTTTTTTTGTAACCTGCTTTCTTTTCTTGACTCTTCACACGTCAGTGAATGTAGTCCTACATCATCATTTTAAGTAGGGTGCATAGTACTGTATTCTACACAGGGTTTATTATCCATATAAGCAACCCCTTTTGGTAGGATAGTTAACTCTTCCCAAATGTTTCGTTATTATAATCAGTGATGTCTGAATATTCCGATACACATCTCTATACGCTCTTTTCAAATCAGTTCCTTTGAATAAATTCTTAAATATGGATCACAGCTTATAGAGATTTTTCAAACTTTTGTTATATACTAGCAAACTTCCCGTGAATGATTTTATCAGTTGAGGACCACACCCACAGCCCGAGGCGATGCCCGTTTTGCTCCTTCTTCCTGTGTTTGATTGCAAAACTGGTCACAAAGCTTTGTGCTTCTGAGAGGTCTTTTGTTCTGTCCCTTGAACGTGAGCTGTCTGTCCTTACCACGCATTTGGCTGGTTAGCATGTGATGTTAATATGAGTGATGCTGGGCAAGCTCTGAGCCCGAGTCTCAAGAAACTTTGCACCTTCCATCTTCATTCTTGGGATTCTAGCCACAGATGCCATGTGCGCGAGCCCAGGCTGGCCTGCTGGAGGAGAGACCATGTGGAACAGAGTAGAGGCATCTCAGGTGAGGCCACCCTACCCTACCTGGTCTCCAGCCAACTTACCAGCTGACCACAAATACATGAGCAAGCCCGGCTAAAACCTGCCATGAACTGGGTGTGTCTCAGGCACAAGCACCTGGCCAACCTGTGCCCTTGTGAGCTGGTAAACACTTATTGTTTTAAGCCACTGAGTTTTGGGGTGATTTGTAATATAAAAATAGGTCAGTGATATACTCACTGGTGTTTGATTTTTACCAATCTGTGTCATTTTTAATAATGAATAATGACTTCTCATTTTTGTGTATTTAATTTTTAATGTATTTTTCATATGTTTATTTGCCATTTAAAATTCCTACTTTGTGAATTGCCTGTTTTCCTACTCATGTATTTTTTTTCCTTATTAATTTTGTAAGAGCTCTTTTTACTAACACTTTGCCTGCTAAATGTATTGCAATTATTTTTCACAGAGCCACAATATTGACTTTCTGGTGTGGCTCATAAACTTGCTCTATGTGCCAAAGAGAATAATTCCCAAAGAATTTTGTAAGATACAATGTGGCCTTCCAAAGTATTACTTTGAAGAGGTTAACGTCACTTTGAGTGTAGTTTCTAGCACATTCACTGTGAAAGAAAATCAGTGTGTGACTTTATAATTAAGACTTGAAGCATTTCAGAGTTCAAAGCGCAATTCAGGTCTGGTCATAGGATCGGATGCCATTGCCAAAAGCAAGCACTTTCTGTGTGTCTTCTCATGCTGCATGGGCCTATTGTCCTTCACCTTTTCACTTTTTCCATCTGAAACACTTTCAGGTGTTTTCCAAAGTGAGTGCCAAGCTATACGTGGCTGCAAGATGCCTTACAAGAAACGGATTTAAGAAACCTGCCCACTGTCTCCCCTTTTGTAAGTCTTAATGTGTAATGCTCTGAGAAGTCCTGCAGTGAGAAAGTCAGTTTGACCCCGTACTATTTTGTGAAACACAATTTGAAAAACGCTGGACTGGAACAACACCCAGAAGCTTCAAGAAGCTGCAAACCTGAACAACTTGGTTTAGGGCTCAACAAAAAACCCCTTCCCCAAACTTCTCACGTCTAACATCTAGGCCCTTCCAACCACCCCCAATTCAGCCATGCTTCTTTGTCAAAGAAGGCGTGAGCTGAAAAACGAGGGACTGTGAAAGCCCTGGCAGAGGGTGGGTGTTGAGATATTCTCATACACCGACATGGTCCTGGCCCGCAGCCTCCAACCCGCCATTTCCAATCCCTTCTCTCTTTCCTCAACTTCCTCTTCTCTCCCGGCTCACGGACAGGGGCTCAGCTTCCACTATTCTCCTGAGCCCCACTTCCTGACTCTCCCCCAAAGCAGCGCTGCTAACCAGCCCCCTTTGAGGAAAACAGCAAAGCTCCCTGGCCTCCCTGATCTGTGGGGAGATCAGGGATACCCACTCTTACTACACACAGGTGTGACAGGACCCTGGGTGGGGTGGGTGGGGGCGCTTCTCGGCCTCAGAAGCTGGGCCTGGGTGTGTTAGGAACAGCAGATTCGCAGGTGTTTCCTCTTCCCTGACAAGTGGCTGCTGGGGCCCTTTCCCAGATGCCACCAGCTCTGTTTCCTTTCCCTCTCCCCTCAGATCTGGAGATGCAGCAGGCAAGCCCCAGCACGGCCATGGCCGACCGCCCGGGGTCTGACCTATAGAAGTCAGGAGGCTTCTCCCCCTCAGCAGCTTCTCCCCAGGTCTCTGCAGGTTTGAATGAGGATTTGTCTCCAGGCCTAATTTGCTCAGAATAGCTAATGCGGAGATGGCAAACAGATTTCCCGTTGTTCATTAACTCTGACTGACTGGAAGTGGCTGCCTGGAGTGTCGGTTAATTAGTGAAGACGGTGGGCACGTGCATGTGTGTGTGTGTGTGTGTGTGTGTGTGAGTGTGCACACATGTGTGGGTGTGTATGTGCATGGCCCAGGGGGTGCGGGGACTGAGGGATTCACGTCAGATACTTGCCACCCTTGACTAAAGGGGCTCACTAACGCTTTCCGTAACTGGGACTCGGGTTAATAACCCGGTTCTTTGCCTGGAAATCTTTCCCTGCAGGGGCCGAGAGTCCGGAAGCCTCAGCTAAAGCATCTGTAATTCAGAGACGCCCTGGAATAGCTCCAGGGTAGGGGTTCGGCAGAGGCGTGCTGTGGTTTCTGCCCGGGGAGCGGCAGTCCGCACCCACGAAGGGGTGCCCCAATACCCCAGGAGCAGCACCCCAGAGGGCGGCAGGGGCAGTCCAGCTCTGCAGACCCCTCGCCTGCCTCTGGCCGACGCAGCAGGAAAGGCCTGCCCAGCAGCTCTTGTCACCAGATGACCACCTGACCACAGAGTGGGCTGAGACCACTGGGGGGGGCACCGGCGCGGGTTGGGGGGATGACAAAGGGCGTCTCTCGTGCCTCCAACCCCCTAACCAGCCCCAGATTTCACCAGGCTCTTGAAAACTCAGGGCCCTTCGGGGTTCCTTCTGCAGAACAGAGCCCCACTGGAATGTCCCAGGTCTGGAAGCGTGGGCAGTGTGACCCTAGGGCCTGCATCATCAAAGAAGACACAGAGTGTCCACGCGCGGACAAGGGTGCAGGACCTGGAAGGATGGAAGCCTCAAAAGGAACCTCAGGAGTCACTTTTGGGGCCTGAAATCACAGGGGCTCCAGGGATCACTCTCCTGTCACTCCACCCACCCGCCCATCACAGACTGATCTTCTGAGGCAGCCCTCTCCCGAAGATCCAGGATGCCAACGTTCTGTTTGTCACCCGCTGCATCAGGTCCCTCATACCTGGTGCTCCCTCTGCAGGAAGCTCTTCCCCAGGTTCCCATAAGCCTTGCTTCCTCACCTCCTCCCTTATGCAACTGTCACCTTCTCAGGGCCGCCTCTCCCAATGACTCTGTTTTACATTGTCCCCACATGGCAGTCTGTGTGATAGCCCTTACACACACCCAGGCCCTCATTCTGGGGACCTGTGAATGTTATCTTCCACAGCAGAGGGGACTGTGCTGATGTGCCTAAGTTAAGGATCTGGGGAGAGGAAGATCATTCTGGATTATCTGGTGGGCTCAGTGTGATCCCAAGGACTCTCATAAGATGGGCGTCAGGAGATTGAACTACTTATGTGGGCAAGGTGACAGTGGTCAGAGACAATGCAGTGAAGCAGCTACAAGTCAAGAAGGGCCAGCAGCCTCTAGAAGCCAGAGGAGTTGAGGAACAGATTCTCCCCGGACCCTCCGAAAGGAACCTGTCCTGCTGACACGTTGACTTAGCCCAGTGAGACTCACTGGGACGTGCGGTCTCCAGAACCCTTGAAGAGAATATCTGTGTTCAGCTGCCAAGCTTGTGATAATTTGTTACAGCAGTCATAGGAAACTAACATACACCCCTGGACGCCTAGCTTCCCCCCGTCCTCCTCCTGGCTCTGCTCCCTCCTTCAGCCTTATTCAACACCCTGTATTTTACTCCTGAGGCTCTGTCTCCCTCAGCAGGGAGGGGCAGGAGCCCTTGTCTGTTGTGCTGTGGACTCCATCCCTCTGCCCCCCCAGTCGCTCACTGGGGCCCAGGCTCTCGCAGGACGCCCCTGGGCCCATCTCATCCCAACCTACAAGGCTCTGTTCTGTACCTGGGACACCAAGGCCATCCCCTCCTTTCTGCCCTCTGGAAGCCTGGAGTGCTGTAGGGGGACTGTGAGTGGCCCACGAGAGGGAGGGTGTGGCCTGCCAGGTGAGGCTCTGGTGACTGGCGGACCCCTTCCTGCCCCCCTCCGCCTGGGACATGGTGGGGGCAGTGCCCTGTGGAGGCCTGGTGGTTGCGCTTGGCTCGGGGACCACAGCATCCCCTGGCTCAGCTCTGCTGTGCACAGAAGGGGAACACCTGACCCCAGTGGGGAGTGCAGCCAGAACTAAGAAAGGTTAGTGACTAGTGCTGAATCCACTTTCACGTTTGTGAGGTACTGCCTCTTTCTGATGTGTGGTGAGCTGTGTGCTGCCGGTCCCTTGCGGGGAGGCAGGGGGCATGGGTTTGTCTTGGCGGTGCTCTCGGAGCAGGGGGCCTGCTGAGTGGGGCCCATCTGGAGCCACCTGCTGGGAGGTACAGCGGCCCTGCCTGCAAGGAAGGCCGGGCTCGTGCTGCTAACCCATCTCGACAGGCCTTTCCTCACCGCCTGCCAGGGCCTGTCTGTGGGGACGCTGGGTTAGTCTGCGTTTCTGGGAGCAATTCCCTGAGAGGCTCTGAGTCCTCCCGGGACTCCTGCTTTGCCACTGCCCTCTGGACATGGTCAGATCGTTTCCTTACGAGTCAGAACATCGGCACTGAGGACAACAGTGGTGCCATCTTAGGGCTGAGTCTACGAGAGCTCTCAGGTACCGGGCCCTCGGGCTTTAACACAGAGCACGAAACCAAGGTGGGAAGTTAGTGTGTGGGTAGGGGCGGAGTGGGGGTTATTGGGGGGGGGGTCTCTATTTAACCTGGTCTCCCCTCCAGCCGTAGCTGTAGAGTCCTCCTGTCTCTACGCCTGCAGCCTCATTCCCCTCACCTCCCAGCACACACTCTGTGTTCTCAGATCTGGTCAGTTGGAGAGTCAGCATGGTGAGGCCCTTGTCGGAGGCTCCCAGAGCCCCCCAGAACCCATCCCTGCGAAGCGAGGATTCTCAAGAAAGGGCCCTCTCACTTCCCTTTGCTGAGTTAAATTCATCCCTGGGTGGAAGGCCCTGGAAGGCTCAGTCTCGGAGGGAGAGGCCAGTGAACTGCTGTGACTCAGGAGGAGGGAAGGCTCCGACAGTGATCAGGCAGGGGGAAGGCCGCTTCCCACAGGCTCCTTGGAAGCATTGCTG
>CM053603.1:75172463-75190484 GCA_028646535.1 Procyon lotor
TGCGAAGCGAGGATTCTCAAGAAAGGGCCCTCTCACTTCCCTTTGCTGAGTTAAATTCATCCCTGGGTGGAAGGCCCTGGAAGGCTCAGTCTCGGAGGGAGAGGCCAGTGAACTGCTGTGACTCAGGAGGAGGGAAGGCTCCGACAGTGATCAGGCAGGGGGAAGGCCGCTTCCCACAGGCTCCTTGGAAGCATTGCTGCATGAGGCTTAACAGCAGAGGCCCTGGAGGTAGCCGTGGGGGGAGGGGTCAGGCTGCCCCTACTCTGATGCTTTCTGGTTCTGTGCTCTTGGACATACTGACAACCTTTTCAAGCCTTGGTTTACTCATCTATAAATTGAGGCCAGCTGAGAGTACGGATCAAAGGAGTGCAGTGGAGTTTCGTTTGCAGGAGAATAATTATGTAAATGGACCAGCAGGGGGCCTGGCACATGGCTAGCACTCATAAATGTTAGCTCTGGTGATGACAGCGAGGGCCATGAGGACAGCTGTGGGTTCTGTGGCCCAAGGTCTTGATTACTCTCTCCCATGCCTGCAAGCAGCCTCTCACTGGTTTCCCTGGGGTTGTGCGGAGAAGGAGAGGGAGAGGGTGCTTCAACATCCAGGGGGCAGAGAAGACAGTTCGGGCTCTGTGCTTGCTGTGTCTCTGGCCTGGACAGCAGAGCCGGACAGACAGGAGCTGGAGGAGAGGCCCTGGGGCCTGGTGAATCCCTTACCTTGGTTGTCATAGGAAGTGATGACCTGGGTCTGCTGTGGGTGCTGCTTCTCGGCTGGGCTTCCTGTGAAGCAAGACAGACCTCCAGTGACCATTGGGACTGTGGGGGAATTTGCTCCAGGCCGAGCAGGGAGCTGTGCGAAGGGCGGGCTGCTGGGGGGGGGAGGTGAGCTCATGCCAGGCCTGACCTAAATGTGTGCCTATCCATGTGCACGCACACGTGAATCAGCCTGTTTACACACCCGAATGCAGAGGCAAGTGACTGTGACCCCGTAGGCAAACTCCCTCACACCTGTCTCAGTGGGGGCTGGCAGAGGCTGGGTTTCTTCTCGAGAAGGTGGGCACCCCTCCCATGGATCCCCGCTTCAGCGTGGCTGGGCTCAGCTGCCAAAGTGCAGAGGGAAGACTTGCTGATCATCACCTTTTCTGTGCAGCGGGCGGGGAGGCGCCTATTCTCATTTTATAGCCGATAGGCCTGCAGCCTGGGCACCTAACTTTTGGCTAAAGACATTGCCCCCGGGGACTTGAACCCCCAGTCCCGATTCCTAGGTCAGTCTCCTGCCTCCCTCTGAGCAGAATGCGGGCGGTCTGTCTTCTACTCCAGCTTAAGAGTTGGGGTGACCCGCAGTATGGGTCAGTTTCACAGACATCTGCAGGCCCCCACTATGTGAAAGCTCTCTCCACGCACTAGGGATCTTTATGTCCTTAAAACACAGAGCTGTCCTCAGAGTCTAGTGGGGTCAGGCTGCTGTGAGAAAGTCCCAGTTCCTGCCACAGGTCATGAAGGGGAACCCACAGGCTTACCTGCCCCTCCTATGGGAAACAACACCTTTTCCTATGTCTCTCCCTTACCAGCTGCTGTGGTGGCCTGGTCTTGCTGAAGCTGCTAGTGGGGGACAGGGGAGGGGCTGGGGAAGGGCCAGGGTTATGGCAGCAGGGCGTTCCCCCACAGTTACCAGCCTGGCCTGCCACCTTCCCCCCCGGCCTCCCACTGGTCCACAGAAAGGCTGTCGGGATGGCCACTGGAAGTGGCTGCTGGGACCAGGGCCTGGGCTTGGAAATAAGCCTGCCTTTGGGGCATTGGCCTCAGCGGGTTCCATTCAGAAGTCTTCAGTTATGCACCCAACCAGATCTGCCAAGAGGGAAGCCCTCTTCCCATGCCTGGGCCCAGGCAGAAGGCGGTCAAGGCGGACAGGCAGGTCACTGAGCTGGGCTGGACCTGTGATCCACCCGGCGGTCTTGCCCCGGAGAACCTGCCTGCTCCAGTCTTCCCCTATGAGCAGGCCCAGCCGGGACCCTCACCCCATGGGCTGAGGTCGGTGGGCTGGCTGAGGGCTAGGAGCGCCAATTGTGTGCACCAATCCAGGATGATGCCGGTCTGGAGCTCTAGGCCAGACTCAAGTGAGGACAGGGAGGCTGCCTCCTTCGGGCACAGCTGGCTACATCTCTTGCTGGGCTGGCAGATGAAGGAAACAGGATCTGGGAAGGGAATCCTCAAGGAGGACGATTGGCTGGCATAGCTGCTGTGGGTATTTATAGTCAGGGCGGCACAATTGGTTTCCCTGTGGCTATGGGTCTCAGTCCCCGTGCTGCTAGGCAGACTTCGGCCAGGACCAAGGAAAGCAGCCAATCACAGCAGGGGAAGCCCGTTGCCGGGCAAGCTAGTGGGGTTGGCTCGGCCCAAACACCTGCTGCTCCGCAAAGTCTGGAGCAGTCCAGGCTCCCCCCACCCTGCCAACGCCCCAGCTCAAGGAGCACACAGGGCAGTAAGAAGGGGAACATGTGCCTTTTTGGATGTGCCCCACGTTCAGCCACGTTTGTGCACACCCCACCAGCACAAGCCATCAGCTGCGTCCTTTGACGATGAAAACCATCCAGTTTCCAGGGCTGGCCTTGGACACCAGCGAGGGAAGTATGTACCCAGAGTCTCACCATCAGAAAACACAGAGAGAAGCTGTAATTTTAGTTTCTGCTTGCATGCACAAGTGCAACTTGAAAACATACATAAAATTTTACTTTAAATTACCTATACTGGTGGAGAGATGCAACCTTTACCTTTTCCAGGCTCTGTAGAGCCTCTCTCCAGGCCTCCACTTACCTGCATCTCCGTTTTCTCTGGTGGTTTGGCAGGAACTACTTCCACACTCCTCCTTATTTTTAATTTTAGTTTTTTTTAACATTTTTTATTTTTTTAAAGTAATCTCTACACCCAGCCTGGGGCTCAGACCCACAACCAGGAGATGAAGAGCCACACGCTCCACTGACTGAGCCAGCCAGGTGCCCCGTGTTCCTCTTTATTTTGTTGTATTTTCCCACTAAACTTCCCTCAAATCAGGGGCCCTAAAGATGGTAAAAGTAACATATATCCACTGTATTTCAACCTTCTCCTAACGTAATAACATGGCCGGAAGCCTTACAATGAATTTCTGACAGTTCAAGGTAAGAGAGTCATAACAAATGAAGATGCTGTGTTTCTTCCCTCCTACCTCAACCCACTTTTCCACTCACCCGCTTGTGTGCTGGCTAAGCGTGCATATTTGCATTGGCTGCTGTGCATTTCGCGGACAGGTTGCTGGTGCTCTGAGTCTTATAATTTTCATGAGCCTGCAGCCTAGTTTTGCCCATTTGGCACCTGCTTCAGTCCAGGTAGAGCAGATGCATCTACTGTCTTATGGCCCTGAAGCAAGGGTAAGGAAGCCATCCCATGTACGTGCCCATGAGCCGGGACTCCAAGGGCTGGTCCCCGGGGCAGGAGCATGTCTTGGGTACGATCTGTCCTCATACACAGTGCAGGGGACACAGGAAAGCTCTTGACCTCCAGGGAGTTGAGATTTATTGAGATTTATTGCAAAAGCATTATGATTATAATCATTAGCATGGTCCCATGAGGGCAGGGGATCTTGACTGTCTTTATCCCAACACCTAGAATCCTGCCCGGCAGGAAGAAAACATTGTAGACCTTTAATGAGGGAATGAATGAATGCATTTACTTTTAGAATGTCATCCTTCCCTTTTGTTACTGTCAGGAGGGCAGAGCATAGCCGTTTGGTCTCATTCAGCTGGAGTCCCGATTCCCCATCTGGAGAGGGTTCTTCGCACTAGCCTTGGATGAGCCCAGATCTGACTGACTCCCCTAGTGGGGGTCCGGGACTGGAGGTCTGATTCTTGTTAGAATTCTCACGTGCCCACAGTGCAGCTTCGCTGATGTTTGTTCTTGGAAGCTGGGCTCATGAATTTCTGAAGGGTACAGAGTAAGGCCTGGTAGGGTCAGTCCATGGATGGCATTCCCAGGACTGTCCTGGGCCTGCAGGGTGACAGACAGCTGGCACCAGAGAAAGGAGGCTTTGGAAATGGACTTCTCTCAGCAGTTACTATATTCTGGGTTCCCGGCCAGACAGGAACACAGCACCCATCTCCCTAGGCCTGGAGTAATAATGTCCCCAGACAGGCCACTGTCCTTTCTGGAAAAATTTTCAAAGGATAGATGCCCAGCCTGACGTGAGTGGTCCCACCTCCAGCGGGAACACACTCAACACACCTGGCCATGCCGAATGATGGTGCCAAGTCCTTCCCTAGACGTAGCCAGAGAACAGTGGGAGCTCACCTTATGGCACTGCTTCCCTCCCATCCCACAGCCTCCGGGAGATCGGGGGACACGATGCCAGGGAAAGTTTCTGGGGTCACAGTGGCCCCAGAGGCATGGCTGAGTTGCCAGCAGCCACTTTCTGAGTGGTTAATGTCTAGAGCCAGTTTTCAAACATGCAAAATTGAGTGCTTCCCATCATTTTTCAATGTGTTGAATTACAGAGACTGGAAAGAAAGTAAGATGAAAAGAATTACCATGCACGACATTTCCTTCGAATCTCTGCCATCTCCGGATTCCATTTTCGACGCCCTGGAGTCCTGTGAAATAACAGGGTCTGGCGTGAGGGTCCCCACAGTGGGAAGACCCAGGCCAGTGAGTGATGGGCCAGATGCTAATGCGTCTGGGTTGAGGTGGGGCTGGTGGAACCCGGCCCTGTCAGGGTCCAAGAGAGGCTGCCCACAAATGAGATGCACTTTAAAACATTAAAGGAAAATACTAGAACAGTAGTTTTCAAAGGTGGCGAGGTTGGTTGTCAGGATCACGCAGGGAGAATTTTCCCAGTACAGATGCCCACTTTTTACTCCACATCTCTGCCGCACGAATACAGAAGCATGATTGTGGAAGACGCTTGCCATTCATTCTGCCCGCCTATTTCCCTACATGGGGAATCTCCCACTTCTAGAGCCACGATGTAAGGTGGAGGGTGGGCAAAGAGGGTCTATCCTTACGGGAAACGTGAGAGATAGTTGGAATAATTGTGAAAATTCTCCCTGGATGATAGTCTCCCAGCTTCCCTTGCAGCTATGGACAAGCTATGGACCAACGCACCATGGACAAGCGTGGCCCAGGCACAGCCAGCCCAAGGCACCTGTGTCTGCTTCTGCCTTGGGACCTGATGATGCAAGAGAGAAGTGCTCACTCGCTCTTCTTCTCTCCCTCTCCCTCTCTGGTCGTGGCTGGAAGTGGTGGCTGCAAGGTCGAGTTCCTGGCACAGAAGTGGTGGACGTTCTGGCAATGGGAGCAGCTGGGATATGATCAAGCTCCTGATGAGGATGGAGTCCCTAGGGCCCCTTGGTGGCAACAGAGGTTTCCTCACCAGACCAGTCCTGCTGGGCAGCTGATGTCGCCTCAGTCTCCAGCCCTTGCAACCCATGAGTCCCCCAGTCCCTTCCCAATGCTCTTCTTTTCTCCAGTGCTCTCTGCAGCCAGTATCTGGGCTTAAACCCTCACTGACACCTGTGTGGAGTGGAACGGACACATCACATCGATTTGGGGGATGAAACCTGACTATGGGGCTCTTTTAGATTGGGTGCAGGCGGCTCTAGGCCACCTCCTCCAGGGCACAGCATAGGAGGTGAGGGTGTCCAGGCATGCTTTTGAGAAGCACTGCACAAAGGAGAATGGAAGGGCCATAGAGGAAAGAGCAGAGAGCGTCTATTGGCAGCCCACCACACACTCTTTGCCTCCTTGTCCCTCTGACTCTTCTGCCACAAGGACACAGAAGAAAGCCACCCGATCACGTCTTTACTCAGCCCTCTGCATCGTGACAATTATGGAGCGCAGGCCCTCCTTCACAGAGCCAAGGACCTGGGCTGGAGGGGAGACAGGAGGAGATGCCTAGAAGAGGTGTGGGGGCATTTTGGATCTGGTTCCCCAACAGGAGGCCTTGGAACAAGCTAGTCTAATTCAGTGTTTCCCTGCCTTAGGCTGTGTGGGCCTGGAGGCCGGCTTAGCCATGGGTCTCTTGGACATCAACACCGCCCAGCAGGCTCGGAGGCTGGGCACTCTCCCTCTGCTTTGGTACAGAACTGATTGTAAATAGGTGACACTAGTCTCTCCGCTGGCTTAGTGTCCGGGAGAAACCTTCAGGAAAATTTTGGAGACAAATAGCAGAAAGGGGCTTGGCAAGCAGGGTCTTCTTTCCTTGTATCGTGGTCATGAATGTGAAATGCATTGGTCTGGATTCGTGTGGGGCGTGTGCTAGGGGTGAGGCGCCTCTGGGAACTGTCCTGATCCCTGCCATTTCCTGGGCTTCTCTGTGTCCTCCTTCCTCTCTTTCTAGAGATGCGATTGGAGGGGGGAAGGGAGGTGGGGACTCCTAGGCTGACCAGGAGCTGGGCCTCCTGGGGGCCCTCTGGCCTTGCTACGCGCTGGGGGAGGCCTTCCCTACCACTGCGTCTGGAGGAGAGGCAGCTTCTTTTCAATCAAGGAGCAGGTGGCCTCTGCCAATTTCCTCATTACAAATACCTTGGTGGGCCATTTCCACCTCTCCTGGGAGCAGCTCTGAGAACGAAAGAACCAACCAGCCCAAACAACTCCTGGCCCCAAATCCCTCCGGAGACCGGAGTACCTGATGACATGTACAGCTCTCCAGAATCTATTTCTTTCCCCAAGATGTCACCAGGAACTATGGGGCAGCTCCAGCCTGTGTGACTGGTGGGGGCCAAGCCAGTCACGGGACCACTGCTTCTGTGGGGCAGGTGGAAGGTGGGTGTTCAATGCACGCAGGGCCTCTGCAGACAGAAGAGCCAGAGGCAGACCCTGAGGAGCTCTGGAGCTGGAGGGGAGGCAGGAGGCAGAAGTCATTCTACCCCATGGGCTATTAAACATCACTCCCAAAGCACTGGGCCACGGTAACCCTAGCACAAACCTCACACCAGCCCCCACACCAGGAAGGCTCTGGAGGGCTTCCTCCTAGACCTAGGACCTGCTCCCTAACTTCTGAGGGGCTTATCTCACATCTGCAATTCCCCATCTGTATTCTTTTCAGTGTGTCCTCTCTGGAGATTACAGTGAGTGCCGCTTTCCACAATTGCTCTATCAACAGTCACTTTATTTTTCCAGTCTATGCTTCCTCAGAAAGTCTGTAGGAAGAGTAAAATTAATAGATCCTTGAAGGTGGAAGAGGGCAGATTTTAGCTGACCCGACCCAAGCCTGTGTGCCTTTTACACCACCCTTTACGCCTTCTACTGTGGGAGGCCAGGCAAGGCTTCAAGATAGGGAAACTGAGGCCAGGAGTTATGCAAGGACACCAAAGGAGCTCCCGGTCTCAAAGTCTGATTCAGCACACAGATTCCCCTGGGTCCCCTGCGCTCTGCAGTGTGCCATGTGAGGAGCAGGCCTCGGGTACACATGGTCAGGCCTGAGGCTCTGGCCCCCTTCCTCCAAGGCATCTTTCAACCCTGCTGTGCGCCCTTCAGAGAATGGCTGGGAGGAAGGTGGCTCCCCGGGGGGCTGACGGAAGCACCGACCAGCCAGCGCTGGGAGTCAAGCCGGGGCAATCACGGGGCTGCGCGTTGCCACGGGACGCCGGTGCCAGGGCGCAGAGGCACAGGCAGCGGCCGGGAGAGGGTCGGTCTCGCTGACCTCATTCGGGGGCGCGTGAGGCGCCCCCGGGCGGGCGGCCCCCCCGGGCGAGGAGGCCGAGGTGCCGGGACCCAGGGGTCCGGGCCGGACGCGCGTTACCTCCTCTGCGCTGCGGCAGCGCGCCCGGGTCCGCCTGCTGGTCCGAGTGCGTGCCCTGCGCGGCGCGCCGCTTCTCCGAGTGCACGATCAGCAGCATGTCGATGGACACGGCGTTGCTGTCCTTCTTCAGCTCCATGGTGCCGCCTCGCTCCCCGCCGTGGCGCCGCGGCCGCTCTCGAGGCTGCCTGCGCTGCAAATGGCCCCGTGCGCGCCGCTGGCCGGCGCGGGAGAGGGCGAGGGCGCGGGAGAGGGCGCTCCCCCGCCGCCGAGCCGCCGGGAGCCGCGTTTCGCTGACTCTGCCAAACACGCCATTAGGGCCCGCCCGGGAGGGCGCTACCCTAATGAAGCCGCTCTAAGTCACCTTTGAAAGGAAATCCCCAGCCGAGCCCTGACCTGCACCCGGGCCGCGGGCGGCACGGCCCCGGGCTCCAGAGAGCCTCCCGCCCGGTGCGCGTGGAGCGCTGGTCCCGGGCTCCGGCGCTTTTCCCCGGCTGGCCCCGCGCTGCCTGGTCCCCCGCAGGCTCCCGGCGTTCCCAGACCGCCTCCGGCAGCTGCTGCAAACGCCAAAATCACACAGCGCTGTCAACAGTGCGAGTCCGTTCTGGAAAAGGAAAAAGAGCACGAGGTGGCCCCCTTCCTTTCCTGGGTGGGTTTTGGGGGTCGATGGCCTCTGTAAGAGGGAGATGGGTAGGGTGTTAGGGTCAGGACCTCTGCGATTACGGCTGCACCAGGACTTGGAACATGACCACTGGGCATCAACTTAACAGTTCTTTCTGGCTTGTGGTGAAAGTCTTAACATCTCTGTTCCTTCTAGAAGCCTGGCTCATGCTTGGTGGGGCAGGGGGGAGGGGCGAGGAGGAGGCTGGGGCAGGGAGCAGCCTGCCGGCTGTGCTCAGGGAGCTGGACCTGAGAGCCCATCTATTTTTAGTGGGGCCTGGCCAGGCCAGCCAGCAGCAGCAGGGCCTTTGGCTCCCCGTCTCCGGAGTGTTTACAGCCGCATCTGCCTGGTAGCCCTTGGCACGGTGGGCCCACCCAACTGGGGCCAGTCCCCTAACTTAAGTTTCCGCCATTAATAAATGCTGTGCCCATGGAAGCCTTTGCTTCAGGACCCTTCCCACTGGAGTGTAGTGATGCTGGCTTGCAGCGTGGTCCCTGAGAGCTCCTACCTCCCCCTTGGAGGCAGACTGTCTTGTGCTAGATTCCAGTCCTAGCTCTGCCACTCGATGCCCATGTTTCCCCCCATGTCCCCACAGGTTCTCACAGGGCTGTTGTGAGAATAACACGTGCTTGAGCTGCTTGGCGCATAGTGAGTGGTCTCCCAATGGTAGCTGTCGTTTGCACCTCATTTTAGGGTTGAGGGAACAGACAGGTGAAGTGACAGATCAGTGACAGAGGCAGGGGCCACACAGATAAACCTTTAGCTTCTGAAGGTCTTTCTCCACTGACTCAAGGTTCATCTGCCAGTGAAGGCCACCACCTTGTTGTGTCCCCTCCACCTCCTCGCTCACTGGGCGTCCGATGAAGACATGTCTCTGGTTTCTGACAGTGCTGAATTGGAGTCCCTAGGGAGCTGAGCTGTGGGACTGGGGTAGTTGGTGACTCCCAAGGCAGGCTTCCTCATGCAGTGAGTCCTGTCCTTTACAGTCATATCTGCGTGTGTGTGTGTGTGTGTGTGTGCATGTATACTGTGCACAATGTATGGCTGGGAGGTTGGTAGAAACTTGCTGCTCTCTAGATGGCCAGGAAAGTAAGGACGATTGACTGTGCAAAGTCCCTGGGGTCTTGGAGACTGCCCAGGCAGCGTCCCCTCATCTGACAGCGTGTCCTAGCTCCTTCAAGGGTGTAGGTCCCAGCAAAGCTTCTGGGTAGCACATCTCACCTCCGAATGGGGCTGAGTGGGAAGGGCAGGGAAGCTGAAGCCCCCTTGCCTGAATTTGCATTCCCATCCTTCTCCCTTGTTCCCCGCTAGAGAGTGTCACTGTTAGGAGCTTACTCACATGTCATCCCTTTCCAGAGCTGCCCCTGAAGGAGGCGATGATGACCTGGGGATATATCAGCAGAGGTCTAGGAAGCTGGTCTAGGGGCCTCCTGCCTCTCCAGGATGCCTGAAAACAGAGCCTTTGGAGCAGGGCTTCTTGTCTGCAGTGCTATGGACGTTTGGGGCCAGAGAATTGCTTATTGTAGGGGGGTGTCCTGTACCTTGTAGGACATTTAGCAGCATCTACCTACTAGATGCCAGTAGCACCCAATTCCCAATTGTGACAACCTAGAATGCATCTAGGTGTTGACATACATTTCCTGGGGGACAAAAATGCAGGGAAGACTGCTTTGGAACAAACCCACAAAATGGGGGCTGTGTCACGTTGGCTATTCTGGAAAACGCTGCTGCTCCTGAATCCTGATGCTGTCCAGAATCTGGACCCACTCCTCAGAGAATCCCAGCCACAGCCCTCAGTCCCTAGCTGGCTTCTTGGGCCCGTACGGCTGCTCCCTGCCAGGAGCATGGGCAGAAAGATGAGGTGCTCTCCTCTTTCTTCATACACCCCCACTGGCCTCTGTTGACCCATCTTCTTATTCATGCTACCTGTGTTGGCTGAGAGGGGGACACCACACCACAGGAAGGCATTGGGTCGTACCTGGAAAGGAGAGGGGGAGCAGGAGAGACTGAGGCTCTGCAGTATCATTCAGAGGGCCGATGCCTTCTGTTCAACCTCTACACACCCCCCACCCCCTACCAATGGGACTGAGAATAGACCCTCAGCCTGTGATTTACACCCTGGGTCCAGCCTCCTTCTGTAGACTCACCTCTTCCTCTTTCTTTGCCAGCTCACACATGCTGCAGCCACAGCCGTGCCTATTACTCCCCAAACACACCTACTTGGCCTTTCTGCTTCTAGGCTTTCCTCAACATGCTAGCCCCACCAGCCTGCCACCATCTTGAACAACATGGAATTCGAGAACTTCCCCAGTCTGACCTAACAGATGCATCCACACTCTTGTCTTAGGATTTGACACACCAGGGGCTATCTCTATTCTTGGGTAGACCTTTAATTGTTTTAATCACAACGAGTTGGAAATTTCAGGATGCCAAAAGACAAGGAAAGGTCAAAATGGTGTATTGTTGCCTTTATCTTCCATTACATTAATACTCAGTCACATCCTACTGTCATCTACGCTGCTTCCACTCTTGTTTGAAGATGGGATGCGTCCATGTCCCAATGGTCCTGAGCCCAGAGCTGTCTTGGAGATGGGGAATGGCTGACAGGGGGAGGCTTGCTTCTGGCGGATGAGGTTTTCACCGGAAGGGGTGTGTCCTGACTCACATTTTTGTTTTTCCTAAGAAATAGAGGCGATCACCCGTCTTAACTCTTTCAGCTGTCTAGAGATCCCAGGAGGTAGGTTTCTCTCTTCTCTAGAGAGATGTGATAGACAAAGCCAGTACACGAAAGGCTTTCTGCAGGCGATTTGTAGACACAACATGGTATTCTGCACTGGTACAGTGGGGGAGGGGCACACAGAAAGTGGCACAACTCGGTAAAGAGCACAGACCGCGTCGCAGACCCTTCACACCCTCGCTTCCGCTGATATGCACAAATTGTTACATGAGGCCCCAGAGAACTTTCCCAGAAACCTTTTTGGAAGCTGGGACACGCTCCCTGAGCTGCCTTGACCAGCCTGGCTTGGCTGGCTCCCGCTTCTGAAGTTGTTATTGCCGTCACTTCTTCCTGAAATGCCTGTTTGGACATTCCTGACAAGTACAGTGTGGCCGTCCTTTGAAGTCTGACGCTGGCCCTCACCTCCACCCGGAAGCCTTCCTGGTCGCCCTGGTTCTTGGAGCTCCTGGAGGATGCCAGCTCTGGGTGGTGCCTCTCTTTTTAACCATCCTCAGTTCCCTTTTTGGAATGCCAGGGACATTTAAATGTTAGTTTGAGGGGCGCCTGGGTGGCTCAGTCATTAAGCCTCTGCCTTCGGCTCAGATCATGATCCCAGGGTCCTGGCATTGAGCCCGCAGGCTCTCTGCTCAGCGCAGAGCCTGCTTCTCCCTCTCCCTCTGCCTGTCTCTCTGCCTCCTTGTGCTCTCTCTCCCTCTCCCTCTCTGTCAAATAAATAACTAAAACCTTAAAAAAAATATTCGTTTGAAAGAAACATACCCTTCCTATCTACCTCAGGTCTCTTCTTTTTCATAACAAAGTGTATGGTGAAGTGATTGCCTGGCCTCAGACTGCATTAAGCTCTTGGAGGGCCAGCTCATGGCTTCCTCAAATTCCTACACGTGCTGAGCCTTCATACACAGGAGGTGCTCAATAAATGTTTGACTCAAGCTGGACAGAATGAACGCTCCCCTCCAGCCACGACTTCTCCCTGTAGCCCGGAGGCATACCAGCCTTCTGGAGATTTATGGTGTTTGCTCTTCTTTGCCTTTCTCTCAGACCGTCAGGGAATGGAAGAGGAGGTTAACCGAGGACAAGCAGCTCGTAAGGCACCTTCTCCCACTGCTGACAGAACCATCTGGAGCATGAATTCGGGGGAGTGCTCAGTTCTAACAGCACTGCTCAGTTCCATGCAGCCGCCTCCAGCCCACCCCAACCAGGAGCCATGAGCTGTGAATTTTCCGTTAAACACCGTTCCCTTTCTCCGCCTTTCTGGCACGTCTCTTTCCCTGACCGGCCCGACAGCCTGTTTCAGGATTTCTATCTGTGACGCCTTCATTGACTCTCCCTGTTTTTCCTGTCCATAGCTTAGTACCATCCCCTCTCCTCGTACATCACGATGTGCTAGTGCGGGAACGTTACATCCCAAGTCCCGGGGAGTTTGAATTTTGGAGTCTTTATACACTATGGCACTCTTGGCCTTTTCCTGGGGATGGAGATGATGAGAATCAATTCGTCTCTCACCACCACTTCCAAAATATCTCCGGCTGTGCCAAGAGAGGTATCCAGTGGCACATGAAAGCCCATGGAGAGATTACCTCTTCAGCTTCGCCAAGTGTTTATTGCCGAGCTATTGGAATGCCCCTTGCATATTCCTCGATCCGCCTCTCTGAGGGAAACAAGAGGTCCTCACGCGGATTTCCCGCTTCAGAGTTTGGTCCCTGGTGCTCAGGGATTCCTGTACAGAAGTCTGCGTCTTGACTTCCACAAACTCACGGACTCTCACGGTAGCCCGCGGCGGGGCTGATGACTTTATGCCCATTTTACTGACACTGAAATAGGATCAAGAAATGGGATCGTGCAGTTTCCCCAGTGAATCCACACTGGCTTCTAGATGGGCCCACAGCTCCCACCAACCCTAACACACTTGCCGTTCTGCCTGCTTTCATGAAAAAGGGCACAGAGGTCTTTTCCAGCAGCGGGCTGAGATTGAGACCAGCCTCTCCAGAGGCGGGGCCCAGGGCAGGGCTCTGAGCGACACGTTTCTGGGGTAGAGAACACTCACTCCTGGGTGGTGGGAGGTTGTCTAGTGAGATGGTGAGGAGGGTCACAGAAGGCAGCCCTGGAGCGTCTGCATGAAAGCACAAAGGAAGTCAGAACAGCTTCTTGATCGTTCCTGAAGACCCCTGGCGATTGTCGGAATGAGGCGTGGTGCCCGTCGGCCCCAAACGGGATGGGCGCCATGGCCTGGATCCCAGGGGGCACCAGGAGCCAGTTTCCAGTGTCAGTGCAGCCTACAGCCTTGCCTGTCCCCGGGGCACAGTTTCTAATAGGAGCCACGGGTATTTTTAGTCTCACATGTGCAGGCACAGGACAAGGAGAACTGGACAGGAACAGCTAATAAGCCATGGTCCTTATTAAGTTGGGAAGGTTGAAATGAGGGGGAGGACAGGGAGCCCAGTGGAACTTTTGCACATGCCTCATTTTCAGAGAACTCTTTTTCCATAATTCACCGAGAAAGATTGAGGTCAGGGTGATTATGCATAGCCCGAGTTAGAGAAATCTGAAAGTGGGACGTGCTCCCCTCCTGCGGCTTGCAGGTCCCCTCCCGACAGATCCCACTCTATCCTCTGGGCGACAAGGCTGAGCAGAAGGGGTGATCATCTCTGGGGCTTGGCTATCAAGGCTCCTTGGGTGGGAGCCTCAAAAGGACCAGATGAGAAGCCAATTCTCAATGAGACTCTCACAGCCCAGCACAGAGTTGAGCAGTACCAACTATTATCCTGATTTCACAGGTGAGGGAATGGAGGTTCAGAGAGGTGAAGACCCTTGTGCAAGGCCACACAGCTGGAAAGTGGTGGAGCGGGGATTCAATCTCAGTGTCCGAGATCAAGGTCTACCATCGTTTCCCAATATATCCCTCTTTCCCTGAAATGACAGTCAGTAGTGTCTAAGACCCATTATCTATTTTATTTAACCACAAACATTTTTTCCTACACCAACTCTGTGTCAGGAACTCTGTCCTTGGAATGAGGCAGTGAGGACCGTATAGCGGCTCTCAAGAGCTCTGGGCTTAACGAGGGCGGCACAGAGGCCATCTGAAGTCGAACCTTGGCGCAGCCTGTGTGCAAGCGCGCCCTGTGGCAGAGGCAGACCCAGAGGTGAATTTGGAATTCCAGCCTTGGGTGCTGAGCACGAGGACAATCAGCACTGCTCGCATAGTCAGTTTCCTTCTGAGCCGCATCTTCCCAGGATGAGCCTGGTGGAAGTGGCCAGGGAGGGGCCGGGTGCCCTCGGCCTTTCTTGGGTCCTGCGGCTCTGAGCGCTGGGATGCTGGCAGCCTGGGGGCCGGACTCGCCAAGCCAGTGCTTGGCAAATCTTCGACGGAGACAGTACCCGGCTTCAGCTTCCGTCAGCCACTCCCTTCCCTCCCCACCACATCTTCACAGTGGGAGAGCAGGAGACAGCGAAAACATTGATTTGGGATGAAAAGCATGGACGTGAGCTCTCTGCATCTCCCTGCCTCAGTGCAAAGCCAGCCATGACACGTGCTTTTGTCCATCCGTTTATCCATCCAACGATCCTTGCTTTCACACACTCTCTCGTGTCAATCCTTCCGGGCCATCCAGTCCCCCTCTCATCCATCCATCTCTCACTTAGTCATTCGTTCACCCATACCTCCCTCTCGACTTGAGCATCACCCCTCAATCTCTCTGCCAACCCCACTCTCGTATCCCGTCCATCTAACTTGTTCCACCCACCCCCCCCCTTCATCTGTTCGCCCATTTGCGCCCCACCCCACCCATTACCATTTCCCTCATCCCACCTGGAACCAGACGCGGTGCTCCAGGCCTTGTGTCTGGTGTTGTGGGGGACATGAGATGAACGACTCTCTCTCGTAGTTGACCTAGAAAACACTGCGGATCCACTTTTGAAGGGAGCAGTGGAATCGAAGAGAGTCCTGGGGAGATAAGGGAGAAGAGGGGGCTGCAGGGGGATCAACCAAGATACTTAGACGCTGCAGTTTGGGAAGATAGTAATGGAAAGAAAGAGAGAGGGAGGGCTGGTGGAGGACAAGGAAGGCGAGAAATAAGAAAGGGAGGGAGGGAGGGAAGGAAGGAAAAAATACGCGTTGGGTACCTGCTCTGTGCTGGGCCCCGTGCTAGGAGCTTTTGCTAGTCTTATTATTCCAACAACCTTGGAGGCAGTTCCCTGCATTTCAGAGATGAGGACCTGGGACTCAGGGCATGTGTTCCACATGAATAAAACATGAAGAGCAGGGTGAGATTGAACATGCCTGCTAACACAGAGCATCAGAATGAGAGCCTGAAGCAAACAGGTCCGGGACAAGTGGAAAGCAGGCCGTGTGACAGCTGACTTCCAGACCTCAATGCCTGAAGTGTGTTTGGATAGGAACACACGGTCGCTCCTACGGTGATCAGAGGGAAGGAGGTTGGGGAGAGGGGGGGTGCGCACTGCTGCTGGAGTCTGATGCCTGACTATACCTGTTTGATGTGGAGCTGGAGCATCCCTTGGTGGCTGGGCCGGATCCAGCGTCCTTCTGGAAGATTCCTGGCCCTGGAGTCTCTCTGCCTGGATGCACCAAGCAGCTTAGGCAGAGCTACAGGCATTCACACACTAGCCCAACATCCAGCTTTGCTTTGCGTGTCTGGTCCAAGCTCTCCTCCCGAGGCGTTGGGGGCTCTGGATCCCCAGCGTGGCCCCAGGGAGGAGAACTCAGCTTCACCCCCGTCTGTTAGGGCTTCAGCCAGGGGTCCACGAGCCCAGCCCTAGGCCCCTCTGGTGCCCAGGAGTTCAGTTTCCTGCTGACATATTGCTCCCGGCACTTTCTGGATCCATACCCAGTTCGCGTTGTTTGAGGCCACTAAATTGTTCCCTGGCCACCCGGTGAACTGTAAGTGTTGACAACCACCGTCCCAAGGCTGGAGGACTTCCAGATGGTTAGGTGGGTGGCCCAAGCAACCACGGGCTCTGTGGACAACTCGGGGAGAGGGCTCTGGGTGGGGTCAAGTGTCTCTGCAGTTGACCAGACGGAGCGTTTCTGGAAACAGCTGCGGAGCTTGTGGAGTGGGGGATAGGATGGCGGCCGGGTGAGGGGGATGCAATAGAGAGATTCTAGAATTACACAGATCTCATTCACATGAGCCCCGCTGTCTCCTCTAAACTTGCGGGTCTTCTATTTTCTGAAGTCAGTCTGTCTGCCTGTTGAGATACTATTTGGCTTTGGCTTTGCCTACCTTGCAGAGTAGAGTTTAGGGGAATGGAATGCAGGCGCCCGAGTGCTAGAACTGGGTCCCGTGGCCCCTGAGGGGCTGGGAAGAGGGGATGTGTGCGGAGAGAGGCTGCCCGAGGCCCTGGTTACCTCAGCCGTCCTTCCTCCCCTGCCTTCTCCCTCAGCATGACCAGGCCACCCCCCTGCCAGCTCAGCTGTCCTCCTTGCTCACCACGTAATCCCTGCCAGGAAGAGAGGGGGGAAACATGAGCCAGCCTTCTCCCACTGCATCCTGCCTGTCCTCCTTCCAGCAGGACAGATGAAGGGAGGGGGCCGGGGACAGGGAAGGGCAGGCCCCGGAGGAAGCTCCCAGGCTCAGTGGCCTCCGAGATGCATGAAAACCACAGAATTGAAGCGTTCCCTCTGAGCCCACGTGGCGGGGACCGTTCTCGGCTCCTTGGGCATTTGGACACCTGCCAGGCCAGTTCCATCCAGCAGAGCCTCTCCTGCCTCCACTGGGCTCTGCCTTCCCCTTCACTTCCCTGGGTGTGGGGTGGGGGAGTCCTGCTGGCTGTTTTTATTTCATCCCACAAAGGTCACTTACGAGGGAGCTCCCATCCCAGCACTGCCAGGCAAGTGGGAGCCTCAGTCTTCTGATCTGTAACCTGGCCGCAGTCATGCCCACAGCTCAGGGTAGAAGACAAAGTGAGGGGGTGCAGGGCGCGGCCCAGCATGTGGCTGGCCCCGGGCGGTGCCTGTTCTGAAATGGGGCCAGTCCTATCCCGAACGTGGACACGACCGTGGACAGGCAGCCACCCCCTCACCGTTGGGGCATCTCTGGGACACTGGACGGGAGGAGCAAGGGCAGAAACAGCCCCCGGGTGTCATCACGGCGGGGTCTGAGGAATATCGGGAGGCGGCATGTATACTGTGAGCTTGTGTGCGGGAGCGCAGCTCTCAAGATGGTGCTGTCCATCCGTGCCCTCCTCGAGTGCCTGCCTCTGCCTGCAGCATGGGTTCTCTTAAAGCAGTCCAGGGGTGTGTGCAGGTGTGTAATGAGACCACTCGGGGTCCCCCGCTGGTGCACCAAGCGTGGAAGCCTCATGTCACCTCTCTGGGCCTTCCTTTCTCGTCCGAACAAGGGGTGTGTTGATTCCTGCTTGATGCAGCTGCTCTGAATTCAGCAGCTGCTCTCCTGCACGGCCCACAGGAAATGGGGATCCTGTGACGCCCGTCCCCTCTCCCCCACCCAGGGCAGAGGCTTGCCCCAGGTTGCCTTGGGGTCTGCTCTGTGGAAGAAGGGAGAGGAGTGGCCAGAACACAGCATGGGCAACGGGAGCAGGGAGCCCCGGCTTCTCGCCAGACGCTGGCCCTCTCTGCAGACTGAGGGGCTGGGCTGGCCTAAGGCCCACAGCTCTAGGCCACTGCGGGTCCCACACTTCTGGTCTGGCAGAAACCAGGCAGGGGGCGTTAGGACTCTTCTGCCAGTCTGGCTTCTTCTTCCCTGCGTCCTGGTATGAAAGGGGGACCGGGGTGAAGGCCTTGACCATGCCTCTCAGGGAGAGACGTCAGGGCTGGCCTGTGTCTGTGGAGGACCCCCAGCTCCTGGGGATAAGCTTGTTGGGTGCAGGTTTCCCCCCCCCCCCCCCCCC
>CM053603.1:75190584-75228835 GCA_028646535.1 Procyon lotor
CCACGGAGGGAGGAGCCTGTGATGACATGTGCCTCTGGCCAAGGCCTGACAGCTATCTGTTTCCAGCAAGTAGCCTGGAGGTGTCTAGGGACAGAGAAGACGGAGAAGACGAGGAAAGGAATACAAAGAGAAACCGGGGATACGGAGAGACAGAGACAGGGACAGAGATGGAGGGACCGAGAGAGGAGAAAAGAGAGAGAGAAAGAGGCAGACAGAGAAATAGCAGGATCAAGAGACAAGAGACAAAGAGAGACAGAAGAAGAGAACAAGAGGAACAGAGGAGCAAAGAGAGTGATCAAAAGAGAGAAAGAGATGGGGGGGACACATGGAAGTAGAGAGACAGAGGAAGATGGACATGGAGAGAGACACAGTCAGAGAGAGAGAGAGAGAGTGATTCCTGGAGGTGGTAGATACAGAGGGGGCGTGTGCTAGTGTAGCCGGGGTGGCAGGGGGAGATGGACAAGGCTACTTCTTCTGGTCAGGCTCCCGGTGGAAGGAGAGCCCTCGTAAGCCAAGGCCCTTTCAGCCTCAGCACACTGAGAAGAAAGAAGTCACACTTGACCCTAGGCTCCTGGGTCTGGGGTCCTGCTGCTGGTTCTTGGGGGCTAATGGGCAGCAGAATTGCTGGGGAGTAGATTCAAGTTCAGGTGCCAGGCGCATCCCCAGAGTCTGATTGGCTGGTCAGAAGGAGGCCAGGAATCTGCATTTCCATCAGGCTCCCCAGGAAACCCTAGTGTAGGGTCACAGCAATTACAGTCAGAGCTGCACCAGGAGGAGCCGGGAATGGGTCCCCCTATCCCGTCCCCGCCTCTCTCCGCTGTGGGTCCTGGATGGGCAAGGGCAAGAGCTCTGAGGGAACTTTCTCCACAGTCCTGGAGGCTTCCCACACCCCTTGGCTCGCCAGCCAGTGCCCCAGGAAGGTTTGGGGCCCTCTGTCTACCCGGGGTTGGGCAGATGGGGAAGAACCTTGGAGGTCACGATTCAGCCCCAACCACTGTGCAGTTGAGGAAGCTCAGCGCCTGGGCCAAGACCATGCAGACAAGATGGTGCATTAATTTATCTAACTCCGGCTGTGGCCCGCATTCTGTGCTAAATATTATTTCCATTTGTTGCTCAAACAGGAGAAAGGTCCTCACTGTCTCCACCTTAGAGGTGAGGAAATGAGGCCCAGAGATGACGAGTGACCTACCCGAGGGCACACAGCTAGTAAATGGCAGAGCCTGGACCGGCCTCCATGTCCGTCTTATCCTAACAGCCATGCTCGATTCCCAGCTTCTCCCCTATTTCTATTAATGGCCCTGCTGGCCCTCAGGCTGAGATCCCAAACGCAGCTATCTTAGTTCCTCCGCGTCCTCATCCAATCAGTGTCCCAGGCCTGCCAGTGCCAGCTCACTGCGGTTGTGGCAGACGCTACCTTCCCACTGTAATAGCTCATCCCAGGTCAGCCTTCATATCTCTAGCGAAGGCCCAGGCAGTACTCTTCAAACTCATCCCCCCTCCTACCCCGAACCCCAAACTTCTTACCTATACCCCTGGAAGTGAGGAGGAGGGTTTTAGGTAGCCGTCTTTCCAGATAGTTCTAGAAAACAGAGCCCGGGGCAGATTCTCGGGCTAACACTATCTGAGAGGGGGTGGGCTGGGCCATAATCCCAGGGCAGCAGGAGGCAGGGGGGATGGCTTCGAGGCAGCGAGAAGGGGAAGGAACGTTCAGGAAGCTGTGCCACTCAACTGGCCACGGTCTCAGAAAGCAGAGCCCTTTTCTTCAGGCACACGGGGTGTTTCCAGAAAAAATGAGTCGGGTGTCATTCCTTGAAATGGTGTATTTTGGCAGCTCACAGAACCAAGGAAAGAGTTTACTTACTCTTGCCGATTTATTACAAAGGATATTTTAAAGACTAGGGATGAACGGCCAGGTGAAGCGACCTAGAGGGTGAGGACCCGAAGGGTCCCAAGTGCGGGAGCTTCTGTCTCTGTTGAGTTGGGGTGCACCACCCTCAGGGCACATAGAAGTACTCACCCATCTGGAGGCTCTCTGAGCTCTGTGCTTCTGGGCTTTTTATGGCGGTTTCCTCACACAGTCATGACGAAATTATGAACCCATTTCCTTGCTTCAGTGCCCTTCTCTGGAGGATGGTGGTTGGGGCTTAAGCCTGTGATCATGGCTTGGATTTTCTGGTGACCCACTCCCATCCAGGAGGCCTCCAAGAGTCATCTCCTCTGAGCCTCCCATCACCCAAGAAATTACAAGGGTTTTAGGAGCTCTGTGTTGGGAACTGGGCTCAGAGACCAAATATTAGCAGACACTGGAGGCAGGAATTAATATATATATTTTGGCATTTCGCAACTCGGCAGTATGAAAAACCAATTGGGACAGCCATGGGTCTGCTTCACAGGCATATCTGCCTAGGGACACATCCTGGGAGGGGACTCCTTGGCTCCAAATGAGGCAGCTGGCAAACCTTGTGCTCCAGCCACCGAGGGAGGACTTGTGGGGAGCCACCACACATCAGCTCCCAGGCTTCTGCTCAGACCCTCCCGACGAAAGTGCCAAGAGCTGGAAATGGGGCCCTCCAGGGTGTGCTCAGGGGCTGCATTGTGGGGCTGCCCTGGTAGGAGGAGCTTGGGGCCTATAAAATGTGCAAATCCAAGTCTGCACTTTGCGAACTCCTGGTGTGCTCTGACATGCTGCTTCTCGTGTGACCCTGGCCATGGTCATGGATGGAGGAAGCCATGAAGCCCATGACCGTGGGTCTCCCCGTCTACGCAGCTGTCCACCGCAGTGTGAGGAAGAAGGTGAGGACTGAGAAAGGCTGACCTGGTGTGAGCCAATAAAGAGGGGAGCTGCCAGGTGGCCCTTGGCCCCCAGGAGCTAGGTCCACCCAGAGCAGGGAGGACAAATAGGAGGTGGCACTATGAGCTCACTGCGGCCTTGATCTTCAAGACAAGGAGCTGCTTTTAGCAAAGTGGGGCTTCCCAACTTCTGAATGGCTTTCTGTCCAAGTGGTATCCAGTTAACCCCCATGACAAAATCATTTCTGTTTCTTCTCTTTACTGAACTCAACTGCTCTTCAGGTAGACTTCCAAGTACTCACATCTTACAGATTTCCAGAGGTGAGGGCACTTTCTACTTTTCCCTTGCATTGGTTCCTTCTTAATAAAGCACATTGTATCGCTACATTTATATCAAGAGGCCACCACCCCTGCTACCATCACCATCTTCCCCTCTACTTCCACCACCATCACCATCTCCACCACCATCACCATCACCCCCCCCACCACTATCACCATCTCCCTCACCATCACCATCACCCCCCCACCACCATCACCACCTCCTCCCACCACCACCTGGACTACCACCATCGTCAATGCTACCTTCGCCTCTACCACCAATACCACCAACACCATTTCCATCACCTCTACCCCCTTCACTCTCACACTCACACCCAAAAGAATTTCTCTTACATCTCGCAGACCCTCAATCTTTGAAGTTGCAGGTAATGAAAGAGGCAGACCCTGCAGTAGGCAGAGGAACACAGACCATGGATTTGGAGGAATAGCCCTTTTCCTCCTCTTCAGGAGCCTCTTCTTGGGGGTTCTGGTCAGACACTGTGCTGGGGTGATGTCCTGGCTTCTCCTCCTATCCACTCCTCCAGCCCTGGTGCTTGTCACCCACATAACGCAAGGATCTGGCAGTGCAGGAATGACCAGTGGCTCTTGGGCCCCACTTTCTGGATGGTTTACCTGGAATGGATGTACTAGGCTGCTGACAGTTGCTATCTGCCCTGATTGATCAGCTCCTGTGTGGTGTGGATCAGTAAGCATTTTGCATAACACCGATGCTGCCCCAGGCTAACTGTGCCTCAGTTCTTGTTACTTACTGATTAGGCTGATGGTGACTTCAGTCACGGTAAAACTCTTTAGTCATTGTTTCATCATTCATGTCTGGAGGACTGAAATGCCTGGGTAATTGGGTCAAAGATCTTAAGTAGAAATAGTGCCAGTGCATGTTAAAAAGATGGAATTTAGAGACTGAAAAATAATTTCTGAGCACAAGAAAAGGTTTTTATCTATTACCAACTACATAATTTTTGAGACTCCACGAGCTATTTTCACAAATAGTTTTGCAAGTTATTTGTCTCCAATATGAACACACTCCTCTCAAAGCCACACATAGCCTCTCACCAGGGGTCTGGAGCAGGGGGAAATGGGGAGTAGCTGCTAGTAGGTGCAGGTTTTTGGTGGTGGTGGGGTGATGGAAATGTTCTGGAATCAGACAGAGGTGAGAGTTGCACAACCTGGTCAATATACTTAAAATAATCATAAAGTGCAATTGTACATTTTAAAAGGGTGAATTTTATAAGTGAATTATATCTTTTTAAAAAGAAGAATAAAAAAAGGTGCATCTGTTTGAGAATGGGGTCGACAGAGAGGAATCTGAGGACAGGAGACAGAGGGAGTGAAGCCAGATCCTGTGATCCCGCTTGAGCCCCTAGATCGGGCTGTGCCAGAAGTCAGACTACCTTGGAATGTTGCGGTTACGTGAGCCAACAGATTCTCCGTTTCTTAGGTCAGAGTAGATCAGGTTTTCTGTCACTTACCCCCAAAGGTTCCCAGGCTGGCATTCATGCCCTCTGACCTCCCGAGGGCTGGACCTTTCAGGCAGCACTTTTTCCTCCCGTCCTCCATCTCTGTCCCCATTGGTCCGAGTTCACACTTCTCCCATTTAAAAATTAGTCCTCCCCTGATTCTACTTCATACCCTTTTCTCTTCCCCATTTCACTCACATCTCCCAGAGGATGGTCCACACGTGCTAGGCCACTTCCTAGCCACCCCTTCCCCTCTTCATGCTCTGCCTGGGTCACTGCCCACCTCCCATGGGCACTCTACTGCCCCCCTGTGGCCAAGCCTTGCCACGTCCTGTCCCTCCTCTGGCTTCCTGGAGGTCCCTTCACTGTCTCCTCATCCCTGGACACTTGCGCCTCCCCTGACTCTGGGCTAGGCCTCTGCTCTGATCTTCTGCTCCTTCTCCCTGGGCTACTGCCTCCATGCTCCATGCTCGGGATTAAGAACTGGACCCCCTACCAGCATGGCGGACTCTTCCTCCTCTGGCTCCCCTTCTCCTTCTCTTTCTGAGGCACCCTCATGGACCAAACACCCTCTTTCCCTCTTCATATAGTCACCCGGTCACCTCATGCCATGCATGTCTTTCGTAAGTATTCCTGTTGTCCTTGCTCTCTCTGCATCCCCATCTCTACGGCCCCTGGTCCCATCTGCTCATGGCTCACTTTCCATTCTCCCTGCTAGTGTTCTCCCTTCCATTTCCACCTCTTGCTGGGCTCAGGTTTAAACCGCAAATCTAAGTACACTACTCCCTGCTCAGACCCAAATGGGATCGAGTCCAAGGCCTTGGCAGGGCACCTGAGCCACCCCAGAGCCCAGATGTATCCTTTGTCATCTCTACTTAGGCATAGACTCCTCCAACCCAGAACTGCTGGTTTGTTGCCATGGGGACCGCATTGCCCCACCTCTCTCTGCATGTGGTGAGTCCTACCTTTAGCCCCCTCCCGAGATATTCCTACTCCTTAAGACTGGACCAGGTGACGCCTTCTTGGGGATGCTTTTCTGACTTGTCATCCCATGTCGGTCTTCCCTCCACTTCCACTCAGGCCGGTTCATGTGCTCTTTCTGGTTTCTATAAGGTGTTGGGCTTATCTCTGAGAGACTGTTGATAAATTGTTTCAATGGTTTCACATCTATGCATACTGTGTGCTTCTGGAGGACGAGGCTGTGTGCCTAGCATAGTGCCAAGCACATTCCAACTGCTTAGTCGATGATTAATGAAGGAACAGGGTGAACTGGCCACTCACCGTGGCCCAGCCACCTCTCTAAGACCTCTTCATATATGACTCACTTATACCCCACAACAGCCTATGGCAGTGGGCGCCATAATGGTTCCCATTATATAGGTGAGGACCCTGAAGCACAGTGAGGCTAAGAACCTTGTCCAGAGATGAGTGGCTGGATTCAAACCCAGCCCTAGGGCCTGGCCAGGACCCACCACTCTGGGTTGCTTCTACAGATCCGCCCACACCCATCACGGAATTCCGCCCTGTGTCACCTCCCCAGGGAATGCCAGTGCCTGGTCATGGCCACTGTATTGCTGGGGACTCAGCTCAGATCCCGCCTCTCCCTCAGCAGGAGCAGTTCCCTGACCCCGCAGGGGTCACCCCTTTACATGTACCATTCATTGGAACAAAGCACAACACCCACCCACCCCCCAGAACTCATTCATGTCCCAGGACAAGTATAACCGGTGACATGCGGGCCCCTGAGACACCGGCTCTTAAGAAACACCACCGATGATAGTCATGCTTTTGGAGAAGTCCTCTTTTGGTGGGGGACATGTTACTTTACTTGAAAGGAAAAAGAAACCTGAGTTTTAATAACTTTCCCTTATTTGGCATAATTATAGTTCACAGTTCACAGGAGACTGCCCTTAATTTGCTTTATATCATTTGCTCTCCCCTGCTTCCCCGTGAAGTGTTCAGGACAGGTTTGCCCCATCGTAGACAACTGCGTGTCAGCAACATTGAGTCACCTGCCCGAGGCTCATTAGGACCAGGTTTGGTTCGTTCGAAGCCTGCACTTGCTCCTTGCTTGACGGAAGCATCTAACCGCTCTCTGGCCACATGGTGACCCGCCGTAGAAAGTGGCTCAGCGGTGACGGAGGAAGGCCTGCCCTCAGGTGTCTCAGCACAGCCGGGGGCCTCTCCCTGTGGATTAGAACCACAATACATGAATTTGTGCGTGTGTATTGGGGGGGAGAGCACAACTGAGCCCACAGCAATGTGTATGTTCTTAAAAGAGAAAAATGTAACTATTTTGTTGAAACAAGAGCCCAGCAGGGAGCCCTTGCGGTATGGGAGTATCGGTCAGCATGTTTTGAAGTCCTGACCTCTAGTGCCTCAGAATGTGACTGTATTTGAGATAAGGCCTTTAAAAGAGGTAATTAAGGGAAAATGAGGCCATTATGGTGGCCCTAATCCAGTGAGACTGTGGCCTCTTCTTATAAGGTGCACCACAAGGTGCACATCTGGACAAAGGGCCGTGGGAGGAGGAAAGGCACCCCCCTCCTCTCCACCCCCCTTGCCCCCCCTCCGGAAGCTCAGGAGAAACCCACCCCATGGACACCGTGATCTCAGACTTCCGGCCCCTGGAGCTGGGGGACGATAAACGTGGGTCGTGTCAGCGCCCAGCCTGTGGCCACTGTTAGGGCAGCCACAGCAGATGAAGACATAGATACATTTTAAAGCTCTGTGCGACCATCTATTCGTGTTGGTTTTCGATAGTCCTAGCCTTGTCGGTGCTGGAAGTTTCCCGAAACACGGGCCATGGAGGAACAGGCTGTGTGAGGAACCTCGAGGAGCAGTCCTGCGAAGCCACCGTCTGAGGAGGCTGTGAGGGCAGCAACGTGGGATGAGGCAAGGATTCTGGACCCTTGCGAGCAGGTCCTGCCGGGCCGCTTCCCCCCTGCCCCCGAGAGCTCGGGGCTGACAAGAAGACTTTCCCGAGCAGGTGGAGGCCTACGACCAAGTCCCCCTCCAGCTCAGCATGGCCATCATTTCCTGGCAGGAGAGGATAGAGAATTTCTGGCTTAGTGGGGTTATGACTCCCTCCCAGTTTCAGACTGGGAGGGTCCAAAGCCCCCCACCAGTCTCTTTCCAGTAAAAGGCTTGAACACAAAAGGCCCTTTGGTTTCCTGGCAGGACTGGAGCTGGTGGCCGGGCGAGGAGGCGTCTCTGAGATCTGAAAGAGCCTGGGACCGCCAGCTCACAGAAGAGGCAGCGGGAGCTCTGTGAGCACTTCAGCGCGAGCCTTTGAAACTTTCTGCTATTCAAGTCTGCTTAGAATCTGCTTCTGAAGCCTGCTCTCTTTCAACCCTGGTCTCTTAATTCGTCCCCCTGCCCAGTGGCAGAGCCCGTGGGAGCTTGGCAGGCCAGCGGCACTTGTCAGTGAAGCCCGGGGACAGGTGGCTCTCAGGACCGGAGCCTGGGAACACGCAGGGGTGGGCCTCGGAGTGGAACGAGGCTCAGGATGGGGAGAACTGGACCGAGTGGGGAGGTGGACGCTCTGCAGGCCCAGCTCCTGGGAGGGCCCTTTGATTTTGAGAAGAGAGTCGGGAAAGCAGTCGTAGGAGGCAGTCGCTCAAGGCTGAGGAGTGTGGAATTAGCCTTCTGTGACCATTCAAGGGAGAACATGTCACTTTGTTCCGTGGCACTTTGTGAACTGTGGAGCGAGGGCCTGTTCCCCGCTACTATTGGGGACCAGCTGAGAAATCATGGGTAACAGGAGCCGTGGCCAAGCATAGACGGGAGGCCCAGAAGCCACAGAGGGTCAATTAAGGCAGAGGATCTTAATCTTGGGGTGCACGTGGCCCCAGAGGGCATGGAGAGAGGCTGCGTGGAAGCCACAAGCCTATGGAAATCACGTGCAGAAGTGTGGCTACTTTTCCAGGGAGCACCGCCATGAAGTTATGGCAGGAGATGGCAGAAACTGGGAAGAGGGGATCGGCCAGAACACCGCTTGGAATCTATCCATCCCTGTCAGGGGCAGAGCGACTGGATCCAGGGGCTGACGCTGGCTGTAGGCACAGAAGCATTTCCCAGGAGGAGGAAGGGCATTTAAAGCCATGGAGGCGTGCCATTTATTGGTGTAGCAAGTGCTTTACCTGTACGATCTCAGTTCTCACAGCTGCTCTGTGGGATGTGAGTATCATGACCCCACTTTGCACTGGGAGATACCAGGGCTCAGAGCAGTTAGAAATTTGCCCAAAGTCACCCAGCTAACAAATCTTGCAAGAGTAACAGCCCAGTTCTGCGGGCCCTTGGCCCGTTCTCATTTTGCTCCACGTGGTATTTGGAGGGTTTACACCTCCAAATGGGCCAGCCCACTTTATTCTGCACCCAGCGAGCAGCCCTTTGGGGGCCCAGAAGGTGAGGCTTCTGAGAGGGAATTCTCTACTTGATAGCAGGGACTGGGAACCTGGTGTAATCCGTTTCCTATTACTCTCAATAAATGGTCTTTCTGAGTCATCAATTGTTTCATTTGAGAGCAGGTTAGGAGAATTGGTTCCCAAATCCTGTTACTTCTGGGTGCCCCAGGGAATTGAAGTCTGGGGTCAGCTGGTCACTCTGGGTATCTTTCAGCCTAAACAGACATAATTGAGAAATGAGCATGCAATTGGCTTGGAAGCAGTTCGCACTGGTACCAAGAGGAGCAAATTTACACCACGAGCTACAAATCATCATTAACTGGACAGCCTAGGCCCTGCGAGCCAGTAGCAAAGGCTCCAAGCAGAAGGAATTTGGTGGGGACTTAGGAGGGAGCAGAAATGGCAGGAAAGGGAGCAGGCCATGTGCTTTGTTCCTTCTGAGTTGTTGCTTTTATGTCTCTAGAACACCATTGATAGTAAGTATTTACTGGTAACCTACAGGATGTGAATTATTTCTGAGTACTTCATACTTTTAACCTGTTTGTTCCTACTCCCATTGAAGCCACCGCCTGTTGGCACTGAGGAGTCCCTCTGGGATAAATAACCATGGTGAAGATGAGAGCAAACACTCATACGGAGCTTACTATATGCCGGGCACTGTTCTGGGATGTTCCTCATTCAGGACTCACAGGGACCCTCGGAGGAAGGTGCTATGACCATCTTATCTTATAGATGAGGAAACTGAGGCCCCACGAGATGGAGTGATGGGCCAAAGTTGCACAAGTAGGCAGGATTAGGAGAAGGGACGGGAGCCTATGGGCTGGCATCTGACTTGGCACCCAGGTGACAGAGAGACACTGAAGGGCTTGGGAAGGAAATTTCCACGGACAAAACAAAAACTACAGTTTTGTTTTTAAACCTGTCTGAGGATTATTAAACTGTTACCTGTACCCCATCTCTGAAAGGCCCAATGGGATAGTTGAGCTGCAGCCCCACCTGGGAATTCCTCAGAAGAAGGGGCGTGGGAGGGGTAGGGGTGGTGGCAGTTTTCAGGCACCGGAACCTAGCAGGTGCCACAGCCACACCACGTGGTTCTACGCTTTGCGAGAGGAAAGAGGCCTTGCGTGGTTTTCATCATCTGACATTTGATTTAAACTTTTTCCAGTTTTATTTTAATGTTTTGAATCCACTCTCTTGAAGAAAATAGTTTTGTATCTAATTCTGAGTGTGAAGGTTGCTAAGAGACTATTCATAGAAGTCCACAGTTTCAGAGCTGGAAGGAACTTGCGAGAAAGGGCCCAATGCCCTCATTTTCCCGATGAAGGCATGTGGATAGGACCCTGATCAAGGTCAGGCAGCAAGCAATTAATGACATTAGGAATAACCTGGCTTTTATATAGGACTGAGAATTAAATAATAAGAGAGAAGGAAAAATCACTCTCTTCTAAGGTTGAAATTTGTTATCAACCCAAACTCCATCCCTTACAAGTGCTAGAAAAACCCACTGAAGGGATAATGCACCTTTAGAGAATATATCATTTGCGTGTGTCTGTGAAAAGGCCCGGTCACTGGCTTTAGACATGGTGTTCGAATGATGGCAAGCCCCTTTATAGGCCTAGCAGAGGAGGAACCCTCTTCTCCACATCCCACCACCATCGGCTCCATCTCGTTAGCTCAGTTTGACCAGCTGGGGTCACCTGCCCACACCAGAAGCAATTACCCTCGGCCGGGAGAGGCAGTGCTCTCGTGGGCTGGACCTGAGCCCCACGCCCAGCCTTGGACCCCGTGTGGGGTCCCACCCACTGCAAACCAGCTTGCCTCAGGGCAAGATGGGGTGCTGTTAGCAGACCCAGGAGGGAGTGAGGCAGGCACCACAACAGATGGGCACTCTAAGGGTTCCTGAGAGCAAGTTGCTGGAAGACGCTTTTCGTTCTCATTTGGCTTTTGCCATGGAAGGAAAAGTCGTGTTGACTGAGGCCTCGAGAATATTTAAGAACATCTTCTCTTGGACTGGGAGAAAAGGAAAAGGATCTCTCTCATGTGTATCAGGGCCTGAAAGGAAGCCTCTGGCAGATGGTACAAGCAGCCTATGAAGCCTGTAGTTTCAGACTTGCTCACAGACCCTAGGAAGGTGCCCACATCCTGGGGATATGAGGTCATAGGCTGGTTCGTGACCATGGCAGCTGATTTCGTGTCCCTTCGGTGTCCTCTCCCACGAGGCTCACTGTCCTCCCCTTCTCCCATGCTTCTTCCCTGAAAAAATGAGGAGTCAGCTCTTTGGGGCTGATTGTGTGATTCTGGCTACACAAAACCTCTCTCCACTTGGACTTTGCCTCTCCCTCGGGGGCTGGGGCTCGAGTCTTCTCCTTCTTCCATCTTTTCCCATGATTCTCTGGTCAAATAATTCCATGTGGGGAAATGTCTTTGTAGCTTAAGCTCGGGCCCCATCATGAATCTTTTACCTTCTTCCACGACCTCCTTTGCCTTGCTAACTCAAGAAAGTCCCTCCCCTTCCATTATCTCCAGACATAACTCCTCCTGCACAGGGATGCTTTCCCACGGTAGAAAATTCCCTCCAATCTGGCAAAGGAGTGGAGTTTACCATCCTACAAAGCAGGGGTCTGGAGGTGGGACAGAGCGTCATGGAACAGGGAGGCCCAGGCTTGGGTTCCCCAGGATCTCTCTGCTCTGCTCTCCTCCGTTACCGCTTGTTCTTGGCGGCCTCACTGGTGCCGGCAAGATGCCCTCCTACAGCAACTGGGACGCTGTGCTCTGTTGTCGTCCGGCAAGAAGCCCTCTCTTCCACCCACAGGAGGAAAGAATGTTCCTTCAGCCCACGGGACCAACTCAGGTCTTACATCCCTCCCTGGACCCGTGACAGTCACCAGAGGGATGCCAGGTGCTGATTGGATTCCTGAGCCCGGCACTGGTAAGAGGTGTGCTCATCTTGCTGGCTCCCCTCATCAGGACCTTCCCTGGAGCTGGGGCTGGTCCAGGGGCCTTGGTGTCAGGTGGCCGGAGTGGAGGAGGAAAGGATTGAATGCTGGGTGGACATTATATCCTGTCTAACTGGGCTGTCTGTGTTTACTGTGTTCTAACATAAAGGTATTTTCGCTAAAAGACGTGGTACTGCTGACATCATATGGTTTAAACAGACTTTTATGGATTTAAACTTAGAGCCTAAAGGTCACGGATAAAATTGTTTGCATGGAGAAAATGCACGACCTCATGACAAAACGTCTTATTTAGAAATGCATTCATACCAATCGAAGCTAAGTTAAGTTGAAGCAATGATTAGAATAATTAGGACTTTGGGGAAGTGTGGTCCCTCGGACCTCTGACAGGGCTTGTTTGACCCACGCCATCTGAGTGAGCACGCATACACAGACACACACACCAAGGCTCCTCTCTGGGATGGTCACCATATGCCTCTAATGAGGGTTCTCATCGGCTTTTATCCTTTACCCTTCGCCCCCAGGGTCTGGGCAAGGACGTGTGTTCCGTGGCTTTCTGTGTATGGATAGGAGTCTGTATTTGGAAGAAGATACCTTGGGATCTCATCTCTGTGTACTCATCTTTAGCGCTTTCTGAAGAACGTTCTGATTTGGGGGCAGGAAGACGATTTGGGCGATAAGAAGCCGTCGATGCCATCCTCTGTCTTAGCTGGTGCTTTTTTGTCTCTTTTGGGCTGGAATCCTGAACCCAGTGATTTATTTCTCTCCCACCTGTCTACCAGCAGAGTTACCAGGGCTGGGGGACACAACCCAGACATCCTGCAGAGGACACAGTGGGTAAGACATGAGCCTGTCAGACCGCTTCCGGTTCTGGCTGAATGCGCTTATGTGTCCTCGCGCTTAAAGTGGGGACCCTGCTCCAGTGATATATTCGGGGGCCATATATTGAGGGTTTACTCTGTACCAGGCTCTGGGCTACCGGTCTTATCGACACCACTTCCTCTCATTCTCAAAAGCCACATGAGGCAGGTACCGTCAGCCGGGTTTTATAGACAAGGAAACTGAGGCTCCAGGAGGTTAATTGACTGGCTGAAGGTCAAACCGTCAGCCTGCAGCAGAGCTGAGGTTCAGGGCTGCTCCACATGACTCTGGTGTCTCTGCTTCTATCAGTCACTCTGTGCACAGGGCTGAGGAGAGGAAGAACTGGGAAACAGCTCGGGAAGGACCCAGGCCAGCGCTAAGCACCACGGGCCGCTCAGCCAACGGTGCTGGTTGCCGCTGCCGTTGTTATGAAAAGCAAAGGTCCTGGATAATCCCCAAACTGACAGCCGGCCCTGCAGAATCTCGAGCTGGCCATGGTCTCCCTGAAAACTTGTTTATTGGCCTTGTGGTTGTCTGAAGAAAGAGTTGTCTGTCCTCTCTCAATTGCTCGGGCCCTCAGAAGGTAGGCTCGAGTTACCGAGCACATACACCTGTTGTCCCAGGCTGGGAGGGGTTGGGGAGCTCAGGCGACCAGACACACATCTGACCTGGGCTGGGGTCAGCAGCGTCCTGGGCAGGCCGACGTGCCGGCTGGCCAAGGGCCTTCCAGTAGGGGTTTCAGGGGGCTCCCGTGGCCAGAGGCCCGCCAGTCACCCTGGTACCCCACCGTTCACCCTGACATAGCGCAGGCCCCTCCTGGAGGCAGCCCCACCTCGGCAAGGCTAAGGGCAGCTCCTAACCGAGGGAAAGGTCAGAAAAAGGCTAGTAAGGGCGGCTACGCTCTCAGCCAGTGCTAGCAAGTCCTGCTAGTAGGAAAAGCTGGGCTCAGGGCTCTCGGTTCCCTGTCTCCTGGGGGGTCTTACCGCACACCTGCCGAGCCAGGCGCTCTCATGGGCGGCACTGCAGGGCTGGGGAAACAGGCTAACGAGGTGGGGTAACTGGCCCGACCGCACCCAGCAGGCACAGAATGACTTGCACGAGGCATATCCAGCGTGGAATTTCATTCTCTTAACTGCGAGGCCTTAGCATCTCCCGCAAAGCAAAGGATTGGGGTGGGGTCATCTTAGTCTCCTTCCCTTCGGTAATCTTTGGCATAATGACAAAGCTGAGAAAAGTGTCATCCGTGTGCCGGACGCCGTGCGGGTACTGTCCTCATCACCAAGCCTTGCAACAGTAATGCAAACTACAGCTCAGAGAGGTCAGGTGACTTGCCCCAGGTCACACAGCTCTTTCTGCTTTCATGGAAGCAACTTTGGTCACTCAGGAAGAATGTACTGTGGAAAAGTTCCCTAAGTGCACCGGGACACACATCTCCTGATTCCCACCAAGTGTACCTCCATCTTCGTCGGCTTTCTCCAAGGCCGCTGGCTCTTCTTACCGCTCCGTGTGCTCCTTTGGGAGAAACTCTAACTTAGCTCAGCTGAGCCTGTGGCAGGTCCAGGGAGGGGAGGGCGAGCCTGGACGAATGTGCTGCTTGTCATCCCGGGCCCCCAGGAAGCAGGGCGGTGGCACCCTCCTCCTTATTGCCATAGGGGATCCCCCCAGTGTGTGTCTCCACTGGAAACGAATCCTGACCCTGTGGGGCTGGGGTCAGGAATGGGAGGCTGTGGGAAGTAGGCGGTTCACACGGGAGCTGTTGCAAGAGTCGGAACCGCACTCGACCTCACCTGACTTTTTAAAAGCCACCTGATTGGAAGCACATGGGGGTAGGGCCTCGCAACAGACAGAAATCCAGCCTCCCTGGGTGCCACAGGAGGATGGGGAGCTGCTTCCTCGGGGTGCAGCTCTCAGGATGGGCCAGCCCCCGGCCACAGCCTGCCCTCACGGGCCTGTGTGTAAGTCACTGGATTTCAGATTTCTGTTGCCAAACACAGTTCCTAAACAATGCAAGGTGTTGTTTGTTTTCTTCATTGGCTAGAAAGATTCTTTATATAAAATGGCAAGGAGCAGAAAGCAATGGGCTCACTTCTGGCTGGCTTACAGCTGCACTTGGGGTTCAGACATTGCCCCAAGGCAAGAGCCTCTGCGGAGAAATGATTCGTCCTCTCTGCCCACAGTCACCAGGCTCTTCTCTGTAGATCTGAGAGAACTGGAGCGAAGGGGATCCTGGGAGAGGGCTGTCTTCGGGCAGCAGTCTGGAGGTGCTTTCGCTTTGCCCACGCAGACACGGCCTGATTTCCCAGGGACCGGAGGTGAGTCCACAGGCCGCCCCCTCCTGGTGGTGGGTCAGAAGCAGCCCCCGCTGAGGGCCACTGGCTCTGCAGTTACCAGAGCTAGGGGATGGGGGATGCTCAGGGCTCTGGGTGCTGGGAGGAAGGCAATGGCATCCTGAGGAGTGTTGGCAGCCATATTGTGGACATGTGGGCGGCATTCCTTGCCCAGGCCCAGTTGCTAACCTTCTGCATCGGTCCCCTGGCCTCTGGCCCCCACCCCAGAAAGCAAACCCTCCAGCTCCTGGGCACATCCACCATTTTCTGTGAAGGACGGGGCTTGACAGGGCTCCATGCCAATGGCAGGCAGGCGCAGTCACTCTGTGTGCTCTGCGGCATCTGCACGCTGGCCCTCCTGGTCCAGGAGCAGGGTGCAAGCACCATGTAGCGAGTGCTGTCCCCTGCTCCAAGCCATCGGACCAGGATCCTCCTCATCTGGCCACAGAGGACCCCGCTCCTCTTGGCTTACATCCTGCTCAGCAAACACACATCATCTTTCTCCAAACCCCGCCTGAAGTTAAGGAAAACAGCACCCAGATCCCTAAGCAGAAGACAGCTACCCTGCTCCTCTCGCTTCTCCCTTCTTTCCACCCCAACAAACATTTCCTGAGCACCGGTCTGGGCCTGGACCTGTGCTGGGGCTGAGGGACGGAGATGTGTGGCTGCCCTCCAGGGCTGCAGGCTCCGACAGGAGCCAAACGCACAAGTTAGCTACCATGCTGCCACGACATTCTCCCACAGAACCTTCGTCCAGGACTCATTCTTGAGTGTGGGCTCACCTTACTCCTCTTCTGAGTCTCCAGGCCCTGTGTCCATTTCCTTCACCGGGTTCTGCTATCCTGCAACCCGAACAACTCCTTTATCTTATGTGACAATGAGTCCTTCCCAGTGATTGTCGCAGGCAGAGAAGCAAGCATTCACTGCGTGCGTGCGTGCGTGTGTGTGTGTGTGTGTATGTGTGTGTGTGTGCGTGCGTGCATGCCTGCATGCATGTGTGAGTTTCAGGAGTTCTGAAACTGGCTGGACCAGATCGTAGGCTTGGGGGACAGTGATGTGAGGGGGGACCAGGTAGCAGGTTCTTGCCAAGTCGAGTTAGCCAAGCTCCTGACCAGACAGCACAGGGCTCTGAAATCTCAGGCAGCCCCAGGTTAGCCGGCCGTGTCCTGCCTGAGCTGTGGGGGTGGGGAGTGGGAGGCGGGAGAGGCTGGGTGCTCTGTGCTCCAGGTGTCCCTGCAAAGTCAAAAGCCACTAATGGAAATAACCACCGGGGCATGATTTTTCATGCCCTGATTCCAATCACAGACCTGTCATCCAAGAAGAATATTGAAGGGGAAATTCCATTTCCTTTTAAACCAAATGTTCCCCACAGAAGCCAAAGGCTTGTGGGAACAATCCTGATTGGAAAGGCTTGAGCATATATTGTTCTGGCTTCTCGAGTGAGATGTGACAACACTCATCATTTATTGAGAGATGAGTTTACAGAGAGCAGGGGCCTGCCCACACATGGTGGTGACCTTTCTGGCTTCCTTGGACCAGAGACTCAACTCACAGGAGGAGACTGGGGCCCAGCTGGTCTTCATGAGTAGATGGATGTGGGTCCTGGCAGGTGGGACGCTGGGCCCGAGGTACTGCTCAGCAGAGGAGCCACGTTAGGGCCCGCTGGAGCCCCGGAGGGAAAGAAGGGGCTCTTCACCACTCCCCAAGAAACGCGCAGAAGCCAGTGTGCATGCCCTTCTGCTTGTGCAGTTCGTCCATGCACAGGGCATTTATTCACGGGCAGAGAAAGGAAGGTGATAGGCCCTATGGCCTGAGCAGTTGACGCAGGGTCAGGCAGCCAAGGTCCCCTCCCTGGTCTGCCCCATGTAGTCCAAGAACACTGACGGCTCATAGTTTCTTCTGCTTTGAGTGCTTAGAAGAGCTGCACTCAGTGAATCCTCTTAGCCACCAGCATATACAGTCCAACCATGATCTTCCATTTATAGAGAAGCTGAAGTTCAGAGAGGCTGAGTAACTTGCCTCAAGTCACACAGCCAGGAAGGGCTTCCGGGCTTCTCATGACTTCACTGGCCCCCTCCCTCGGCCTCCTGGGATTGCTGTCCTCCCTGTCCCTGTGGGAGAGACAGCCTCCTGGATGGGCCCTTTTACAGATTCATAGGGACTTCCCACATAGGTGAGATCCACCCACAAGGCCACCCTTAGCGTATGGTAATGGCCTGGTGAGATCTGGCCCCACGGGGAGTATGTGAAAGGCAGGCCTGTTGCTGTGGGCAGTATCTTATTTACTCCACAACCATGACTTACTCTTGAATCATGACCTCCTGTCTCCTGCTGCGTGTGCATTCTCCGTCTGGGACAAGACCTGCCCGGGGCAAAAACATGTCCCGTGGTGTCGCCAGCAGCGGTACTGGGTAAGGCCAGCGCCTCCAAAACACCTCAGGGCAGTTGGCTGCAAACGGGTCTGTGCCTATCAGGCTTCAGGACATGGGAGGCGAGGACACGGCCTGGGGGAGTGACCGACGCCCTGTGCTGGGCGGACAGTATGAGGGCCCTGTGTCCAGTTCTGTTTTAAACAGTAACTTTTCGGGTTGCAAACGAGAAGTAGTTTATGCTCATTGTAGAATATTCGAGAAATACAGACAGAATAGGAAAGAATCTTCACCCAGCATGCCGCTGACACGTACTCCCACTGCTCACATTTAAGGGCGTTCCTTCCTGTTTTGGGAGTGAGTCTGTGCATGCACCTGTGTGAGTGTGCAACGCGGGTGTGCTTCTGCATCATACTCGGTATATAACTATGCATCTTGCTTGCTCCCAAATTCCTTACGAAGACAGTGCTTTATGGTTGCGTAATGCTGCATCGCTCCGTGGACAGGACACAAGTGATTTGCCCGCCTTATCGTGTATTCCTCTGTAATAAAGGCCAGCGCTTCAAGGGAAGAGCTGTAAGAGCAACCCTAGGCTACATAGGCCGATCATTTCTTTAGGGTGGATTCCTGGCAGTCCGATCATGGAAATAAAGGCTAGGAACATTGTCAGGGGCTTCGATATCCATTGCCAAGCACCAGCCCACCTCTAAGGGGCTTTGACATAAAAGGACATGTCCAGGGCCAAGTGATTGGCTGATGTGGGTATCTGCTCCCTCGAGGGCTGATTGAGAAGAAGAGAACCCCTTCACTTTGAAAAGGGAGGCGGTGCGAACAGAGAGTGGCTGCCCTGGAATGTTTGAGGGACATCCCGTGAGAAGGGGAGTGAATTCTTACCGTGACTCCATGCAGTGAAAACTAGCCCCATGGAGTAGCATCCTGGCTAAAGACAGGGAGAACTGCAAGAAAAGAAGAGCTTAGTGTCGGCCGGAGGCTTTGCCTTGTGCTGCAGGACGGAACTCATCGCGGGGTGTTTGGGATGGCGGGGCACACGCTGCCTGCTGGGGCAGAGGCCATCCGGCTGTGGGCATGTGCCTTCCTGGAAGTGTTCACAGAGGTGGGGTGTAGACCGTATGGTAGAATGACCTGTTATAAAAGAGGCTGTGTGGGGGGCCGTGCCTGGAGGGCACAGTCGGTTAAGTATCCAACTCTTGGTTTTGGCTCAGGTCGTGATCTCGGGGTCTTGATTGAGATCGAGCTCTGCCTTGGGCTCGCCACTCAGTGCGGAGTCTGCTTAAGATTCTCCCTCACCCTCTCCTCACCCTTCAAATAAATAAATAAAATCTTAAAAAAGGGGTGGAGTGGGGGAGAGGAGAGAGCTCCAGGGGGCTAAACCTTAATACCATTCCTACAAGAGATAGTCTTTCAAAGTGTATTTTCCAGCACCTTACGTTCCTTAATGTGTTCTTGCTTCTCATGACACGCACAGACTGCTGATGAGCCTCAGCGAGGGGCTACGGGTTTGGTTCCTTCAGTAAGGCCCACAGGTTCCCACCTTCGCGTCAACGGCATTAAGTTTCTCAGACCTGTTCTCATGAATAGTGACACTTTGAAATAAACTACTAGGCCATCGGGAAAAGCAACTCAGATGAAGCTGGTGGGGCTGGGAGAGAAGCCGGCCAGCTGCGGGGCGGGGCCGCAGAGCAGGAAGAGGGTGTCGACCCCTGATGCGGGCCTGTCCCCACGTTCAGACAGAGATGCGGTACGTACTGCACGGCTGTGCAGGGAGTGCAGGTGCGGAGGACCATGTGCTGTCCTGCCCCGGGGGCTTAATGCAAAGCTGCAGCCGGACCTCCAGTGGCAGGGGCTGGATGGCACACCTCTCAGCTTGACTTTAGGAGGGAGCCCTCAACAGGATTGGCTTTAATACCAGCAGGCTGGGTATCTATGGGGCCATGTGGAGAGATTCCCAAAGCAGCTTGAGCCTAGGATAACCATATAGATGCCTGGACAGTTGACTCTAGAAAGTTGTACAAGGCTGACTGCAGAGCTGAGCAGTCCCTTAGCTGAACCATGGATCAGGAAATGGGTTCTTTCCATCTGCTAGCTTCTCTGGCTTCCACTGGAAGGGGGTTGTGGTGCTTGCTGCAAAGCTTGGGGCTGCCTTCCCCACCCTCCACCTCCAGGGCCAATTTCCATAGGGATGAAATCCAGAGGCCTGGAATCCCCTTTCCACCCTAAGGAATGCAACCTTGCGATCTCTTGCTGGGCGTTTGCAGCTGCTGCCTGTCAGGCCGAGGTTGTTGAGAGGCGGCCCCAAGCTCCAAATGCTGCTAAGGCCACACGCTCTGGAGAATGCGGGGTGCCGGGCTAGCTCCAGGACCCAGCCTGAGCATCAGGGTGCAGATGGAATAGAGAGCAAGTTCGTGGCCTCAGCCTGGGCTCAGGGAATTCCACAGGGGCCAGATCTCTGGGCTTCCCTTGTCCATTAGGCAGATTGACCCTGCACACCCCTCCTGCAGACAACCTTCGTTGTCGTCTCCCATGAAAAGATTCCTTATGTATTTGTTTTTGTTGTTGCCAAAGATCATCGGTATTTTGATTCAGCGCGAGCACTTGATTCCTCCATCCACCCTTCCACGCACCACCATGGTACTGCCAGGCACTGTACTGGGAAAGGGCACATACTTCGGGCCCTCCTGGGCATGCCTTTCTGCAAAGTGGAGGGTCTACATCCCAATGAGCCTGCACGCCATGAAGGGGATATGCTTGGGCTCCTCGTCACACCATGGAGGTCCACTGGGCCTTCCTGTAGGTTTGGCCAGGGTGCTTGGAGCCAGGATATAGACTTGAGCAGGTGGAGTGTTGTTTTTTTTTTTTTTTTAAGACTTTATTTATTTGTTTGACAGAGACAGAGACAGCGACAGCGAGAGAGGAAACACAGCAAGGGGAGTGGGAGAGGGAGAAGTAGGCTTCCAGCAGAGCAGGGAGCCCGACATGGGGCCCAATCCCAGGACTCTGGGATCATGACCTGAGCCGAAGGCAGACACTTAATGACTGAGCCACCCAGGCGCCCAGGGCAGGTGGAGTTTTATCTGAAGGCACACAGGGAAGAGAGTGTCATGGCAGGCAACGAGTCCTTCAGGGTAACTACTTTGTCCTAATCACCTTTGTATTCCTTTGTATTCCCTGTGCCGGGTACCACTGTTGGCACATTAGATGCTTCATAAACAGTTGTTGAATGAATGGCCCAAGTCTAGTCCTTAGGAAGCAAGGGTCAAGACAGGAGGTGTGTGAAGTCCTGCGGAGTGGGTAGACCACAGACTGCAGAGAAAGGCAGTGACCCGGAAGCTGGGAGAAAGCAGGATGGATGGTGAGCCAACACCACAGGTGGAGAGAAGCTGGAGTTATCCAGAGTTCCAGGTGGACACATGGAGGCTGGCCTTGGACAAGCCTTTTGTCCTCCTCACAGGACAATCTCTGTAAAGGGCTGGGGAATAGAGCTTTCAGGATGGTCTCCTCTGCAAAGGCTTTCTTCTCGATTTTGGTGCACCAGCCTCTCCTGGCTTCCTTCTATCTCCCTAGCTGCTCTGTCTCTGTCTACACTTTCCTTCTTGACTCCTCATTGTCACAGGCTGCAGTGTCTCCGATCCCGCCCCTCCTGTTCTCTTTGTACCTGCTGCCTCTGGGTTATCCAGTCTTGGCCCGTGACTTGAAGGATCATCTCTATGCTGAGACATTTGAATTTCCATCTCCAACCTGACTGTTCCCCTGAGCTGCAGACTTGTACTGCTTGAAAACTCACAGCTTGTCCAAACTAAAACTTTTTTCACATCTGTCCTCTCTTGTGACTTCCTATGCTTTTGCCACTCATTTGCCCATCTCAGTAAATAGCACTAGAACCTTCCAAGTCAAGGCCGGGACCAGAGGGAGGTGAGCACAACAATTCAGGGGGCCCTCATCCTCAGGTGCCCACCTGCACCTGTATGGCCCTGAGAGCAAGGGCCTCCTTGAATATTGTGCCCTTGGCATTTGCTTCTTTCTACACTAAAGGGCTCCAGCCAAGTGCCTAGAAATCACATTTGATTCCTCTCACTTTTTAACACCTGTATTCAGTCCTTCAGGAGGTCGTTTTGACTCTGCCGTGAACTTAGCAAATGCATCCAGCTCTCTCCACTTCCATTCCTACACCCCCCCCCCCGGCCCTGTCCTCATCACCCCTCCCCTGACCACTTATGGGGTTCCCCTGGCTCCATTCTTGCCTTCCCCCAATCTATTTTCCACACAGCAGCCAGAAATGCAATTTTCATTTTTACAAAAGTACTATATGGACACAGTGTTAAGAGACGACTCGTTCTATAAGCTTCTAATGGACAACAGCAGGCTGCTGTCCCGTCCCTCCTCAGTCACATTTCACACTTCCCGGAGGTGAGAACTTCCAGCTCTCAGCAACTGCCTCATTCCTGATACTGCTAATGTTTGACTTTTACATTTTACCTATTTTCTACTGAATTCCAAATGTGAAATAAGAACTATCTCTCTTATCCCCCCCACTCATCACACAGACACGTGGCGGTCACATCTTTCTAATTTAGCTACATCACCAGTCGGCTGAAGTCAGCAGTCCACGGAGGTTGCTGTCCGGGCAGGGTAGGAGGGGGTGTGGAGTCCCACTGACTCCCACTCAGATCTTCAACCCCCTCTCTTGTGTTCAGCCCCACCCGTGACAGCCATCTCCCTTCGTCCAGTTCTAGATGCTGAGGCAGAAACCAGCTTCTTCCTGGCTTCCCTCCCTTTAGACAAGTGGGGTTCTCCCTTGGTCGCTGTGCCAACATGGCTGCCCTTGTCCATCTGCTTTCCAAGTTGCACCTTGTTCATATGTCTTGTCCACTGTCATCTCCCTCTTGTTCTTTTTGTCTTTATGGGTCCGTTCTCCTTTTACCTCATCTTTGTCATTTTGTTGGGATTTGGGGAGGACACATGTGGTCAATCCATCTTGTTCAACTTGGAAGCCAAGGTAGTGCAGCTGTGTTCAGCATACACTTCTCAAACTTTTTTCTTTTCAAAAAAGTCTTTTCTTTTTTTCTTCCTTCCTTCCTCCCTTCTTCCCTCCCTTCCTCCCTCCTTGCCTCCCTCCCTCTCTTCCTTCTTTCCTTCCTTCCTAGCTTTCTTTTTTAAGAGAGAGATTTATTTATTTATTTGAGAGAGAGAGAGCATGAGTAAGGGGAGGAGCAGAGGGAGAGAGAAAGAATCTTAGGCAGGCTCCACACTCACAACCCTGAGATCATGACCTGAGCCAAAATCAAGAGTCGGACACTTAACCAACTGAGTCACCCAAGTGCCCCTCAAAAAATCCTCTCTTGAATGATCAAGTGACATACGATGGATATAAATATTGTCATGTATAATGATTGTCATGACCTATGCTGATCTAGAGCATGGCATAGAAATTTAAAAATTATCAATACATTCAACAGTGCTCATTCAAAAGTACTAATTGAGCATTGACTACATGGTAAACACCTCTTCAGGGGTTTGGCTTAAAGAGAACAAAGTAGGCATTATATCCACCCTCACAGAAATTTATCCAACTGGGGGACAGGCCAGATGATAACCAGTTACCATATGATAAATGAGCAAATTGTAGAATGTTTTAGAATTTGGAATGTAGAATTCCAAATTCCACATTTAGAATTCAGTAGAAAATTTTCTACAGAGAAAATGAGCTGTAAAGCTGGGTAAGGAGGGTACAGACTGCCAGGCTGGTGACAGCTTGCCTGATGCAACAGTGTAGACAAGCAGGGCTCGGCTGAGGGGTGGCCTTTGAGCCTAGATGTGCTGGAGGAAGGGGGTGCATTGTCGGCCATCTTAAGAAAGAGTGTTCAGGACAGAGGGAATCGTGAAGGCCCCAGAGCAGAAACATTATGGTGGCAGGGAGGCCAGGGTCCCAGGAATGGAATGAGCAAAGGGCAGTGGGAGGTGGTGAGGGGAGAGGAGTCATGAGACCTTATAAACGCTTGCAGGAACTTCAGATTTTATCCGGAGAAGATGGGAACCAAGGAGGGTCTCTGAGCATAAGAGTGTTGTAAATTGGTCTCCTTGGTGGTTTAAGAAATTTGCTTTGTGTAGCAGATGGATTGTAAGGGCAAGAGGGAAACAGCCAGTTTTAATCACCCAGGTGTGGGATGACAGTGGCTTAGGTGGGGGTGGCAACAGAGGGGGTGGTGAGAAGCATTGGATGCGGGACACACATCCAAGGTAAACCCCACAGAATTTTTTCTTAGGGTTTCAAGGAAGTAGAGTCAAGGGAAGACTCCAAGAATTTTGGCCTGAACCTTCTGACAAAGGGTGAGGGGTAGAGGAATTTGGGGGTGGGGGAGATTCTTGAATAGTCAGAGACTCAGGGCCATGAAATCAAACCTGAAGGTAATAGGAAGCAACACAGAGGGCTCTTGCATGTAGTTTAGATCCATGGTGACTTCTGGCTGCGCACAAGATCAAGCTCCATGTCAAAATGATTGAGAACTTACAGAACTGGCTTCCTCCCACCTGTCCCACTTTCCTCTTTATCCCTCTCCCCAGCACCCACTGCCCTCCAGCTTTACCGACCTTCGGGATATTTGCCTTAGCTCCTCTGCTTGAAATTGTTTTTTTTTTTTTTTTTTTTTGCAGGGAAGGGGAGCCTGAAATTCTCCTAATCCAGGTTTCTCCATGGTTGGATCCTTCTTGTCATTTAGATCTTAGTCTAAATGTCACCAACCCAGAGAAACCTTCCCTGGCCACCCAGTTTACTACTTTATATTATACCATGCCATTTTAATTGCATCATAACATGTTCCACAAATTGGTATTTTCTTGCTTGTGTGTTTATTTACAATACAAACTTATTAACCTGCCTGAGATATGTTAGAATGCAAGTAGCCTTGCCTGTCTTGTTTTCTGCTGTGTTCCCAGGCCTAGACCTATACCTGGCATGTAGTAGAGGTTTCACGTTGCCGAATGAATGAGCATCACAAAGAGCTTGCCCTCTGAAGGGAATTTTCCTGCCCCCCGCCCCCCAGCTCACTCTTTGGTTTTAATGTGGAGTGATTCTCTGCCAGGACCTGGACAGGCTGCACTTCACAACTTCTGATCAGCTAGGAACTTCTAGTTTCCCAGGAGGGTTGGTGGTGCAGAATCTCTGACAACATTTTAGGAACCGGTAAGAGAAGAGACAGTCATCAAGCTGGGTTGGAGCCTGGAATGTCTCCCTCCCTGCCCAGGGAAGAGCCAAGAATCTGGAGAGTCTTAAAGTTTTCTTCCTCCTCTCTTCCTTCAGTCTCAGCCAAGCTAGAAATACCTTTATTAGAAGGAATTGAGGAGACTGGATCTGACCCGGAGATGGGGATGCTTCTCCAAGAGACCTCTGATTTTACTTGCTTTTAGTTGAGTAAGACTCTGAGGGGCGAGGGAGAGAAGGAGGGAAAGAAGGCGGCTTTGGATGCTATTTGTTCCTCATCCTGGCTGCTTTTAGATGACCTGAGAAAGCAAATCTCTACTCATCCCCTCAATGTAGTTTGACTTCAATTTTTGTCCCCAGCAATCTGTCCTATACCCTATAGCCAGAATGCTCTTTCCCTCAGATAAATCTCTCTGTGCTTTACTTTAGATATTTTCTATTACCTTATCTCTAGCTTCACTAATCCTCTATTCAGCTGTGTCCATTTTCTTTAACATATGAATCATAACTATTTTAAAGTGTCCTAAGTTATTTCCATTATTTGTTTTTTCTCCTTACCATCAATCACATCTTCTTGTCTCTTTGCATATCTAGTAATTTTTCATTACATATTGGTCATTGTTTGTAATAGAATCATGGAGGCTTTGGATGGTTTTCTCAACCAGCAAGGATTCCTTCTTTGTAAGCTGTCTAGGGTAAAAAGACTACCACCTCAATCCAACTGAAATGGATTGCAGTTTTAGTAAGACCCAGCTTATCTGTAGTTTGTCCTTGTTCCTTGGGTGAAATCTTTCTGAAGTTTTGATTTACAACCTGCTGGCACTCTCTACTCAGCCCTGAAAGTTCCTCCCCCTTTAAAGGGTGTCTCACAGGACCAGTAGACTAATGGTTCACAGGTCACATCTTGTCCACTGCCTGGTTTTGTATGGCCCACAAGCAAGAATGGTTTTTACAGATGGAAATTTGCAACCTGTTTGGTGATGGGGAGCATTAATTCTGAATCCCTACTAAGTGAAATTCTATCTTGTCCGAAAGAATTCTGTTCTTCTTATAAGTAGACCTATATTACCAAAAAATTCATCTTCAATCATGTTTATTGCAATTTGGATTTAGTAAAAAAGTTTGTGGAAATCTGTCTTCTCTTTTGTTATGTAAATACCTCTATAAGATCCTCACTTTTGCCTCTTGGTCTGCAAGGCATGTAAATAAATATTTATTATAAAATAACTATATATTGGGTGTCTGGTGGCTCAATGGGTTAGGTATCTGACTCTTGATTTTGGCCTGGGTAATGATCTCAGGGTCACAGGATCAAGCCTTGTATTGGGCTCTGTGCTCAGCGGGGAGTCTGTTGGTGTCCTCTCTCTCCCTCTCTCTTTCACCCCTTCTCAAAAGTAAATAAATCTTTAAAAAAATAAATAAAATAAATATTTATTATCTCTACTAAATAAGAATAATTATTAAATAAAATGTTTACATAAGAAGTTTGCTAACCTCTTGTATCAGTTTGATCAGAGCAGCAGAGCCCAAGTGAATGACATGGAATAAAAATTACACGGCTGAGACCTTACACAGTTGTGGGAGCTCGTGGGGGAATCTATGGACAGCTACTGCATCTGTGTCTAGCGATGGGCCAGAAGTTGCTGTAGATTAGCAGAGTACTGTTACCTCAATCCACTTTGCAAATCTCAAATTTATCTTGTGACTGCCCCCCCCTCCATGATCTGGTACCAAACAAGGAAAAGAATTATAGGAAAGGTGCTTCCAATTTAGCTAAGCTAACACAGTGAACACCACTGATATTTGGAGCGTAGATCTTCATCTTTCCACTCTGGGTGTATTCAAAGTTGGCTAAAAGTATCCTAAAAGAGACTGGCAGGTGTGTCACAGCCCCACTCCCTCTGATTATGAGTGGGAGTGGGGAGACTTCATTCCTTTTTCCAGTCCTGGTGCCCAGCCTCTAGTGCTGTCCTAGGTCAAAACCAGCTTTGCCTGCGGGCTCCTCTTATTTCCAGTCCATCAGCCAACCCGTACGACCTTGAAGACTTTCCTTGTTCCTCTTTCCCTGGTAAAGTTCCTCTGGCTGGGCCAAGTCCCATCACCACCCCTGCCCTGAACTGGCAGGAGTCTCCAAGGAAGAAGAGAGCTAACATTCATCAGCTTACCTAGGAAAGGCTTTTCCTTCCCTAGACTTGACTTTATCCAGACTTCATTGCCTCCATCGTACTCTTAGGTCTTTGAAAAAAAAAAAAAGATTTAATAAAAAATCTTTAATCTTTTTTCCAATTTTTCCTTTTCCCCCTAGTCGTTGCAGGAGGAGAGTTGGCCTGCAGCAACCTTCCCTACCCTGACTGAATGCAGAAGTCTCTCTCAGGTCAATCCAGTGGGGCCACTTGCTGCTTCAACCGAACTTTCCCATCGGCCTCAGGACAAAATCCCATCTCAGCACAAGTGGCTCTCCATGTTCTCTACTTACCTATTCGGTCTCACCACCTAGACCGACCCTTTCCCATACACTGCATATTCTCTCGGGCCTGGGTGCTCTTACTCATTACAGTGCCTGCCTCAAATGTCCTTACCTGATTTCCTACTTAACAAACATCAATTAATCCTTCAAATTCCAGCTCAAATGCCAAATTCTCTGTAGCAGGCTTGGGAGCCCCCTTCCCTGTGCCCTCGACTGCCATGGACTTCCGTGCATGGAGGCTTATGATCTCCATTTCTAGCTGGGAGCTCCCAGAAGAGGGATTGGACCTTGTTCATCTCTGTGTCCCCAGCAGCCAGGGCTGCACTTGACATCCAGTAGACATCGACCTTTGTACACAGAGACAATGGAAGCAGAAGGAGGGAAGGGAGAAAAGAAGACAGAATTAGATAAAGAACAGAAAAGACGAACGGATGGAGAGTGAAACGGATGGAAGCCCATCTCAGAAGGGCGTTCCGGTTGAATCCAGAGAGCACCGTGATGAAGAGTCACTCCAGCCCCAAGCCTGCCACGGGAAGATGCTTGTGCCACAGGTTTCTCTCCTCCGGAGACAGGACTAGCTCACTCTTGCTATTTCCAGGAGTCTGTTCCCAGCGCACCTCCCCGATGAGCCAATCTGCCATCATGGTCCCTAGGTGCTTTATTTGGACCAGCTGGGCAAGCTGGGACTTGTCTGTGGGCTGGAAACTTCTGCAAATAGTGTGTGCATCCCAGAATGGAAGGGCCGGGGCTCGCTGGAGGGGTGGGGCCTGGCAGGAGTTGGTAAGCTGTCTCTGGAGGGAAACGGCCCAGGGTTTGCCAGGCCCACAGAAGCAGACAGAATGGCCGTTGTTCTCCCCTAACTTCTTAGACCTCACACCCAGGCTCCAGGAATGACAGGGTCCACACAGTGTCCCCAGGCTCTGCCTAGATTTTCAGAGCCCTTTATATTTAATACTTTAGCAGGTACATAAGCAGTCCTGGGAAAGTAACAAAATGAAACAAAAGTAACTTCCTGGCATCCCACTTCAAGGCCTCGATGTACCCAGGGTTCATTCACACTATTGATCCACAGTCTCTTCAGGTTGGTAAGTGCCCTAGCAGAATCCAACCCTCCTTCCTGGGACCCGAGTCCCCAGAGCAGGTGGTGGTTGCTCACCTGTACCCAGGCTGAACCACCAATGGGCAATTCGAATTAGCCACACGTGGATGGTTGTCACTACCCTGGAGGGAACAATGATGTTCATTGAGATTAACTGGAATCAATGGCTGCTCAGCCCTTCTCCCACCCTGGGCTGAGGATGCTGTAAGATACTGCTGGTTGGGGTCAGGTTTTCCCGGAGCATGGAAAGGACCGTCCCAAGAGGGATGCTGATAGGGCCCTCCTTACTCCACATACCTCCTCACCGGTTCAAGGTCTTCTACTGTCGGGAAGAAGACTTCCTTCCTGCAATGGCCATGTGGGAGAGGGAGAGATAGGTTGACTCAGGACAGCCGCTGCTAACCCTAGGGTGGCAGACGAGCAGCCCCTGTGATGGCATGGTCCCCGGAGGGCTCGGGGCAGACATCCTGAATCGATCCCGGCACTCTTGCTTGCCATGCTGAGCTCTGGCCCCAGCCCGCAAATGAGCACTCCAGGTGGCCCTCCCAATCAATCACGGTCGGCAGCAGAAATGAAATCCATTTGCCATCCTTACATTAATCTTTTATCTGAGATTAATTTGTCCGATTGGTTAGGGATTTCCCACAACAAGAAAGCTTTGCCTAGCAGAGGCCGGGGCCCCCAGGGAATAGGGAGGATTTTCATTATCTTGATGGGTCACTGAGGGAATGATCAAGAAGGCTGGAAACTTGTAGGCTTGGAGGGACCCAAGTGGTTGTTGAGAGCCCTGTCAGGGACGCTCCTCCAGGCTTGGCAGGGCCCTCACATTTTCCTTGTTCTGCAGTGTCTGGCTGGTTGAAAACCGTGTGCCTCTTACCCCATCACAGCACAAACACGGTTCCCTCAATATCTCCCATTTGTATATCTAGTTCTCAGACTACCAGGCTTTATGTTCTATTCCATATCCATCAGTTGCTAGAGATCTGTATCTCTTGAAATTTGGGGGCACTGTCCTGAGGTGTGGGGGGGACACAGGTCCTTCTGCGGCTTCCCAACCAAATGATAAGGTCTAAGAGTGTTGGGCCTTGACTGTGGAAGGATGACCAGGCAGGACGGGTCAGGGTGGGCAAGCGGGACAGCTGTGCATGTGCGTGAGGGTGTGCAGTGTGTGTGTGTGTGTGTGTGTCGGGGCATCAGCCCACCGTAGACCCTCAGCCACATCAGTGGATGTCTGGAAGATTCGCTGAGGTGGGAATGGACTGTTTTATGAGGGACTGAGGAGCTTCTTGGGAAGAGGGAGGCAGGCAGGAGTTAGGCTGAGGACCAAAACCTCTGTCTTTAGAGGGGCTGTCACTTGCATTTGTCCCCAGCTCAGGGTCCTTTGGACATATTTAAAACTCCAGGTTCAGATGAAAGGAGACTTTTCTGTGGAGACCTCGAAAGACTGTGTGCAGGAGCAGCCTCGCTATGGCCCCGGGTGACAGGGTTTCCCTTCAGGCCCAGAAGCCATGTGGCCTCAGCCCTCAGGCTCCAGACACGACAGCCCCATTCTGGGGGCTTCAGTACTCCAGAGCTTTCCTGCTGTGGTGGCCGCACCATGGCACTGGGGTGCCTGGAGATGCGGAGGCCTCAGCAGCAGACAGCCCTGGACCAGAGGGAATGAAGATGGGAGGGGCGGAAGGCCTGCTGCTAAGTGGCCAGTCATGGGACACGTCCACAGCACAGCAGAGGGGCTGAGGCCTCCTGGAAACCAGTGGGGGGCCAGATTCACTTATCACAGAACCGTGCTGATTTGTTCTAGTGTCTTCCTCCCACACGGCACTGTGCCCTCTTTGAGTCTAGGCATTGCACTCAGCATTGGACCCTGCGTAAACCATTCTTGAATCAACCAATGAATGTTGTGTAGTACGGTGATGTTTATAAATTTCTCCCAGGGAAACTTGGCATCCCTCTTGGGGACAAAATGTATCCGTCCCCACTTCTAGAGACAGTCTGGAAAAAAGGAAAGCATTACTTTGGAGCCAATAGAGCTGAGCTGGTAGTTACCTGTGTGGACAGGGGAGGGTCATTCAGCCACCTCGAGTAAGGAGTAAGAACGGTAGTGTTTCGCCTGTTCCTGTGCCACTGGGTGGCAGAGAAAGAGATCACAGACACAGCTGGTTGGTCTTAGGCATGGATTTGAACAAGGGGTCTTTTCAGCCTGGATTCAATTTCATTCCACCCATGGCACTGGCTTCAGTGGGACTCTGAGTGGGAAGGCTGGCTGGCAGAAGGAGCCCGAGAGCAAAACTGGTGTGGTGCGTAGGGCAAGGAGGTCTGGGGCTGGGCTTCTGTTGGGCCAGGGCCTCATCCCGGTGGATGTACTGTAGCCCAGCACCGGCCCTGACACCCCAGGCTGTTCGGAGCCCCAGGACCTGCTCACGGCCCCTGGAACCGTGCACGGTGGGCCTGCCACTGCGGGTGTCAGGGAAACAGAAAGGTCACACTGGAGGTGTGAGGCCCACCTGCTTATGGAATAGAACATAAAACCACCCACCGGGAAGGGGCTGGCTTCTCCCTGGAGTTTTCAAAAGCTTCAGTGGCATCAGTTGTTCCAAATGAAGATTCTGCAGGAAGCCGATGGCGGGCCCCCCCTCAGTGTCTGCCTTCGGTGCAGGTTGTGATCCCAGGGTCCTAGGGTGGAGTCCTGCCTGCTTCTCCCTCTCCCTCTGCTGCTCCCCCTGCTTGTGCTCTCTCTGTAAGATAGGATAAGATAAGATAGGATAAGATAAGATAGGATAAGATAAGGTAAGGTGAGGTAAGGTAAGGTAAGGTAAGGTAAAATAAAATAACAGGAACAACGTTGACTAATTCAAATAGCACCGTCTGGCTGATGGTGGCCCTCCACTTCCTCTACCCTACTGTGCTGTTCTCAAGAGTCCTTGCACCAGTTTCTACTGTTCACCTCTCTGGAAAAGACACAATTGTACTTTAGTTTCTTGATTTTCCAGTTCCAACATTATCTACAGACTCGTTATTTCAACATTAGGACTTAACCATTTTACACACACACACACACACACACACACACACACACACACACACACACACACACACACTTCTACTCCCCCCTTCTCTCAATCTGCTTCCATCACAAGATTTGATTAAATAAATATTCAGTGTTCACAATAGTATGACTATGAGTATAATTGACAATTAAGCAGCCCCTTGTTCCATGATTACATTTCCATTCTTTAACAACGTATTGCTTATTGTTTTCTGGGAGGGTGGGGGAGGGGGATAATTGCCTCATTTTTTATTTGCTTTAACTTCCGTCTCTATCACTAAATCTCCGTGTCCTCTTTTCCCAACACAGTCGGGAAGCGCCAGCTTCACATCTTCTTGGGGACATCTGCCCCAGACTCTCCCATCCCTCCTGGTTTCTCTCCAGGCCTTCTGCACACCTGTGGCTGTCATCCGACAGCCTTCCTTCATGCCATCTCAGGAAGTTGCCTACGCCCGGGGTCCGATTTCCTCCTCTTCCTTAGTGTTTTCCCTTGTTTGGTAAGTCATGATCGCCGATGACTCCCTGAGGAAGGTGCGTGATTCTGAGACCTTGAATGTCTGAAAAGGTCTTTGCTGACAACGATTAATAATTTGACTATTTATAATTATTCGACTGAGTAGTAACATGACTATTTGACATCATTTTCCCTCATCCTTTAGAAGGCCCTGTGGTGCTGTCTTCTGACTCACTGTGAGACATTTCTGGCTGGAGGTCTGATGCCATTCTCATTGCTGATCCTTTGTAGGTGACTTGTATTTGTTTCTCTGGAAACTTTGGCCTCAGTGTTCTGAAACTTCTTTTCACTCCGAGGCTATACTAGGGGAGTTTTTCTTCCCCCAAAGTCCTGCATGGGCTCCTGGGGAAGGATCCAGAGAAGCCGATCCTTCCTCTTCCTTTTTGGCCAAGTCCCAGGTGTGTTGGGTTTTCCACAGCCCCACCAGGGAGCTCAGGGGTCTAACCGAGTAGGCTAATCTCACCCAGTCCTTCTTGTTTTCCCCATGGCAGTAATTGGTTCAGGGATGGGCGTGTCACCTACGTCCGGCCAGCGTGGCATGAGGGGAGGTCTGCTGGGAAAGGGCCCCTCACTCTGAATTAGGAGATGTCTGGAAGGAATAGCCCTTCCTCTTCTTGTCTGTTCATGATACCGACTGCTGTCCTATGCTGATGACCAGGAGCTGGAGTGCTGATCTTCCAGGAGCGAGGTACAAGCTGAGATGGCAGGCAGGAAAGGAGGAGGGGACTTGTGTCCTTCACGGCACCATGGAGCCACTGCCTTAACCTGTCACAGCCATGCTCCCTGGGAGCCCCTTGTCGGACGAGGTGATAGTTTCTTCCTGTTGTCTAGGGCCATTAATTTATTCCTTGCACCTGGAAGCTTCCTAACTGACAAGGTGAATGATGTTGCCATGAATAAATTATAGTCCCAGCCTCCAGGGCCTGGATATACACTTAAATCATGGAGCGAGGCCCAGGGGTCCTATCCAGGTGCGGGTTTGGTCCTGGGAGTGAGCTGTCAATCAGAGCCAGACAAGGGACACAAATGTACGGTGGAGGTGTCTCGTAGTTAGGGCTTCACGCTCTGGACTCCCGGCTCTGATGCTTGCTCACATGGTGAACTTGGTGAGCTACTTCACCACGCATCTAAGCCTTGCTTCCTCATCTGTAAGATGAAAATAATCACGGTACCTGGCATTGAGATTATCAAATGAGATAACACGTGAGAGCCCAGGACTTGGCCCGTACAGAGTGAGGAGCGCTCACAATCTCTCGGGGCTGGACCCACTGAATACTGAGCCACGGCCTCTTCATGTCCTCCTTGTGAGGGATCCTGAGCGCGCGAGCCAGGCTGCAGCTGAGATCCGGATCCTGGGGATGCTGGCTGTGGGGAAAACACGTTCTCCCCCAGGTGATAGGGCGGGGACTCGCGACAACCTGGAATATCACCAATCCACGGAAGTCACCAGTTTGAAGGTTTAACGAAAATACATTAGAGCAGCCATTGGGTTGGGTCTCATCCCAGAGTCTCTGATTCAATAGGTCCTGTTGAGCTTGTGAATTTGCCTTTCTTGGAAGTTCCTAGGTGACTCGGATGCTGCTGGTCAGGGTCACAGAGCTGAGAACCGCTGTGTTAGGGGAGGTGCGGAGAGAGCAAGACTGTTAGGGAAGATCATTTGAAGTTAATGTCTTTTTAAATTTTATTTTATTAGAATGGCGTTGTATGGAAAAATGCGAAGACACACAAGAGTAGAGAGCTGGTATAATAAGCCCTCACGTTCCTACCACTCAGCTTCAACCTATACCAACTCATGTCCCATCTTGTGTCACTGGATGCCCTCTGAATGCACCCTCCCCCGCTCTGGCCAAAAGCACAGGCCCCAGCCCCGTCTCTGGCTTGCTCCCAGTGCTCAGAAAGGGCCCTCCTCTTTGGGGTCCAGCAGCATGCAGAGACGACCAAGTCAGGCTGTTTTTGAAGAGCTGGGACAGACATATCTTGACAGTCCTCTGTCACCCTCAAACATCCTTTACCATGGGTAGGCGGCTGAGGCTGTCCTGGGGTCTCCCTGGCCCGCTGCTCGGCTGGATGGCCACGGGTTCAGCTAGTGTCACCCCGTCTCGGGCTCTGAAGACTGGCTCTCCTCCAAACAAACCGAGCCCCTGCTGCTCCATCGTTCAATCCACTACAATGTGCCTGGTTCTGTTGGGTACCGGGGAGACGGCAAAGAACAAGACGCAGTCCCACTGGGAAGGGTAAGACAGCAGGCTGAGTGCCTGGGTAGAAGCTTCTGCAGAAAGTATCATGGTAGCTCAGAGGAGGACGTCCAGACCCCAGGTGGGGGGAGGCGGGAGATCTAGGGAAGGCTTCCTGACTTGCTGATGCTGGCCCAAGTCTTCAGCACTGAGGAGAAGGTCCCATCACCCTCGTTCATGTACCACGTGTCTCTTGCTGTGAGAGTCATCCTGCCTCTTCTTAGGTCATGGTTCCTTCCTGTGATCTGTGGGCATTCTCCTCGTCTGATGGCCAGGACGTCACTCTCCTTCCCCTCCACATGGAGCCTGTGCCCGGCTGCAGCCCCTCTTGTGAGAGATGGTGTGGGGGAGGCATGCGGGGTGGCACTGTTGAAGGTTGGGGGCATGTTCTGGACACTCCACTTAGGTGCAAGGCTTAGACGTCAGCAGGCCTGTAGTTCGGCAGTTTTGCAGCTCTCTAATCTCTAATGAGTTTCCTTACTGATTCATCAGAGCGATGAATCCAGTGCTGAATGGCTCTCCTTCCAGCTCCCAGGGTTCTCTCTTCTCCTGGTTTGCGTATAGAATGTGGGGGGTCCTGGCATTGCCTGCTCCGTGCATGATGGGCGTGGCGCGGGGCCTGTGCTTCTGCACATCTGGGGATGGTCTCGATGCCGGGAGGGCTGTGCAGCCAGGGAAGGGGTTTTCCTCTTTGGGGTGGGGTTGGAGACAGACAGACCCCAGGGGGCCTTGACCATTTCAAGGGGTCCAGGGAGGGTATCCTGCAGGCAGCTCTCAATTGATGCTTTGCGAATGACCTCTTTAGAAAAATGTCTGTGTTTCCCAACATTCTTATTACACCAGAGCCCTTGTTCCAGATCTCTCTGCCCATGACTAAATACAACCCAGCGATTTATCATCATCTTTATATTTAATTAAATTGCTGCTCCCCACTTAATATTTTCAATTAAACTCCTAAAACCAGATCTTATAGATCTCAGTTTTACACTGCAGGTTCTTTCAAAGGCTTTGTCATGGGAGCCTTTTTTTTTAGTACTATTAATCCCCTATAATAAATAACATCAACTCCAATAATGCTACACTGGTTGCTTTCTCCCGACTCCTGTCTCCTTCCACGTTTATTATTGACTCAATTTATGTTCCTTTAAATCGGTTTCAGTCTGGGTGGCAATACTCTCATTTACTGACTGATCAATTTGAATTTGTTTTATAAGATTCCATTAATTACTGTGTCCAATTCTCTTGCAGTGCCTGGAACCAGGGCATCCCTTTAATCCCCTAGAATTCCCTCTAGTCTCTCTGGCTGCATATTTTCACCAGAATGGTGTTTCGAGTTAGGGCTGGTGGGCCCTCAGATACTCACATTAGTGGATATGTTCAGCTTTGCTCGGCAGCAAGGAGCAGGTGACTGAGTCGCAGGTGGCCTGATTCCCCCTGACACCTTAGTTATCTTGGTCTGGCCTTTTCCCTGGTGAATCCCCTCAAGATCCTGCAGGGGGCAGACGCGAGGTTTGGGGGGGCAGTTCAGTCTCTGAGCAGGGGCACTGGGGGACTCACGTGCCATTCCTTTTGTGCATGGCTGGGATTTCCTAGGATTGGTGCAGTCAGCACATAGGCAGCCCCCTTCTCTGGATAGAGCCTGGACATACAGGCGTGAGCCTTCCTCTCCTATAGGCTGGAGGTGCAGAAACACTGGAGCTTTGATGAATTTCTTCCTTTTCCTTAGGCTGAACCCCTCTCCCGGCCCTGTCATCAGAGCCACATGCAATAACTTCCCAGCCTCGTCTGCCCCCATCATTTGGAAAGGCATTTATTCCGTGTTGCCTGATGGCCTGATCGGTTAGCACCCTTTCAGTTGGTTGGTAACTTACAGGAAGGACACGAGGCTGCACGCCCAAATCTTCTCTGTGCAAGAGGAGGGACGCACTTGACAAATCTGGGGTGTGCGTTAGGAGAGCACCCCGTTCCGCAGGTGTGACCCACAGGCTTACTGAAGACCAGCCTGGGCTGTCAAATCTGTCTCCTCTCCCGGCCACAGATACTTGGAGAAGGGCTGAGCTTGAGATCAGGGTTGGCTTATTGTCTGGGCCAGAGCAAGAGCTGGCCCGATGATGTTCTAATCCCGGACACGAGAACAAGACAGTGAAAAGTGAGTCAGCTCGTGGCTGTGTAGGAAGATTCAAACACGTGGCTAATGGCTAGCCAGGTGAATAGTGGCAGAGTGCTGGGCGAGCCTGTGGGTCTTGCTCCTGAAGTCCCAGGGCCATTTGATTGTGGGGACTATTTCTAGCTTCTGTGAGGACTGCTGGCTGGTAGTGATTCCAGTCTCAGATGCCCCCCAAACACTGCCATATCCTCACGATATCTGCCCTGCTCCATACACACACACGTGCGTGCACACACACACATGCACACACACACACACCACACGCTCCTTTCTTCAGTTAGCTTGAATGATCTTATTTTCTTGCAAAACAAAGCACCTCACCTTGAATAAGGGGTGACTTGACAAAGAACAATAGGCAAGAGAGGATAATGCCCTGCTGAAGCCTCACTCCATGTGTCCTTGGGGACAGCATCTTTAATTACAGCAGAGACAAAAGGCCAAAGCCAGTCACGGAGAACAAGTGTACATCCAGGCCCTGAAATACGGCATAAGAGGGAAGACAAAAGGAACTGTGTCTCTTTCTAATGGTGCTTGAAAAATTCTATGCAATATGAATTAGGAAGCTTTTTTATGATGCAAGGTATTTTGAGGCAGAAGCGAGTGCCCCAGAGTAAGAAGACCATGGAGAGTTGTGTTTAGAAATGATCGTGTAGGAGTTGACTCCCATCCACTGCTCCCTGCTGGGTAGGGCGCTGGTGATCATTCAGCCTCTGCTGGGATAGCTCCGGAGATGGGGATCTCTCTCCCTCCTCCCTTCCCAAAGAAGCCTCTTTAATTTGCAGTTTATAGAAATCTGTTGGTTTTCGTGAAAAACTTCTATTCTCTCTTCAGTAAAAAAGAGCCAGGCTATTTTTTTTTTTTCTTTGAAGAGTCACCTCTCCTCCAGTCTCAGTCCTTGTGGTTTGGGCAGGACAGACCCCACCTCTCAGCCTCAGTGGCGGGCATGTGATCTCAGCCTGGGAAACTGTCATGTTTCCCACTACGGCCACGGTGATCCGTTGTGTGACCCAGCGTGCGCATGTGGGTCAGGCTGGGAGGCAGCAGAAGTCAGCCCTGGGAGTTCTGATGGAATCCTTGTGAATTCCAATGAATCCTTGTGAAGAGACAGTCACCCTTTGAGTTCTTAAACTGATAGGACCTAGTGCTAGTGCTAGTGACCACGTTGGCACCCCCAAAGGAGGACATGCCTGGAGATGGAGTTAACATAGAGAAAGACAGTGTGCAAAGAGGCAATGTCTGAAACCTATCTCTGGGCTTTTGTGGTACATGAAAAACAAACCTCTTGCTTGGCTTAAGCCAATTTGTGTTTGGTTTGTGAGTCCTGAATGACCAAGGAAGCTTTTAATTATTAAAATTGTATTACCTTTTTATTTATTGGAGTGACTTCCCTGCAATCTTCCTGTTAGATCTTTGTTCTGCCCTCTGGATTTCAGATCTTCTCACCACTCAGGTTACCTTTTTCTAGGCCAACTATCACTTCCTGGGGTTCCCCTTCAGTGTGGCTCCCACATCTGAACCTGGAACTCTGCGGGCCGTCAGGTCAGACTGGAGTCTGGCTGGAGACAGGCCTTCCTCCCTGGGATGGACTCTCCACTTCTAGTAATTCAGTTTCGGCCTCCAGAGTCTCAGCACCTGGGGTGAACTCTCGATCCATTGAGGTCATGATTCTAGAGAGCTATTTTCACACTTGAGGGGAGGCCAGGCCTTATCCGCTGTTCTCTTCGCCGCTGGTCAGCAACTCTGCTGTCACACAAATGGAACCCAGGCTTCCTGAAACTGCGTGCTGTCTGACCTGGAGAGAGCTGTTTAACCACCTCAGGACCCTGCTCTTCTAGACATGGGATGGGCAGCTGGGCAGAAATGCCAAGTCTTCTGCTCCATCCCAGACCCACGCATCTGAACCTGCACCTCCACAAATCCCCTGGGGAATTGCATGCACATTAAAGTATAAGAAGTGCTCTCCTGGGGGCACCTGGGTGGCTCAGTGGGTTAAAGCCTCTGCCTT
>CM053603.1:75229335-75274736 GCA_028646535.1 Procyon lotor
AGCATTTTACAGGAAAATTTTAAAACACCAATTTGATCTCTTTACTTGTCATAGGCCTATTCAGGTTAGCTATGTCTTCTTGAGTTAGTCACAGTAATTTGTGTCTTGCTAGGAATTTGTCCATTTCACCTGAGTTACCTAATTTGTTGATGTACAGTTGTTTATTGAATTCCCTTATAATCCTTTTTGTTTCTGTAAGGTCAGTAATGATGTTTTCTCATTCCTGATTTTAATTATTTGAGTTTTCTTTCTCTCTTTCTCTTTCTCTCTTTGTTGTTGTTGATCAGCATAGCTAAAGGTTTGTCATCTTGGTGGATCTTTTTTTTAAAGTACCACCTTTGGTTTTGTTGATATTCTATTGTTTCTCTAGTCTCTGTTTTATTAATTTCCATGCTAATTCTTTATTTCCATCCTTCTGCTTGATTTGGATGTAATTTGTACTTCTTTTTCTAGGATATGGTTTTTTAATCTGAAAGAAGAGCATAATATTTGCTTCAAAGTGTGTTGGGAGGATTAAATAAACTGTGTGCCTGGCACATAGTAGGTGTTCAATAAATGTTACTTTCCTTTTTTAAAATTTATTCATCTTTGTTATTTTAGGCTCATAGACCCAGCCTGTTGATACCAATTTGAATTTTTATTTCATCATCAAAGGGCATTAGTCATGCCTCTCAGCTGTGTATCATCTGCAAATCTGATAAAACATGATTCAAATACTTACATCCAAGATGTGGATGAAAACCATGGAGCAGACTAGAAGCCGATGGTATGCCAGTGCAAGTCTCTTCCAGATGGACATCAATCCGTTAGTCAATGCTCTTTGGACACTGTGGTTCAGCAATAAATCTACCCAGCTGTCCACATTTGCCCCTGCCAAATGCCCTGCTAAAGCTGTGTTGTCTGTGGCACTCCCCAATTCCCTCATCTTTACAGTGGGCTGCTGGCCTTGTCCATCTGTCATCTGTGTTCCTTCCTAAGTGTGGTAGATTGAGTAATTGTCCCCAAGTTTTTCACGCCTGTCTACATTCACACCATTGCCACAGGCTTATAAGTGGAGTACCCTTTCCATCCTTCACATTGATTTTGACCATAGAATTTGCTTTGGCCAATGGCATGTGGTTGGAAGCCATAGTATGTCAATTCCAAGCCTAAGTCTTAAGAGGTCTCACATGTTTGTGCTCCTCATCTTGTACCTTGGCCGTGACCCCAAGAAGAACATGCCTAAGCTCGTCCTCTGGTCCAAGGAGGATAAGAGATGTGTGGAACAAATCTAGCCCCACAGCCCTGTAGCAGGCCTCTCTAGCCAACCCATCAACTCCTGAGAGTGAATGATGGTAGTTTCAAGCCAAAGGGTTTGGGATGGATGGTTACACAACACTAAGCAACACCTGACCAATACATTAAGCAAGACCCACGAGAAGGCTGTGCCTCTGTATTTGAGAAGAGATGGTAGAGTCACCTTCAAGCTGAGACTCTGCTCTGAACTAGTGGAAATAACTCTGGGCTGAGGATGGTTTAGAGGGAGTCTAATCATGGTCCTAACAACTGTGACAGTTGTCTCTTCTCTTTGTCTGTAACATCAGTGTCTCCCACAGTGGTCTTCTGCCATTTTTCTACAGGTGGGGCATAGCTGGTGGACCATGGCTGTACATCACATGCATTTCCTCCACAAGATCCGGATTTTGACAAAACTCAGAAAGATAATTTTGGGGAAGTAAGTCACTTCAGTAATTGACAAAGCCACCAACTAGAAGTGCTGCTGCATGGGGCGCTCATACAGGGTTATGGCTCAGATCCTGAGTGCATGCCTGCAGGGGATTTTGCCTCTTTCTTTTCTATTTAAGAAAGCAGGGGAGTGACATTGTTATTACCCACCAGAGACCAGTTCACCTGGAAGCAGGTGAAGCTTCAACCTCAGGCTCTTCCCTTGCCGGGTCGCTTTCAAGAGTCCTGGGAAGGACCTTCACCATGTGTACAAATGGTTCTGCATTTTTATTAAACTTGCAAAGGTGAGGGGTTTGAATTATAACAGTACAACCACTGTCTCTGTCCATTCTTTCTTCTGCTCGGCCACACTTCTTTGTGTCACGTGGCGTTGGAGTGACCAAGGGCTTTGCTAGCATCTGTAAAGGGCGTTGAAATTGGGATGCATTTAGTTTGGGTTTAGTGGGATATATTTCTGGGGTTTGCATCACTCTCAAGGATAGTCATTGCTCGTCCTGCCAGTCCAGGAATGGCCTCCAAGAATGTTTTACCTACCCATTCTGTGACCTTTCTCAGTGCCATGATATGCATGCAGGTCCTGAAGCATTGGGGGAATGCAGGAGGAACAAGGCTTGAGATGTACAGAGACCGTGGCAGGATCCTCTTCGGATGATCAGGCCCCTACAATTGTAAGAAGTGGATTCAATCCTCATCAATCCCTCGCCAACACAGAAGTTCACTTATGCAAGAATATACTCAATAAGGCAGAGCATACAATTATAATTGTACTATCCATCCTTTTTCCTTTTTTTTTTTTTTGATGAGAATTATGTAAAATAGAATCGATTAGAATTCCTATGCCTCAGGCACAGGCCTGTGGAAGTACATCAAACTTGAAGTACAAGTGTGGCAGCTCATCGATGAAAGGAACTTGACAGAAGTTTTTCTAAATTTGACAACAATCATAAAAATGCACATAACATTACCGATAATGAGGGGCCGAGCTAGAAGAAACTTCTCTAAACTATCAATAATTTAAACCAAATTTCAACCAGCCGATCTAGAGGAAAGAGTGAATGTCGATCTGCTCTCTCTAGAGAAAATATTATAAGATCATTTCGTATGGAGATGTAATCAGAGTATATAGCCAAAAACTACAGGAAAAGGTAGTATAGAGTCATGTCATGCAGTGAAGTATTATTTTTCTAAATTATATTATCTTTCCAGACTTTGTGTGTATTGTGTGTGTATTGTCATCATTTCTAATTGTCACCATTGGTATTTGTCATAAAAACTGTAATTTGCTGTCATTTCTTTAATCATTCTAAGTAAATACTTATTTTGCATTTAACTGTGTATACACGTAGGGTTTTTTTTTTTCCTTAAAATTCACCCCCCTGCCAAATTTCGTAAGTTTTGGCCCCCAGGAAGTCTGTTTCTGCCCCCACCTCCCAGAGGTCATATTCTAAATGCCTGTGAGAGGCTCAGAAGTAGTGTGGCCACTCAGGGACGCCCAGTGTCCCTCAGAGAGAGCCCTGCTTCCTGTGGCAAGGGCAGAGCCCCTCAGCTGCCCCCGCGGGCTGAGGCTCGGGAGCACCAGCCCTAAGTCTTCCAAGAGAAGCTGGAAATATAAATTGTTGTACGAATAATCCCGAGTCTTAAAAGTTCGCATGCACAGACCGCATGGGCTGCCACTTTGCCCCCTGTCTTGAGATTAACTTTCTCCTGCTCTAATTTACTTTTCAGAAGGTACACAATTTGTAAGGGCCAGAGCTGTACTGTTGACAACAGGGACCTGCCGTGGGCCTCACGGTGACACCGGTAGCTCAGGACATTGCTGCAGGCGCTGGGGCCTCGGGAGTCTCTAGGGTCCTGCGGCTCTGATGCTCCGGGCTTTCTCTCCAGCAGGCTCCCTGCCACCTGGCAGCTGTGCCGGTGAGGAAAGACTGTGAACGGTGGCGGCCTGGACATTTTCCCGGGCCCGGGCGGGCCTGGGGGCTCAGAGGAGCGAGGGCAGCGGAGGCCACATCCGCAGAGCTGGGGCTGTGTCCTCTGCGGCCCTGAAGGTGAGGCGTCCGTGGAAGGGCCGGGGGGATTGCAAGAGTTAATGCGATAATGTCCGTTGATTATTTTAAGCCACCTGGAGGAAAAATAACATTATAAATAGCAAGGGCCATAACGGATTCAAAGGGTAAGTGTATTGATAGCCTTTTCCTCTTCCTAAGATTTCTGATGTTTCAAAACAAGATTATTTCGGGAGTGCATCTATTTTAATTCCAAAGATTCTCCTATAAACACGTTTCATGGTGAGAGAGCCTGTCTTCTCCTGTTCTCCCCTAGCTTTTTCCACGGAAAGGCAGAGCTCTGGTTTCACACACCTCGTGCCGGCCTAGAGCCTTTAAAAACCCTCCTGGGTGCCACCTGGCCACCATGCCTGTTAGCAAAGGCCCGGCCTTGGGTCGGGTTTGACATTTTAATTCCCAGAATCCACCTTGTTTACCACTAGACAGCGGGCTTCATTTTGAACAAGGTGTGTTGCAGCTTCCAGGTCCCAAAGCGGGACACGGTGTTGAGTGTGTACACACAAGCACACACACACACCACCACCACCATGACCACGATGTTACTGTTATTAGGGCAGGCTGAGCGGCCACGGGCTCTCCCTGCAGCACAGCCGGCCAGGAGATGCTAAAGGGTGGGCCTAGGGTGAGAGCTAGACCCGAATGCGAGCGTTGGCCAATAAAGGGCATTTTGATTTTTCTGGAGGGGGCCCGGGACTCCGGCCACGGCTGGTCCTGGGCCTTGACAAGTTGCCATTTCTTCACCCCCCACAGTCTGACTTCCCCGGATCTCCAGCCCCAGCCTCCTGTGCCAGATGCTGAAGTCAGGCCGGAGGCTCGGATTCCAAGGGCTCCTGTTCCTCTCACTGGGATTAGCACAGGGTACGGCTGGGCTGGAGCTCAGGGGGGTGGCGTGGCCTTCTCCTCTTCCAGCCTGGCTGCAGTTATGTCTTTGCAAGCACTTATTTTTAAAAAACGACTTTCGCTGTCTTGCCGACATGTCTTCCTCACGATCTCTCTCTCCTTCTCTCCCTCTCTCTCTCTCTTCCACCCCGCACACCTCTAATCCTTACATATGGGGCCCCTTGCTTGGATTCTGATTTCTACAGAGACTTGAAATTGGATAAAAATGGTTTCAGCAGAGGAGATAAAGAGACTGTCCCCATCTTGGAGTTCTGCTTACGACCTGGAGCCCAGTCTGCAAAGGGGCGGGCAGTGGGATTTGTGGCTTCCAGCGTGGCAGAGAAAGCTCCATTTAACAGAGGGAAAGAGGAGAAACCCATTTGCCCCTCTTGACACAAGCCGCTGTTTAGAGAAGATGATCTAAGATCTAACAGTGTTTATGCTGTTGAATTATGAGTCTGATTAAGGTGGGCAAGCGGTTAGTAAAACATAGGCCTGGAGGCGAGTGGTTTACATGCTCAGCAAAGGCAAAATTGGCGATTCTCCTGTCCTGCCTATCTGGGTGACTTTGGCAAGGTCTTGGCCATGCATTTGTCCTAAGTGCATGGCTACAATATTTCACCAATTCCCCATGGAGCACAGGCAGTAAGGCTGAAGAAGGACAAAGGCCACATTGGATATAAAGTATCAACTAAATGTGGAGAAATGATAGAGGGCAGCATTCTGAAACGTTATAAATAAATTCCTAATTGTGGAGTCAATCCGTGCACTTAAATAGAAATACTCATATGGCAGCTTAAAAATTCTTTAGATATTTATGGGTAAAATGCTACGATGTCTAGGACTTGCCCAAAATACTCTAGAAAAAAAATTTTTTTAAATGTCTGTATGTGTGTGTTGGGGAAGAAACAGATAAACAGATGAAATTGTCAAAGTGCTTGGAATCGTTGAAGTTGGGTGATGGGAACGTGGAGGTACATTGTACTCTTTTCTCTACTTTTGTGTGGGCTGGAACTCTTTCAAAGTATAAATCTTCCCTAACCTCCAAAAAATTTCCTGGAGACAATTAGGTAAACTGTGAGGGGAGAGATATGCAGGGAGATTCAAAATTTAAAAAGAGAAGATATAGAAGAAAAACATGAAAAACATGAAGATCCAAAGTGGATAGACAAACACAATGTGTGAGCACACAATTGGTTAAAAATACTGTGTTTCATAAGATTGGAGATCCTGTTCAGCCTCAGTGAAACGATTGAGGACATTTAAGTGAAAGCAATAGGATGACTTTGCTCTTCCCATGCAATGAGCAAAGATTTAAGGAGTAGGAGCTCCTAAATTCAGTGAGCGTCAGTAGCAGGCCTCCCCTATGCATCTGCTAAGAGTGCATACCAGGACAACTTTTTGGAAGGCAAATTAGCAATGTGATTTCAACAACCTTCAATTTTTTCCTATCCATTCAGCCAGTAATTCCACTTCTAGGAATTTTGCCTAAGGAAACAAGTGAAGACACGTGTCGTGATTTGTGATCTATGCACACGGATGACTGTGCTAGCATTATTCAGGAAAGTGCAAACCGCTGGAAAGGACCCAACACCCAACAGTAAGCAACCACTTAGATGGTTTTGGGGTAATTAATTTGTGCATGTCTCCAACACATATTTATCAAGATCCCTCTAGAAGCCGCCCACAGGAGACACAAAGATGGAGAAGACACAGCCCCTATCTTCGGGGTCTTGATGGGTCACGGGAACATAGGCGAGGGAACAGAAGAAAAAGGCCATTTCTACAACGGTGCATACTACAGATATTAAGGCAGAAGTTGCATAGGATGTCTTTGCTTTCAGGTATACTGCCCTTTGTAAAAATATTTAAATGAAAAAATATTTAAAAATTATTTATTTTTCCTTAGACTTTCCTCTAACTTGCAGTTTTCTTTAAACAACTGTATAATTTTATAATTAGAAAAATAACCATAAAAAAGGGAAGGGCGTTGTCATTAAATGTCATTAAATGAATGACATTATATACCACGGAGGTTTCTGGACACCATACACACACACACACACACACACACACACACACACACACACACTACACAAACACATATATCATGTACATACTCTTACTTAACTCACAATTTGTAAAGGTAGACTTTGTGTTAAATATTTATTTATTTACTTATTTATTAAAGCTTTGGTTTAAATTCCAGTTACTTATTATCTCGTGTAATATTAGTTTCAGGCGTAGAATTTAGTGATTCAGCACTTATTTACAATGCCTGGTACTCACCACAAGTGCCCTCCTTAAAACCCATCACCCATTTAACCCACCCCCACCCACCTCCCCTCTTTCAACTTCCAATTTTTATTTTTGAATAAGTTACATATATATTTTGAAGAAGTTAACATAAATAGTTCCAAATTCAAAACAGTTTTGTAAAATGATATATTGTGTAAAAATCTCATTCCCACCCCTTCCCTGAACCACATTTTCCATCCTCCATCTTCACACCAGATTTAACTGCTTTTATTAAGTACTGTGCACTGTTTATATAAAATAAGAAAATGAAATATATTTTTATCTTTTTCTTTTCTTTTCTTTTATCTTTTTCTTTTCTTATACAAAATGTTGCATACTATACATACTGGTTTCCACCTCGCTTTTCTCATTAAAATAAAATCTATGTCTTTTTTTTGTGAAGATTAAAGAACTTCCTGATTTGTAACCCGTACATAATATTCCATCGTGTGGATATCTTATAATCAGCTAATCGGTTCCTAGTTCTGCTGCAAATGAAACTTGAAGTTTTTTTCTATTAATCATTATGGCTTCTAAAAGGTTAAGATCTCATTCAAATGCGGAGTTTGCAAAATTTCCCCCCATTAGTCTAAATGGTTTCTAACAGGGTAAGGTACGGCCCAAAGGAGTCATTTGTACTTGCCCCATTTTATAGATGGGGCATAGATGTCTCAGAGAAGGTCAGTGATCTGACCCACATCACAAGCTAGTAAACAGTTGATTGAGGCTTCTGACTTACGCCTGTTAGAGTCAGAGCACCTGTTTTCTCTGAGTTGGATTGAGACATAATCCTCATAGATATAATGGAAGAATATACCAGGAACTCAAGAGTTTTATACAAAATGGCCAACTATTAACTCATTACAATTATTTTAGGAGGAAGAGAAAACAGTGGAGACCTCTGAATAATTGTGAGCAGGGAAACCCACGAGTAAGGATTTGTGGGGGTGAGGGGTGACCAAAAGATCCGGGAGGATTTTTCAGTGATTTGGGGGGACTCAGACCCACTGGAATTAATCCATTTGTCATTTTCGAGTAAGCGATGTTGTGCTGGGCAATTGGTTAGCAGTCTTTTCTCGAGCTCGGGGAGGAGGCAGGGCCTGGCCATGATCCCTCAGTGTGGGGTTTTCCTGGTCAGTGCCAGCTTCTGAGGTCTGACCGTGGCAGAAGGTCTAGGTGTGTATGTGTGGTGGGGGTGGTGGTGGGAGACTCGTTAGCAAGGGGCCAGATTGGAGTTGTAGGATGCTGACTCCCTGAGGCTGAAGAGCAATGGTAGCGGTGTCCTCATTCCCTAGATTAAGTGCTAAAGGGACCTCGAGAGAGTGTTAGCTAGTAGGAGATGAGGAGTCCCGGGTGTCTAAATAGAGGATACACACTTCAGCTCGACTAGGCAGGGAGAAGGCCAGACTCAACAGGGAAGAGCCCTCTTGCTCCCCTGGACTCCCCAGCATAACACTTGGGTGAAGCCACATGAAATATAGGACATGGCCACATCTGAATCTCATGTAAATTTTTAGTATTAGGATGTCCCATGTCATGTTTTTATTTGCTCAGTCTGAACCTCTACCATAGGGGCTCAGGTCGGACACTCCTGCTAGCACCCATTCTTCCTCTGCACCTGTTTACTCTGCACAAATGCAAACATTTAGGGAAGGGAGGTTGAGCAGTTTCTGCCTTCAGACCATTTCCACTTAATGGCTATTGGTAAGTCTACCTGGTGGTAACAACATCATTTCCATATAACATTTATTTATTTATTTATTTTTATTTTTTATTTATCTATCCACTTATAAACTATCTCTAAATAATTTTTATATTACAGAGCTCATATATGCTCATTGTAGGAAAAATAGATATAAGTAGATATGTGTGTACCTATACATATACACAAGTATCTAACAATATATTTAATTGTACTTGGATTTGACAGAAGAAAATATTAAAGTGTAATGGATAGAATTACTTAACTCCAGATAACTATTTTTTTTCACAGCACGAGAAAAGAGTTGCTTAAAAAAATCTGTAAACTAATAAATAGTAAGTATAATAACACAGAAAAATTATTCTATATAAATATATTTATAATTACAATAGAAATGTACCAAACTCTGTAGCTAAAATATAGATTTATCAGATTCAATTTAAAAAATCCACACATAATCTGTTTGCAGAAGCCACACTAAAGCAAAGGGCATGCAAAGGCTGAAAATCAAAGGTTGGAAAATATATATTTGCCAGGTAAAATAACCAAAACAAAGCGGGTATACCTATATTAATATCTTATTTTTAAATTATGTTTCACATTTTAATTCCAGTATAGTTAACATAAAGTGTTATATTAGTTTCAGGTGTACAATATAGTTATTCAACCATTCTATACATTACTCAGTGCTCATCAGGAGAAGTGGATTCAATCTCCTTCACCTACTTCACCTACCTCCCCACCCACCTACCCTCTGGTAACCATCAGTTTGTTCTCTATAGTTAAGAATCTGTTTCTTGGTCTCTCTCTCTCTTTTTATCCTTTGTTTATTTTGTTTCATAAATTCTGCATATGAGTGAGATCAGATGGTATTTGTCTTCCTCTGACTGACTTATTTCGCTCGGCATTATACTCTTTAGCTCCACCCACGTTGTGGCAAATGGCAAGATTTCATTCTTTCCTATGGTTGAATAATATTCCATTTTATGTGTAAGGCACATCTGTTTTATCCATTCATTTATCGATAGACACTCAGACTGCTTCCATAAGTTGGCTATTGTAAATAAAGCTACAATAAACAGGGATGCATGTGTCTCTTTGAATTAATGTTTTTGTATTTGGGGAGTAAATACCCCTCAGAATGATTACTGGATCCTAGGGTAGTTCTATTTTTAACTTTTTTGAGGAACCTCCATTCGTTTTCCACAGTGGTTGTACCAGTTTGCATTCCCACCATCAGTGCACGAGGATTCCTTTTTTCTCCACATCCTTGCCAATACTTACTGTTTTTGTGTTATATATTAGCCATTCTGACAGGTGTGAGGTGATATCTCATTGTAGTTTTGATTTGCATTTCCCTGACAATAAGGCATATTGAGCATCCTTTCATGTGTCTGTTGGTGATCTGTATATCTTCTTTGGAGAAATGTCTATTCATGTCTTCTGCCCATTTTTAATTGGATTTTTTATTTTAGGGGTGTTGAATTATATAAATTCTTTATATATTTTGGATACTAACGCTTTATCAAATATGCCATTTGCAAATATCTCCTCTCATTCCACAAATTGCCTTTTAGTTTTGTTGATTGTTCCCTTCCCTGTGCAGGAGCTTTTTATGTTGATGTAGTCCCAATAGTTTATTTTTGCTTTTATTTCCCTTTGCCTTAGGGGACATATCTGGAAAATGTTGGTACAGCCAATGTCAGAAAAATTACTGTCTGTACCCTCTTCTTTTCAGGCCTCACATTTAGGTCTTTGATCCATTTGGAGTTTATTTTTGTGTGTGGTAAAAGAAAGTCATCCAGTTTCACTCTTCTGTATGTAGTTGTCTTATTTTCCAGCACCATGTGTTGAAGAGACTTTTTCCCATTGTATATTCATTCCTTTTGGTCAAATATTAATTGACTATATAATTGTGGGGCTTTTTTCCCCTGGGGTTTCTATCTATTGATCTAGGTGTCTAGTACCATCCTGTTTTGATTACTACCACTTTGTAATATAACTTGAAGTCTGGGATCGTGTTACTCCAGTTGTGTTTTTCTTTTTCAAAATTGCTTTGGCTATTCAGGGTCATTTGTGGCTCCCTACAATTTTTGGGTTGTTCGTTCTAGTTCAGTGAAAAAGGCTACTGGTATTTTGATAGGGATTGCACTGAGTCTATAGATTGCTTTAGGTAGTATAGACATTTTAACAAGTATATGTTCTTCCAACTCATGAGCATGGAATGTCAAACTAGAAGAAATGGACAAATTATTAGAAACATCTAATCTACCAAAACTGAAGCCAAAATAGAAAGTTTGAACAAATTGATCAGCAGTGATGAATTGAATCAGTAATCAAAAACTCCCAAAAAATAAAAGTTCAGGACAAGATGGCTTCCCAGATGAATTATACCAAACATTTAAAGAATTAACATCTTTTCTTCTCAAACTATTCTAAAAACTAGAAGAGGAAGGAAAACTTCCAAATTCATTCTATGAGGCGCATATCACCCTGATACCAAAACCAGATAGACACCACAAAAAACCAGAACTATAGGTTAATATCTCTGATGAACAGAGGTGCAAAATCCTTAACAAAATACTAACAAACCAAATTCAACAGTACATTAAAAAAAAATCATATACCACAATCAGGAGGGAGTTATTCCAGGAATGCAAGGGAGGTTCAATAGTCATAAAACAATCAATGTGATATGTCACATCAATAAGAAAAAGAATAAAAATGACATGATCATTTCAATAGATGCAGGAAAAGCATTTGATAAAGTACAACATCGATTCATGATAAAAATGCTCAACAAAGTAAGTCTAGAGGGCACATACCTCAACATAATAAAGGCCTTATATGAAAAACCCACAGCGAATATCATACTCAATGGCAAAAAACTGAGAGCTTTCCCCTTAAGGTCAAGAACAGGACAAGGATATCTACCCTCATCACTTTTATGCAACATAGTACTGGAAATCCTAGCCTCAGCAATTAGGCAACAAAAAGAAATAGAAGGCATTCAAATTGGTAAGGAAGAGGTAAAACTTTCACTATTTGCAGATGTCATGATAGCATATTTAGGGGCACCTGGGTGGCTCAGTGGGTTAAAGCTTCTGCCTTCAGCTCAGGTCATGATTCCAGGGTCCTGGGATCGAGCCCCGCATCAGGCTCTCTCCTCAGCAGGGAGCCTGCTTCCCCCTCTCAGCCTGCCTCTCTGCCTACTTGTGATCTCTCTCTCTGTCAAATAAATAAATAAAATCTTAAAAAAAAAAAAAATCCCATTTATAACTGTACCAAATCCAATAAAATTTCTAGGAATAAGCTTAACCAAAGAGGTGAAAGACTTGTATTCTGAAAACCATAAAACTTTAATTACAGAAATTCAAGATGATGCAAAGAAATGGAAAAGCATTCCATGCTCTTGGGTTGTAATATCAGACTTTTTTTTTTAAAGATGAAGAGGGGCAACATATAATGATGAAATCTTCAGTTCATTAGGAAAAGATAACCAGTAAACTCAAATATACTTAATAACAGTCTCAAAGAAATATATAAAGCAAAATTTGACAGACCAACAAGGATAAATTGACAAATATATATCATACTGGGAAATTTTTGTTATACCTCTCTGAGCAATCAATAGATCAGCTAGACAACACATCTTTCATAATACTTGAATATAATTAACAAACTTCATCCAGTGAACATATAGAGAGAGCCATGCAGCAAGTAACTGGAGGTTTTATATTCTTCTCAAGCACACAAGGATCATGTATAAAAATGAACCAAGGGGCACCTGGGTGGCTCAGTCGTTAAGCGTCTGCCTTCAGCCCAGGTCATGATCCCAGCGTCCTGGGATCGAGCCCCGCATCGGGCTCTCTGCTCGGCAGGAAGCCTGCTTCTCCCGCTACCATTCCCTCTGCTTGTGTTCCCTCTCTCGCTGTGTTTCTCTCTGTCAAATTAAAAAAAAAAAAAAAATCTTAAAAAAAAAAAAATGAACCAAAATACCACCATTAATTAGGTTTCTGTATATTTCAAAGAATCAATAGCATAGAGACCACATACCTTACCTCAACACAATTAAAGGAGGAAAAAAAATTGGTAAAAATAACGTAAAAGCCCCACACATTTCTAAATAGCTATGTATCAAAAAAGTGCTCAAAATGAACATTTGAAATACTTAGAATAAGGGAAAGCTTCCAGGTTTGAAAAATCATGGCAGCTTCCTGATCTGTTTAGCTCTATACATCACATGCAAAATCAATTAAGTCCAGAGGAAGGACAAATAAAATCAGCGCTGCCCCACACCTTTACACCATTGAGAGATAGAGACTACCACAAACTTTCAACTAACTGTAAGCTGAGAAATAAACATCATGTTCCAACAGAGCTGCTGCTGCAGATCTGAGAGGAGGGGAGTAAGGGAGAAGAGGCTTAGAAGAATGTGTGAAAAGGAAAATAAGGAGAAGAAGGCATAGACAAAACACATGCAAAATTACTCCCGGAAAAATAAAGGCAACAGTGTCAAAATACTGAGGGCAGGTCCGGGACACGGTAGTTCACAGCATCGGCTGAAGGCGTGGAAGTGAGCTGGGCTAGAAATGGCAGCTGCAGAGAAGCGTACCTCCCAGGAAATAATCAAATAAATAGGAATGAATTATACCCTTTGTAGATTGACATAGTAATCACATCCGAGTGTATCATAGTATATCTCAGTGATACAGTAAGAGAGGAGAAATACTGATCTTGCAGAAATGGAAAAGGAACAAGAAATGCCAACCTTTTTCATTCCCTTCATCATCACCTATAAGGAAATTGCACTTTATCAAACTGACCGAAAGAGATACTCTTAAACTATGAACTCTGAAACTATGATACTCTTAAATTATCAACTCTACACTATGCTCAGGAATTAAAAAAAGATAAAAAATAAGTCAAACTAAGTCCATATAAGACTACTAGCTAATTAAAATTCTTCCCTAACAAACACCCACAAAATGGAAGAAACTGATACCACATGTTTCAACCTGAATTAAATGCACTTTAAAAAGCACTTGGAGATTTAAAAAATTAGAACCAAAATTAAAAACCTAAAAACAGAAATGAACAGAACATATAAAGAAATGCAATAAGAACTGACCGAACTTGGGGAGGAAATTGAAGAAAAAGGCAACACAATCTCAGAAATAAAGGATAAATGAGAAGGCATGTGAGAAGGAATACGTTGAAGTGAAAATTTTTTAAAGAACACTGAAGAGAGGCAGGAAAAACAACCAAAACAACAAAAACGAAATAATGAAAGAACTGAGATGCTTTTGGGAGAAAGTGACTCAAATGGAAGATGGGCAAAGAAGGTTCAGTCTCTATATATTTGGAGTCCCTGGAAGAAAAAACCAAGCCCAGGAACAAAGCAAATATTTAGAACTGTATTCAAGGAAACTTTCCAGAAGTAAGAGAAAATTAAATAACCATATTAAAGTGGCCCATTATGTTGTTAAGCACTGTGAAGAGCCTTATATTTTATCCTACCTGTAGGCTAATAAGTTAGCCTGCCAGTTTTATGGATGTCGGTAGAAAACATGAGCCCCTAGACCAGAGACTAAAGATAAGACATTACTCACAGCAATGGCAACACCCAGTGTATTGTCATTTCTATATTGGTTCCCTGAGCCCTGGTGGTCAAGGGTGGCATGCAGATTGCTGGGTGCTATCTCTACATACAGTGTTGCAGGGAAGCAATTCTGAGCTTAGGGAATCTGCATTTTTTATAATGGTAAGAAACATCCCTTTCCTTCATTTCATTGTACTGCCCATAAGCATGTCTTCTCTTTGTCCTAGAGGGCGATAGTGTCTCTATCTTCTGAGGCTGTTTGCTCTACAAACCTCCTTGAAAAGATCCTCTGGAACAGAGGGCAGTCTGCGCCTTACTCGAATTATCTACAGAAACATGAAGGACTTGTTGAGAACTGTCTCCCAACACATTTATTTGGAAGACTCTCCCAGAATGATTAAATCTCAAATCTGAGACATAAGCTATTAGATGGTATAGACAAAGAAAAATCCTTAGGGCTTCCAGGAAAACTATGAAATTTCTTAAGTGCATAAGAAAATTAAGTTTCTGTCTGTCTTCTCAGGAAAAACAGAAAGGAAGGCAGAAGGTCCTTGCCAGTGTAATTAGTTAAGACGAGGTCATACTGGAGTAGGGTGGGCCCTTAATCCTATATGATCATTGTCCTTATGGGAAGAGACACAGAGACACAGACTCAGGAGGGAAGAACATCACGAGACAATGGAGGCAGAGAATGAGTTGCTGCAGGTGTAGTAAGCCAAGGAACATCAAGGACTATTGGCAAGGCACGAGAATGTGTGAAGACGCAAGGAAGGAATCCCCCCTACAGGTTTCAGAGGGAGTGTGGCCAAGCCTTCCCTGATTTCAGGCTTCTAGCCTCCAGAACAAATTCCGTTGCTTGAAGCCCCCCAGTTTGTGACACTTTGTTATGACGGCCCTAGGAAACCAATTATTTCCTTAGCATGAAAAAATAATATAAACCTCAAATCCTAAAGTCAGAGTGCTGCTCGATGGGGAAAACACTGGAGGTATTCCCACTAAGACAAAGACGGCCACGATCTTCAGTATGATTTAGCATTGTCTTTGAAGTGTTAGCCAGTAGAATTAGATAAGAGTGAACATACAGCTATGAGAATCAGAAAAGAAGCTGTCTCTACATATACTTACCATGAGACCCAGAAATCTCCCTCCTGGACATTGATTCCAGAGAAATGGAAACTTACGTTCACACTAAAACCTGCAGAAGGAGGTTTATAGCACCTTTATCTGGAATGGGCCCCAACTAGACAGCCCCAACGTGTCCTTCAACAGGGGATTGATGAAACAATAGCACACAGGGAAGCAGATTAAAAATTTAAACAAAATACTAGAAATCTGAATCCAACCACAAGTAAGAAAAACCTATCACGATTAAGTTAGTTTTATCTGGGAACGTTTATCATCTTCCTTTCCCCTCTCCCTTTTACCGATCAGAGGTCAGGGTGGATCCCATTATCTTCCCCCTTTTTTCCTGTCTTAACATCTAGACCTCAGATCCTTGGTACTCAAAATGTGGTCTGCCGGCTAGCAGCCTGGGAGCCTGGGAGAACCGCAGGAGCTCAGCCCTACCCCGGAGCTCCCAACCAGAATCTTCCCTTTAACAAGGTCCCTAGGTGATTCCTTTACACGTGAAAGGGAGGAACACTGATTTAGAACTCGAAACTAAGACTGACTCCCGCTGCCCTCTGCTCCCTCCAAGCTAACTCCCCTCAAGCAATGAGGGCTGACCTTAAGGAAGAGACTCAAATAGTACCCCACAGGGGGGAGGGCTGCTCCTGTAAGTGACTATTTGACAAAATCTTCCAGCGCGTTTTGTTCCTTTCAGCTTGTTTTCTGGAGGACAGAGGCAGAGGCCTGTGCTAATTCTATCTGGATGTTATTCGTCAGGCGACTTGGAGGAAGAATGGTGGTGGGCAGGCTGGGGGGGTGGGTGTAAGCTGAGGGCAGCTCCCGGTTTCACCCTGTAACACGAAACCCCTCTCAACAGAATGTGGTATCCCAGGGTCCCCCTCAGTCTCCGTGCCTCTACCTCTGCCCTTCCCTGCCCGCTTCCACACTCTGCCTGGAGACCGGGGTTTTTGGCCTTCACTCTGTTTTTTTCCCCTCTGTCAACATAAAGCAGGAGGTTTAATATTCAATTGTTGAACCTCTGGAGATCCGACAAGGGCGTCCCTCAAACCTCCTGGCCCAGGTTCACGGTTCTTCTTGGGCAGGGGGACACTGTGTCCTTCAGCGGGGGTATGCGCTCTCTGCAGCGTCTTTCCCTCACACAACTGCTCCCAGTCCCTTCTGCCCTCCCCACCGCTGGGCCCCAGGGGACCCTGGAGTTGAGACGCTGATCCAATGGCCTTGGAAGACTTCCACTTCCCAGGGAAACGTGTCCTTGGGGCAGGCTGGCGGTCAGCGCCCACACTGGCTGGCTCTCTGACCCTTTTAGGCCTCAGCTTCTTTTTTCTGCAAAATGAGGATTATAATAATTTCTTACTTAGTCAAGTCTGATCATCATTTTCTTGATGGTTTCCGCCTTTGCTCCATGCTTATGGAGCCACCAATCGCCGCCAAATGATTTTTAGAAAAGACATTTACCTATTTTTTTTTTTCCCAGCCGCAGCATGGTTTGTGTTTCCGTTAAACCCATCTGGGTCTGTTTTGGTGGGTAATAGGAGTTTCTTCTAACTGTCTCAGGGCAAATGATTAAATAGCCCATTATTTCCTCTACAGTTTTGGAATGAAAACTTTATCATAAACGAAATACTTAGGGATGTTTGTGTGTTTCTGTGATTGTTTGCTCCCTTCTGCTGCTCTTCGTGGGCCCCGAGGGGGTCCTTGGACTTGCCCCCGGAAGGGATTCTCAGGAAATCTGTGCTTCTGCCCCCGGAGGCTCACACTTGACCACAGGGAGACAAGCAGTTCTCTGAGGATGGGTGGGGACCGGGAGCTGGCTGCGGGAGCGTGCACGTGTGCACACACGTGTGAGTGTGCATGCAGGTGTGGGAGTGTGCACGCGGGGGGTGAGTGTGTGTGCACGTTCTGAGGGACGCGAGGGTTGCAGTTTTAGCTGATCCCGTTTCCTACTTAATTTAGATAACGGGGGCTGAGGACATGATGTGCTTCAATTTTCATCCTCCAGCTTCCCGCCCCCCCCACCTCGGGCAGTCAGCGGCCGCTCTGTCCTCCCTGCCCCCGCTGTCCTTTACCCCTGGCCCTCCTTCCCTCTGCCATTCTCCCCCTCTCCTGCATCTCCACTGCTTCCCGCTCCTCCGGCTCCATCCCCGCAAAACACAGAGGATGAGAGGGTCTGGTGTGGGGTGGATGGTGGCAAGCCCCGGGTGGCAGAAACATGGGGCTGGGTGGGCGGGAGAAGCTAGGAGGTGTGTGACCCAGAGCGGCTGGGGGCCAGCACCATGTGTTTCCTCAGTGGGCAGCACGGATCGTGGGCACAGTTGTTTTAGGAAATATCCCTGGTAGCAGGAGCGGGCAAGGCTGGCCAGGAGGCCCAGGCTGGAGGCAGAGATGTTGCTGTGGGAACGCAAGGGAGAGGCGGGAATTCGGGCCAGGCTGTGGGAACAGAGAAAAGGGGGGTGTTAGAGCTCCTGGAGCTGTTTGGGTTGGGATTCTTGCACATGCTGAGCACCTGCTGCTACTGGGTTCACGTCGTGGAGCCACTGGGCTGGACCTGAGTCTTCTCGTCCCACCTGGAATGTCCTAGGGTAGGACCGTTTGCAACAGCCATGACATCACACTAGCTGTCTTTCTTCACTCAGGCTGATGCCTGACAGCCAGCTGGAAAGCTGAGCCTGTCTGCCTCAGTAGGAGCCTGGCGAAGCTGCCTCCCCGGCTTCCTCCCCGGGCTCTCCCTCCTGACACACCTCGGTCAACATTCCAGCGGAGCACAAGTTCTCCTCATCCGGGGCCCAGGACTCTCTAACGTAATCCCCTGTAATTTATAACTGTGTCTCCCATAGCACCCCCTCTCCTCCCGCCCTCCTGCCCTCCCTCCCAGAAGTGTTGGCCTAGGAGGTGGAGCCTGGAAGCCACGGCCGGCTTTGCCAAGCTTTGTGTGGGCCACCCTGAACTATTCATCTGAGCCTGCGGGTCCTGGTGGAGTGTGATGTTCACCCCACCCAGCTCCAAACACACCCTGTGCCCGCTTTCACGGGGCACAGAATCCCCCTGGGAAAGAACCCGAGCCTGCCCACAGCTGAGATTCACCTGTCTATAGCTTGAGGGTAGATTCGGTGTGTGTTGAGAGGGGTAGAGGGTGAGGAGGGCAAGTATCCTGCAGACTGTTGCCAGATTGTCAAGAAGGACATCAGGACCCTGGGGGGAAAAAGAAAGATCACATTAATACAGAAGGGATTTGGCGCAATGGCCAGGCTTAGCCTCAGGTCCTGCAGGGAAGGGGGCACTAGGCTAAGCTTGAATACACCCCAGCATACCCCCTTAGGGACACCTTTGGATTCTTAGGAGGAGGTGGTTATGAGATCAAGTGGAAAGAATTGTTCTTTAAGAACTTCAACTACTCTTCTAGGGAAATGGGTGGTAAATTGGGAGGAGTCATTTGACCCGGCGCCCAAGCAGCTCTGCCGGGACCCTCCTCCTCCTCCTCCTTGCCCAGAGTGGAGCAGCGGGAAGGAAGGGGCTGAGTGACCCGTGGAGGAACGGGGCTCTGGCCTGTGAGCGGGATCCTCAGCGGTCCCTGAGTGTGGCGATGGGCGGGGGCAGAGAGCATCCACCGGAGAGAGATCTCAGAAAGGCGGTGCTAAAGGTCCAGATGTGGCAGGGCAGCTGGGGGAAGGAGCCACCTGGGGCTTCTCTGTCAGAGGCAATGGAACGTGGGGAGCAAGGTTAAAGCTCCAGAGGAAAGTAGTCTGGCAGGCGGCCTCGTGAGCCGGATAAGCCCCTCTTGGGGCAACTGGCTCGGATCTGGGTGGGAGAGAGACGCATGTGGGACTTATATATGTGCTTCTGTTTCTCGGGGCCTGCCGGCCAAATCCTGAACCCTCCCTAGAAACTGGATACAAATTTTGGACAAAGATTATTTGTCAAAAAGCAGAGACATAAGGATCTTGAATGAGTTTCTGCATGCGTTTTTCTAATGTAGATTATTCTTCATTACCAGCAGAAATACCATTCCCCTCAAATAGTAAAAAAAAAAAAAAAAGCTTTATTGAAGTATAATTACATACAATAAAATGGCATAGCTTAAAGGAAACAATTTGATAAGTTATAACATATGGATATACTTGTGAAATCATTTCCATAGTCAAAGTTAGTGATCATAGCCATCACCCTGAAATGTTTCCTCATGTCCCTTTGTGATATGTTCCTCAATCCTGTACCCCCCTCCCTGCTGCTGCCTGGAGACTTTCCATGAGCATTAAACTGGGGCCATCACAGGGCTCATCTCATTTGTTTCCTGCTTCTCAGAGATGACCCTTCTCTGCTGCCCAATGCCCAATGTCTCGAGCACCATTGTTTTGTATATTTTGTGTGAGCTTGTAGTTGTTCTGAGTCAAAGGACAAACTTAGTCTCTGTGACTCTGGCTTGGATGAAAAAGGAATTCCAACCCCTCATCTTGAGTGACTCTATAACTTGATGAGAAGCCAGCGCATTCTGTCCTTCGGTTCAGAAAGTCTGAGTAGTGCTGTGGTTGATGTCTTGGGGATCCACTGTGGGAGGCGTACTCTCTCAACAAATACGGCCATTCAACAAGGAAGTGGTTTCGAGAATGTTCGTGAGCAGAGCTCTCTCTCCACTGGGGATATGGGAATGGGCAAGACAGACATAGCTCTGGCCCGTCTGGTGGAGACATGGAGGGCTATGCAATCTCAGTTCAGAGGAACAGGGCCACGCGGGAGGTGGTTGTGGCCTTCTTTGCGAGTGTGTATTCACAGACTGGGGCAGACGCTTTTCTGCCCCATTTCCCATCTTCCCGGTAACTTCTGATTTCAGCTGCAGCCACGGTGGAAAGTTCCACATGAGCTCAAGTCCCCCGCAAGCGCCCTTGTACGTCTCTGCTTCTCCATGTCAGGCATTCCCTGAAGCTGCAGAAGCCCACTCACCTGCAAACAGGAGCGCCTCAGAAGTACAGTCTGGAGGAGGGCGTGGGGCATCAGTGGGCGTGTCAGTCCTTAACCAATGGGAGACAGGAGGTCTGCTTCCTATCCTTTGGATGGACAGTCTTAGGGGGCATGCTGTTTGCTTCCCAAACATTTGTCAGGGGTCCCAGCGGGATGGAGGTCTGACTACCTACAGCAATAGTTGTATTGGTGTTCCCTCTCTCCTCACTTGCTCTTCCCAAATCTTTTCTCCCACTCTCTGGGCTAATTTCTTAAGTAAATTGCCCATATCCAAGTCCTTGTCTCAGGCTCTGCACTCAAGGTACATTCATATTGAGATGTATACTTATCCTGGGCCCCTTGGGTGGCTTAGTTGGTTAAGCAACAGCCTTCGGCTCAGATCACGATCCTGGAGTCCCAGGATTGAGACCCGCATCGGGCTCCCCACTCAGCAGGAGTCTGTTTCTCCTTCTGACCCTCCCCGCTCTCATGCTCTCTCTCAAATAAATATATAAAATCTTTAAAAAAAAAAAAAAAAGACAGATACTTATCTAAATTTAGTTCTATAGTTCTATTTTACAGGTGAGAAAATGGAGTCATGGAGCTTTTCCTGAGGTCCCAGGACTAGAAAGTGGCAGAGACAAGGTACAAACACAGGCTGTTGGATTCCAACTCCCTACTTCTTTCCACATACTCTGGAAGCACCCAGAAGCCATGTTAGTAAGGGCACGGGTCTGGAAGAGCTGCAAGGAGCTCTGGAAGAGCTGCAAGGAGCTCGTTGTGCATCCTCTGGGGCCAGCAACATCTCCATGGTGATAGTAAACCCAGTGTTAAAGGGAAACAATCACACCTGTGTGGCAGTGTGAAATTGTGCAGGGAAATTGTGACAGTCCAGGGAAATTGTGACAGCCCAGGGAGCAGGGCTTGAGTCATGGCTTTGAATCAGGGGCCTTATATTCAGGATGCTGGGGCCCAAAAGTATGCGTGGCCATGCCCTCAAAGAGCTCATAGTCTAGGAAGACAGAGAGGGACAGGCTGATATTACGTAGTAGGGTTATAGGCTAGGCTGGAGGGGACACCCGGAGGAGTGGCCAGTGTGCTCTGAGGGGAGGGGAGAAGGGCTCCCCAGCATGAGGGCACAGGGCACAGAGGTAGGCAATAGCCCCTGTCCAGGGAGTCGTTGCCAGGTGGGAGGAGTCGAAGCAAGGTACGCTGGGGGCGGGGCCGGTAGTAAGGGGTGGGGAGGAGGAGGCAAGATTCAGAAGGTCGGCAGGGAATTGGTCCTAGAGGTTCTGGGTGCCGTGCCAAGGAATCTGGGTCTGGCAGTGGGAACCTGCCTACTTAAAAACTGAAGCTTTTAAGTAGGTCAGTGGTTTTCAACTCAGCAGGTATCACAAACACTTGGAGAGCTTGTTAAAACACAAATTATTGGGTCCTGCCCCAGAGCTGCTGAATCAATCGGTAGGTCTGAGATGTGTCCTGCAAATTTCCTTTTTTTTTTTTTTAACCAGTTTCTGGGGGTCCAAAACCACACTTTGATGAAGGGAAGGGAAGCGCTCAGATATCCGCTGGGATGTACCGGAGAGGGAGGAGCTGGGACAGGGAGGTAGGTGGGTCAGAAGGCTGTTGGCTGCTGCAGTGATTCAGGGGAGAGCCGGAAGGTCCTGAAGCAGTTGTGTGGAGATGGGTGGAGGGGAATGGGGAGGAGAAATGGAAAACCAACAGGAATTCAGTTTTTTGGGGAAAAAATAATACAAAAATCCAGGTGGATCTTATCCCCATCTCAAAATCTCCAGAACAGGAGTCTGTGTGTCCAACCTGGGGAACTGCATGGAGAGGCCAACAGACCCCCCTTCCCTTTGTTCCTTCTATCTTTTTCCCCTCCTAGTTAGAAGAGCGACAGGAATTGTTCAGAGAAAGGAAAAATGCACAGGGACGATAAAGTGGGATGGTAAAACAAAACGAGAGACAAGCAGAAAATTGATCTCCAGCTGGAATCAGAGGCCAGGAAGCTAGGCAGACATGGGCAGAGTCAAAAGGACAGACAGACAGACCTAAGCTTCCAGCCCTGGACCTTGCTGGTGGAGGGGTTGGTTCCACAAGCCATTAATGGGTGGATTCAGCTCTTGCTACCAGCCACTGCTGGATCGCAGTTTGGCTTTGGAGAGAGGGGCACTTGGAAGCAAGTCCCCCGTTCAGCCAAACAACGCTTTACCATCTCACCTGCTTTAAAAGCTGGGTTGTTGCTTTTCCCAAATTCTGCAGCCTGCAATGCCTAGACCAGCATGAGCATCACCTGGCTAACAGTCCCAGTGTAAGCCCTTTTAGGGCTCCTTCCAGCATGAGCGTTTCTGTCCAAGACCAGGCCAGTCATTGACTGAGGCTGTAAAGCGTGGTGGGGAGGGGCCTCCCACTGGTCTCCAGCCTGCTGCTTCGGCCAGAGCCCCTCTCTCCCTGCTAATAAGCGTCCTGACTCCAGAGGCAACTCCGGGAGGATGCAGCCTCCGCCTGGGAGCAGCTGGGGGGAGGCCAGCTCCTCTGAGGAGTGTTCTAGAGGAGAAAGGGGCTTTCTGTAAGACAGTTCTCGATCCTTTGGAAGATCTATCTTCCCTACTGAGTGTCCACACTGCTAGCCTTTCTTGCCTCGAAGTGCTGACATTCCTTATCTGGTAACAGAAAAGAGTCTATGTCTGAGATCAACAGATTCTCCAGGGAAAACCTTGCAGGCTCCTGGAATATTTTTAAATATTGACGTGAAATTCACATAGTATAAAATTAACCACATAAACGTGAACGATTCAGTGACATTTAGTACACTCACAAACCACAGCCTCTATCCGGTTCCAGAATGTTTCCATCGCTCCAAAAGAAAACCCAGCACCCATTAAGCAATTACTTCTCATTTCCCCTTCTTTCCAGCTCCTGGCAACCACCAGTGTGCTTTCTACCTGCGGATTTGTCTACTCGGGACATTTCACGTAAGTGGCGTCGTATCATATGTGACCTTCTGTGTCTGGCTTCTTTCATTTAGCAGAATTTCCAGGCCCATCCACGTCGTAGCATGAGTTGATACTTCATTCCTTCCTGTGCTGACTAGTATTGCATTGCATAGACACGCCCCATTCCATTTATCCAGTCGTCCTCGGAGGAACCTTTGGGCTGTTACCACCTTTTGGCTGTCGTGAATGGTGCTGCTACAAATATTTGTGTACAAAGATTTGTTTGAGTGTCCGTTTTCAATTATTTGGTGTATTTACCTGTGAGCTGGAATGGCATGTATGGGAATGGGTTCCCATTCAGTGTTTATCTCTGAGATATTCAGAGATATCAGTGAGAATTCAGTGTTTATCTCTTTATCACTTCAAATTTTAGTTCAGGAGTTTTCATGCCCCAGCCTGACCCCGCTGGAGTTTTCAGGACACTGTGACTGGTGCAGAGGGCACCCAGGTTGTAGCTCAAGCAATAGGACCAATGGGTGAATGGTGATGTCATCACTACGGGGAGCACGGCTGGGGCTGGGCGGTGCATCCCACTGGGATCTGCTAGATCCGCAGCGCCTGTTGGATGCCCACACGGACTGGCCTGGGGGGAGGGATAGGTGTGCAGCCACAGAGAAAGGTGTGAGGTGGATACTGGTGTGGCTCTCAGCATTGGCTCAGGCCATCATATGCGTCTTCACTCACTGAGCACTGACCATTTTCGCAGGCTCCATTGTGAGCACTTTCCACTACTTCACCGTCCCGACACCTATCTGAGGTTCTATGAAAATCTTCATTTTTCCACATAAGGGCAAAGATGCTAGGATCCCTCTAGTCTGCTCATATCCCACGAGCACAGAGAGTATCTATTTTATCATTGCTTTATTTCTGGTTGCTCTTCAGGAAGACTGAGCTCCTTGAAGGCAAGGTCTGGTCTTTCCTCTCTGCCTCCCTGGGCCTGGCTTAGGGGCTGGTGTTCTCGGGAAGTGGGTCCTGAGGGTGAGTGGATTTCCTGAGTTAGGGTTTCTGAGTGACAAGAGAAGAGGGCTGAGTGGCCCTGGGGGAACCCTGACATTTAAGGGCAAGTGGAAAAACAGTAATCAGTAAGAGAGACCAAGAAACATCCTTGGAAAGGTAGGAGGGAATGGGAGAAGCTCGAGGGGACATCGTTGAAGGTAAGGCGACTCGTCCCCATGACACCTTGCATGTGGTCACCGGGCACCAGTCCGATGTCATAGGCTTGCAGGGTTCTCGTCTCACCAAGTCAAAGGACGGATCTCAAGGACACAAAAGGGTGAAGTGAAGTGAAATGGAGGTGAGGAGAGAAAGGGAGGGGAAAAAGCTCCCTAGGGTGAGAGGGGCCCCGAGGGGGTTGCCACGGGGGCTTTTATGGTCTGTCTTTTACAGAAAACTGACCAGAGGACTTAAGTCTTCTGGAGGTCACCCCGTGAGCACCATGTTTTCCTCTCCTTTGAAGTTTGCTCACTTGCAGTGGTCAATTCGTCACTATCGTGAAAATATCTGTAACATTTAGGACAAACAAGGTGGTCGGGTTATGTTCCCTTCTCTCTGTGTTCTGTCTGCCTCGGCATTTCTCCACATCTGGGATGGCTGCGAGCCTGGTCACGCAGCCGCCTGCCTAGCCCTCCCTCCCCGGCCCCACCTGTCCCTTACTCAGTGGGACCATCCTTGCAACGAGCCCAGCGCCGGAGGTAAACATACAACACATATCGAGCACGCAGCATGACCGCAGCATGACCGCTGTTCTCCCCTCAGGGAGTGGGAAGCCCCCCTCCCCTCCCCCTGCCCTCTCCTCCGTCCTCCCCTGCTCCCCCCTCCCCCACCATTCCAGAGCGGTAGACAGCAACCGACTCCACTTTTGGGTGAATTACCAGAGGGATGGCAGGAGATTAGGTACACGGACGGCTCATTCGTTTATCGCCCTTGGAAGGAGTTAATTACACTCATAAAAAGGAGACAGAAGGAATTTCCATTGCACTCCCCCACAGAGTAGGTGAAGCCAGGGCAGGGAAGAGGTGCAGCCTCCCAGAGCCAGGAATCACAGAAGAAAAACACCTTCTCCAGGGAGAAAATTGCACCAGGTCTCATTAAAGCCATTAACATGCAGGGCTGACAAGTGCAGGTCCTTGGGGATTGCCCGCGGCCCTCAGGGGATGGAGCTCTTTGAAGCCCCTTGTCTTCCTGTGTCTTCCTGCGCCTCCTGCCTGGGCTTGTCGGTGACCTGCGCTGCCCCCTCCCGCCCCTGCCGGGCTCTGCCGCTGCCCGGGCACGGAGCGGGTCTGGTGGCCAGCAGCCTGGCAGAAACTTAGTGCTGGGAGAGAAAGGTCCTTGGGGTGTCCAGGCAGGAAGTGGGTCCAGAGGTCATGGGCCGCTGGGACTCTGTGTTTCCATCCTTCGTCCCTGTCCTTGCATGAGCGCCTGTGCCTGTATGGCGACGCAACCCCACAGTCCTGGACGGCAGTCCTTGTGTCCGTCTGTCTGTCCGGGGCTGTCTGTCTCTGTACGGCCTTCCTAAGCTGCTCTCTCTACCCAGTCCATTTCTGCTCATTCCCTTTGCATCTGTCACTGCTCTATTTACAGTTTCTCTTTCTCTATATTTATCCCAGCTCTTTCCCCGCATTGTCTCCCTGCAGGCAGTACCTCCCTCCACAGGGGCCTCATGGTTCAGTCCTGGGTCTTCCCCACAAGCCGCAGGCAGGCAGAAAGTGCCCAGTTCCATCCCTCTTGATGCGGAAAGCAAAGGCAGAAGAAAAATTATTAAATTGCCTTACTACCTAGAGCCCACCGACAAGTCCTTGAGACAGGCTGACTGGCATTCCTCTGGGGACTCAACTACCTTGATGTTGACACTTTGCTAAGGGCAAAAGACAACCCTAGCCAACCCTCACCCCCTCCGTGGGATTCCTTAAGTCTACTTTAACATATAAAAATTCCTTTGGAAACTTCCTTTGTCTCTAAACCCCCCAAGAAACATGTCGGCAGTCATCCCCCAAGCATATGACCCAGTGATATATGTATACATCTGAAGGGTCTCGTGACTCAGGTTTTATTAGATGGTAATAAATGACCTTTTCCTAATGATAGCTAGCCTCTTCAAGGTCCAGAAACCTTGCTTCCAAATTCCTTAGAGACTTATGCTATCTCTAACCCCCTCCCAACTTGAAAGTCTCTAATGGGCCATCCCTCAGGACCCTAATGCAGCTCTTTCTGCCCAACAGGTCCTGTCCCCGTGCTTTAATAAAATCACCCTTGCACCAAAGACATCTCAAGAATTCTTTCTCGGCCATTGGCTTCGAACCCTAACGTTCTTTCCTACATCACCTCTGACAGTCCCGAGGCTCGCAGGCACTCTGACCCTGGTTGAGGACCCTCATTCCACAGGGACTGCTGGAATAGAAAACTGGCCTAAAAGCAGTGATGGCTGCCCAGGCCATGGTCCATCACTGAGAGAGTGGGCGAGCGCCTCTTGGTTCCCAGAGCTGCCCACCTAGCACTGCCATCCTGGGTGTCCACACATGTGGTCAGGCACGGATCGCAGGCTGGGGCTCCGTAGACTAGCTTTCCATTCAGCTCTCATAATAAGCCTTGGAGGTGGATGGCTCTGCTATATGCACTTTCACAAATGAGAAAGCAAAGGCTCAGAGAGGTGGAGTGACTTCCCCGAGGACACAGAGCTGGACAGCAACAGAGTGCTCTTGGCCCAGGGTCCACCAGTCTTTGCAATATTGCCTCGGCACTGTAACGTGGGCCACAGAAGTATGCCAGCCACACATGGGTGGGTGCTCATATTGTATCTGTGAGGTTTATAGTGCACATGCGTGGGGGATTGTTTGTATATTTGCTGCTGTGTGTATTTTAAGATCCGCTTCCTTTTTGGGGAGCCCCTTTGGATAATGTAAGATGCTCCTTCCAGTCTTACCTGAAAATGTGACAAAACAGCATCTCTGAGCACAAAGGTCTTGCCAGGTGCAAGGCCCCTGCCTCCAGGGCCGAATAAAGCACACTCCTGCCAGCTTTAGCATCCTGCATCCGCATGCGTGGGGCCTGGGCCTGGGCCTGGCAGGCAAGGCCGTATCTTGGCCTCAAGTAGTCCTTGTGTCTGAGACTATCTCTGGCTGAGCCTGTGACAGCCATAGGGGCAGCAGGGCTCATGCGCAGAGACCCTGGGCTGTCCCTTTTGCCTATCGGGAACCTGCTCAGAAGGCCAGAGTTTCCCCCAGGGTTTTTGTGGATGTCACAGCTCATCTTGTCAACAGACAGACTGCCCCAAAGTGAGGAGGATCTCCTCCTGCTTCCTAACCCCCTTCCCTTACTCGCTCATGTGCATTGGCCTGGGGCTGCCTGGGCTTATGACCATGCCCAAGGCCTCAGGATGCCTTGCCTGGTGATTTTCAAACTGTATCCTTGAGACTCTCAGCCTCCGCAAGAGGTACTCCAAGCCAGGGGTGGAGAGGGTGGATAGTGTCGGGCTACTCAGAGGGTGGGATTCTGTTTATCTTCCTCTGACCAGAGCGGCCCTGATTTTGTGTGTTCTACAAATTGGGCTTTCTTCTAAGAGCTTCGCTAAGCCATCACCCAGACTCGTGTCACATTCTTATTTGTCTTCTTAAAAAGGGCTCCTGGTTCTACCTCATGATTCTCAGCTGGGGATAAGCAAGATGTCAGCCCTGCAAAACCCTCCCTCCTTCCCCTGTGGTTCTGAGAGAAGCAAACCTCTTGAGAGTTCTGGAAGGGACATTCAGGGGCCGCATGGGCAGCTCTGACATGCTTCTCGGCTCTCAGCTGCACCCGGGGCTCCCTCTTCACCACAGAAGAGGCCAGAACATCTGGGACCTCTTGGGCAGCAGAGTGTGAGGCCAGCCTGTTCCAACCTCAGATGGCGGGTGCTGGGCCATGTGGCTTCAGAGAGCTGATTTATGGAGGACCCAGAATGTACGACAGTGGAGGGGTTCACCCTCCACCATCTGGAACTCCTTCCAGAGCCCTGAGCCCTGAAGGCCCCCAGAGCATCCAGGAGGAGCAGCAGACCCCCACCCAGAGCTGCCCTCTAGTGGAAATAGTGGAAATAGTCTGAAAATAGCGACTGAGACCGCCCCTCTCAATTTCTGGAAGGTATGGGGGGTGCTCTGCTGGAGACAAGGAATGGGGTCCACCATATTGTATGCACAGAGCAGTGTGGTTTAAGGGCCGTGGCAGAGCTTCTCCAAGGCCGATTGCCCTCTAAGTGGGGGAGAGATCATGTTCAGTGTTCCGTGCCAGCTGCTTGGGGCTGGGGTTTCTCCACATGGCAGAGCTTCCCCCATCCATGCCCAAAGTGTCTCTTCTGTGGCTATGACCAAATCTCAGCTTCCTCCCCTTCCCCTTTTCAGCCTGGCTCCCTTTGGGGTGACGATCCCTGAGAGGAACCCCCGCTTTGGTTGCTTCCCCCCACAGGTGGGATACTGCTACTAAGTAGTTGGAAGTGGAATGTTCGCCTGGTTCTCTGAGTGTCTGATGCCAGAATGATCTGTGAGAACCGCACTGGGGCTTCGCATGCCCCCAAACGCAAAGTCCCCATAAACAGTCACTAATGAAACAGCACAAAGTGGTATTCACGCTTCGCCTCTGAGAGATGGTGCAGGGAGAGTTACCCCTGGTTTGGAGAAAGGCCTGCAGACATGGTTCATGATTAGCCCAAGTCCCATGCTGGGGGCAAGAGGAGCTTGTGGTCCTGTTGGGAAGCTGGAGTCAGCGGGGCTGGAGGTGGAGATGGACAGAGGAGCTCCTGTGGGTCACTGAGCCCTTTGTGCTGGGACATTTGCCCAGCCAAGGGGAAAGTCCCCACTCAACACCCCAAAGACTATTTTGAATGTTCCTGGTCTGGATGGCTTTCTGCATTCCAGCCTTCCCCAATTCAGGTTAGGATCAGAGGAGAAGGCGGCCCACGCCTCCGTGTAGTGAGCATTCCCAAAGGTTTATCCACGGATAGCTGGGAAATTCTCCTCTTAACACTGAATACTATGCAAAGCATCAGGGTGGGAGTGCTAAATAGTTATGAAGAGTCTCCTTATCCAGAACCTGGTGTGGGAAGTCAAGTCCTATTATGTGCAGGGATGGAGGGCTGCCATGCTTGGTGCATTTCAAGGACTGGTACGATGTGGGGTCTGGAAACCAGTCCTGTCCTGACAGCCGAAGTTCCAGCTGAACCTGGAAAGAAGGAGCTATAGGGGACAGGGAGCATCTGACACATCTGAAGACTTGTCCTGTACCTGTCCTCCCAGTTCAAAAAACTTCTATATGGCCCAGATGATACCCAGCAGCAGACAGACTCTCATGGCACTATCTGGGTATCTGAGAGGAACAGGAATTGGGACCCTGTGGACCTCAGGCTCTGTCCAGCTCCCAGGGTTCTGAGCCTCTAAACGAAGGCCACTCTCTTCCCATGGAGACATCAAGTAAGCAGATGCCTTTTCTTTTGCAACTTTTGCATGGAGTCCTGGCTGCTATGCACGGCTGGTGATGACTCTGGGACCAGGAGGACCTGCAGGATGCAGCGCGTGGCACCCTTAGGCCAGGACTGGCCACTCAGGGAGCATATCACTACCCAAGACAGAATCATGGTTTTGCCAAGGAGCACAAAGAGACTGGATAATGAGCGGGTAAGGGGCAGTGTTTAACAGAGTCCATAAAGCTCTTCTAGCCCAAACCCCCACTTCACAGATAAGCACACTGAGATCCATAAAGAGTTCCATAGCCAATGTTAGACTTTGTTCTAGAACTCAGAACTCTGTGCTTCCACTTCAATTCAATGATATTTATGAAATAGGCACAAGATTTGGTGACTGGCGGAATATTAAGGACAGGTGTAGGAAAAGAGGAATTAAGAATTATTCCAAAATTTTGAGTCCTCAAAAGAGGAAGAATGCATGGTCCCGCTGGAGAGAAGCTGAAGGCAATCTGGGTGCTGAGGATGTGAAGAAGGCCCCCTGGCCATGAAGGGAAGGGGGGCAGTGGACGGTCACCTTGGGGTAGAGGATCAGGGACCGGCTTGCAGGACTGGGGGGACCACGACAGAGGTGAAGGCTTTGGTGGAGGAGTCAGAGGAAGGGGGTTGAGGGTATAGAAGTGAGTGGATGGACGGAGGAGGGAAAGAAGAGGGCAAAAGGGGCCCTGGCACTGGGTGAGAGGAGGGGCTGATGTGGGGGTTTCAACCCTGAAGCCAGGGGAGGGGCGAGGAGAGCAGGAAGGTGGTGAGAGCTCGGGCAGGAGCGTGCACGTGCCCCCACGTGCCCCTGAGCGCCTGAGCCTGAGCTGGGATGGTGGCCAGGCAAGTGCTGAGTGTAGGGATGGGACAGCAGAAATGTCTACAGCCCCAGCTTGTCTGACGAAGTCACCCTTGATTGCAGCTGTTACTGATTATCGACCATGTATGGGCTCCTACTGGGGAAAAGACGTGATCTGAGTGTCAGCTGGGGGCCTACTTGGCCCTCGGAGAGCTGGGTGAGATGGGCCCCGGCCCACCCGCACTGCACAGTCCGGGAGTCCCCAGGCTCCGCCCTGCAACTGCCAGTGTCTAGACACAGGCTCTTCATGACCTTCCCTGCCCCCAACCCTGCTTATGTCGCCTTTTGTGTTTGACAACCACGCAAAGCCTCTCCTTGGAGCTCTGCAGAGACTCCAGCCCTGCCGCATCTCTGTCCCCTCCCCAGCTCATCCATTCTTCCTCTTTTCTCTCCTCTGCCTTGTAGACTCTTCCTGGGGGAAGATAGCCCCTACCCTGAAGCCTTGGCTCCAACAGACATATATCAAGAGATTCTTACTGAAAGGAACACCAGGTTCCATCAGAAGAAGACCGCATTCACTCAGTTTTTCCCCACCTACTTCTTATTCACACTTCTGGTTAGCTTTCTTTTCGGGGGCCCTTGAACTCCGCACTAGACTCTGATCACGGCCGTCATGTTCTCTACCACTCATAGGGCCTGATGATTCTCTGAGTAATGTGGTCACCTGATTGTGACTCCCCAACACAGGAGACAGTGACACCAGCTATGCAGAGGGAAGGGCCTGGTCCAGGAGCAAAGAAAGGGCTTTAGCTGCGGCTGCCTCACGGACCATCGCAGCTCGAGGGGGGAGTGGGTGCTGTCTCTCCCTGGGCCTCCGTTCCCTCATCTGTAAGGCAGGGCTGTGCCAGTCACCCTAATGGGCTATTTCAGCTGGAAGAGTCCGATGCAGGTTCCCAGCTGCCTGGCCCTCCTCAGCCCCCACTTGCTGGGCCATTCTCAGCCTGCTCTGGCCCCGCTTGGTCCGATGCAGCCACCCCTACACCCCTAGACCTGGCCCTGCTGGCTGTGACTGCAGCTCCTCGAGCCAGCCTGGGACCACTTCCTGGGCACTCTTTCCTCTCTTGCTCTTTGTCGCCCAAACCTCCGGCTGCTCCAGTCCACGGCAGTCCTGTTTCCCACACTCAAACCCACTTCTCTGGGGACTCAGCTTGAGCTTCAGGGCCAAGCTGAGGATGTCTTTGGGTTCTTCTGGGCCACAGACCATCCCTATGTGTACCTCTTCACGGGATGGGTTCTAGTTATTAAGGAGCAGGTACGTACCATGTTCATTAATTCACATATCCAACAACTCCTTCTGTAACGGGTTGAATGGTAACCCCCAAAACGTTATATCCACATCCTCACCCCCAGTACCTATGACCTTATTTGGAACAAGAGTTTTTGTAGCTGTAATTAAGGATCTTGAAGTGAGAGCATCCTACTTTAATCGGCTGGGCTCTAAATCCAATGACAAGTGTCCTTACAAAAGGCAGGAGAAGAAAGACAGAGAGAAGGGGGGAGGCCCTGTGAAGGTGGAGTCAGAGATTGGAACCATGTGGCCACCAACCAGGGAACCGCCGAGCCCCCAGCAGCTGGAAGAGGCAAGAAAACAGTTCCCTGAGGACTTAGAGAAGGCATGTGACCTGCAGACACCTCGACCTGAGACTTCTGATCTCCAGACCACGGGATAGGAAATGTGCGTTATTTTAAGCCACTGAGTTTGCAGTCATTTTCTTCAGTGGCCTCAGGAAGCAGACACAGTCTCTGACCAAATGGGTCTGCCTTCAGTGTCAGAATAGCAGCTCTCTCTGCCCGGGGCCCACGGCTTCTAAGGCATCAGAGCCTCACCTTGTCCACTCGTCAGTGTTTTCTGCACAAACTGGCCCGGGACAGAGGACGTGCTTTTGCCTCTGGCCTCATCGCCCACTGGGTTTTCCTGGCAGGGGAAACCGCGTTCCCCTCTCGTGTGGTTACATGAGCCCGTTCCACTCCCCACAACAGGGAACAGGCAGGCCCGACACTGACTTGTAGCAGCTGGATTTTAAGACATGAAACCAGTAAAGCCTGCCTCGCGGGACTGTGGTGGGGAGAGAAGCCTGGTTCAGGGGGGTGGCTACCACGGGCAAGTCACTTTCCCAAAGTTCTGGTTTTTTTATAGGTGCAGGGCCTCTGGCCGTGCCCGGTGAGCACGGGCCCTAACGGAGGAAATACAACCCCGATCGTAGTGTGTGCAACTACTACTAATAATAAGGACAAAACCCGCAATATAATAAGACCAAAAAGGGTTTACAATGTGCCCGGCACTCTTTTAAGCTCTTGGCACAACTCCTTTTTTTTTTTTTTCTGTCTTTGTGCAGTCCACATATGATTTTTTTCTTACTGAAATGTAATTCACATACAACATTATATTCATTTCAGGTACACGATGTAATCATTACATATCTGTACCTATTGTAAAATGATCCCGACAATAAGTTGATGACCACACAAAATTACAGACTTCTCTTTGAAAAAAGTGAAGGTTACAAACTTCCAGTGACAGAATAAATGAGTCCTGGGCGTGTAACGCACGGCACGGCGACTACAGTCAGTAACCCTGCACTGTGTGTTTGAAAGTTGCTAAGAGAGCAGATCTTAAAAGTTCTTGTCCCAAACTTGCAGCATCTACTTTTTCATCTTCGCAGTCACGTACGCAACGTTTGCTTTTATCGTTCCTCTGTTGCAGGTGAAAAAAGGGCACACAGGTTAAGCAATTGCTTAAAAGACAATTAGAATGCATAACGAGTCTGACTCTAGGGAACGCCCTCTTGAATCAAGTGTAAAAATATACGCTTGCCTCATCACAGATCCTAGAGCACTCTCCTCTTCCTGGTGCCATTTTGAGGCCCCGAGCAGCTGGCGGTGATGCTCGCCTGCATTCTTCAGATGAGGAAACATGTCGAGAGACCGGCCCAAGGAAAAGTCACCACTTCCATCCTTGTTCAATGTCCGTCTGGTGTCCCTGCAGAGCATGGCCCCAAGCCAGTGTTATGGGAGGGAATACGATCACTGAAAGGGTCAGTTAGCATTTACGTGCCTGCTAGGGATGGTGTTCATGCATTATCAGGGGCTCATTCCATTTTCAAAGCAGTGCCCTGAGGTGGAGACCAGCCAGGCTAAGGATCTTGTCTGCGGTCACACATCAGTGGCCAAGCCAGAGCTAGAAATGCTCTCTGGCTCTTGGATTGAGGGGAGCTCAGCATCCAGTACAAAGAGCTTCCTTATCCATCCTTGCAGATTTAGGGGCCCTGTTGTCCTGGGGCCTCTCTCCGATGCTGCAAGGTGACAGAGGCTCATGCTTGCTTCATGCCTTAGAGCCCATGGCCCGCTTTCCCAGCACCCTCTACTGGATTCCCACGCAGGGACCCTTCCCCAGATTCAGGGGTTTTAGTTCTTTGGAATGACTAAACTCATTGCTCAAAAGACTATTGCTAAAAAAAAAAAAAAAGGCAGGAGGGTCTCTTTTGCTCCTAAATGATAACGCTCTCAGGCAAAAGGGCTTCAGCTTTGTGTCTGAGGGAGGACTGGACCGGCTGCCGTGGTCACTGGGGTGATGGGTCTGCACCGGCCCTGTCCTCTTCCTCTTAAATGTTCAGACAGCCCTACCCCCGAGCCTGCAGTCTTCCTCTGGCTGACTACCAAGCTCTGCCCATTCGTTCTCCCAGCACGGCCCCCTCATTAAATCCCAGGGCTTTTAATTCTCATAGACATGAATATGGAACACACGTGAGGGTGGGAGAGGACCCGGTGTGGAAAGGCCTGCCGCAGGCCTGGAAGGGCAAGGTCAGGACTTGGACTCCTTCCCAGGGCTCCCTTGGCATCGTGCAGCCTGCAGAGAGGATGACTCTGAGGAGGTGTCTCCAGGATTCACCTTAGAGTGGAACCGAGAAACATTTGTTTTGTCTGTGCCTTCAGCAAAGGCACCGCTGCCGCTCTGGGCAGCGAGGGGGGTGAGACGCTCAGGGCAGGGCTCTGATGGCCGCCGGACACTGTCCACCTGGCCCGATGTGAAAGCTTGTGATGGGTCTGAGAGACGCAGAACACAATTTCCCAAGATGCGTCTGTCTCTACCATGTTTTTTGCCCTCTGTGTAACTACTGGTATGTGCCCGGGCCCCTCCCTTGTTCCCTCCTTTATCCCTGAGGTAAAGATGCTTCTGGGAGTTTCTCTGAAACCTGGAAAGTAAGCGGAACCCTGTGGGATTGTCTCTCCACATTTTACCTACAACAATAACTTCTCAACTCGCTGCCTGCTCCTTATTGTTCCTGCGGGAGCAAAGCCTTCCAACAATTCTTACCCCGAGATTTAACAGAGTTGCCGCGTTTTGTAGCGAGTAGGGCAGAATGAAGAGTGAGAAACCCTGCTATCAACCCCTTGGTTATATAGTTATGATGTGTGGGACCAGGAGACCCAACGATGCCACTGTGGGGAAGGTCCTTGCCTCCAGGATGGGCGTGAACAGAAGCCTAGTCTGTAGGTCCAATCTCTAACCGTATTGGTGGGCCCAAAGGGAATTGGTCTTAGAGAGAGACCAAGTGCATGTCCTCCTAGTTAGCTGCCCCAGGGCAGGTGTTACTGAGGGTGAGTTTTATATCGGGAGTGCAAGTTTCTTCCCTCCATGGTGGAAATGTGCCTGCCATTCTCCAGAGGAGCTGGGGCAGCTAACATGGCCCTCTCACCCCCCACTTGGCACAAGTGCCCATGAGTGAGGTTGCTGGATGTCTGCTTTTAGTGGGGGGAATTCCACCCCCCCCCGCTCCTTTCTTGGGGGTAACACCACACAGGTAGGGAGGCAAGGACTGCAGATACATGCGTACTCTATCCACTTCCGGGGTCCTAAAAGCGGCCCAAGGCTAGCTTCGTTCGCTGTGTAGAATATGTCCTGTTGGCATGTGAAGACTCTCTGAGAGCAAATGGTGCAGAGGTGGACAGCTGAGAAGCATGTGGTAGATCTATAGGTCGCCGTTCATCATGGCTCAACAAGCAAGTCAAGCCTCTTCTTTCCATTTTGCTTCAATGCCCAGTGACACGAGTGGGCAGATGCTGAGTCTCTAAAGGGAAGTGAGCGCTTGCTGGTGGACTTCGAGCACTAGGACCCCACATTCTTGGGGTTCTTCTTTCCAAAGCCTCCCAAGGCAACCAGTGTTCTGATCTCCCCTAGATCATAGGGCCTGGCTTCTTTGACCCCAACTTTGGAGAGAGTATGGGACAATCTTTGCCTCGTTGTGTAGTGCCAACCCCCTTCATTTGTCCCCGTCCGATGCTTTGTCATTCCCAACCTCTCCTGTGGCCCCACTCCGGGCCTGGAGCCTCCTCACGAGCCCAGAGGAGCCAGTGGCCGTTGGAGGGTCATTTCTGCAGCTCTTAACCCTCATGCCTGCCACGCTGACTTCTCACAAGAGGGCAGCTCACAGAATTTGGAAAGGTTGGCTCTCCCAAACCCGCCAGTGAACTGAATACCTCCCCAAGTAGTGCTTCTGATTCCTGCCATGAGACTAGCCTTCAGCTCACCTGGGTTTCCTGGTTGTTGCTTTTCAATTTGATCTCCTGACAGAGTGATCATCTCCCCTCCAAGATCTCTTTGTCTGCAGCGACTCCTCCATCCTTGGAGTAACTCTTTCATAAATATTAATAATTTCGATAATTATGGACCCCAGCTGGACCACCTCAGGGTCACAGCTCCTCACAAGTATAGACTGTCCCCAAGACCTGTCGGTGCCCTTCATATGTCGGTGCCCTTCACCAAAGCCTGTGAGTGCTTCGACCTTTAGAATACTTAAGTATTTTCACTGCTTTGAGGACACATTATATGGCAGTGCAGTGGTTCTCAAACTTGAGTGTGCCCCGGAATCAAGGAACCTTAGTAAAATCAGATCGTTGGGCTCTACCCCAGAGCTGCTAACTCAGTGCGTCATGGATGGAGCCGAGAATTTGCATGTCTAAGAGGTTCCCAGGCTAAGTGGATGTTGCTGGGGAGAATCAAATCTTGAGAACCATTGAGGTAGTGTAGGTGTAAGTTATTAAAATCCCATCTAATATAAATGTAGGCTAATATCTCCATAAGACAATGATCAAGTTGCTTATTCATTCTACAGATACTTGCTGAGCACCTGTTGCTCCCTGGCCAGGCCTTGGGGATAAAACAGTGACAAGAGCGATCTGATTCCTGCCCTCACAGAGGATACACCAGACCAGCTCTGATGATTCAGGGGACTCAGGGTTACGGGAGGGGATGTGCAAGCTGCTCCTGAAGCTCAGAGCAGGAGGTCAACCTGGTCTGATGTGTGAGTAGCAAATAAGGGAGAGAAGAGTAGTCCTGTAGGGCTTCCTGGAGGAAGTGACATCTATGCTGGATCGTCCAATGGAGATAGGAGCGAGACAGAGGAATATGGGGAGGGATTGTGTTCTAGGTAAAGGAGAGAGCATGTATAAAGATCTGTGAGAGTTATGGCATGATGTGACATGGAAACTGGAAGAAGTTGGGTAGTAGCGAGGAAGGTGTCTGTGTGTGGGATGAGGTTGCAGAGTAGGGAGAGAGATTGGAGGCTGGGGTTGGCCATGGTAACAAGGTGAAGTGAGGGCAGCCGCTCCCCAGGTAGTCCTTGGACCAGCAGCATCAGCATCACTGGGGAATTTGTTGGAAACCCAACTTCTCAGGCCCCATCATAGACCTTTTGGGTCAGAAGCTTTGGGGTTGAGGTCCAGCCATCTCAATTTTAACAAGCCCTCTAGGCGATCTGATGCCGCTCAAGTTTGGGAATTGCTTGACTGGAGAAGCAGGCAGAGGCTATGTTAGTTGTACCGGGGCATCTGGGTTTGATCCTACGGCACCCACACCACAGAATCATTTCTCAGTAAACACACATTTATTGAGTAAGTAAACAAGTGAAAGAATTTAAATAAAATGGTAATGTGATATACTTGCCTTTCCAAGAAATCGCTTTGGCCAGTGTGAGGGATGCCTTTAATGACATTTCTGTGTGTGTCTTTATTCTCAGGGTTAGTTGTTGTTTCCTCAAAGAAAGGTCAGAAGGTAAAGGTATTGGCTGAACCTGGCTCCCCATGACTTTCAAATATGTTTATTAAAATATACCTACAACAGAATCAACTCGATCAACTTGTGTGGAAAGAAAGGTTGTTCTGGAAAAAAAAAGAAGATTGTTCTGGTTCATGAGATGTTCTGGGATGAACATGCTCGTACTGTAGAAGGACTTGGGATCAGGATGCTGGGCTCCATCTCTCTCTCTCTCTCGGTATTAGGATCTACCTCTCCCACGGTTTTCCTCTGCTGACAGTTCTGATGGGAGAGCCTTAGTGATGCAGCAGGGTCTCTGTGACTAGGAGGCAGGTCTTACTCTGCCTATTCCTGCAGCCAATTCTGGTGCCTGCTTCCAAATTGGAAGCTCCGATTCTTGGGAGCCTACCCCCTCCAGCATGAAGATCGTTCTAGTGCCACTGCCTTCCTCTCTGTCCACACTATTAACCACTGTCCACACTATTTCCATTTTGCTTCAATGCCCAGTGGCACGAGTGGGCAGATGCTGAGTCTCTAAAGGGAAGTGAGTGCTTGCTGGTGGACTTCGAGCACTAGGACCCCACATTCTTGGGGTTCTTCTTTCCAAAGCCTCCCAAGGCTCCCCTCTCTGTCCACACTATTAACCACTGGGGCAACCCTGTAGGGACTGCTTTGTCTGGTACTAGAAAGGGTCCTTCCTGCCTGCCTGCCCTGCCCACACCCTCAGGGGAGGCTGCATGGGCCTGGCTGGGGGCTGTACCCTATAACCTGTCTCGGGAGCATGGCTAGCTGGACCAGCGATGGTCTTCTGTCGCCATCTGGCCAGCCATGTAGGCCTCTGTGCCTGGGCTCACGTCAGGCCCATTCGGACTCCTCCCTTGGGAATGTGGGACACAGAGAGAATGGCCAGAGCATAGCAGCTGAGGGGGCAGAGCCACAGTGCAGGGACAGTGAGCCCGGCACAGCCTTGGGGGTCGCGCCGTCCCAGTCGTGTGCGGACAGAAACCACACGCAGCAGAAGGTGCCGGGCGAGGAGAGACGTGGGAAGACGGCACAGAGGCACCGAGGGAGATACCTGAGCTCACAGTTCTTTGCTCTCTGGCTGCCGTCAGGTCCAGGTTTCCCATGATCTGGAGCCCCCGCCCCCAACCCCCTTTCACTCTGCGGAGGCCAATGAGAGCTTCTCCACCTCCACCCAATAGCATTTTTAAAAACTGGCTTAGCGTTCTCTGTTCTTTGTATTCCTTGTCCCATCGCCGGTTGTGTGCCTGGGACAGACTGCTTCTGTGCAGAGCCTGCCCCACCGCCACTGGGTTCTCAATGGCTCTCAATACGCCACCTCCCCCGGAGGTTGTGCTGGGCTCTGGGGCGCCATGCGGTTGGCTGCGGAGGGGCTGGCTATGGCGTATGCATGTTGGTGTGACTCGGCCTTCTCCACCACCGTGTCCCAGCTCTCCAGGTCCCCGGCTATCGGCATAGACGTGCAACATCACGTGGCTGCGGTCTTTTCCTCTTTGCCAAAGAGGAGGCTGAATTACATTCCTCCTCCAACTAAAAGACTGTATCTAAAGGTTAACTTGATAGGCATTTAAAGTCAGGCTTGAGGGCTCTGGGGAGATGGAAGGTGAGGGTTCCGGCCCGCCTGGCTCCGCCCTTCAGCCCACATCAAGATTGCAGGCTGGCAAGCCGGCCTTCATGGGCACCGGACCCACAGAGTCGCGTGGGGCTCCACATTTGCAAATAGCCTGCTTGCTTTAATGCACTGCTGTCTTGAAACTTTTGATATATCTTAACAAGGGGCCCTGCCTTTTCATTTTGCAATGGGGCCTGTGTGTGAAGAAACAAGACCTGCAGACTGAGCCCTGCTCTTGCTTTTCCCTGACACCCACACTGATCATTCCAGTGCACAGATCTGGGTCTAAGGATTCCACGTTCTTGCCACAGGCGTTATTTGTGTTGCTTATAAGCAAACATCTTTAAGTGTCTATGCTGTACCAGGCAGGGGCCTAGTCCAGGAGGCTCTTCGTCTAAGGGAGGAGATAGATGCCTAACTGGGAAATCAACCTTCAGAAGTGCCTAATAGGACCTAGCCATGGAGACAGAAAATCCTTATTTTTTTTCTTTTAATATTTTATTTGTTTATTTGAAGAGAGATCACAAGTAGGCCGAAAGGCAGGCAGAGAGGGGGGGAAGCAGGCTCCCCGCTGAGCAGAGAGCCTGATGTGGGGCTCCATCCCAGGACCCTGAGATTATGACCAGAGCCGAAGGCAAAGGCTTTAACCCACTGAGCCACTCAGGTGCCCCCAGAAGATCCTTCTTGAAGGAGTAGACATCTGAGTTGAGTGTTGGGTGATTAAAGATTCTCCAAAGACTGGGAGGAAAGACCTAGGCAGAGTCAGCCAGAGCGAAGATGTGGAGATAGGGAGTGTCACAATGTGCCTGAGGAGCTCAGAACACTCAGGCAGGACACAGTGTGAGGCTAGGAGTGATGAGGCTGCAGCGACCAGCAGGGGCCAGATCGGGGGGCCTTTGACATACTCAAGGAACTTGGAATCTTTGGCATCGAGTGGGGAGCTGCAGGAGGATGAGGAACAGGCAGGAACGTGATCAGATTTGCACGCTGGATAATCCTTCAGTGGCTGGGGTGTGGCCAGTGGGCTAAAGGCCGTGAGTCAGAAGGACGTCTGTAACACGCTACCCCATTATTGAGGATTATCCCTAGCTAGTCAGACCCAAATTTCCCAGGAACAAGGACTGCGTTTGTCTTGCTGCAGACTTTGCCTACAGATCTTAATTTTGCAAGCCTTGCTTCACAGTTACTGTAGCTCTAATTAAGGCAATGAAAGGCTTTAACAGAGACCAGAGGCATTTTCCCCTCTCTTCGTCTTCATGGTGCCAGAAGGCTCTGAGAACCCTTCTCTCTTCTCAGTTGGCATTGGCATCCCTCTCTATTTCTGGGCAGGCCTGGGTGCTGGAAGCTCTAGGATTCTGTGTGTCCAGGTACTGACTGCTTGTGTGTATGACACTAGGAAAGAATAGCTTCTCTGAGTCCTCACTCATGGGGCAGCAGAACAAAGAGATAGAAGCCCGGGGAAGGCACCGGTCTAAAGATGTCTCTGAACTCCTGCCTCCTGGTTATTCAGTCAAATGCTCATCTCGGGTACTGCTGTGCAGGGACTTTGAAGATGCATTACAGTTGCCAATCAGCTGGCTTTAAGGCAGGGTGATTATCCTGGGCCGTCCAGCTGGGGACTCATGTAATCACATGAGCCCTTAAAAGAAGAGGAGGGCACAGGAAGATTCCAGGCATGAGAAAGTTCTAATATGCTATTGCTGGCTCGAAGAGGGCCATGTGCAAGGACCAGACTGGTTGCTGGGCACTAATTTAGAGGAGCCCTGGCAGATAGCCAGCAAAGAAATGGGGGCCCCAGTCCTCTAAGTTCAAGGAACTGGATTCTGGTAACAACCTGACCACCCTTGGGAAAGATTGTCCCCCAGAGTCCCCAGCAGGGAATATAGCCTCCTGGGCTGGCTACCCTTCTTCTCATGGGGAGGTTTTCTCCAGTAAGGTAAGCTATCAGCAAGTGTGGGGTGCGTCCTTGTCTTTGTAGTCCAAAGAGCCAGGCTTCTCCAGTGGGTGGATAACAGAGAGACCCAAATCACAGCTCTAAAATCTGGCTGCCTATCAAAACCTACCTGAAAGATGAGTGGTGATTCATACCACTAGTTCCCCTCAAGACTCATTCAGTCAGGATGTTCAAGAGTGATGCTCTCAATCTTTTAATAGAACCCCCCAGAGACTGATGTCTCCAGTGATGGGAGTTTGGGGATCACTGCCTCCTAACGCACTCTTTTCACAAAGTTAAGCTCTTTTTCTAGAAAACGAAAATCGGTCTTAAAAGTTGTTAAGTGTAAACTTAACTTCAGCAAAAAAGATTGCGTCATCAAAGCTGCATTATTTAGAGTGGAAATTAAAGATGGCACACACTCAGAAGAGTTGTAATTCTTTCTACTTACCTTCCGTTTCTATTCTACTAACTGGATTCTATTCTCCGGACTTGGTGGTACTTCTCATCCTCATCTCTGATTTCAGGATTTAATTCTCATCCCCTTGTGATTTGGGGGTAGTCCACCAGTTTGTCGTCAAGCACCATTCGAGATGCCTCTACTTTTTTCCCTTTCAGATGCAATCACTGCTTAGGTGTAGCATAGTGGATGGGAGGTGATGGAATTGGTCTTCCTACCCACAGGCTCTTTGCCATTCTCCTCCTTGGCATCCACCTTCTTCCCATCAAATGGCAAAGGAAAACTATGAATAGTTAAATAACAGTATTGTCACCCACTCCAGAATTCTCCTCTTGTGTCTGTTTTGTCTTACTAGTACATGGGCTAATTAGCTTCAAAGTCTTTCAAAGTTACAGCTTGTGTTGATGCTAATTTGGAAAACAATGATAAGAGTTACATAGCAAACACTTTTCTCTCCATTCCCTTAGTAACCAGCCCCAAATCGGATACCCAATTATCAGTCCATGTTGGCCAGAAAGCAGCTTTAAGACTATATTTGGACAGATGCTAACAACGAGAGTCAACGTCCTCACTTCCATTCCTGGGCGCCGAGACTCCCAGCCGGCTAAGGTTCTCAAGGTAAGAAAATCCAGACTTCCTGCTTCCACTACATTAACTGCTGGGTTTCTGAATCCAGCCAAGAGAACCTTCTCCGTCCATCTCCACCCTCACAAGGCATCAGATCCAGGAGGTTTCATCTTCTAATGGCTAGCCACTGACCCTTGAGAAATACTCAGAATATTGTTAAAGGGTATTCTTGAATCCATATGCATTCTGGATCCCTGACTTGCAGGGGGAGGAAGTTATGGGGATGAGGGTTATTTGCAGGCGCGCTTGTGAGATCAAGTTGCAGACATCTTTGTGCAGGAAAGTGGATCCAGCCATCCAGGGTGGGCGGGGTAGAAGCAGACGTAGGCACGCCGAGCAGAGGCATCCCGGTCAGGCCTGTCTGAAACATCAGTCTTGGCCACCCCGTTGCCTCGTCCCCTGCAGGCACTGTGGGCATTGTGCTGTCTCGGTGCCAGGAGAGGAGGTGGATGGGAGAAACCTGACCCTTTCCTGCCAGACACCCGGTGCAGCTGATACACGGCTGGATCCTCTTGCCAGACTTGGCTGGACTCCCTCTCTGTTCGAGGCAGCATTAAGAAGATTGATTTCTGTTAGCCAGCCATAATGGGGACTGTAATGGCTGTGAGGGAGACACTTGGCTTGTGGACACCCTGTACGGGTGCCAGTCGCTTCGGGGGAGACCAGTTGACAGAGAGCCAGGCGAGGCTTCTCTTTAACTTCTCACTTTTCTGTTTTTTGGTTTTTTTCCCTTCTCTCCTGCCCTTCTCTTTCTCGCTTCTCTCCTGTCCTCCATTTGCTTCTCCTTTTCCATTCCCCATTATCTCCCTCATGGTTTGGAAATGTTCCATGAAGAAGGGATTCAGAGCTGCTCTTGGCTTTGGATGCGGGGTGCTCTCTCAGCATGCCCCTGCTGAGCGCACCCAGGGGGGCTGGATTTCTGCAGCCCCGCCGTGGGGGGCTCTCACCACTGCTCCTCGACATTCCAAGATGGCCCTCGGGCTCATCTGCAGAGGGCGAGCCTTTCCTCGTGTGCTTTGTTCCCAAGAAGGAGCAGAGAGCTTGGTCATCTCAGAAGCTGAAAGGTTATTCCCAGGAACTCGGCTTGACTGTGGCTCAGTTTATGCCCCTCGCAGCCTTTTAGGGTGGGGAGAAGAGAATTTGGCTTCTGGTAGGTGGAGATAGCTAACCGGGCTCATGCTACCAAGGCGCTCTGGTCAGTGAGCCTCTCCTGGGAAGGGCTGTCTAGAGTCCAAAGCATGGGCGGCAGCTGTGGCCTCTTCTTTGCCATACCCCAGGCTGTGCCCAGAGATGCCCAGACCCCTCTGGAACATGCTTGCCAGCCCCAGCCTCCTAGCGGTGCCTACGCACGTGGAAACGTCCCAGGTGGAGAGCACGTGCAGCTGCTTCCTCACACTCGTCCCCACCCCCGTTTGCTGCCACCAGCACTCAGAAATGGGGCCAAGGCCTCAGAAAAGACACAGGAGACCCAGCCATCACTTCCAGGTGGACAATGTGGGGGCCCCTCCCTTCCCGCTGGGACTAGTCTTTTTTGGAGCAGGTAGAGCCCTCCCTACATGGTCTGGCTGGGAGGGACTTTTGGAGAACACTCAGGCCACTCCCTCAGCCCAGGAACAATAGCACCCATAGAGGCCAAGGCTATTTTGAGCATTAAGTTCCAGGCACTGCTGTTATCATGGGTAGGGGTGGGGGAAAAGCCGAGTGCACCTGCCATGTTACCCCCAGTCCCCAACACCTCCACGAATACCATTTCAGAGCATAGCCTGGAACAAAGAAGGCAGATGAACCCTGCCCATCTTTCCAACCGCATGTCCTACTCTCTTGGCACTTTGCTCTTCACTAGGCTTCAGCCCCACTGCCTTCCCCGGGTCTCTGATATTTCTGCTTATTGATTAGTGTTAGGTCCTCATAGATGCACTGCCAAGAGGCCCTGGGGGCAGTCGTGCTCCTCAACCCACCAAAGGCGCCCCTCTATCAGGCAGTGTTTCACTTCCTGCATGGGTCTTAGTTGGCATCGTTGGGATAGTCTTACTTGTATTGTTTAGTTTCTCGAGGGGACGATCTTTCTCTCCTATACTTTAACATCTATGAGAACAGGGGTTTTGTCTTCTAGGTGTTTCTTTAGTGCCCAGCCTTGGTGCCCAACATGCTACAGGGGCTCACAAAATACATGCTGAAGAAATCATTGACTAATGCCTCTCCTCGCCCCTGTAGAGATGGGCAGGGGTAGGGAGTGGTGGTAAGTACCATCCTCTGGGGGCCAGAGGCAAGGGGACAGCCCCCATTGGCATGCCCTGGGCCATCATTTCCTATCTGACACCTCTCTCCCATGTGGCTGTGTTGGTTCACAAGTTGGCCTCCTTGCACGGGGAGGCTGGAGAAAGAGGCAGGCCGCTCCAGATCGGTAGGCGGCAGGTTGCATAAGCAAGAGAACTTATATATGAAGCTTGTCTTGGCCCCAAAGCGAGATGTCTGTACCCTCCTGCATCCACATGGTATCAACAATCTTTGAAAACAGCTCCCGCTGTGGGAATAGTGGTCGGACTTGTATTCCAAGGGCAGGGGAAGGGATGATGGACCTTTGATGCCAGGGGTCTGCCTCAAGCGGCGATCACATCCTCAGTTACCTCTGGCAAAAGGCTTTGACTTCCTCCCCTTCTCGTTCTCTTCCACAGGCTCTCTGTGCACCTCCAGTCTCTGATTTCTTTTAATTTTTATTTATTTATTTATTATTTATTTCTTTATTTTTAATTCAAAAAATTTTTTTAACTTCTATTTTTTTATTAACATTTAACATTAACATATAATGTATTATTTGCTTCAGGGATACAGGTCTGTGAATCATCAGTCTTACACAATTCACAGCGCTCACCATAGCACATATCCTCCCCAATGTCCATAACCCAGCTACCTTATCCCTCTCCCCGCCACCTCCCTGCAACCCTCAATTTGTTTCCTGAGGTTAAGAGCCTTTTATGATTTGTCTCCCTTCCTGGTCCCATCTTCTTTCATTTTTTCCCTCCCTTTCCCCCACGACCCTTCTCCCCGTCCTACCTCTCAAATTC
>CM053603.1:75275236-75293124 GCA_028646535.1 Procyon lotor
GCTGGCAGGTCCTGGGCCGAGAGGAGAGTTAGCGGGGCGGGCGGGGGGGTGGGAATCGTAGAGGTGGGACAGTGGTGCTCCAGACGGGGTGGAGAGATGGCCCATGTGCCTTGGGTGATGAAGGAGGTTTCAGGCCAGTGTTTTTTTGTTTTTTTTTTTAAGATTTTATTTATTTATTTGACAGAGAGAGTGAGAGAGCACAAGCAGGCAGAGCAGCAGAGGGAGAGGGAGAAGGAGGCTCCCCACTGAGCAGGGAGCCTGATGTAGGGCTTGATCCCAGGACCCTGGGATCATGACCTGAGCTGAAGGCAGACGCTTAACCGACTGAGCCACCCAGGTGTCCCTGGGCCAGTGCTTCCAAGGCCTGTGAAACCATCCCCAGTGCTGGCAAGGAGAGGAGCAGATGGACCAGCCAGGGCACCCATGCCCATGCTATTTGGGGAACCAGGACTGCCTTTAGACGAGGTGAGATCAGAGCCAAACTTGCAGGTCTGAAGCTTGTCAATTAATCATTAGGAAAACCAACCATCCTCAGTTCTGTTTTTTTCCTGAAGATTTCAAAAGGCAAAAAGTGACAAACACAAGTTTAAGTAGCATGCTTCCCACTGCATTATCAAGTCCGTGGTGTATATATTAAAAAAGGCCCACGTTTTGTATTGACCTCCTCATAAAGCACTTGTGGATTTTACTGTTAATAAGTCCCCTTTGGCCCTCCCTCCAATTAGTTGTGTGATCATCTAACAGTATTTTGATCTGGACTGTATTTCTTGCTATAATGATTAGCATTTCATACTTTGGGCTCTCAGTGAAGAGCAAGATAAATTGCCTTCATTTCTTCTCCTTGATCAACCACACAAGAGCACTCCATAAAGAGCAGGATGGGACTGTGCACTCTCCAGCAACCATGAACTGACTTTTGAGCAGAATATATACTCACTTCATCTTTCAGATGGGTAAACCGAGGCTTTGAACAATTACTAGGCTTGTCCCATTGACTCACTTTAAAAGTAAACAAAATGGTAAAACCCAAAGAATTTCCTTTGTAAAAAGGCATGGAAACAGTTAGGACTGTGGTTTCCAACTCTCACTTTGGGCAAAATTCAATCCCTCAAATGATTGAATTTTGTAAAGAAGGGACTTTAAAATTCACTGCTGTGCCGCAGAGTCTGACACATTGTGTGCACTCAAGAAATACTTTTTAATGAATTGATGACTTGTATCATCTCTTCATTTAGTTTTAGTTAGCTGGTGAAGCCTCTTACTGGTTTAAAAACATTTCTAAGGTCAATATTTAAAAGCAATTAGTTGCTCATGTAGGCTTTTCTAAACAGCAAATCCTTTTTGGAAACAACTCACAACATACAAAACAGGTACACACACACACACAATTGGACAAGGTGGGACACACACACACACACACACACACACACACACACACACACACACACCCTATGGGAAATCTAACACTGTTTTCTCTTGTTTCTTCTGCAACTTGCCTTTCCACGGGACATGGGGTCTTGAAGACCTACTCACATTAAGCCCCAATACACGTACATCACTCTTTTTACCCTTGTATCATCTTTACTCATACAGCTGGATCAGAGTTAGTCTTCTCCTTAATTAATGGCATCTAGGTTATTCTCAGTGTTGTGCTATTTTAAAATTTGCTGCACCAAACTTCTCGGCTCAAGGCCTCCATGGTTTTTTCTCTAGATTAGTGCTGAGCAGCAGGAATAGCAATTCACAGAGATGCCCAATTTAGGTTTTCTTAGATACTGCCAAAATGCCCTACAGAATAAAACTGTAATTTATACTTTTACTGTCCATCTGCCCACATCCTTGCCTGCATTTAATATTAACAAACATTTGTTTTTACCAGCCTGTTGGGTGAAAAATGATATGTAGTTCATTTTGAGGAGGTAACTTGACTACAGCAGGTATATACAAAATAATGAATAGAAGTTCATATATATGTATATATGCATGTATAGACACACAATTTATTAATCCCTACCACTCCGTTGAATATTGATGTTGACTCAGGAACATCTTCCCAATAGCGTGACAGTAATTTGTTTATTTTTGCTCCTGTGTAAGAATATACCCAAATTTATTTATTTTTTTGTTTCACAATGATGGACATTTGAGCTGTTTCCTGGTTTTTTCCTATTACCAATTGCGCAGCCATGAACTTCCTTGCGCAAATGTCTTCTGGTGCGCATGTGCGTAAGTGCTGCCGAGAGGTACCCCAATGTGAAACTGCTCAGTCCTGGGGTGTAGTGGAGATCACCCGCTGTGCACCCAAGCCCTTTCTCCCCATCTGTCCCCCATGCTGTTCAGCCAGACGCCTCTCCCAGCCGCCCTTTTAGTTGCATGTGGCTATGCGACCAGTTCTCGGTGGAATCTAAGCGGTTCCCATTCTGGGTGGTGACCCAACTTCAGCTTTGCAGAAAACAACAGAGCCCTAGATGCTGGCAGAACAATGACTTAGAACCAGCTACCTGAATGACCATGAGGATCAAAGTTGTCCCACTGAGCAGGATGGTAAACTTTGGGACTGCTATGTGAGAGAGAGACGCATTTTTTTTTTTTTACCTTTAAGCCATTTTATCATTAGTATCTGCATTATGGTAGTCTGTTCTTACTCTGATACATGAGAAAGTACATGTTCACTTCCTTGATTGATGTCATACTCCCACTCAGAGTGTTTGAACCCACTGATACTCCCACCAGCAATGTACGAAAGCTCCCATTGTTCTGTCTCCTACGAACTCTAGTTGTTGTCTGAAATGTCTATTCGGATCTTTTCCCCTCTTCAATATTGGGTGCTTTTAAAATTATAGTTAAATATATGGAACGTAAAATTTGTATTATAACCATTTATTTGAAGTGTACAATTCGGTCGCATTAATTATGTTTACAGCCCATGCAACCATAACTGCTATCTATTTCCAAAGCGCACTCATCACCCCAAACAGAGAGACTCTGCCCACCGAGTGATGACTCCCCATGCCTCCTTTCCAGTAACCTCTAATCTACTTGCTGTCTTTCTGAGTCTGGCTACTTGAGGTATCTCATGTGAGTGGGCTCTTACAATATTTGTCCTTTTCGTCTGGTTTAAAAATCAGGAACACGTCACGAGTTTGGGTGTAATCTTCATGCGGATGCCACACCAATCTCCAGATAGAGAATAACGCATTATTTTTTTTGCCTTGAAATAGATCCTTTCAATTTTAGTGTATGTTCTGCCAATGCAAGCAATGAATCGGGCACTTTTCAAAATGTTTATTTCCTTTTTGGTTTGTACAAGTTCTTGATATAATCTGGATATTAATACCTTTTAAATTAAATGGGTGGCAAATATTTTCCCAGTGTGTGGCTTAACTATGTTTACGATGTCTTTTAGTACCAAAGTTTTTCATTTTATGCAGTCAAATCTGTCTATATTTTCCTTTGTAAGTTGTGCCTTTTGTGTCTTGTTTATGAAATTCTCCTCAACCCACCCCACATCATTAAAATATTATCCTATATTTTTTAAAAAAATATTTTGAAACTTTTGCTTTTCATAATTGTTTTTGATCCACTGGAATTGATTGTGTTTGGTGTGAGAGGAGCCTAATTTTATTTTTTCAAGTTGTCTCAGCAACATTTATTGAATGGTTGCTTTTTTCCCCCAGTACTTTGTAATGCTTTCCTTAACATGGATTTTCCACATACACATTGGTCCTAAATCCTAACATCAATTCCATGCTGTTTTAATTATGTTTGTCCTCAATTATGTTTGTCCATTCTGTTTGTCCTCAAAATAATCTTTGGTTGTTCTTGCCTTTTGCTTTTGAACTTTGGGTCAAATTGTCAAATTCTTCAAAAATATTGTGGGTACTTTTCTTGTATTTGTATTAAGTTTATTTTTAAAGATATAGAGAATTACCATCAGTTTTCTTATTCATGAACATAGCGTATCTCCCTTGTGACTTACGTGGTCTTAAAAGATTTTATTTATTTACTTATTTGTTGGAGAGAGAAAGAGAGGGAGAAAGCAGGGGGAGGGGTAGAGGGAAAAGGAGAGAGTCTCGAGCAGACTCTGCACTGAGCGTGGAGCCTGACCCTGGGCTCTGTCTCATGACCCTGAAATCATGACCTGAGCTGAAATCAAGAGTCAGATGCTTAACCAGGTGTCCCTAAAAAAGTCTTATAGTTTTTTTCCATAGAGGCCTTTTCAGGGGTGGGGATTGTGAGCAGAGGGGGAATAGAATCTCTAAAATTAGGCTGTTTTTTTATTTAGTTACATTTACTGTGTTGCTGATAGATTTATTGGGAATGCTGCTACATTTGAATTTATTTCCATTATCTTATTTTTTGCTTTACAGATGCTAAGCTTTTCTTTACTTATTTTTTTATCTCCTACTTTCATTGTATTGATTAATTCCACTCCCCACCCCCCCACCACCCTGTGCTTGCTTATCTAGAAGTGATTCCCCGTAACATTTTTTTTCTCTTTTCTTTTCTTTGTTTTTTCTTTTTTTGAGAGAGCGAGTGGGGAAGGGGCAGAGAGAGACAGAGAAAGTCTTGTGACCCTGAGTTCATGACCTGAGCCAAAATCATGAGTTGGACACTTAACCGACTGAGCCACCCAGGCACCCCGACCCTTAACAATTGTAAAGCATGGTTGACTTGACAACATCTAAAACTATCTGATCTCTCTGCCTGCTTCCAGAATGGTATCTGGGTTTTAGAAGACTTTTAGTTCTTAAACTCCTAACTTAGATGCTGCTCTTACTCCATATTTTAGTATTATCTTGCTTTTATAAACCCCCAAGGATTGACCCACATTGACCCGTTTCTTTATTATTCATTATTGCTTCATTCATCTTACTTTGCTTTTCTGAGTTCATTTCCCTTATTCCTGAGCTATTTCCTTAAGTAGGTCTCAAAGATAGCACCTGGCTGGTAAACTCCCTTAGTCTCGCTTTCAGTCTTGAAAAAAATCTAGCTGGATATGAGATTTTAGGTTACATAACATTTTAAGTGGATAGTTCTTTTCTTTCTGTACCAAACATTTTGCTGCTTGGATGACAAGTAGCTTGTCACTCCACTCTGATGGCTTTTAAGATGTTTTTCTGTCTTCAGTGCCCTGCAGTGCATTATGGTTTGCCTAGTCATGGATAGGCTTTGTTTATTCTACTCAGGACTTCCAAAATCTATGTTTCCTCAATCCGAATAATTCATTTCCTTTGTCGGTTCTGGAAATTTATCTGTTATTTTCACTTAATATTGCTTATCTCGCCCCCCCAACCATTCCTTCTACTATTCCCTCCTAAGTATTTGAAAAATGATAGCCTTCTCTATGCTTCACTCATATTTTTGACCTCTTTTTAATGTTTTACATCTTTTTACTTTTCTCCCTTGCGTTATAGCTAATTTTCTCAGATTTTACTTAAAAGTTCAGTGAACCCATCAGGTATAGAACCTCTTAAACCTACCCAGTTAGTTTTTAGTTTCCTTTTCTGTGTGGTTCTCGCTCAAATCTCTATATTTTTTATAGTGTCTTATTCTTTTAAGTATTGATATTTAAAAGACTTTCTCTGATAGTTCCCTACTCATGAGAGTCTAATCCTGTTTGTTCTGCCTGCCAAGTTTTGCTCACGGTAGATAGATTTATTCTTGTGTTGTGTGATTTTGGATTGTGAGTTCACGTCTGGCAAGGCTTTATCTGTGGAAATCTTGTGGAAGGGGTGTTCTTTCTGCATTTCCTCTTGCCAATCCATTCACAACTAATTTTTTTCAATTGAGTTCTTGCCTTTGGAGATCTGAGACCAAGTAGTATGAATCTGAACTCAAACCGAGAGAGGTGAAGGCCTATGATAGGAATTCTGAGGGGAAGCGACCAGGCTGAGGGGCAAGCTTCCTTCCTCTCCTCTGTGAGAGTAGGTAAATGTCTCTCTCAGTCCATTCTTTCTGTGGAGGTGGTGCAGCTTGAGTCTCAGCTCTCTGCGGGGATTGCCATTCCAACTTTCGGCCTTGCATTCATTCAAAGCCTTGTTTCCAATTGATGTACATTAAAATTCAAGCTATTAGATTTCCCAGAACAAGGACTAATCCCCACCCACACCGCAGGATAAGCTCCCACATTTATCATTTGGGATTTTAGTGCTTCTTTGTTTCTAGGCCCTTGGGAATACTTCTTCTGAGCTTGGCAATATATTGGGAAGAAGCTATTTTACATATTATTGAGTTTTTCTAGCTGTGTTTAGCAAAAAGTTTTGCAAGTTAACTTATAATATACCATGAATAAAATTGTAGTTTTACTATTTTTCTCTTTGTTTTAGGTATTATTATTATTATTATTATTCAATATGAGTCTTTTATTTATTTTTTTAAAGATTTTATTTATTTGACAGAGAGAACCACAGCTAGAGAGGGAACACAAGCAGAGGGAATGGTAGCAGGTGAAGCAGGCTCCCTGCTGAGCAAAGAGCCTGATGTGGGTCTCGATCCCAGGACCCTGGGATCATGACCTGAGCCGAAGGCAGACGCTTAACGACTGAGCCACCCAGGCACCCCTCAATATGAGTCTTTTAAATCAAGAGTCTGTTTATTTATATTTGTTGCTGGAAGTGATTATGTATTTTCTTGTAAATTCTTATTGTTTAAACAATAGATTCCCTTCTATTTATTTAATATTTTATCTATTCATTTTTTTAAAAACATAGGGGTATATTTTGTTTTTTTCTTTTCTAATATTTTCAAAAGCACATATATTTCTTTTAAGTGTATTTGTGAAAAGTTTTAACTATTTAAATTGTTTTTAAAACAACCTTATTTTTTACAAAGATTTTACTCATTTATTGGAGAGAGAGAGAGAGAGAGAGAGCGAGCGCACACGAGCAGGCACAGGGAGAGGGAGAAGTAGACTTTCCACCAAGTGAGGACTCGATGTGGGGCTTGATTCCAGGATCCTGGGATCATGACTTGAGCCCAAGGCAGACGCTTAACTGAATGAGTCACCCACACCCCCCCAACTTTAATTATTTTAAAGAATTTTCAGTATTTGTAAGATTTGAACATTAAAAAAAAAAAAACCTCTTCTGAATCCCACCCATAGGAATTTCACATAGCTGTGCTACCCCTTCTTAAATGGCTCTTCTCTTTGATCTTAATTAATATAATTCAAATTATTAGATTTAGGTTTTGTAATTAGAATTTTAACAACATGTATATTCTTTATTGAGACTATTTTTGACATTTCAACTCAATTTATGAGTGGTTTGCAAACATTAATTGATTTTATTGCTTGTCACCAAACTTCATCTCTTTGTCCTTTGAATATATTTTCAAGTAAATTTTTTCTGAACGCTTGCAAGTTTTCTCGGACCTGAACATGTAAACGAAAACATTTATTGCCTTCAGTCTGCTGGAAATATATTTTTTGTGTGTCACAAATTTTCCCTCATAAAACTCTGTATCTCTGATTCCATTTCCTTTTGGAACTTATGTCATGAAGTTAACAATCTTTACTCTACTGCAGGCAATCTATTTGTTCATGTGTGTCCATACACAGATGTAAGATTCCTTTAAAACATCCATATGGTTCAAAGACATTACCTAAATGTGACTGTCGGGTTTTTATTCAGCTAAGACGGGTTTGATTCCTTCAAGGCTCTGTGAAGACTTCCATGGCATTTGTACTGGTATCTCTTTCAGGAATGCTCTAGGGACTCCTTCAAGTCCCCAGCCCTTTGCAAGTATGGACACAATTTTACATGTGTTGGTTCTCTATTTTCTGTCTTCCATGTATTTTCTCTTGATGTTTTTCCTTTTTCTGTCTGTTTTGTATTCACTCCAGGCTGTCTTCTACACCATTCATTCACTGCTCGACAGCAACACATTTGCTCTTTACTCCTACACCAATGGGAAGGTAGATCCTGACACTGCGTGTTTTTGTTTCCTGAAAACGCTTCTCTATCTCTTTTCCTTCCCTTCTCTCATTACGTTGTCTTTTCTGCTTAAACTGTTTCTTGTAAGCTTGTTCCTTTTACGTGGAGTTTTCATACATGCCAAGAAGCTTTCTGAAAATGTCTCTTGACTGTACAGAGCATCCTTTTCAAAGAGATGTTCCCCTCTGGGTCTTGGAGGTTCCTGCTCTTTTTTCTGAAGTATTCTAACAGACCATGGACGTCTTGACTCTTCTTTATGCCTCCTTGAGACTCATTAGTTCTTGCTGTTTCTTTGCTAGGCAGGATGAGCAAATTGGCCTTGGGCCCTCCATCCCTGTCTTGCTTAATGTTTGAATCATCTGTTTAGATCTACACTGGTCTACAACCAGCCAATGTCCAATTGCCAGTTGCCAATGGGCTTCGTCGAGTGTATATCCATTCTACTAGGTGACATCTTTCCCTCACCACCATCCCGATTCTCTGGTGCTCTGATCTGATGTGTCACGGGAGAACTCAGAAGACTGCCCAACTTCCATGGTTATTGCTGTGCCTGCTCCTCTTGACCATTCTTCACATCCTGATACATTGTGTTTTCACCAGCCCATCTGTCTGCCCAGTTGCCTTGCTCATTCCTGGGTATAAGGAGACCTTGGGGAAGGGAGAAAGTTGGCCAGGGAAAACTGTTCTTTGTTTGGTGTGAAGATGAAGCAACAACATAAAGAATATTTACTCCATTCCCTGGTTAGTAGAGATCTTGGGTGTCTGAGTCAGGTATTGACAGAGAGGAAATTACAACATATCTTCCTATCTATTTCTTTAAGGCAGGTTCTCTTTATGGAGGAGAACTTGGCATATGTCATACATGTGCTTGATAGGCTGTTCTCCATCCGGCTTCATCTGCCTTATAGGTATTGTCAGTTCCTTCCACATTCTGGCAATTAGGTTGTCTATCAGTGTTAATTCACTTCGTTAGTGTGAGTCTTCATATTTGTCTGTGTTCGCTGGGATATGTTCCTGAGAAGCAAGGAAAGGCTTGTTGGAAGCCTCTAGCCAGAGGCCATTTTGTACAGAAAGTCCCACAATGCATTTCAATGTCTGTCTTCCCAGGGAGACCATGAGATCCTTAAAGGGAGGGGCTGGGTCACAAACATTACTGAGTCCCCAGCACCTTGCAGGCTTCCGACACAGAACTGCTGCATGATACATGTTGAAAGAACAAAAGAGAGAGGTAGCTTTTTGTTATTTGTCTATTACCCATTGTTAAATTTTTTTAAATGACTTGGAAATGGTTCACCCACTTCTCCAAAAGAATCGAGGACAATATATCCTGCAGCTTAAGAATCAAATTAAAGGTAGCTTGGGTCACAGAGTGTATAACTAAACCTTTTGTTTATGCAGTTAACTAATATTTAAAAAGAAAAAGACGGGATAAGGGAGCAACTTAATGTCTTCTCATGTACAAGATAGCCTATCATCATCCTCAGGGAGGCTACTATTTGTCTACACTCTCTACAATTGGGTAGAAAGAGGAAAACAGCCTTCAACTACAACAGAGGGGATGTGGGTTAGCGGCGAGCAGGTCCTTCCTACAGGGTAGCTTCATAACATATAGAATTATCAGGGCAAGTTGTACAATGGCATTCCCTAGAGATGTTTTTCAACCTTTTAGACAGACTTTTTAGAGGTGGGGGTGAATTGGGTGGCTGCCCCAACCTTCTAAGCAGAAGGGCTTCTGAGCTCCAGAAGAAGGGTCAAATTACCCTTGGGTTCCTGAGACCCCTTAGGTACTGGCTTGGAGGCGAGCATCTGTAGTTTTGAAGGAGTGACTTAGTGATGTCAAGCAGCTGGGTGATTAATCAAGAAAACAAGTGAGCGTTTGACATCAGAGAGAAAAACAAAGTAGCCAAGGAGATGCTTTGGGGAAAAAAGGCACCCAGGCTTGGACTGCCCAACCAATGGTGCTTTCAGGGATATTTGCAAATCACAACCCATTGCAAGAGAAAGATCAATTTGCTGCACAGCTAAATTAATATTTAACTTGCTCGAGAAAAGTCAATCCCCTGGGTTATTAGAGAAATTAACAAAAACCCTAAACTGATGCCATTCTTATCTGAGCCATTGGCATGCTCTCAAAGTCATCAATGCCGTTTGCTTTGCCCCTTCTGATCTGATGCGTCCCAATCCCACCCCAGTCCAATGCTCTCCTTTAAACCCTCTTCCTTCCCCCCTACCTCCTCCTCTTCTTGCCACAGAACCTTTTCTTCCAACAAAACCTGGTTATGATGCCCTTAAAACAAAAAGTTGCCAGAACAAAGGTGAGGTCTGGGGCCCCTCCCCCAGCTGTCCCCTGAGATGACCTGAGAGCACAGTTTTAAACACCTGGACAAGAACCATGACGCTCAAGCCTCATTGTGCTGCAGAATCATTTGGGGTTCTAAATAAAATAATAATTTGTGGGCGTCCCTGCTGACTTAAAGTCCTCAGGGGTGAAGCTTGGGGGGTTAGTAGACATTAAGTCAGAGATTCTTGTGTAATTTCCCTGATAAAGGTGAAAGACCCTGGGAGAACTCTCCTTGGGATCTCTTTGCTTAGGATCTGCTGGGGTCCTCCCAGGAGCGACGTTTCGCTGTTGGACATCGGTCAGTTCTCTCTTCAGCCAGGTCTGGAAGAGCCACTCAGTACTGTCCAAAGACATGTAGCATGAGACCGTGGGTGGGAGTGACCAGCTGAGGGACATCAAGATTTCCAGAGAGACGAGGGGTTTGGCAAGAAGCAGAGGGCAGGAAGTTCAACTCACTCCATTTCAGGGTTGCACGGAAGCTTGCAGAGCAGTGTGGTGTATGCAGAAGGTGCATAAACAGAAGCCATTCCCCTCATGTGTAACTGCACCATCATCCTTTAACTGCAGGTTGCTTTAGTCTCCGCCGGACATGCTACGGCCTCTTTGTCACCCTTCCCACGGCGCTGTAAGCTCCCTCAGAGCAGGACCCGTGTCTGCTGTGTCCCCTCAGTGTGGCAAGGGCCTGCCTGGCTCATCACAGGTACTCAACAGGTATTTGTTGAATAAGTGGATGAATGTGACTAGCCAGGTGCAGGGAAAGGGGAGCCTGGGGGTGCGGGTGGGGGTGGTGAGGGAATCAGGCTGGCTGAGCCGCCAGGCCCAGAAGGCAGGTTTCAGGGAGCCCACAGAGGAATCTGAATGCCACGCCAGAGTGGTCGGTCTTTCTTTTAGCAGACGATGAGGAGCCACTGGTTTTTTGTGCTTGGAAGAGATAAGATCAAGTTTGGCTTGAGAAAGATTAGGTTGGCAACAGAGTGCAGAAAGATTAGAAGGGGGAGGGGATAGAAGCTGGGCTGCCATTCAGACTGTCCCGTTGTCCAGGGGGAGCATGGCCGGAACTGGGACAGGCTCATGGGTTTGGGACAAGGGCTCTGGGAGGAAGATGTGGCAGAGGTGGACTCTGCCAGACATGCCGCTGAGAAGTCTGTGACCTGGTGAAGGAGAGAAGAGTCAGACTCCTCCCTCTGTCCATGAGTGAGGGGAGGGCTGGCCACAGAGCTGGGGAAGCTGCCAAGGCGTTGTCCATGGACCTAGAGACAGACGGTCTGGGGCAGAGCTGGTGAGGGGGCTTCTTTTGAGAGCTGGAGAGGGAACAGTAAGAAGTGGTAAGATAGGAGCAACATGGTCACCCCGGAAAGGGAGACGGGGGCTGCAGGAGAGCTGCGGGTCACTGATGCAGGAGGGTGCTGGGGACCCAGGGCGGTGATGGGTAACCAGGGCCTGGTCATTCCCACGGGGACTGCTCCAGAGACGTTGGGACATGTTGGTGGTGCGGGGCAGGGCAGGGCAGAGGGCAGCTGGCATGGCGTTGGGGTGGATGATGAGGGAATGCAGCCGGATGGGATCCTCCCCCTGCAGGTGCCAAGGCAGGGTGGCATGGAGGGTGGGGAGAGGGGGAAGCAAAGCCGTGTCAGGACGGGGAGATGAGTCTGGCTGTGACTGAGGGGGTGCAGCCCCAACAAAGGGGAGACTACACACGCAGCTGGGAAACGGATTTAGCAGAGCTTGAGAAGGACAGAGAGCACGCAAGAGGTCACCACATCTGCCCATGGGTAACTCGTTGACGGCTCCGGGGAGGGCTCGGTGGGATAGAGGCTTCCGCTGCTGTTGGAGGGGGCCATCTAACAGGTCCTCCCTGACCCTGCAGGACCAGGCCGTCATCAGGTCTGGGGTGTGGGTGTCGCGGTGAGGACACAGCTCCAGCACAACATGACAGCCTCAAGGCTGGTCCTTGATCTAGATCACTGGCTATGTCCAGAGACAGGAAGGGGAAGCAGAACCGTGGGAGCTGGGCCTGGGAGAACCACTCCTACCTCTGAGTCCCTGTCCCCTCATTGCTGTCCATTTAGGTCTTTCCAATGCATGCCCGAGGCTTCACCCACAATTAGGGGGCTTCTCTCTGTGCCTCACCTTGCAAAGCCCTTTGCTGTTCCTCCTTCCAGCCCTGTGTGGCCACCGGTATCTGCCACCTGACCTGACTTCTGGGGTCAAGCTCTCTGTGGACGTTCACAGAATGTCTTCAGAAGTGAAAACTAAAGACAGCCAGAAACTTAGAGCAGGATTAGAGCAGCGGGGATTTGGACAGGAAGCATATCCAGGGCCCTGCTCACACTGGAGCAGCCATCCACACATTCTCTGAATCCCATTCATTCATGCGTGCATTCAACAGATACATGCCAACACCTATGGGCCTGGCACAGTTCTAGGCACTGGGCTTTCTGTAGCGAACAAAACGCACACGAATCCCAAGAAGGGAGACCTTCTCCGTTCTAATGAGGGGAGACCCACAATAAACATAATTGATTAGTAAAAGCCATACCCTATTAGAAGGTGAAGTGCTATGAATAGGAGGGATAGGGTGTCTCTTCTGGTTGCGCTATAATGGGTAGTCATGTTAAGTGTCGTTAATATGAAATAAGAGGGAAAAAAATGATTATTTAAAGCTCACCCAGTCCTCGTGGTCTGAAAAGAAGAGTATGGGCCTGAACCCGCTCCTTCGCTAGGCCCCCTAGGTCCCGGCAAGGGGAGCTGGGCGGGCCGGTGCGTTTCTCCGAGAGCACCACGAGGGGGAGCCCGGACCCCTCCTAGCGCCTTCCAAGCCCTCCCGCACAGCCTTGCAAGCAAAAGTTTTTCTTAAACTAACAATGCCTGTGTAAGGAGGTGCTCGCGCCTGATTGGACAGGGGAATTTTGCAGGTTTGATTCCTTGATTGGACAGGAGGTGTTAGGGGTGGAGTGAGAGCTGATGGTGGGGGATCCCGCTCCCTCCCCCGTCAGTCTGGCCGGCTCCGTCCTCTCGTAGGCTCCGCTGTAGCTCGCAATGTGACACCAGGACGCACACGCACTCGCGCGCTCTCCCCAGCTCACACTCCCTCGCCCTCTCTCTCACATACACGCGCACGCACACACCCACCTCTCCCATAAACACACACACACACATGCACACCCACACCCACGCGCGCCCGCACCGCCCCACGCGCGCACACTCCCGCCCACGCCCACGCCGCGCTCCGGGGAGTCCGGTCCCAGCGAGAGCGCGAAAGGATACCGAGAAGCCACCGGCGGGGAGTGCAGCGGCGCCCCGGGACGCGGCGCCCTCCCCGCGCGGCCGCCTCGGCTTGGGCTCGGCCTGGGGGCCGCCGGCCGGCGATGGCCCCGGATTGCCTGCTGCTGCTCTTCCTGGCATCCGCAGTGGCCGCGATGGAAGGTAACGTAGCCTCCGCGGAGCAAGTTGGCGGCTGGCGGCTGTATCCCCGGGGCTGCCCTGGCGGCTTCGCGCCGCCCGCCTTCCGCGACCCAGGGGCACGGCTGTTGGGGAGCCCCGGCCGCGGCAGAGCGCGAGGCTGGGGCGGCACCCCTGGCGCGCCCCCGGCTGGCTCTCAGCGGCCGTGGCCGTTTCGCGGAGCCCCCGGCCACCCGCGCCCCGGCGCTCCCAGGCAGCTCCGGTCTCCCGCAGCCTCGGCTCGGCTCCGGGAGCGCGGAGCCCGCTGCATTGCGGTGCAGGCTCCTAAGCTCCAGGGGCGCCGGGCGTTGGGGACGAACGGGCTTCTTGGGCTCTCCGGCCCCTGGAGTGCGGGCGCCTATCGGCTCCTCTCCGGTCCTAGCCACGGATGCGCTTAGGTGGCTGTGCGCCACCTCTCCTTTTCCTCAGCTCAGGCTCCGCGGGCTCCGGGACTCTGGGCTCGGCGGGCTAGCGCCGAGCGCGGGGGGCAGAGGAGGTCTGCCCGGGTGCCCCGAAAGTGGCCGCCGGAGAGGGGCTGAGTTCATTGCCGTACCCTCAGTGGTCCCGGAGCCTGTGGAGCTGCAGCTTTCCTGGGTCAAGTCGGGGCGAGGCGGACACCTTTGTCGCCTCTTGAGCCTGGGAATGGGGATGCGGTGGGCGGGTGGTCGGTCCCGCTGAAACTCACCCGGCATCGCCTTCGCCTGGGAAGGGAGACCCGCGGGTCGGGAGGCGACGGGCGGCGACACTCCTCCTGCTACTTAGCCTTGGCTGAGCCTCGGGCTGCGGCCGGGCGAGCGCGCCCCGCGGGCACCGCGCCTGGCGCAGCGGGGAGCACCCGCGCTCGGCAGCTCCTGCGAATCCCTGTGGGAAATCCCTGCCCCGTTCCCCGCCCCCAGCGCCTCCCCCGCCCCCGCTCCCTGCAGCCGAGCGCGGGCTGCAACCCCTCCTGTGAACGCGGCTCCGCCGGGGAGCCGAGCGGAGTTGCCGGGGTGGAAGCAACTGTCGGGGGTGGTCCGCCGCCTCGGCCCGGCTCGCAGCCGGGCTTCCCGGTGGCCGGCGGGCGGGCGGAAACTCTGCGGAGGGACCCGGCGCCCGCGCCGCGTTGCCAACTGGAGGCTTGTTCGGCCGGGCTGCCCCGTCCCTCGCCAAGCTGTTACCGGTTGCCCGGGGGAAACGCCCCCACCGCGGACACCGTGGTCCAGCACCCCTGGCCCCTCCGGAAAGCGCTGCCCTTCTCCAGCCGAGCTGGGGCAGTCGGGGCCCCGGGGCGGGGCTGATTCCTTCCCGGTGTAGGGACGACCGCTCTGTCCCGCGTTTGTTCTGGTGGCAGCGCGGGGGTGCGACGATGAATGCCTAGAAAGCTCTCACTTGCTTTTCTGAACGTGGTTTTTTTGTCTACCTCCCGCTGCCCTTCCAGACTGCTGGTCTTTGTGCGGAGGGGTTGCATTTTGGGACGTGCGGGGATGAGAGGGGTGGAGCGCGGGCGACAGACACCCGGGAGCAGAGCTGGTCGGTCGGGTTTGACTTCCAGAGGGGCAAGGGCGGGAGCAGTTGGGATGGGACGAGCGCAGCGCTGTACCCTTCCAAACCAGGCAGGACAACCTGGGTGAGCGAGCGTGAGCAACGGGCCGGGCAAGGCTGGACTTTGTCGCGCTTGGGGCGGCTTGTCTTACCCGCCGTCTTCGCGCGCGCCAGCAGGCCAGGGGCTGGGCCGCGGAGAGCAGACGGGTGCCCACTTTGGTAACCTGGTCGTGGCACTGGGTCTCCATCGATGAAGGAGGGCGCGTGCATGAGAGCAAAATCGTTTGGAGAGCAAGTGCGTGGGAACACACTAGGCGTCTGGATGCCGGCAGTTTCCTCCCTAGACCTCTTCTTGGTTAGCTCTCCGTGTGTGCTGGGCTGGAGCTGCCAGAGGGAGGGTGCCCTTGTGCGGGCACACCCAGCCCTGTATGTGGGCCCTGTCACTGGGTTGCCTGGAGTGACTCACGTTGTGGGAGTTGTGTCCCTTCTCTAGGCACAGCCCCAGAAACTTTGCCAGTCACCTGGCAAGAGGAGCCCGAGTCTCTGGGCTGGAAATCTCTCCAGCAAGGGTTAAAAGAAACGCCACATTCAGCAGAATATTAAAGCAGCCCCATCGTCCCTGCTCAGTGCACAGGGATAGTACACACCATTCACTCCCATCTCTCCTCCAACGAACACAGGCAGGTTCATTTTCTCCTCTTCACACACGGAGCCGCCTTCCCGCCTGCCTGGCTGGGCTGGGGCCAGCGTCATTTGGTTTGTGATGAGTGAGGAATAATTATCAGAGAAGTGGATCAATGAACTGCCTACACAGACAGCAGATCCCTCCCGAACTCTGCTGTGGCTAGAGGCCCCTCTCTTTGCGTTTTTGGCCCCTTAATGAGTCCATCTACGTTCCCTTGGGTGCAGGGGGCTCTGGTGGAATTGCACTGGGGTCATGTGGCCCAGGGCCAGCAGCCCCAAGCCCAGGCAGGTCCTCAGCCCCGGCCAGAGCAGGAACAAAGGGACAGTGGAAGCTGTGGGCCAGTTGGGGACCCTTGGCCAGACAGGCAGGCCCTTATGAGACCCTCTGCCTGGGCGGGAGGAAGGAAGGGTCTGGTTGACATAGGATGTGGGAAATCTACACTGAAAAAGAGCACCCCTTCCCTCCTCTTCCCCATTTCCAGCCAGTGGCTTGGCTTTGTGGGGAGAGAAATGCCATTTCAGGGAGAAGGCTCTCTGGGGGCATTTAAGGTCTCTTTTCAGGGGAGAACAGGGCAGGCTGGGAGGCAGGGGTGCTGATGTGCTCTGGCCTTCTGGACACAGAGCCAGGCCTCTTAGTCTCCAGACGAACCCCTGCCTTTTCAAGCCCATGTCATTTCACACTGGGTCTGGGAGCTTGCTAAGAACCGGCTGCTGGGGTCTATGAAGGAAGGCCACCATCTGCATTCTCTGAGCTGCCCTTTGGCCTGTGCTCTTCCAAACAGGGTCTGGAGGCCTGGGCTTCTTTCGAGGTGTTTCTGCAGCCGTGGGACATGTGGGACTGGCGGCAGACACCCGCCCTCAGAATGGACTAAGCGTGTTGGCCTTTCTGGGCGGCAGCCTTCCGGCATCCCTGAAAGCTCATAGCATTCTCCCAGCCCCACTCCTGGCATCCAGGAATGACCATGGGCCTGCATGTGGCCTCAGTGTCCAGACACGGGCTGCCCAGAGCATACCCAGGAGCCCTGCTCTTAGGTGTGGCTGGGAGTGAAGCCCTGGGCTTGCCATCCTTGAACACTCTCATGTGTTTGACATGGTGGTCGATTTCTGGGGGCTTGACAGATAGTGGGTTCTCGGGAGGGGTTGCCGATGTCTGGATACATGCCTCAGTCACTGGACCCCTTTGTGGCATACTCCGCCTTAAGATACAAGGGCACTGAGTTACACTGTACACATACACGCTTAAATCTCCATTACAAGTTCACGGTGAAAAACCCCCAGCCTCAGCCCATGTGTCTGCCACAGGCAGCCAGGCTAGGCACTGATTGCCGTTTCTGCATTTTATGTGAATATTTCTTTGCTGTGTGTGCATCTGTCGTAAGCATCCGCGAGTGTGCCTGAGCCTACCGGCAGTAGCAGGCGCCAAAGATTTAAAAAAATGTCTGGGAAAGAAAAGTAAATTTGAGGAAATCCTATTAGGTGATTTTATTTTCTGTGCATCGTGGAAAGGGGGCTATTACTCAGTGTTTGTGGAGGGACCCCCTCAAGCCAGCAAAGGGAATGCTGGGGAGGTAGGGCAATGCAGCTCTGGGTAATTGCTTGAGAAAATTCTTGGCAGGGTAAACAGCTGCAGGGATGGGACCCAGCCCCAGCTTGAACCTTCTGGATTGACAGAGCAGAGTCGCCACCGGCAGTACCTAGGAGCTAGAGGAAGGCCTGCTGGGCCCCAAAGTACCCTGCCCCAGTCCCTGCGGCCTTTTGTTGACCTGCGCAGACCCAGACCTAGCTCTCAGAGCCCCTGCCCTGGCCCCTCACTGATGTGGATCCTAATTACCAAGATGTGCTTTGGGAAGAGCCCATGAGGCAGAGACATGATATGGCGTTCTTCACAATTTTACCTATCTATAAGGACTCTTCCATAAAACAGATTGGACCAAAGAGGAAGGGTGGTGCCAGGAAGAGCAGGG
>CM053603.1:75293624-75311430 GCA_028646535.1 Procyon lotor
GTACAGGAAATTTCTTGAGAATTACCGGGACTCATTTCTGCCTGCAGATTGCACCTGAGGCCCCGAGTCTCTCCTCTCTCCCCTCCCGCTTCCTGACAGCAAGTGACAAAGTGACTGATTTGAATTTAACCTCCTTGCTCTGCTTCTCCATCCCCCAGTGGAGGTGATAATGAGCAGAGAAATGGGCAGAGGCGGGTGGCCAGGAGGGGAGGGGGCACGTGAAGGGAGCAGGGGCCCCAGGCTGCAGCCTGGCACCAGCCTCTGGGGACGCTCAGAAGCTCTAGGGAGCTGAGACAAGGGGTCGGACTTGAAGGGAAGGAACCTTCCAGAAATCCTATAGCCTGGTGGCACTAGAACCAAGACTGAACTAAACCCCACCTGCCCACGGAGGCTTTACCACACGCTGGTCTCTGTGTATACCCTTGATATCCAAGCAGCCATTCTCCCATTTTACTGGTGAGGAAGCCAAGGCTCTGACAGGTTAAGTTGACTGACTCAAGAGCTAAGACTAACTGACGGGTGTGCCTGGCTCAGTCATTAAGCATCTGCCTTCAGCTCAGGTCATGATCCCAGGGGCCTGGGATCGAGCCCCGCATCGGGCTCCCTGCTCGGCGGGAAGCCTGCTTCTCCCGCTACCATTCCCTCTGCTTGTGTTCCCTCTCTCGCTGTGTCTCGCTGTCAAATAAATAAATCTTTAAAAAAAAAAAAAAAAAAGACTCTAACTGACGTCTGGACAGGTGGGACACCTCCCCGGGCCTCTGCCACTCCCCTTCAGTACCTTTTCCATTAACGTCTCTTATTCAGGAATTAGTTCAGGGAGCATCTATTATGCGCAGCTGCTCACTATCCCAAGAACTGCTGTCAGAGGTCCCAGACAGTGCTGCGGGTCTCCACATTCAGGTCCCCGTGGCCAGGCTCTCCCTCTGTCTCTGGAACTGCCCTCCTGTGCCCCCAGCTGGAAGAAACCCCCTTTTCCTTCCAGTTTGCCTTTTCCTGCATACACTTTGCCTTTCCCTTGTGCTCCCCATCAATCAGACCCCCCTGCGGTCATTATTGGTTTTCTGTTTGCTGTATGTCCGTCTGACTCTTGTCTCTGATGAGCTCTTTTGCTTAGGGGGTTTCAGTTCGGCACCTGTGCCTGCCTTTTAGTGCTGGGAGTTGGAGGGCTGTGGGGGGCAAGGTCACTGTGGGTCTCCTGGAGCTTTCACAGGCTCACCTTCAAGGGCAAGGGAGAGCTGCGGGCGCTCACCTTTGGGGGCCTCCCCGGCTTCTGTCCCGTGGGTCCTGTCCTGCCAGGGGCTGTGTGGCTTCTTGAGTCCTGCCTGTTCTCACCCACCTGGCCAGGGGCAGACACCGTGACGTCGGGGGGAGGACACCAGGATTTAACATCAGCTTTGAGCACGGAAGGATGTGTGGGAGGATGAGGAGGAGAGCAGCCCGTCAGTGCCTTAGTCTCACTGGACAGTGGCCGGTCCCCCTTGGGACTGTGACTGCGGAAAGGGCTGAGCAGGAGGACTGGGAATAATTGCAGGCAGCTCCATTGGACAGTGGCAGCAGAGAAAGTGCCTTATCTGTGAGTGGCAGCCGGCCCTGCAGGTAATTACTCTGTTGTTTTCCTTTTGCTGTTTTTCTAACACATCAAGGTAGGATCTCTGCTCTTGGCTTTCTCATTGATGCCGAGGCTGGAACTGGGTGGTGAGCTTGGAGGAGGGGAAAGGGAGAGGAGGAGCCTCACTGGGGAAGGGAGGAGGGGGAGCCAACCATGGATGTTTTCAGCCCCTTTGGCAATGCGTCCGTCCAAAGGGTCTGGATGGAGGAGCACAGACTATAACTTTTGGGGCAAGGAAGGGGGCCTCAGCCTCATCAGAAAATCCAGCGAGTTTTGGCAGATGCCCAGGGACCTGTGTTGGGCACTGATCAGACCAAATGTTGGGTGTCAGACCACAGATTGGTATTTTGGTTTATCTTGACTACGACATGTGTGGATCTCTTCCAGCATCTTCCCAACCGGTGCAAGACCCTTCATGGTCCAGGTCGTCCTTTCTTCCTGTCCTTCCGACCAGCAGCATCTCCTGCTGCTTCATTTCCCCCTGTTCCCCCTGGGCACGCGTGCACACACACTACACAGGTGCACACACCTGGGCACCGTCCCTTTTCCTTTTAGTCCATCTGTGCAGAGGCCAAAATGAGCTTCTGCTGCCGTGTGCCCCTGGGTCTGCCCCACCTGCTCCGTCTTTGCTGCATTTCTCATTGATCTTTTCTTGGCAAACCCTAACTTATTCTTTAGAAATCCCTGCAGTGGTCACCTTCCCCTGGAAACCTTCTTTCCAGCCCCAGACTGGATTAGGGGGCCCCTTGGTCCCTGCCACAGCTGCCTCTGCCTCCCTCTGTGGGAGCACATTCCCCACTGGTCTGTCATTGCATGTTGCCTTCGCCGGGTACCCCACAGAGCTGTGAGTCTCCGGAGGGCGGTGCTCTAGCTTCATGGGCATGGTACCCCCAGCATGCGGCACAGAGGTAGCATCAGGAAGTGTCTGTTGTGTGAAAAACTGAGAGCATGTCCTGTGCAGCAGTTTAAAACACCCCTGCAAATTTTTGATGCCTTTCTTATCAAATATGAGTCTAGCTCTTCTCCCCTGGAATGTGGGTTGGCCTTCGTACTCACTCTGATGAATGGAATAGGGCAGAAGTGATCCTGCATAACAACGTTGGAGGCGAGGTCACAGAGGATCCCAGCCTCTGCCTGGCTTTCCCTCTGTCCTTGGCACACTTGCCTTTGTGACCCAGCCACCATATTGGGAGGAAGCCCAAGTGCCACGGAGAGGCCAAGTGTAGATGTTCTAGTGCCACAGCCTTCGCTCACATCCCAGCCCGCTGCCAGCATCAAATGCCCCACATCGTAGCAAGGGGGTTTCAGACGGTCGTAGCCCCCATCCTTCCAGCCATCCCTGCTGCTGACTCCCAGTGGGAAGAGACAGGCTTTCCTCCCTGAGCCCTGTCCAGATCACAGATTTGTGAATGAAATAGATGTCGTCACTGTTTAAAACTATCAAGTTTTGGCTTGGTCTGTTACGCACAACTGATAGCCAAAATATCCTGGCAGAAGTAGCAGAAGGGGAATGGCTTGGAGAAGCCCGGAGAGGACTTAGGGAGAAGCTGGGGAGGGGGAGGGGATATGTCACGTCATTCATTCAACATCTAACACGTATTTCTTAGCCTCCTGCTATGTGTTAGGCTATATGCCCAGAACAGGAAGTGTCCCGGCTCTTGGGGGGACAGTCATGAAAATGACAAATGACATAGAATAGAATTTTGGGAAAGTGCTATGAAGGGATAAACAAGGTGTTGCGATAGAAAGTGATGCGTGCGGGCTTGGACAGCTCGGCCTGAGGGAGAGGGTGGGGTAGGGAAGGCCTCTCTCTGTGAGCACGCAGAGGCTGGTCTTGCCGAACAGGCTTAGCTTTACTCGGCTTGATTACGGCTTTCTTTACAGCCAGGCTGGACCGAGGTGCAATAGGCTGCCTGGAGGGGTGATCAGCCCCATCCCAGGTCTCCAAGGGAGGCCTGAGCCGCTCCCAGACCTGAGGGCCCAGATGCTACAAGAGGGACAGGAGGATTGGGAGCCAAGAGACAGAAGTGACAGCTTCTCGTAGGAGCTGTGAGTTTCATGAATACTCACGCGGAACACATTTCCCGACCATCTCCATGAGAAGCATCATACTTGAAGCTGAAAACCTGAAGGTGAAGAAGACATAGCCGTTCCTTGAAGGAGCCACCTATTAACAGACTGGTGGGGGAGACAGAGCCATGCAGACTAGAGGCTGAAACAGGACATAGGATGGAGTCTGATGGATGTGGTATAACAATTACATGTCAGCTGCTAGGAGAGACCGGATGAGAGGTCATACTTCCAGTGGGAAGGATTTGGAGAAGGAGCGCGTGGATGTGCGTGTGTGTGCCCGTGTGTATGTGTGAGAGACAGTAGAGAGATCCAGGGTGAAGCTCCCGGGGGATGGGTAGAAATGTGTCAGATAGAGATGGGAGTGGATAGGGATGAGAAAGCAACACTGAATTATTCTTACTCTGTCTCATGAAGGTGGACATCTGGAGCTCTCCGTCAAGGGCTTTGCCTCTTTTATTGGCCATATCTTTGGCTGTAGGGACAGATGTTCAACTCAAGCTGGAGGAAAGCAAAGGGTAGGGGGTGAGAACGGGCACTTGTTATTACTGGCTGATGGGCTTTGGTGATGAGGATGTCTAGGGACCTCAGGGCTGTCTTAGGACTCAGTCTCCATTTTCTTATTCCTTAGCTCTGTGTCTGTGCCAGCCAGTCTTGGCAGAAAACAGACAGTGCTCTCAAACGGTTGATTGAGGCGAGTTTAGCGAAGAGACTTTTTGCAGAGTTATGAATAGGGGTAAGGGACTCCCTGAGGGCGGGGATGCAGCCGGAGGCTGGCACCAGTGGGAAGCCGGGACTCCCCATGGCCGGATGGCAAGGGAAGGGGGCGATGCTCTTGGGACCTGGCAAGAGCTCTGGCATGGAAGAGGGCTCCCTGACAGGAGCTGTGGACATAGATAGAGGAATTCAGCTGCTGCCCAGACCATACAGGGTCAGAGAAGGGATGCTGTGGTCCCCGAACTCCTTCACCCCCACATTCTCTCTTCCTGCCAGCATTTACCGTGGATGAACTCAGCAAGAAGGCAGGGGGTGTGGAAGCGTCGTTCAGAAAGATCAGTCTCCCAAGGCTCAGGAGAGGGCAAAGAAAGGTAGAGAACGGATCTGAAGGGACAATGAATGGAATCATTTATGTTGACTTCATCTTCAGATGGGCCTTCTACAAGATGGTCCTCTGGCCACTGGCAGCTTCAATTCACATTGTCTGGAAACTTCCGCAGACAGAGAAATAAATGCTCACTCCTGGAAATACTCCTCCTAGCAAAAGCCCTGGAACTTTGTCTCCTTGGCCTTCCTTGGGTCCTAAGCTCCTCTCGTGAATCAGGCTGTCACTGGGATGATGGAATGGCCAGGCTCAAGGCACACACTACCCCTCTCTGGAGCTTCGGGGGAGAGGGTTGGCCCAGACCACCCCCCGCAAGCACCTGGCCTGAAATGAGGACCGGCTCTCCACAAAAAGTCAGGGTGTTGTTACAAGAAGCAGAAGTGGGTGCTGGTATACCACATGCATTCAGCCTTCCTGCAGAACTGAATCATGGAATGTAATGGAGAGCAGTAAAGAAAAGGATGGGGACTGCAGGTGAGGGAGGGACAGATGGGGGAGGGGTGCTGTGTCTGTGGTGGTCCCGGTGGAAGATCTGGGAAAAGCGAGCAAAACTGAAGATCATATAGAAAAGTAACAACCCAGGATGGCTGGGCAAACGGCCTCTTTCTTGATGGGTATGTTCCTTCTATTCCTGAGCATCAAATAGGGGACAAATAGTGGGGCATTTGGCTAAAGGCAAAGTGATTTTAAGGCAAGGGTATCTCAACCAGGCTCTGAAGGAGAAGGGCTCCTATTTGGGCAAGATGAAAAATACTGTGCGACGGGCCCTGTCTCTCACTGTGGCTCTCTGGGCTGTGACATAGATATCAAACATTTTAAGATAGTCATTGCATTTGAATTGGATACTCAGTGGAGAGCAAGAATGAAAGAAATGCAAACTCCTAGGAACAATGGGATGGCTCATTTGCCTGCATTTCCCCAGGTTATCCATCCTGGCTTAGTCTCACCTGGAATTTCCGTTTTTTATATCAGTAGAATATTTAGCCACCGTGTTCTGTGTATTTTTGTCAAGGCTCTGAGACCTGTATAAATATGGCGGGTCTTGGGAGTCCTTTGTAGGCTCCTCCCTTCATACGTTAGCTGTCTCTTCCTCTCTTGAGGAATCTGCTTAGAATACATCAGAGGAGGACTCCATTTGCCCTTCCAAGTTCCCTGCTCTTGGCTCCAACTTTCCTCGTCTCCTAGCCAAGCAGAAAAAGAGCAGTTCAGTTTTTTTTTTAACACAGTAGCACAATGCTGCTGCTCTGCATGAAAACCCATGGTTTTCTTTTTCCAATCAGAAGAAAGTAATTTTCCTTTCACTCACCTGACTAACTTGTTCAGAGCGTCCCCTCCCCACCCTTTTCTGATATCTTGCTGCTAAGTATTTGCCAGTTCATTTGCATCTCAATGGTTCCTTAGCAACTATCATAGCCTCAGGATTAGGTACAAAGCTGCTCTCTGACATGGACCCGCTAGGGCTCTGTTGCCCTCTTTTACGGTGTCTGAGTTACCAAACCCAGCCCTGCCCAGACACGAAATGCCTTACTCACAACAGCACTTAGGTTCGGAATCACAACACGCTTCCTCCTCACTTGATCTGAGCATGCGGGCTTCCAGGGGACCTTGGCACCGAAATGCCCCCAGTAACCTGGCGGCATTTCTCAAAACCTGTTGGCCCCTCAAAACTCCTGACACCTGCCTTCGGAGAGAGAATCCCAGATCTCAGCAACGGAGTGAGTCCTATCTTCTTCAGACGGGCCATGAATTAGGTCCATTTTACAGATCTGGCAGCAGAGGCTCGGAGAAGTCAGATGACCTCCCCAAGGGTGTGGGCAGGCACCCGGAACATGCTGGGGCCAGACCTGAGCTCAGGGCACTGGGGCTTCCTGGTCCCCTGTCATGTGCTGCCTCCTGCAAAGAGTGACCCCATCCCCCCGCCCCGCCTTTGCTACCTAGGGGTGATCTCTCAGAATCAATTTAAAGAAAGTTCTTCTTAGCGCGCTTACGCTGCTCTATTCATCTGCGGTCCTAGGACATTTCAGTACTCACTTAACTAGAGAGTGGGCGCCCACGTGAGTATGCCGTGGCGTGTCTTTGTGTGTGTCTGTGTGTGTGTGTTTATGCAGGTGATACAGACAGTGACCCTGCACCATTTAGCAAATTAGAGAATTCCACTCCGAGGAGGTGATGTGTTTCTGTAACAGCTCCAGGCCTCCCCACGAGGGCTCAAGGGCCTGGAGCAGCCTGGCAAATGGAAGGCACTATTCAGAAAAGGACAATGAGAACAGAGCTCATTCTACAGTAGGGCTGACCTTTGCGACTCCCACTTCACGTTGTTATTAAATATCGGGAAGAGACTGAAAGAACAATTATGGTATTGTCATAATGTATAAGCGTACAAAGCAAGCCATTCCCGAGGAAGCTTGGGCTCAGCTGAGCTTGACAATAGCGGGCCACTCAGCCACAGGGCTGATTTTCTTCTCCTCTGGAAGTCGTCTTCATTATTTAACACGGCAGAAAACCCTGAACGCACAGTTCTGCCATCGCGGGTTCCAGAAAGCTAGGACGTCAGGGAGGAAAGGGGTGGGGTGCTTGGATTTCTACTCGGGTCCCTGCGGACTGTGGTGTGGAGTCTCAGTTGCAGCTGCCTCGATGGCCTGGACTTGGCTAGATGCTGGCCCCAGGGGGTCCTGGGGAGGGTTTGCTGAGTTGAGCTGGCTTCCAGCCTTTCAGAGGAGGCCAGTGAGTGGCTGACCGGCTTTCCCATGAAGTGGCCTGCAGAGAGAAGGATCATGGAGGTCCTGTGGCCACTCCCTCTTGCGTGCCCTAAGTGTGTGCCTACACCTGTGTATGCACCCAAGGATGCCACCTGACTGCCAGTGACCGGGGGAGGGGGGACACCGCGGAGGTCCTCTTAGCAGATGGCAGTTCCACACCTGGGCCGAGGCGCTGCCTGGTGGCCTCTCTTTCTCCATGGAGATCTGCATCTAGACCACTATTTCTCAGCCCGATTTTTGTTGTTGCTCCTCTATGTCTTTGCAGACATTTCTTCTTAAGCGCTCCAGACCCTGTGAAATGTTAATACTGCAGACATCCTGTGCATGTGTTTATATACTGGGCCTTTTGGAAGGACCCCACACCATTGTAATACCTAAGCGTTTTTGTTCCCCATTATCCCCCAAAGAATCCGTTTTTGCCCCTGTTCTGAATGCATGACCGAAATGACGTAAGCCCGGCAGCAAAGGAGCCAGCTCTCAGCTGAGTTAGAGCCCTGCTTCGCACCATCTGTTTCTCTATCTAACTTTTTTACCCCCGTGTGGCCCCGACCCGGGAAAGGGTGTCCTTGGCTGATCCAGGAGGACCCCCGGCTGGCTGGGATTAACCTCTAGTTTTCGGGTCCCGGGGCACAAGGGTAACCGGAAGCCTCAGGCAGAGGGGACTGACCAGTAGGGCGGATGTACTTCAGAACCTGAACACGCATGGCTGTGTCAGCATGGACTTTCTGAGTATCAGCCCTGAGTTTACCAGGTTTGAAAACCGTTTGTGAGTCTGGGGGTCCATTTTTTTATTTTAATCTTTTTTTTTTAAAGATTTTATTTATTTATTTGACAGAGGGAGAGAGATCACAAGTAGGCAGAGAGGCAGGCAGAGAGAGAGGGGGAAGCAGGCTCCCCACTGAGCAGAGAGCCCGATCGGGGCCCGATCCCAGGACCCTGAGATCATGACCTGAGTGGAAGGCAGAGGCTTTAACCCAGTGAGCCACCCAGGCGCCCCTGATTTTAATCTTAATTTTTGAAAATTTTTATTTAGATTCCGGTTAGTTAACATATAATGTAATATTACGTTTAGGTGTACAATACAGTGATTCAGCACTTCCATGCATCACCCAGGGCTCATCATGACAAGGGCACGCCTTAATCTCCATCCGGGTCCATTTTTTTAAAGAAATAAGTTTTCTTGAGCTATCACTTATGTATAATAAAATTCACCAGCTTTCATTGCATAAATCCCTTGAGACCTGGCAAAGGAATATGGTCGTGTAGCCACCGTCCCAACGCGATACGGAGCATTTTCAGTCTCCTCCCATCCCTGCACTGTCGTTCCCCTCCCTCTGCCCTTGGCCTCTGGCAACCACTGAGCTGATTTCTGGCTCTCTAGAAGTTCGTATAAATGGAATCATAGCATAGGTTTGCCTTCTCTCACTTAGCGTCGTGCATTTGAGATTGAACCATGTTGTTGTGTCTGTCACTGGTTCCTTCCTTTTTGTTGCTGAGCACCACCCATCACAGATACACCACGCTGGGTTCATCCATCCAGCAATTGACGGGCATTTTTTTTCTGGCTTTTCCTTTTTTGGCTTTTATGAATGATGCCACTATTGAGTACATGTCTTCCTGTGGACACAAAACGAAACAGGTTTGCGTTTCTCTTGGGTAAGTACCTAAGAGTGGAATTGCTGGAGAAGATGGTGAGTGTAGGTCTGACTTTATGGCACTGCCAATTTGTTTTCCAGAGTGCAAGAATGCAGCCCCTTGCATTCTTACCAGCAAGGTATGGGAGTCCCAGGTGCTCCTTACCGATAGCCGATATGGTCAGTCTTTTAAATTTTAACCGTTCTGGTGGGGACATAATGACATCTCATTGTGGTTTCCATGTACATTTCTCTAATGCCTAATGATGTGCTTCTCATGTGCCCCCTAGCCGGTCATATATAGTCTTTGGGGAAATGGATGTTCAGATCTTTTGTCCATTTTTGTTGTTGGGTTGTCTGTCCGGGTCCATTTTCGACTTGGATGGTTGTTTGGAGGTGACGGAGGACTGCCACCCCACCTCTGCCTGACTGGGTTGCTGTGTTGTGCTGAGAAGACCATAGGTTGTTACGTGCTGGGTCTTATTCTTGCAGTGGGTGTTGGGACGGACCATGATCCTGTCTGCAAGGATGCTTATCAGTTATCGGGGATGAAGTGCATCCTTCGACAGGGGCCAGGAGCTTGGAGAGTGGGCTGTTGCTATGGGCCTGAGTGCGCCTCCACAGGAAACCATTGAGTGGTCCAGGATTGTGTTCCCAGTGTTTATTTCCCATACGTTTCGTCCCCAAGTTCTAACCTCTGGGTCTCCGCAGTACTCCTGGGGATGTATGAAGGAAGGACTTATGCCCCTACCCCTGCCCAGCCTGGCAGCGGGAGCTGTGTGTCCCTTGTGGCAGCAGAAATCAGGTAGACATCCCCAGGGGTTCTGCGTCCCCAGGGTTTTCTTATTATTTTCTTATTCTTTTTTATGAAGAAAGATGTGATTCTCCTAGGAAGGGTGGTCTGATCCTACACAGGGAAGCATACGCAGGCTCAGGCCAGACTCTCAGGGCTGGGTACCCCACACTGCTCCTCGCCTCGCTCTTCCCGCTCCAACCTTGGGTGGGGGGTGTGTGTCACGACCCTTCTGGTTTGTGGTGCATTCAAGCTGAGGAAGGTGTTTTTGGCTCCTTTCTGAACTTCGGATGACAGACTCAGGATTCCACAGGCTTTGCAACCCTGGCGATGATGTGCGTGCCTCAGTGATCAGTGATCACAGTAATCGTGGGGGAGGTGACATGTGACAAGGATGCTGAGGCCTGCCGTGGTGTCGTCAAGGATTGGTGTGCTAGCTGGGCCTCACGTCACTTCTCACGAGTCCCTCTTGTGCCCACGGGCGAAGCTGCGGTTCATGCTGTGGGTGACACACATGAGTGCTGCCTCGGGTGCTGCCCGAGGGTCCCTCAGAATCCAGCCTGGGGCCTGGCACACAGCGGGCACCTGGTAACTATGGAAGGATGGATGGGCGAATGCAGGGACTGGGTCTTTGCTACACTTCATTCGTCACTTGGGGGAGGCCGATGCTGGTGCCCCCACAGCATAAAGCCAGGGATTCAGGTCAAACCAAAGCAATGAGAATGGAGGAGAACCTGAAGATCTGGCTGTGGAGGCAAGACTGGGACGCCCGGTGCTGGGTGGAGAGACCTGAGGACAGTTCAGATAGGGAACTGCCGTTGTAAGGCCTATTTCTAGAGGAATCTCAGGGGTAAACTGGGCTTTGAATAGATGGAGATGGAGAGTGGTGGCGAGTACATCATGCGAGAACTAGCAGAAGCAGAGGTGTGGCAATGGGAGAGGAAAGGCAGGTGCCTGGAATAGCAGTTACGGTCAGGTGAGTGCTCAGAGGTACAGCCAGGCCATCAGTGCTGTGGGAAGTCAGAGGATAGAGTTTGGAGTAGGTTAGGGTAATCAGGGTGGCTTCCTGAAGGAGGGGGTAACTTTGGAAGGAAAAGGTGAGTTTGCAGTGGTAGAGGAGGCACTTTCCTTCCAACCAGACTTGTCCTGCCCAAAGCTGGCATCATCTGTTGTGGGGGCCTGGCAGGAGATCGGTTTCTGTGATATGTGCCCCTCTGTCTTGGACCTCCTGGCTCCAGAGAGCCCAGGATCTGTTCCTGTGAGGGAGGGCTCGGCATCACTGTTTCGTCCTGAGCCCTAGGGCCCAGGTGACACTGCGGACACGGTTCCCCAAAGGAAAGCGAGTTGCTTCCTGCAGTGCCCTGGACCAGCTTCTCCCTAGCCGTTGTCTTTGCTCTCGTGTTCTATGTGTGGTCTGTGGGTTTCTCCGAAGAGCCCCTTGGAAATGCCGTATCTCCAGGCCCTGCCTCATAGTGACCAAATTCAGATTCACCTTGGTGGAGTCCCAGGCTCTCAATTTCTGAGTCAGGGAAGCAGCCTTTCTTTTTTTTATTCAAGATTTTATTTATTTATTAGAGAGAGAGAGCAAGCACGCATGAGCACTAAGTGTGCATGAGCAGGGGTGGGGGTGGAGGATGGGAGTGGAGGGAGCAGGGGATGGGGTCAGAGGGAGAAGCAGACTCCCCACTGAGCAGGCAGCCAGTAGTGGGACTTGATCCCAGGACCCCAAGATCATGACCTGAGCTGAAGGCAGACACTTAACTGACTGAGTCACCCAGGCGCCCCAATAAGCCTTTTTGTTGAGCATTTATTTAAAGGAACCATTCCAGATTTTAAAAAAAACTAAGGAGACCTGACAAGTAAATATAACACGCGATCCTTTACTAGATCCTGTACTGAAAAAAACGTTCTAAAGGACAGTATTTGGACAATTGACAATTGACCATGGGCTTCCAGCATTAGGGGAAAAATTCTCATTGGATGGAAGTATCATAGCAATGTTAAATGTTCCAAATGTGAGAACCATATTGCAGCCAAGTAGGAAAATACCTTTGCTGTCTTGATGTGTGCACCCTCCTCTTCAATGGCTCATGGAGGAAAATAAATAAGCAAAATAGGCAACGTGTGTGTACATACTATAATAAAAGTATGTGTAACATAATGGCACATATGAAATGTGTTATATTCTATTATACTATAAATATGTGTAGAAAGAATGAATAAAAAATGGCCAAATGTTAAAAATTGGTGAATCAGGATAAAAGGGATATGGGGGTTCTTTGTTCTATTAAGGTAACTTTTCTGTGTAAAAAAAAAAAAAAAGTTTTTTAAAATACATGGCTTGTTTAAAAGTTTGATGGATGTTTCAGGTTACCCTCCAAAAAGGCTGAACCAATTTATATTCTCACAATGCCATGAGAGGGCTGGTGCAGCTGTCTGATGGAGTTATTTTTAGTCTGCTGTTTTGATGCCAGGGACTTTTTCTGATGGGGTCATATATCAGTTTTGACCTGGGGACTTTTTTTTTTTTCCCGATTTATTATGAATATTTCTAAAAGTACAGCAGAGTCATAGTGCAATGAGCATCTCTCGTCCAGCACCCAGATTCAGCAGTTGTTAATGTTTTACCATATTTACTTGTCAGGGCGCAGTTTTGGGGGAGGTTGGGAATGGAGACTCAGCAAAGTTAAGTACTTGCCAAAGTTAAGTGAAGGAGTCAGACACCGTATCCTCTGCACCCAGTTTCTTCTTCTCCTGCCACCCAGATTTTCCAGAATTGTTTCCAGGTGAGGTAGAGCTGGTATTTTTTTCCTGAAGCAGTCTGGCAGAGCATCTGAGTTAGATCTGAACTTGAGCTCCGTCTCTGGCCTTGGGCAAGCTCGTCACCCTCCTCTTGCCTCAGTTTATTTGTCTGGTCAGCAGGGATGGCACCACGTACCTGTTAAGATTGCTGAGCGGCATCAATGAGACAGCCCACTGAAAGCGTGCAATAGTTATTATCATCCTTATTTCTCCCGTGTCCTTCTTTTCATCTAAACAGATCTCCAGGCCACCTCCTCCAGGTCCCTACCTTTTCCCTGCCTGCTGTACCTTGTCTGGCCCGTGGGTTACTGGTGTGTGGCTCTGTCTCCTCTAGTCCAGTAAATGCAGGGCCAGGACTCCAAGTCTCCATAAAGTTGGTACACAGGGACGGGGGCTGGGATGATGTTCAGCAGCCTGCCATCACACATCACTGACCCCGAATCCCACACCAGGGCGGCAGGGCCTCATAGGCCACCAACCCCCAGGTGAGCAGGTCTGGACCAAGTCCCAACAGCTCTGGATTAGCAAGGAAAGGGCCTCTGGCCCATTGTTCCCTTCCCACCCTGTCTCCAGGACTTCTGATTGGAATAGAGTTCCAGTTTGTGGGGAAGGGGAGGCCCAGGGATAGGACTAAGGTGAGGAGAGTGAGGCATTCGCCTTGGGTGCAAAATTTAAGGGAGCATCAAAACCCTCAGTAACCAGGATAAATATTTAAAAAAAAAAAATCTTTGGTTTTTTTTTTTTTGAAAAATTTCATTTATTTGAGCAAGAGTGAGAGCGAGTGAGCAAGAAAGAGAAAGAGATCACAGAGGGAGAGGAGGAAGCAGACTCCCTGCTGAGCAGAGAGCCAGACCGATCCCATGACCCTGGGATCATGACCTGAGCTGAAGGCAGACGCATAGCCGACCGAGACACCCGGGCAGCCCCCAAATAAAATCTTTCAACTCTAGCCTGTTCCTGGCTGCCTGTTTTTGTGAATAAAAAAATAAAGTTTAAAAATAATGTTTGAAGGCCTCACTCAGTCTGCTGACATGCCTGGTTTGTGGCCCTAGAAATCGGGGGGTCGGGGGGGCGACTGGAGAGCACACTCCTGGTGCTTGTCCTCAGTACAGCGGTATCAGTAAGCCTCCAGTTCTAGAGTTGTCGCAGCTCCTTCATGCAGTAAAGGAGCCCCAATGCTCTCAGCAGGTGGCTCCCCAGGCCTGGGGCTGGAGCGGCTGGGAAGGAGGCACGCGGTGTGGTGGCTTCCCTTGGTGCCGGGTGGCACTTGTTTCTCTGTCATGGTAGAGGGGAGGCGCAGAGTCCCCCTCTGGCTTTAGACTGAAAGGATGTGGTGCTGGGGGTCAGAGAATCGGCTCACGTTTCCGTGCTAGTGAGCGTGGAAAGCTGCCTCATGTTTCTGAGACTCTTCATCCTTCAACCAGTGGAGCTGACAGGCTTTGACGTCCTCCACTCTGGGGTCAAAGATCAAGTTTTTGTGTTTTTTTTTTTTTTTTAATTAATCTCACTATTTTTATTGTTCGGCTTGTACCTTAACTATGGGGTAATGGATTTGCTACTTTAAAAGCTGGGAGAGCCGTGAACCCCAGCCGGCGAGAGCAGGAAGGTGCTGTGACAGGTGGAGGGGCGCCTCCATGTCTAGCCAGGTTCACGGGCACCTCTCGAGGTCTTCTGCCTGTGCTCCCAGCCGCCTGCTTCTCAAACAGATGGCTCTCCAGGGCCGCCCTGCTCCCTGTCCCGTTTCCGGTTCAGTAGGAATTGCGGGGTTATCCATCCCCCACCCCGACTCCACTGAGAGCCACCTGGAGAGGAAGGACTTAGAAAGGGAAGACGTAACCAGGTAGCAGGATATGCCTGCGGGGGCTTATCTCATGCGCCTGGGTCATTTCAGGCCCATGACTTTAGATTTTGCTTTCACCTTCCTTTGACTTGTCACTGCGCAGGAAGGGAGACCTGTGGCTGGCTCCTGGGAGATGAGGTTGGAAGTCCCTGGTGCTGTGTTTAAGAGCCTGACAGGCAGCCAGCCAGGTGGCAGTGGGGGGTTCGCTTGGCTTGCGGTAGGCCGTCTGAGCATGGCGGGACCTTGCTGCTGAGCACAGTGCTGGGGTTCCCTGGGAGCCCTCCATGCCCTGGCCTCCCCTCCCGCAGGACTGTGTTCTAGGGCGAGCAGGGAGCGGATCAGGGGCCAGGGAGCAGAGAACAGCAGGCATCCTGGCTTGAAACGGGGTGGTGAGAAGTGGGGGCAGATTCAGTCTTCAGATCACCATGAGGGGCCTAGTGGTCAGTGTGTGAGTAGAAGGATGGAAATGATCTGCACACGTGGGGTACCAGATAGGAGAATGCTTTGCCAGGTGGGAGTTTTGCTAGATGCAGAGGCGTACTCCTCGCTGAATACAGAGACATGGGAGTAGGGTAGGCACCAATACACCTCGCATTTCTGTAGTAAATCGGGGTTTTCCATTTGGTGCGTCTCTCTCCTCTCTGTGCTTTGAGGGCTGGAACCTCCTGTTTATGCATTAGTACCTTGCATGGGCTGGCAGGGGTAGGCAGGATGTGTGCCCCATGGGTGACTCCCAATTCCCAAATGTTGGTTTGCAAACTGGGCTCCATTTGGAGGGCAAAGAGACACCAAAGAAAGAGGCAGAGCGCTCCAGATTGGTAGTGGCAGGTTTAATAAGGGAACTTCTGTGTGAGGCTGGTCTCGGGCGTCACAAGACACGTGGATGTCCGCCAGAATCTTCAAAGTTTATATAGAGGCCTTAACAAGGCTCAGTTATGTATTCCATCCAGATAGCCTCAACACCGCACCGCTCTCCCAAGGCTGTGTCCTTGACAATGGCTCCCACCGTGGGGACATGGGCAGAGTGTAATCTAAGGACAAGGGAGAAGGGGTGAGGGGCCTCCACTGCCCAGGTCCAGCTTGTGGATGAGCCAGTGGTCATGTCCTTCCACTGACCTCCCCCAACTCCATGAGGGACATAGAATGGCACTCCTTGGGTATCTCAGAGAGCAGGTGCCCATCTTCCTTGGACCATTCTTGAGGTGTGGGCCATGGACAGTCATCTTGACCTCTGCAAAATGGAATGAGTAATGCCTCCTTACAGGGATTTCAGTATAACCTAAGTCTGGTGCCCACCACAGGTATATAGTAGGCACTCAATCAATGCTTCCTTTCTTCCCTGTGCCTCTTCTTTCCCTTCTCCTTCAAGGCCATAGTGTGGGGGACTCTGCTTGGAGAGGCTGGGTCTCCCTCTTGTACACACCAGAGGCTGCAGAGGCACTGCCCTCACAGCTTCTCGTTGTGGGCAAGGTGACTGTCCTAGAATGAGTTCTCCCACAGCCCTGTCACCTCTCATCTCTGCCCTTGTGGGGTGCTTCCCTGGTACAGGCAACCCAGAGGACAGTGGCCTCCTTCCCTACCCTGGTCTTGCCACCCCTGCCTCCAGCTCTGTGCCTTGCTGGGATGAGCCCAGCTCAGAGGACAGATGGACACCCCTGGTGCCAATTTCCGATCTGGCTAGTGTCAGCTAATTGCTGTAAAAACTGATCCCCAATGTGTTATCCAACAAGCTAGAGTTTATTTCCTCCTCATATCGCAAGCCAATGAGGCCAGCGGGCGCTCTGTCCCCTCCCATCACTCGAGGACCCATGCCGGTGAAAGAGATGGCACCCCCATTCCTGTCTCCCTCCGCCCGCCCGTGATGCGTCCCTTCCTCTCTCCAGCGGTCCCACCCAGACCCCTGCTGAGAAGTGGAGTGAGAAAGAGGGTGCTGGTTTGGAGAGCAGGTGGTGGTATCAGGCCAGGGACAGGGGCGAAAGCCCCCTGCTCCCAGGGGAAGCCTGTCCACCCGAGAGGACTCAGAAAATCCCTCCTTCTTCTCTACTTTCCTGTCCTTCCCTCCTTCCTTCCAGGGTTTAGAGAGCAGCTTCTTGGACCAAGAACTGGCTGCCTTTCTGAAGCGGAGGCAGAGATACGGGAGACTTACCTCTCACGTTATTCTGCACAGAGACCAGCGGCTAGAATAATTAGGGCTGAAGCGCTTCTTCAACAGCAAGTTCTTGGTGCTGTTTTTTATTTACTTCTGTTTGCCTGGGCTGCCCGCGGTGCACCCCCCGCCCTGGCTGCCTCCTCTCTTCCTGGCACTCCCCACACGCTTCCTCCTGCCTCCCAACTTTGGCACCTGCTGTTCTACGGCTGGATAAAGGCAACAAAAATCGATACGCTTTGAAAGGCAGAATGGATTTTATAAAAATTAAGGAAGAGCATTAGAATTAAGAATCTAGAGACATTAAAAAAAAAATGATCATGAAGTGGTAACAACCAGGGAATTGAATTGCTTAAAAGAATGTGTGAAAAGTGAAAATGGCTCAAGTAAAGAAAAAAGATAGGGATAAAACTAATGGTGGAATAAAAGGGTAAACCCAAAAGGACAAGAAAAAACCGTGAAATCCGGAAACCAAAAGTACTGTACTTTAAGGCTAGATTGAATAATGCAAGTAGACAAAATTCAGAAGCAAACAACCGCTCCCAAGCCATAGGCGAGGAGGGGGAGTGGCCCGGCGCTGTGATTGTTCGGGAAGGGGGGCTTTGCACCTGTTTCTCTTTCTCTTTGGACTTTTTGGGTGTGAAAAGATTGAATGCAAATGGAAATGTCCTCTGCAGGAGGACGGGGCTCTAGGTGGGCATCGTGAAACTGGGGAAACCGGGAGCCTGGGCAGCTGGCACTATTTGTCGTGTCCCTGGGGTCCGGCCCTCTGGGTCTCCCCCTTTCGTCCTGCTTTTGGAGCAGTTGTATGGAGCACAGAGGTTAGGGAGGTCAGAATTTGGGGCCACTAAAAGCAGAGGAGCCCTTCTCGGCCAGTGTGTCCAGGAGAACATTGGTCACACGGCAGGTGAGACAGTGTTAAAATGGGACAGGCGGGACAAAGAGGGGTCACCAAAGGCCTTGTACTGTCTGGGAGGGAGTGCAGAAGCTGGGAGGTCTCCCTGCCCCATTCTGGAGTTGGGGAGTGTGTGCTAGGTCTAACGGGGTGCTT
>CM053603.1:75311930-75406126 GCA_028646535.1 Procyon lotor
TTTTCCCCCCAGTCACCTTGGAAGGGATTTGTGTCCTTCTCAGAAGTGCTGGGACGGTTCGTGGGAATTGGGGGAGCAGACTGTAGCTTTGACTTGGCATAAATGAGCCCAGATGGTCTACCCCAGGATCGCACTGGGCTGATTTCTCAGCAGGACTTGCAGCTTTGCCTAAGATCCGGCCACGAGGGAAGCAGAAGCGCCCTCCGGGGGTGGACTGGTCCCCCCCTCTTGCGCCCCTGGGACCACTTGGTGTCCTAGTTCCCTTCAGTCTTCAGGGTTCCACACATTGGGTTGAAAGGCTTGAGTAGCTTGTCCCTGGGCCTGTGGCCTCTCAGATGGTTGCTTTTGCTCGAAAGCCATTAAACCACTCAGGAGAAGGTGTGACCTAGTGTAGCTGACTCATCTGCCTCCTTAATGGAGGAAGCAGACACAGACAGAGGTGTCCAGAGAACAAGGACAGGCCAGGGTCTCCCAGAAGGGAAGTGTCTTCTGTGAGTAATGAGTGTGGTGAGTGGAGTGGGCCGAGCTTTCCCAGAAGGGAGAGGATGGAGTAGGTCGCTCTGGTCTTGAGAACTGGAAGGAGCAAGATGTTTCCAGAGAAAACCAGCCCATTTCTCTAGCTGTCTGGACAGTCCAGGAGGCCCATGCAAGAGGCTGGAGGGATGCCCGTGCAATCCTCAGAGCCTGCCTTGAGCATCCCAGGCTGCTGGGATCTTCTCGGATGGGGCCACTGGGGCTAGAAGGTGAGTATGCAAGATGGTGGGAGAGAGATCTTTCTGGGCTAGAGGAGGGGCAGGCTCTGAACTGTGGGGTATGGCAAGAAGAGGAAGGAGAGAGGGAGGTGTGGAGGGACAGAGGGAGGGAAGAAAAGGAGGGAGGAAAGTAGAGAGGAAGATGGGGAGGTGGAGGGTGGCTGAGGATGCCATTTCCTTGCTTCATGTGGCCCTTTCTGGGCTGAAGCACTTGGCAGAAGGAATTGGAGAGTGAGAACAAAGAAGAGAGAAAGAAAGCGAGGGGGCCAGGCACATCAGAGTTGATATCATCGTGGCTCTCTCAGGGGCTCAGAATTTCCAGCTGCTGTCCCAGATTCCCAGTACCTGCCAGGGCTCCTGCCGAAATGGGCCACGCGTGCTCTTGAAGTCAGCTCCAGGGGGCTGGGGGAAGAGACGAGCTGCCCGCTGAGCCCCTGCCTTGCCCCAGACTCTGCAATACCAGGCCCTCAGGTACATCTTAGAGTAACCCGAGAGGCTAAGCCTTCTCATTTCCATTTTACAGACAGGGAAACGAAGACCCAGCTTGGCCAAAGTAAAGCAGGTTCTTTCTACTATTTCCATGGGGCAATCAGTGGCATGGAACTTAATGGCTACCCCGGGAACTGCTAAAGGTCACTCTGAACATCGTCCATGTGATGATCCACACTGATGTCCTCTCAGGAAACTGTAAATACAAAGAGATTCTGTTACCTGAAGTCAGAGTCGATGACAGCGTCAGCTTCCATGGCAATAGGCTATGATGTCACAGACGGGTGCCTTCAAGGGCAGAGGGACAGCCGGCAGGGCAGTGGGGAGCCGTGGAGGAGAGGAGGTCAGACGTGGTCTGTTAGCACAGACGCTGAAGGCCTTCCGTGCACCCTCCCCCCAGCATCTGCTGCTGCTTTTTAAAAGGGAGATGCACTGACACTTGGAACAAGTGCATGAGCTTTATGCACCATTGAATTCTTTAACTTGCAACCTTACTCAGTAATCCAAAGCAAATATGGTTTCCCTGAATGTTTTCTTTGACTATTTACAAAAAGAACCATGCTTTGCTGTTGTTGTAATATTGGGCTCTTGCAGCCGGCGGAGTGCTGGTTGGTTCTCTGTGCGTCCAGCATGGTGAGGTGCTTAATTCCTGTGGACATGGTGTGCCCGGAGGGAGATGGCAGTGAGACAGGACCGGCTGGGAGGAGGGGGTCGAGTGCCGGGGAGGTGAGCGGGTTTCTGGAAGGAGACGGGAGGGTGGAGAGCAGGTGCTGGACACGCCGGGGCAGAGTGCCAGCTGGTGCACGCTGGACTTGAAGGGTCTAGGTCTGGGGTTAGCAGCGCATGACGCACAGCAGCACTGCCTACCCTTGCCAGCGGCCATCCGTTTCGTGGGCCTTCACGGTTTCAAATCTGTGGCCCATCGGCAAAGGTGACTTCTACAGTATCTGCCATCCCACCTGTCCTTCAGCAATGGGGCTCTGCCAGCCTAGACTCTCATGCCCTCCCCTTGAATCTGGATTGGTCCTGGTGACTCACTCACCCCAGACAGTGTGGCAGAAGGGACGTTCCGGGACTTCTGAAGCCAGGTCATACGCAGCCTTGCAGCTTCCCCCTGGGGCCCTGGGCGCTGCACTCTTAGAACGCCGACTCCGGGGACCCGGTTGCCGTGTTGTGAGATGCCCAAGTCACATGGAGAGGCCCCGTGGGGGGACTCCAGTTGATAGCCCCAGGTGTGCTCCCAAAGGCCAGCTGGCACCAGCTGCCGGCCATGGGAGTGGGCCACTTGGGCACCAAACTGGCAAGAGCTTTCGTGACTGTAGTTTCTACCTGCATTGACTGCAGCGTTGTGAGCAATCCCGGGTGGGGATTACCCAGCAGAGCCTGGTCAGCCGACGGAACCAGAATAGCACATTATTGTCTCAAGCCACTGAATGTCCAGGGTGATTTGTTACTGTAGATCACAGGAACACAGGCAACCCCTCGATGTTGTCATGAGACAGAACCCAGGCAGGCCCTAGGTCAGTGACCAAAGGGGCGTGCGACTGTTCCTGTAGTGAGCCCCGGGGTTCAAGGCTTCACATCTTCAAAGCCCAAGGGCACGGTCAGTGGCCTGTGTGTTGGGGAATCCTGCTCCAAGGAGGGTACCCTAGAGCTGGGGGATCATCTGTCAGTCAATTCCACAAGCTTGGCGGTTGGTCTGTGGTTGGCAACATCAGTGCCTATCAAGCCAGATCTCTTCCAGCTCTGATAGGATCGTTTTGAACCTAGGCGTGTAGGACTGTTCATTTCATCTGGTTGGTTTTGGCTGAGCATCCCAGCAACTGAGATTGGATGAGTGTCCCTTGCAGGGTTTCATCCAAGTGGTTGATGAAAATGCCAAAGAGAGCAGAGCCTGCGAAATCTCGCAGGAGATGCCGCTTCTACTGGGCCCTCTTTGGCTACTGTTCTGCCAGCTGTGAATCCACCAATTTGTACTTGTCTCTGCCAGAAGCTCTCCAGCTGATCCGCCATTTTGTGAAGTGCGTTATGGAGACCCAGATACACCATCATCTAGTGGCCTAGGAAGACTTTCAAGAAGGAAAGGGGGTGGATTCAGTGGTTCTGACTCAACTCAGGGTGTCTCTAGGTCATCTCCACGTTTCCTCTGTGTTTGTACATACCTGAGTTTCCACCTTCCACCATGGCATGGCTCATGGCACACAGTGGTGGTTTTTCTTCCTTAAAGAAATAATACGTTTCCTCCCAGTGTTCTACCATGTTGTTCATTCTCTGCCCTTCCTTGAGGAATATAGTCATTCTTTGACCATATCTGCATTGGCTTTCTGTATTGTATTTTCTCCCAGATAGGATTATGTCATAAAATGTGCTGGAAAACGCTTTCAGATGCCTAGCATGGAAGCAGCGTATGTTTAGGAAGTTCTTCCTGTTATCATTTTGATGTCTAGCCTAAATATTAGTCTGGATGCATTGCCATCTTTTTTTCCGCATTTCTTTTCCCTCGTCGCACAGGGGCAACACTTGGGCCTGTCCTCAGCAGTACTGCTTTGCATGTAATTGACGATGCTTGCTGTGTCCTTCATCTGCCTTCGCTGATTCTGGATAAATAACCCCCAGCTCCTTGTGCATTTCTTCACCACTCCTGTTTTTCAGGGCCCTAATCAGTTTTATTTCATTCTCCACTATAAAATGATTTTAAAGCCCCTTGGAAATATAAAGGTTGTCTAAATAATAAATCATCATTTTGGCAAATGATACTGAGACATTTAGAGACGTAAAATTAATCACCCCTTGTAGCTACCTCGAAGCTTTTCCACGGGGAGTACAAGGTAGTTTGTAGAGCTGCGTTAATTCACCACCCAGTCCCAGAGAAAGAGGGTAGGGATCGTTTATCTGTTTTACTGGGGAAAGGTGGCCGAGGTGCAGTGACTTCCTTTTCAGCACCCCCCACCCCTGGCAGGTGCTGTCCATGGTGTGCAGGAGGCCTCAGCTCTCTGCTCAGCATCCACCATGGCACCCAGGGGGTGCGTTGTCTCTTCCCCACCTGGAGAGCAGCATGCAATGGGCTCCCTGGGCGGGCATCACTCCCTCTCCCCAGCCTGTACTGTGCCCACGCTGACAAACGTGATGCACATTTTCCTTCGAGCGGGTTCTCTGCCCAGAGTGCTGCAGCGTCTCCCATGGCATCAAGTACAAGCGCCACGGATTCTGCCACTATTCACAGAGCCTCCATTTCCATGTACGTTGTCTCGTGAATTAGGCCCGTTTTGTAGATGAGGAAGCTGGAGCTTGTGGGACCTCAGGGCTTATTCAGGCTCACACAGCTGCCCTGTGGTGGTGCCAGGATCGGAGGTCAGTTTTATCTAACACCCTAGTCCAGCACTTTCCCTTCTCTCTAACCCGAGCTCACGGCTGCGTCCAGGATGATTCTTTTGGTTCTGAGTGATAGTAAGCAAACGATGCATCTGTATACATAAATATACCCCTTAGGGACCCATGTGATTACAAGCCCAGAGTGGTGCTGGTTTCAGGCGTGGCTGGAATCAGTATGCTCGCTGGATGCAGCCTCTGCCCCACTCCCTCGGGGTTGGCCTCACGCTCTCCCATCACAGGCAACAGGTCCGTTGTTCTACAGCAGCAACAGGGAGATTGACTTCTTGGTTCCTGCACCAGCCTGAGGGTCATTCTGATGGATCCCAACCTAAGTCACATGCTTATCCCTGAACCAGTCACCAGGAAGACTCCTTCCCCTGCGGAGCTGGGGGCTGTAGATGGGGGTGGGGATGAAATGACAGCGAGTACAGGGGGCCGTTGTGAAAAGTAGGACAGTGGCCCTCTGTTGGCACCCCACCCTGAGTCCTCAAGTTCGGGCTGGGCTGCTCCTCAGATGGGCATTCCCCTGCCCGACCAGCATCTCTTTGCTTCTGCTTTTTGCCCCTCCCACCTGAATCCCCCATATACCTTGGCCTATTTCACACCTCTTTGGACTGAGGAAGGCTTCCTGGCCACCAGGCCCCAGAGGCTTCCTTTCTTGAGGTCCTGTGATCTGCCTCTCCATTTTCCCTTATTTGGTACCCCATTGAGGAAAGACATCTGTTTGGTACCTTGGACAGTTTTCAAGAAAAGAGCTTATGTTCAAGTTGGAATAAATGTGCAGAATTCACATCTCAGTGCTATTTGGGCTTTTGGTGAATAGTTGGTGAAAATCCCTGCAGCAAAGGATGGAGGCAAAAACTATGTAGGAGTGGGAACAAAAAAGATGATGGGGTCTTAATAGACTAGTGATGAATATGACTGAACATAGTGATATCATGAGAAGTCTACCATGTACTTCCCAGCTCCTCAAGTGGGATTAAAACAAATAGGGCCTTTTGGGCTGGAAAGTTGTCCTCATGGTCTGTTCCTGGTCAGAATCTTCTTAGAGACTTGTCCCCAGTTGGGCCACTATACATGAAAATGTGTGTTAATTCCCAGCATTTGACTCAACCTAATTATTTTACAGATTAGGAATCTGAGATTGAATTCATTCCCCAGGAATCAGGCAGTGGGTTAGTGGCACAGCCAGAGTAGAAATCCTCTTTGGTGCTCTTCCCAATCTCTGTGGTTGTCCAGGGAGCCCTGCAAGATGCTTAAGGCTGGAGAATGACTCTCTCGGGCTGGCTAGGGGACTCCGGGCTGTCCCAGCCAGGAGGCTGAGGGTCACAGAAAGGGTCTGATGGTGCTTTCTGGGAGACCAACCAGGACAGTCTTGGCATATGTGGACAATGAACCAGTGCGTGGACACCTGGATAGGCCTGATGATGCTTCTCAAGTTTGGAAGTTTCTAGAGAGGAAGATACCACCCTACTACTTTCTGTACTGCAGGAGAGTAGGACTATGAGGGTGACAGAGGCTGGCATGGGCCATGCAGGGTGGCTGCTGGATCCTGTCTCTGGAGGCATTAGAGGAGGAGGTCTGGGTGACTACGAGAGGAGCTGCCTGGGGCTAGCAGGTTGGGGTTCTCCCTCCCCCGGCTCATACTCTGGGATGTACCTACTGTCCCCATCCTCCTCTCTGTCAATGAAGTATTGCTGTACAAATTTGCTGTTTCTCAGACATGATTTGAATAAATGGAAAACTCTCATATGGAGTGTGCTATTTATAAGAGATACTAGTTAAGGAATAAAATTCTGTGAAACACACAATTATTTAGCGTCTTTGTTTAGCAACACTCTTCTAATTAACCACCGCTAGCATCTATTGAGACGCTGGGCAAGCACACCAGGCTATATGTTTGTTGCAAAGGGGAAAAAAAATTAGTTCGTGTTCTTGACCCAAATCCCAAGTGAGCCTCCCCTTCAAGGACCCGAGTCCACCACCCCAGGGTGGGAGGCTTTCTTTGTTCTGGGGACATGGGGACTTTGTGACCTCCCCTACGTGTCTCTCAGCAGCTGCCTCTCTGGTGGGCTTTTAAAACCTTGTAGCTTTGAGAGGGTTCCTCTGATACTGCTGTCCTCCCCTGCATACCTTCCCCTTTGGTTCTTCTTAGATAGAGCTCCTTTCCATTTACCTTTTAAAAAACCCTTCTAGCTTTGAAATAGTTTCAGACCTCCAGAAAAGTTTTAAGAGTAGTACCAAGAACTCCATCATACCTTTGCTGCAGGTTGAATTGTATCCCCCACCCCCGCCTAAAAGATATGTTGAAGTCCTTCTCCTACCCCCAGCTCCTCTCGGAGCCACCCAGTAGCATCGTTGCAGATTTATTAAATTAAGATGAGGTCATACCGCAGTAGGGTAGACCTCCTAATTCAGTATGACTGGTGTCCATATAAAAAGGGAGGATTTGGACCATTCACATGCACGGGGAGAAGGCCATGAGAACATGAAGGCAGAGGTTGGGGTGATGTACCAACAAGCCCAGGGTTGCCAAGGATGGCCAGCAAACTAGCAGAAGCTAGAGGAGGGCCCTGGAACAGAGCCTTCCCAGCCCTAGAAGGAACCAACCCTACAGATACCTTGACCTTGGACTCCCAGGCTCCAGAACTATTGAAAGATACAACTCTGTTGTGAAAGGCTCTTTGGTGTGTGGGACTTTTGTTATAGCAGCCCCAGCGAACTGATATACCACTTTGCTCAGATTCCTCAGCCACGAATGTCCTAGCACTTCCTGCCCTGCACACACACGGGCATATACATGCACATAGTTGTTTCTGAACTGTTTGAAATTTGCCGGTACCATGTCTGTTCATTCCTAAATACTTCAGTGTTTGTTTCCGAAAAGCAAGGAAATTCTCTTATGTGACCATAGTTACAAGGATCAAAAAGAGGGAATTAGCCCTGTTACAGTACTATTGCAGTACTATTTCAAAGGTATAGGCCCTCATATTTTGCTAATTTTTCTGTTAATGCTAAGAAAAAAATAGTTATTTTGATTCGCTTTATCTTTTTTTTTAAGATTTTATTCATTTGACAGAGAGAGACAGTGAGAGAGGTAACACAAGCAGAGGGGGAAGCAGGCTCCCCGAGCAGAGAGCCTGATGCGGGCCTCGATCCCAGGACCCTGGGATCATGATCTGAGCCGAAGGCAGACACTTAACTGACTGAGCCACCCAGGTGCTCCTCATTTTATCTTTTAAAAATATGTACTTTTTCCAATTAATTAATTTATTTTAAGTAGGCTCCTTAAGAGTTGCATGCTCTACTGACTGAGCCAGCTTGGGGCCCATAAAAATATTGTTAATTAAAATCTTTAATTATTACCAATGTGATTGCACACTTAAAAATAAAAACCTCTAACGAGTTGGAAAATGAAAAGCTGGCACGCCCTGTGCTTCACCTCTTCCTCTTCTCAACCCTACTTCTCAGAAGTGACTATTTTTATTATATTTATTTTTTCTTCCAGTGATTATGCCTAGGTCTGTAGGTAACACATATATATCAAATTCAGTGGACTTTCAGATATGCCGTCTTGTTGACTTCCCTGAAATAATAGGTTGGGGCTTCACCCCGTTCATCCTTCCCCTTCTCCCCACCACACTCCTCCAAATACCCAAATCTCTAGGTCTTGTTCAGTCTGCCAGTCGGCATCTTCTGATTCTGCTTTGTTTGGAAGGTGAGGACTTCGGCCCTGCCCACCTTTCCCAGCGGCTTACCCCAGGTCTCGTCAGCTGTGCCTTCACTTTTACCCTGTGAAGGTCGATGCTTGTATTCAGTTCTTTAACCACAGTGGAACTTTTCATAATTTGACTGTGGGCTGATTTTAAAAATCAAACCTGTCACATGGCGTTTACCACATCATAATCTGAAAGTGCCCTTGTCTGCAAGGCCAGCGACGTGCTGTGACTTGACTTTCTTTTCCAAATTTCTAATGCCCTCGCTCTGGAGCCGTTTAAAATGAAGTATTTCTAGGATTTTTCTTTCTAAAAAAAGATTTTATTTATTATTTGACAGAGAGAGCAACGAGCACAGGCAGAGAGAGAAGCAGGCAGAGAGAAAGCAGGCTCCCCGAAGAGTAGGGAGCCCGATGCGGGACTCGATCCCAGCGGCCTGAGATCATGACCTGAGCTGAAGGCAGAGGCTTAACCAACTGAGCCACCCAGGTGCCCCTTCACTTTTTTTTTTTTTTGAATGCTGCTAGTTGCTCAAATTAATGCCTTCATTTGGTCTGTTTCATGTGTGGATGATGCCTTCCTTGTCCGTTTTTCCTCCTGGAGTTTTGGATTACCCCTACCCTCCTTCCTTCCTTCCTACCTTTTTGTAATATGTGCCAATAGCGTATCCCCAGGTTCACCCCGTAATAAGTTTCCTCCAAAGTGTTTCCAAACACTCTATCACAGTACGGACTGAGCCTGCCCCCCTCTCATGTTTCAGAGACCCAGCTCTTGGAGTTCTTCAGTCTGGGCTGGCTTTCTGTAGGGCTGCTGTGCAGCGCCCCCTCCCCCCAGGACTTCTCAGCTCTGATCTCACATGCAGGTTGATCCACTCTCTGCATCCTGGCCCCTTGTCTTTCTGCTTCATGTTTGATACCCTTGTTCGACTGCAGTACAACTTCAAATGACCTCTAAGAAAGGCTGCGTAGGATGTAGACTTGGCATTGGCAGCGTGAGCATGGGAGCTGGATGCCGGGACGAGCCCCCATGACTCTGCTTTTGCTTTCCTGTTCCGTGTGGGGAGAGCTCCTTGGCTTCATCCAACAGTCATCGTTTGAAAGATACATATATTTTGACAATAGTTTTCTAAGCTTTATAAGATCACTTCCATCTGTATTTGCTCTATTTTTTGGTGTGGTGTCCTGTTCTTGCTGCTCGGATCCAATACTTTGTTTCTATCCAAAGGTACCAATTAGAGAATTTTTAAATGGGGATGAAGGGGGAGGTGAAGAAGGGCAGAGAGAAACTATTTCTTGAATTGACCATTTTTCCCGTTTGTCTGTCTTTCCTGTTGCGGGGCTCCTCAGAGATCTAGTGCACATTTAAGAATCAAGGAGAGAAGAGCAGAGCCCTTTTCTAGATTGTTTCTTAACTGTAACTCCTTCTCTGTGTTCTTGCTGATGACTTTGTCCATCCTGCTTTGAAAGGAACCACTTGTCCATGGGCTTTCATCAAGGAATTTAATGAAGTCTTTTCTCTATTCATTCTCTCTGTGGCTCTGGGTTTATGCCCCCCTCTACTTGTAGGAGGAGAAGATCCTGCGTGCTCAGCCTGCTGTTTTCTGAAGGCTGTGGTTTCTTAAGGCTGCAGTCTGTTCAACATGCAGATTCACTAGCTGTCCTTGGTCCTACTCCTCAGTGTGAAGGGATCCCTTTTGCACAGCGGGTGTTGGTGCAGATGGGCTGGGAAAGTATGGAGAACATGGTAGAGAAGGTATCTTCTTCACAGGAGGCCCTTCCCATCTTGAGGCCTCAGGATTCGTCAGGGTTTGGGTATTTTGCATTGGCTCACATGTCCTCCATAAGCAGCCCTAGGAAGAGAGGGCCCTGCCAAAGCTCTCCATCCTTTTCAGAAGTGGACAGTGATTTCCTACTCTCATGTAAACTGTCATGGCATCCTTCATCCGACTAGAGAATTGCTCTTAAACCTTTCTAGAATAAAGAAATTTCAGAGTGGTCTCTAGGGAGGAGATGAGTCGTTCAGAGGGTGCCTCATTGACATAATTGAGATCCAGTGCCATGTCTAGGCAAATTGCTTCCCCGGGTTCTGAAAACACTTGTAGGCATAGTCTCCAGTCTGCTCCAGAGCTTGGGAGAGCAGCTGGAAGGCCAGGGGTGGTCCCACGGGGTTCCTGAGTCTAACAAGGGAGCTAAGGCTTATTGAGCTGGAGCCCTGATCCCACAGTCCTGGACCGGCTTGCTGAGCCTATAGCTAGGCACATTTATGTGCCTTCCCATGCCTTCTTGACTTCACTCTCTCCAGCTTGCTTTCCCCAGGTGTAGAGACTGGCTCACGGCCCTCCAAAAGAAGCAACACATGTCTGCCTCTGGCCTGTCCTCCCCCTCTGTTTCTCCCTTCTTTTCCAGCATCTTCAATGTAGTTTCCACAGGCTGCCTCTGCTTCCTTGAGGACATTCTTTCCTATGGCTGGGGTCACTTTGACTCTTTAATCCCCTTGCTTTCCTAGAGGTTGCCTCTATACACATGGAAAATTACCTTCCACCTTCTCTGCCGTTAGGCCATTGCCTTTTGGCCCAGTGCTTCCCCCCTCCCATTTTATACGATTTATTGGCTCCTCTATTCCCCCATTACAAAGGAGATATGTGCTTCTGGGCTTTCCTTATTTGCCAATGTGGAGATTCCATGTCCAGTGATAGAACAGAGCTGAAAAGAAATCTGGGACAAGTCATGAAACAGCTGAACTTCCAGATCCTCAAATGAAGTGTCTAAGTCATCATACCTCCCCCAAATTTTGCTGTATTAACTGGGGACACTCTTCTATCCCCTAGCTTCTGCCATCTAAGCGTCACTTCCATGATTCACCCAATTCCCGTTACCACCAGGGCTAGCATACACCCAATAGCTGTCTTTAAGTCAGTTCACTGAAATCTAGACTAAATCTATTTCAAAAAGAAAACTTAAATTTCACCACTGTCAACGAAAAACAGTCTCACTTTTCACAAATTGCGGGTGACTGCAAACATACGGACATGGAAATTGATGGTATTGAAATCTAATTTTTGACCCCGAATCTGAAACTTACTCTTGACTGTTTAAAAAGTGAAATGAGTACGTGGTAGAGAGGTGCTGACGAAACCCTGGTCCCCAGCTGAAGCTCTCTTCTTGACATAATCAGAGGAACCAAAGAAGAGTCACAGAGGATGCTGTTGTCTAACCCAGTGGGTCCATATACTTAATGCCGTGGCCATGCATTTGTGGTTGACGTGGCTCGCACTTCTAGGGAGGGCTGGTGTGGGGTATGGCTCAGCAGTGGCCGGTAATGCTGGTTTAGTCTTCATTTATTAATTCATAATAAGTTAATTAATTAAAAATCCTTTATAAATGAATTTCTTTTCGCTGTAGAGAAGAAATCTGAATGTTTGCAGTCAGGAGTCTGGGTTTCTTCAGAAGTCATGATTTAACCCAAATCCTTCATGCTTGGCCTCGGTGATAATGTCCCAGGGCCATGAGCCAACATGTGGCAAACCCGTCTTGGGGTCCCTTGGGACTCTCACTGCCTCATGAGTGAGGGTGTAGGGGCAAATCCAACTGGACTCTCCAGCTTTGATCTGCCCCACACTGATCCTGTGCCCCTGACAGGGCCTCTGGTTTGATGGGTGGCCCAGACAAGAAAGAATATGCCACATGGACCAATCTTTTTTGTCACTGGGACTGCGAATGGGCAAGCCATGTCCCCAACAGGCCGGGCAGAACTTGGAGCACAATTTTCCCATGGAAACAATGTACTAAAGGGTGGTTAGGTTTTATGGTATGGTTGGTTCAGGATAGTAAACTTTCATTGAGCACCTAATATGTTCCAGACACTGTGCTGGGACTACAGAGCATTTAAAGCACTGTTTCAGGCTAAATGGAGTTCAGTCTTGAGGGAGAAAAAACAGATGAGCAGGCAGTGGTAACACAGAGTGGTGGGTACAGTTACTGAAGGAAGCCGAGGGTGCTGTGGGGGCCAGCAGAGGGGCCTGGCCGAACCGAGGGGCATCTGGAGGAGCTTTCTGAAGCTGAGTCTCAAAGGGTGAGGAGGCATTTGACCCACGAGGAGCAGGGATGTGGGGCACGCACGCGGAGCCAATGGCCAACAGCCGGGCAGGGGGGTGTGTCTCTCAAGTGACTTGAGCTTGGAGGGTTAGGCAAAAGGGATTACGGAGGCCCACCAGAACCTGCTAGGAAGCACGGACTCGCCATTTTGGGCAGGGAACCACTTACCTTTAAGAAAGTTCCCTGGGCAATTGTGTGACTGATGGCTGGAAGGCTGCTCAGACAGAGGGAACAGACCAGCTTCTGTGACTTTCTGGGCAGGGAATGGAAGTCTGGACCAGACGAATCTCTAGGCTCCCTAGAATGCCAGTGTCATAACAACGGGGATCTTAACTCTGTTAAGACATATCCTCAGTGCCTAGAAAGAGCCTGATAAATGGTAAATGAAAAATCAATATATATTGAGTGAGAGGCTCAAACTGAGGGGAGATTCAGGAGATGAAATGGGCGTTTGGTGTTCCAATCTGGATTCTCAACTCTCCCCTTTAGACCTCGGGTCTAAAGAGAAGAAATCTCCTCTCATCTTCCCCTCTCCTCCCCTCTCCTCCCCTCCCCTCCCCTCCCCTGCCTTCCCCTTCCATTCCCTTTTCTTTTTCTACACAAACCATACTGACTTATGGGTGGACTTTTGGGATGAGAGGGCAGGTTGCCTGGGACTGTCTTTGGTGTGGTCATCCCTAGGGTCCACTCTTGGATCTTTTCTGCTGGATTCAGATCGGCCAGTCTCTCTTGCTTGGTCCTTAGTAAAGACAGAATAGGGTTCTGCCTTTTTTTTTTAATGCTCAGAACATTGCCTTCTAGCTGCTTCTTAGGGATGGCCTTAGCTTTGAGCCTTTTTATCCTGTTAACATCAAGTGTTCTTTTCAAATATTCCCATTTGGAGGTTGTCTTATAATCTGTGAGTTGAGGACACCCAGGCAAAGGTCCCCTGGCCATTAGGGCAGTTTTGGATGTCACCCAGTGGAGGAACATGAGCAGCCACACCAACAAAATCTGTGATTAATAGACATAATCTCCACCAGAGCATTAATTTTGGGTATAATCAAAGCCTGCTGAATTACTTCAGTGTCAGACCTTGACAGAAAAGTCAGCCTGGGATTAGCATTTTGATTTAAAGTTCAATGGGTGGTATTTATCTTTATTTCTGCCACATACAAGTGATTGACGGTCTGTCTTGGCAAATAAAAACAAATACTACTTCCACAGTCAAGTGAACAGGGGGTAATTTAGAGACGCTCCCTCACGGTTGGCTGGACAGGTGCGTAACGGGTCGGCAGCCTCTCTTGGCTTCTGCAAGGTGTCTGGGATTCAGGTTCTTGATTCTGCTGGAGGTCAGGTGACCAAGGGGGAAGCTGGGCTAACATCTGAGCAGGTGCATTACGACTCATGATGCCTTAGCCATACGGTTGCTTGCAGTGAGAGATGCTGGTATGTGACCCTGGAGGGGGTAGGGACTCCAGAGAAACCAGGTCCATCCCAGTGGGACTGGAGTCAGAACACCAGAGATCCCTTCTCTTTCCTGAGCTGGACAGCATTTAGTGGTGGTAGATTCCAGATGCCAGCTCATATGTTGCTCTGGCCAGCCGTGCAGAGGAGTGGATAATGGGAACACATTCGCATACGCATGAGTGTGACATTTATTGATATTGACACTATAGCTAGGCACTGGGCCGGTGTCCTTTCCCTGTGTTGTCTTGAATCTTGACCACATCGCTTCACACTTGAGGACCTGGAGGCACGCAGAGGCAAGGGGAGGTGCCCAACATAAGTAGAAGTGGCAGCCAAGAGTCCACTCTGGAGGGGTCTGGCTCCAAAGCCTGTGTTCTTCCTGTCCCAGCATGTGATACCTCCGGCCAAGTGGGACAGACTCGGGTGGAGGTGAGAAGACAGGCCACTGAAGCCCAGTGGTGGCTCACTGTAGGATGCAGGGTGAGGAAGGTGTGTCGGGGTTGCCCTGGCTCCCCCGCATCAGCCTCACATTCTAATCCCCACATCAGTCTCCCCTTCGTCAGAACCTGGGGTTTCCTGTCTCCGTGCAGGGGGCCTCCTTTGGTCATAGGCTGGAGGCTGCAGGTATGGGAGCTATTTTGGTCCAAATGCAGAAATGACTGGCGCCCTAACAAGAGTCAGCAAGCTTCTTCTTAAACAAGGTTTTAGAGAAAAGTTACGTCATAGTCAGCAGTTCGTGTCTTTTGTGCACATTTTGTTTGAAGGAGTTGATGCAGAGGGTGTCTAGAGATGGGGAAGGGGTGGGTCCTCCCTCTGGGAGAGCTGTCCACCCAGTGGGCACAGCCATCCGGGTCCCTCAGGCCTTGCTGAGCTAAGGCACCATCAGTACCTAACTGTTCCCAGGTTGATCTGACAGTGAGAGTCAAGGCAAGGCATGATTTCAACACCTATTATACTCAGCTTTTTCAATCAAAAAGTCAATTTTTAATAATGGATTTGAGCTTTTAGCTTTTCATTAATCACCTTTTTTAAAGGTGCGTTTAAAGAATTAACTTCATTTGTCTGTTTTTAATTTTGCATCTGAAAATGCAGTAATCTTTTAGGAATTTTCTCTATTTACACAAATTGAAGCAGATATTTGTAAATTAAGAGGAAACCATCTCCAATCTAGCAGGGAAATGATATATATTGGGTGAATTTTTTTAAACTATGCTTTATTAGGCAAATAAAGTATAACAGAAATAACAGACATTCAAATTATTTTGTTTGGTTAAAACCACATATTTATACATTATGAATATCTACATTCAGCAAAAGCACATTTTAACGAAAACATGCACACACGTCGTTAGTAGTTCAGTTATGAATATGAAATGTGGGCTTAAAAAATCACAGTTAATATGAATCAGCCTAAGTTTAATCAAGATAGGAAACTTAATGTCTTTTCTTACGTGGCGACTTCAGCATTTACCTTCTCCTTCCTGCTAATTCATTGACCGGAAAAGAAATAGGAGCTCTCCTGCCTTTCCAATTCCCAAGTGACGAATCTCGAATAAATTTGTTGAAAGAAAGAAGACATTGTTTCTCTACTTATAGAGGAGGCTACTGTTAATAAGAGCTTGGCTTATCATTTTAATATTCTGATGCATTTAGATAAATAACTTGTTGAAATCAGTCATCAGCAAATACACACCTCTTGATGCGTTCACACTGGCGTTGACCCACAGAGTTGATATGGGGAAAGGGTGACCACTAGTCACTCATGCAGCTGCAGCCCGTTCTGTATGGAGACTAGCAGCAATCAGTGTGTCAGGAGCACATTGGGAACTATTTGTAGGACTTGCCATTCAAAGATTAAAATAACCTTGTCTCTCGAGTACCTCCTAACTGAAGAGGATATGTCCTACTTCATGATTCTCTCTTTGAGCTGTAGTGTATCTTTTTGGTTACAAAAACACAAATTAATGTTTTTTAAATTGAGGTTAATTAAAAAAAAAAAAGGTGTTTTAAAGGCTGGTTTGCTCCTAAAGAGTCCCTGATTATCATTTCTCTTGGTTCACATGGGTACAGATATGGATATAAACTCGAGAATGACCACCAGTGGGTTCCCGTAGGGTTCGGGGTGCTGTGCAGAATGCCCCAGCTGCCCAGGATGATGGCAGGGGAGGGTGCCACCAGCTGGAGCAGGGGAGGGGTGCGGCTGTGGGAAAGGATGCCTGCAGGGCTGAACCTTAGTGGGGAAAGGAGAGGCCTTCTTGGTTTGGGGTTTCCTTAAGTCTTGCTCCCTCATCTTTATACAAGCATGGTTTTTTCAAAGGAACAGAATCTTATAGAAAGTTCTCCCCTGGCTGCCAAAGACTGAGAATCAGCCAATATGAAGAAGCTAGGTGTTAGGGGCTATTTGATGAATTTTTTTTTTTTTTTACTCTGTCCATATGAGGGAAATTTAAAAGGAAAGCGGGGAACACAAATAGTCTCATTCATCTGTTTCTCCTTTGGGCATGCTCTCTAGATAAGAAAGGCAGTGATAACTGCCCCGCAGAACAGGTTCTGGATGTTACCCAGCCATGGACACGGCCCTGTGCAAAGAGGACATGGCACTTGGGTGGACCCCAAGAGCAGGCAAGGAGTGGGGGCAGGAGTATGGGAGCAGGAGTATGGGAGCACAGAACTCCCAGAACTCCCCGGGGGAGCACAGTATGGGAGCACAGGAGTATGGGGTATGCTTTGAGTGGGATTGAGCTTCGGGACTTTTGGGGAGGTTTCAGTGACTCATTGGTCCTGGACTGTGCCTGTGTCCCACTCTTGCCCCTTAACATACTTAGGCCCCCAAATCAGGTTTCATGCAACTGGTCTAGGGTCTGCTTGTAGGTCAGATTTATCATCACTAGGGAAGACAGAGGCGAGGATCAGGGAATTGCAGCACAGAAAGGTAGAAGATTCATGTCGGCCGAGGTCACGGGGGCCGTAAGAGATCATTTACACCCTCATTTCTTTTTATAGTGAGGAAGCTGAGGCACAGAAAAGTTTGCTGATCTGGCCTGCGTTTCAGTGTGTCAGAAGTAGAGCCCAAAGGAAATCCTGGTTTCCCGATTTTCTGTCCTAGCCTTTTTGTCCCCTTACAACTTTCCCAGGCTTATTTTTGGCTCTTGGGAACATCTCCTGGGTGTCTTCTCTATAAAGTCTCCTAGCAGTTTATGCTAAGATGTTATTATCCCGTTGGTCTTTCTGTGATGTCATCTATTTTGCCCAAATTTAAAGCCTATCCTCTCATGCTATGCTTGAAAGTCATGGGAGAATAATTGCTTAGCACTTTCCTTTAAAAAAAAATCCTTCACTTAATAGAATCTTCTAATCAATCATACATAGCCTTTCTTGCTCTTTGAAAATTAGTATCTGGAAAATTCGTGATTGTAGCTGAAACTGAGACAAATCATGAGCAGCCAGCTTGATGATGAGCCCTAAGCAGCCACCACCACCTGGTGGCAGTGTACCCTAATTACAAGAGAAGTACATGCAAAGAAGGCAGGTTTCGGCATGCAGCTGAAGCTAGAAAATAAAGGTGAGCACTCTACTCCTAGGGAGATTCTAACAAAAACAACAAGAATGGAATAATTAGAAGTGGTCTGGCACATGTTCAAGTACGTTCTTTTTTCCACTATATATTTAAACATTAATTGATCAAATAATGTTCAGATGGAAGAGAACTAATATTTACATGGTGCTTCCTATATGCCAGACACTGTATGAAGTGCTTTACATATGTCATCTCGTTAGATTCTCAGTGTACAGCCCCCAAATATGATCGGTCCTCTGCAGATGCAGAGGTTCACAGGACAAGACACATAATCTGGACCTCTCAGGGTTAGGATGTGAACTTGACTGTGTGGGCCCAAGTAATTGCCTTTCTTTTGCCCCCTGCTGCTGCTTCTGCAGGGTCCTGTGCTCTCCTAGCATCAGTGTGTGGCAGGCTCAGCCCTGCCCCTACCATCCTTGCTGTTGGCCGGTGGCTCTTTCCATGCATTGCTAGAATGAGTGCTCTGACCTTCTAGAGTCCTAGAGTCTGTTCTTTTGTTGTTGGCTGTTCTGGCTGTGTCACCAGCCACTGCCTGTCACGGGATAGGAGTGGACGACAGTGAGTCCTGGGGAAGAGAATGTGATAGGAGCTAAGGCTGAGGTTTTAAGAAAGGTTGCAAGGAGAGGGTTTTGGCACATCTTTGACATTCCTCTGCCCTTGGACTCTTTGGAAGCCCCACTGTGCCATGCCTCAGGCACAAGACCAAGGATGCATCATCCCAGCCTCTTGTTGGGTCATAGCCTCAGGTCAGGAGGTTCCTGAGTAGAATGAGCAGTGCAGTGGACCTCTCCCTGATGGAGACCTTGGGGCCTGGATGGTGTCTGGCACAGGGCCAGGCACTGGTGTGTCATGGGAGATGGACCTCAGAGCTACCCATCGAGTTTTCTATGTCCCCATGAGCGCACCCGCCTCACCCCCACAAAGGGGGAGCCCAACTCCTTAGATGGTGGAACCTGTCTGTGTGGGGGATGAGAAAGCTTCCAGGTGATTCTACTGTGCGCCTGGGGCACTTTTTGGGATAAACAAGTGAAAGGTAGAATGTGCTTCTGCTTTATTGAGGATTTGCTTAGGATGGACTGGGACTGACACCTCATTAGGGACCCTGGGACATCCCCCTAGGAGGTCTTGGAGCTGGGGCGGGGAGTTGCTCCTCTGTCTCTCCCTATGAAGTCTCCTTATCTCACTTGGCTCCTCCATTTTTGTCCTGTTCTCATTCCTCTTTTGGTCCATTATTTCTGTGTGTCTGTCTCCCCATGTACTAGGGCCCAGAGACCAGGTCTTACTTGATTATTTCCCCCATGGTTCCTGGCACGGAGCTTGGCCTGTAGGAAACTACTGTGTTAGTGCATGTGGTTCATCTAGAACAGGGCCCCATGCCTGCCAGGCACTACAGGTTTTGTAACCCGTGTCCCAGTGGGGACCATGGAGACAGATGAGCCCACACCCCATCTAGTTATATGGGCATCGCCTCATCTTCTGGATTTTCAAGGGGATAAAACCCAGTTTTTAAATGTTGGCAAAAACATGTTTTCTTTCTTTCTTTCTTTCTTTTTTCTTTTTACATCTCTGTGCAGACCAAATAAAATCAATCTGGTTCTTGGATGCATTAAAGACCTCTAAATTAAAGCACTACAAATAGTCCGTATATGCTATCTTAGCGTGCGTATGTAATTAAATGGGCCTTGGCAATTGAACTTCTGTCTTTCAAATGAGTGAGTATGTAACAGCATCCTCTTCCTAAGAAGGAAAAATTTTATGAAGTTGTTGGAATCAGAACCGTAACAATACCAATAAAACGTGTTTTATGAAGTGGGTGAGAAAGTTGTAATGTGGATACTGTTTTACAGCGTGCAGAACTGGTACAAGTTGTAAATGCCAGCTCCCTGGCTGCCTGCCTTGGCCTCTCCTTTGGTGGCAGATGTGAGGCCCCCTCCCTTCAAGAGTCCCTGGAGAAGCTTCCGGCACCATGGTGGACATTAGTGGCTCTGGCCACTCCTGGCTCTCCAGCTCACTTCCAGATTGGCTCATTCTGAGCTGTCATTGGCAAGTGTTATTAGGAAGGGTGGTTTTTTGTTTTTTTGTTTTTTTAAGATTTTATTTATTTTCCAGAGATAGAGAAAGTGAGCGAGCACACAAGCAGGGGGAGCAGCAAGCAGAGAGAGAAGCAAGCTCCCCGCTGAGCAGGGAGCCTGATGTGGGACTCGATCCCAGGACCCTGAGATCATGACCCGACCCCAAGGCAGACACTTAACCGAATGAGCCATGCAAGCGTCCCATGGAGGGATGGGTTTTAAACTGCGTGTGATGTGCTGCCTCATCTCAGGGCTCCTTCTAGGGGATGGGCTCCCTCCATGGACTCCCACACTTTCAGGGCCCCCCGGGATGCATCTCCCTGTACCCCACCTGGTGAGGATGTGTACCAAGAAGAGGCAGAACTCACTGGCACTTGCAGTATGACTGGAAGCTCCTGTTCCTCCTGGGGCATTTTCATGATTTCTGTGAGGAGCTCTGATAGGAACAGTGAACAGTGGCTAGGATGTCTCCAGAACCCCACTGGGTGCTGCCTGCCCCATGTTCAGACCCAGCCTGGGAGCCTTGGAGGAGAGGGGCTTCCTCTCCCAGCAGCCTTGTTCCTCTTGCTATTTGTGCTTTTTGCCCGGGGTGGCCTTTCGGTGGTGCTGTCTATCCTGAAAAGTTATAGGTCAGTGTGTGGGGGTGGGGGCAGGTAGGTGGGAGGTACTGAGGCTGCTCACCACTGAGCAATGCTGAGCTGGGGTGTTTTGCTTTCTAGGGAACACAGACAGAGATGAAAGTTTCCTGAAAGGAGGCAGGAGCGAGTCTAGCTTAAACAGTTCTTTACTCATTTCACCATTGATTTGATTGCAAGAGCTGATTCTGGGAGTGGGGACCTTCTCACCGGAGGAGCTGGCTGAAACTATGGGAAGAGTGTGAGCAGTGAATCAGGCACACATGCATCTGAATCGTGCTTTTGCTTTATACACATGTGAATCTAGGACCAGTATGTCCTCAGTCTCCTTTGTAAATGCATTTAATAAAATCTCCCTTTCAGGCTTAAATAAGGGAATTTGAGGTGCTTAGCAGAGTCTGGCATTGTGTATAGATTTATTTAAATTTTTCCGTAGGGCACCTATGTGGCTCTGTCGGCTAGGTGTCGAACTCTTGATCTTAGCTCAGGTCTTGATCTCAGGGTTGTGAGTTCAAGCCCCATGTTGGGTTCCACTCTGGGCATGGACTTACTTAAAAATTTTTTTTTTTTAAAATTCTCTTATTCCCTTACTCATCTGAGGGTCCACTCTTCGGGGTCTCCCTCATTGCTTTATGCCTTGATGAGCTTATCAGTGGCGACTTTGAGAGCTGGGGAGAGAATAAAAGTAAGAGGACATCATAGACATATACACCATAGACATGGGCTCCTGAAAACCTCCTTATAACGAGGCTCACTCTTGCATGCCCATGCCATCTGGAGCCTGTACCATCACGGCACTCATTCCATCTGGGACCTGAGCCATTGCAGTGCCTCTAGCCAGAAGACACTTCCTTAGGCACTGATTAGAAAGATTTATTTCTCTAATTAAAAAACAAAAAAACCAAACAAAAAGCCCTCCAGTTTCCTTTTGAATGGGGAAAAGTCAGTCTTGTTTCCTTCGTCTGGCTTTCCACAGGTCTCCTTAAGTTACCTGCAGGCAGGCGGCTCTTCCAAGCTTATCCAACCTGGCCCTCAAATCAGGCAAATTGCTTTTCCTCAAACACGACTGTCTTGTCTCCACACTTTCGGCCGTTTGGTTCTCTCTGCCTGAAGTTCCTTTCCCACTGTCACCACCTCTTAATACCCCCCACATCCTTAATTGCCTGGTTGGAGTGGTGCCCTTCTGTCCTTTGTGACATTCCTATTATATCTGTTGCATTTATAGATGCTATAAACTCAGCAATACGGTGTCATAATTATTGCTCTATAATCTTATGCTTTTAAAAGACATTAAGAGAAGATTGACATACTTACTTATATTAACTTACATGCTTTCCGTTACCAGTTCTTTCCATTACCAGTCTTCCTATGTTTTCACATTACCTTCTGGTTCATTTCCTTCCATACTGAGTGATGTCCTTTACTGTTTTTTTGTAAAGCAGGTTTGCTAGCAATGAATTCTCTCTGTCTTTGTTTATCTGGAAATGTCTATTATTTTGCCTTCTTTTGATAGTTTTGCTGGATATAGAATTTTTGGTTGGCAGGCTTTTTTTCTTTAAATATCATTCTACTGTCTTTGGGACACCATTTCAGGAAAGGAGTCCGTATTAATCGGATTGATTTCCTCTGTGTGTGATAAATCATTTTTATCTTGCTGCATTCCCATCTTCTCTTTTGTCTTCTAAAAGTTTGACTATCGCGAATCTATGTGGGAGTCTCTATAACTTTGGGTTCATTGAGTTTCCAGAATGTGTATAGATCAATGTTTTTCATTAAATTTGAAAAATTTTAAGGCATTGTTTTTCAGAAATTTTTGTGTCTCTTTTTCTCTTCTTCACCTTGTTTAACTCTCATTGCACGTATCTTGAGAATAGCAGAGAATAGCGGAGGTGTGGGGTGCTGAATGTTATCTGATGGTCTTGCGAAGTTCTGGTGATTTTCACTTTAATCTTCTATCTGTGTTCTTCAGATATGGTAATTTACATTGACCTGTCTTCAAGTTCACTGCTTCTTTCTTTTTCCATCTTGAGTTTTTGGCTGAGTTTCTCTAATAAGTTTTTCACGGCAGTTCTTATACCCTTTAACTCCAGAGCCATTTGGTTCTTTCTTTATAATTTGTCTCCTTAGTGAAAATCTGTGTTTATTCCTTGTTGTCACATTTTCCTAATTCAGTAGACATGGTTTCCTTTGGTTTTTGAACATATTTATAATAGTAGATCTGAAGTCATTGCTGAATCCAATATCTAGGGACTCAGAGGCAATATCTACTGATTGCTTTTTTTCTTGATTATTGGTCACACTTTCTTATTTCTTTAGGTGTATCATAATTTTTAAATTTGAAACTGGACATTTTAGATAATATATTTAGCGACTCTCGGTTCTGTTTTTCCCCTTGAAGACTGTTGCTGTTTTGTTCATTTGTTCGTATAGTAACCTGCCTGGCCCAAATCTGTGAAATTCATCTCCACTGAAGTGTGTGGCCACTAATGTGTTGTTTGGGTGTTTGTGTCTTAATTTGTGTTTTTATGTTTAAGCTTACTTTCTGGGGGTGGCCTCCCCATCTGGGTATCTGAGGGGTCTTCTAGCGGTCAAAATGAGGTTGTGTTCCAATATTTGGAAGTCAGTAAGTCTTCCATTTTCTGCTCATGGATCTGTGTGTGGCTAAAAACGCACATTCAAAATTCATGCTATCCTGAAACATACTCTGGCTTTGACTTTGCTTCTCCTATGAGCCAGCACAGCACTAGGGCTGGCCAGTAGTATGTGGCTCTCTTGGGTCTTCCTCTGGTTTCCTTGAATATATGCACAGCCTGTCAGCCAGGAATATGCTTGTCCCAAACGTGACCACAGCCATGCCTGCTGAGATCTTTACTTCTACTAAAAGTGCTCCTGGATGTGGGCATCATCAGCTACTCCAGATCAAGTGAGTCCTCTTTGACCCCACACCTCCGCTATTCTCACCTCGTTTCCTTTCCTGGCAGAATCTCTGTGTCAGCTGAGCTGGGGGATGGGGGGGGGGAGGAGGAAGCAGTCCTACGCAAGAATGACACAGATTCCCACTGTTTTTATCCAATGTTCAGCCTTTGAAACATAAACACTTCTCAGATGGTCTCTGATAAATTTCCAGAGTGCTGGAAGCGTTGTTTTGTTACTTTTGCCTACCTTTGTAGTTGCTTTTTTAAAAAGAAGAGTTAGTAATCCTTTCCCTCTGCTCTAGCCATGCATCCCTACCTGGGTTGTGAATTTTTTGATGTGATCAGCTTTTTCTTGGCGGGGGAGTCTGTGGAGAGCTTGAGTTTCTTCCCCTACTTACCCAAGAGCTCCATCCAAATCCACTTTGGATTTGTCTTTGAATCCTCTGTGTGTGGCATCACGCCTGGTGCACAGCAGGTGCCCAACAAATGTTTGTTGCACTTATGATCTGAAAGATGGCTGACAGATGGCATGATCCATTTAAACACTGGATGTGGACTCATGCAGATCTAGCTTTGGGGCTCAAGTACGGTGCTTTCTCTTATTGATCCTTGGTTTCTCGTCTGGAAAAAAAAAGTCAAAAATAAAAATCACTTCTTGGGATATTTGAGTGAATTAAGTAAGATAAGGTATAGAAGTCATCTACAGCAATACCCAGCCTGGAGTAGTGGTTTGCAGCTATTAATTTCATTTCTTTCCATAAATGTGGGGTTGATAAAGATAATATGCCTTGAGTCATCTGGTTTATCCATCCATCTATGTATCTATCCATCCATCCATCTTTATACAGATGCAGAAATAAATGAAACATGATGCATGCTCTGAAGAAACACATCTAGTAGAGTAGACAGCTATATAAATAGACAATTTGTAATCCTGTAGGCAAGAGCTTTGGCAGGCATCAGTGAAGAGCTGCAGGTGTAGAAGCCAGAGGAGTGACATTGGGTGGGGGATCTGGTGTCCATGATGCTTTGCTGTGGCTTTGAGGCTGTCTGGTCAAGGGCAGGGAGCCAGGGTTAAGTAGAGACAGGACAGCGTAGCCACTTCCTTCATCCCCTAGAACCTCAGGGTCTGATCTCATCTGGAGAGATGACCAGCTGATGTCACATGGTGGTGGTCATCTGTGTGCTCACACTGCTGTTGTATGTTTCTTGCTGAGACACCAATCACTTCTATCCGTTGTTTTGCCCCAGTGCACTCACATCATAGTTTTTCAGTAGAATCTAGGAGAGCCTAGGAAGCCCTTGCTTTTTTTTTCCGCCATGTAGTAGGTATCCTCACCTTTGAGGTGAGGTCACTGGGACTATTCCCCCCACAGCGCATGCACACACACACACACACACACACACACACACACACACACACAGGACTTGGAGGTTTCCTTGCTCAGATCAGAGAGAAGACGACCTGTGGTCATTTCTCTCCACATCTGCAGAAGGTCTGCTGCAGTGGGCCACACCCCTGGGGAAGTGGGATGGCCAACTTGCACCCAGAGTTGCATTTCCTTCTCTGCTTCCCTTGCCTCTTCTCAGGGGCCCAGGAGACAGGAGGGCAAAGATCAGGTTTTCCTGGGCCTATTAAGCCAGTAATAGTTTTTCTCTGCAAGCACAGACCCATCTTAGAAGGTGAGTACTCAGCGTTGTGCGTGAGTAGAAGCCCATTATGCAGTGAATCGCTACTTGTACATTACGACCCGCCAGGGCAGGGCTCCAGGGTCCCATTTGGAGGAATGTTAGCACAGCTCAGCGTAGCCCAGGTTGTCCATAACACTGCCTTCACAAGACTTCGCAAGCCCTCCATTGTTCCCTCCACGCACATCACCAAGAATGTTGCCCGGGTGCTCCTCTGCTGGTCCTGAGAACTTTATAGCCCATATTTACTATTCATTATTGTTGCCAAAGTACCTCTTGTGTGATGGCTGTTGAGCGGGAAAATGACTTTCCCCTTCTTCTCCATGGAGTGACTTCATGGAGTACTGCTCCTGGCTGAGGGTGGGGGACAGTCCTCTTTTGGAAAGCCTTTGTGGAGGATGGAAAGACTGGAGGCTGTGCTCAACCTCGTGGGCCGTGGTGTGGGAAGGAAAGGCTGAGGGCAGCCAGGGGCACTCGCTAGTCCATTTTAGAAGTTGAAACTGAAACTTCTGGGTATTTACCCAGCCAGGTCACCTGGCTGAAGAATGGTTCAGGAGGGTCATGTGACAGGAGTCAAGGCGAACACAAAAGAATCCATTTATTATCCTGGCAGGAAATTTGTTCTTTTGGACTCTGGAGCTGCAGACATAATGATTTCATTTCCTTCAGTGAAGGGAGATTAATGGCCCTTACCCCTGGGCCTGTGTGGACTGCCGTTTCCTTCATTTCCCTAAGTGTTGTCAACTCCGGTATGCCTGCCTTCCCGTAGGGTCAGAGGGCATGAGCCGGCTCACGCTGATTAACAGAACATGGCCTTCCCCGTGGAAGGCTCCAGGATACCCGGAGGTGACCCAGGTTCAAGCACAGACATCATGGAAAAACACATCCCAGACAGAGAGGCTGTTCACGGGAGCCCCTGAGAGTTTCCAGCACAAGCAGGACGAGGCTTGGTTCCCATCCTGCTACAGAGGCCACTATTCATCCTGTGGCCCAAGAATTATGCTAGAGCACTGACCCCCCAAGGGACCGCTTGCCCTCAGATGGCACTGCCACTGGCCCATTTGCTGTGTGACTTGGAGCAGGGTCCCTAGGTTCAGACCTCACTGAACCACAGTCTCCTCATCTGTCAATGTGCAGATGACACCTACTTTCCCAGGCCTTGGAGAGGATTAAATGAGATCTGTGCCAGAGTGCTTTCAAACCCAGGTCCTGTTCAGGAACGGGGGCCTCTTATAACCCCCCTGACCCGCCGACTCCTGGAGGCTGCAGGAGGACATGTCTGCTGTTGAATCAGCCCTGTTTAAAGGACATGAGAAGATGGGTGGGAAAAGGTGGGTGGATCGAGCCTGTTGGTCGGCCCTGGATGAGGAGCTCAAGAAGAAGGCAGGCGGAAGCAACCAGAAGGCCCTTGGCCAAGGTGCCCCTCCCAGGAGTGTCACCAGCTGAGCTGAGATGGCCATTTCCAGCTAGCTCCAGTGTTTGATAGTGCATGGAACAGATGTCCTATATGGGGATTCACATTCCGTGTCTGGATAAGGATCAGTGTTGTTTAAAAAAAAAATCAGTCTTAAGCCGTTTTCCTACTGTGACCTTTAGATGGGGTGTGCCCTGATGCCCAGCCTGGAGTCAGACCCTGGCTTATTGGGCTCTGTAGCTTCCTCCCAATGAGCCTGCTCATGATCGGTGCTTAATGGCTATTTGCTCATCATACCTTTAATTCCAAGGAGATGCAGGATGATTTATTTGGGGAAATATTTGTATTTCCGTAGGCCTCACTTTCCCATCTGTGTCTCCACTCGGTCCCAGCCACACTTTCCTAATGGAGAGCAATGAGTTTCTTATGCTTTGCATGAGGAGATGTCAGCTTGAATATTGTGAAATGAAACTGAGTTAAACTGACAGAGCTGTTGGATTCACGGGACGAGGGCTGTTCTCCGGGAGCCTCGGGAACAGGGTGAAGCTCTCCGCAGAGGTGGGTTTTACGGGAGTCTTCCTGGAGGCGGGGGTTATCTCAATGAAGCAGTACTGAAAATACATTAAGTATGGGTACCAGAGCAATCTTAATAAACATTTTACTTTTAATGTGTTTATAGCGTTGTTAATTATCTCTCTAAGTGGAGAAAATAGGAATTGTAGCCCATTGAACAAAGATTGCTGATTAGGATAATAAAATGGAAATTTTAATCAAGACGATAACTTGAAGTCAAAGGGGGTTTTCTCCTAGGCTGCTGGAGCTTTCATCTTTATTAAACACCCCATTTATCATCACCACTCCATTCAGCGTGAGCATTAGATTAATATTGACAATTTAAAATAGAAATAACTTTTTCTTGCCGTTATGGTGCTGATTTGATAATGGTGCCAGGGACTTTGAGGGAGCCATCACCGGCCGTCTCTTCCCTCCCCTGTTTCAGTCGGCTGCCACTCTCCAAGCCAAGACTCGGGGCACCAGCTGCCCAGCGGGGACGGCTTCCCCTGCTGGGGAACCTCCTCCAGGACCTGCAGCCCACTAGTGCTCTCTTGTTCTTCCCTGAGAAAGAAGAAGACCTCTGGTGGCTTGAGGTTGTCTCTCCATGGTGGGAGCGTGCCGCCCAGAAGTCATGGCCTCTGTTTCCCTGTGCCCACAGAGCAGCCGCACATGCTCCCCACGGAAGGGGGAGTGGGGGGGGTTGTGGCTGTTTATTGAGCCCCGGCCAGGGACTGTGGAGTGCCCGAAGAGGCTGGACAGCCCACCCTGCAGAGTCCGAGCTCTGGATGAACCACTCGGACAGGTGCATGCCGGAGATTTAAGTGGGGGTTCCTCAAGTGTGGTGCCCAGGCTGCCGGCGTCAATGTGCACACCAGTGGTAGAGGTCCACGCTCCTGACCCGTGGTTCTTTGACTTCAAAAGAATCATCTGGGGGTGGAGGGTGCTTGTCCAAACCTATTGCTGCTCCCCCACCTCAAGCCTCTGACTTCAGTAGCTTGTGGGTGGAATCCAAAAAAATTGCTTCTTGAACCAGGTGATACCGATGAGCATGCTTTGGGTACTGCTGATTTAGACTCAGGAAGGGCTGCCGAGACGACGATCAGGAAGACTTAATGGAGAAGGGTCTTTTAGCTTTTGTAGGAGAAGTAGAGCCTCCCCACGTAGAGAGGAGAAGTCCCCGAAGGTGAAGCGGCCAGGGTCAGAAGGAGGAGGTTTGGGGGACGGCTGGCCCAGGGGAGATGTCTGGCTTCAGAGCCCCTGCAGCTGGCATAGAGGGGGACCAGCAGTTGGACCTGGGAGTCGGACAGGGGAGCCCCATTTCCACCTCTGGAGAGGGGTGAGTGTACGGGGGTCGAGGGGCTATTGCTGCCGCCGTGAGAAGGCAGAGGGGCCCCAAGGGCAGAGTGAGGACATTAGGGGTTGGAAGCCGTTCAGACCCGCTGGACAGCTGTCTCGGAGGTACAGCCGAGCCCGCACCACAAACACCTGTGCCGCAGGGTCCAGCCCCCACGCCTACTCTTTGGGTTAGCTGTGTTTCCCTATATTGTTGTCTTTGCTGGGCCGGGGAGGGGAAGGGCACGGACATGGGCGTGTGTTCCAGAGCTCTACTCCAGAAACCCCCTGCTGGGGGGAGAAGGACCGCCTTGGGGAGAGGATGGCCCCTGCCTTGGGCTAGGTCTGCCAGGCTTAGCTTTGGGGGTCACCCAGCAGCAGGGGTCCCTCGGCTGTGTTGGGAGGCTGCCCCTGAGGGTGCTCTGGGGTGCTGGGCAGGGGACGAGGTCACTGACGCCTGCACGGCTTTGCCTTCTTTGGAGCCCCTGTGTTCTCTCACCTTCCACCGATCCTCTAGGGCTTCTTAAATGGGTTACATTGCTTCTTAAAAGGCCTCTTTCTTTTCCTTGATCATAAAATTGCCAAGGAACAATGGCTGTCATTTAAAACAGCCGCATTAAAGCTCCTTCCCACCAGTTACTGCCATGTCCTCACTGTTGCACATCAAAGCAGCACAGTGCTCCCTGGAGAGGAGAGAGAGGAGGGCCCAGCCTCAGTCCTTCCCAGTGCAGGGGGGCCAGCCAGCCTGTGGGCTGAGACCTTCTCTCAGTGAAAAGGGTGTCCTCCACATCGGCCCCTGGGGAGACTGCCCTGGTCCGGGGCTTGAGAGAAAGGAGGTTGGGGGGCCTAGAGGGGACCCCCTCAGCCTTCTTGAGTATCCTCCGGGCTTGCCCTCACGGACTGCTCTCGGCCAGGGAAACGGGGGAGCATGGGGGAGCATGGGGCCGGAAGGGTAGCATGTCCCAGGCATGGAGGTGAGAAGAGGTCATGGGGCCTCGGAGCTGATGGAGGAGTCTTGGTGCCAGCCACTCATGCTGGCCTCAGAGGGTTTTGGGGGTCGTGCCTGTGCAAGGGGAGGCGGGCTGCATTATATGCCCACATAAGCTGCAGGGATTCCTGATTGCTGTCTCCTGGGGCTGGGGCGTCATAGTCCAGCCCACTCCCCCTCTGGGGAGCACCGAGGCTGCTATGTGGGCATAGGGCAGGCCAGACAGTCTCCCCAGGGAGCGGGCTCAGTCGCATCAGATGCTCTGGGCTGGTGTGTCCAGGACCTGGAGGGTGATTGCCTCCTTCCCCCTGTGGACAGCCCTGCAGAAGCAGCTGGAAGGGAAATTGCATCACAATAGAAGGATGGACCTTGACCTCCACCCCATCAGGAACTGCCTTTCTCCTCTCTTCCCTGTTGGATCATTGCCCTGTTTCCTCCTGGGCTGCCGGTCCCAGTGTATCTGGGAGGGAAGATGCTGGTTCTGTGTCCCCCCAGGGTCTGGCTGGGTCCGGCCAAGAGAGAAAGGGAGACCGCAGCCCCCAGGGCTGGACAGGCCTCGTGTGGAGGGAAGAATCCTGGCTGCAGGGAGCCCACTGAGCAGTTGCCCACAGGGCTCCTTCGTGCAAATCTGATACCTTCTCAGTGACGGTGTCCGAGGGCAGTTAGGCCTCTGGAGAGACTCCTTTTGGGGCCCTCCTTGGGGTCTCCTCCATTGTCCAGTCTTCACAGCCTTTGCCCCACGGGGCCCCGGTCCTGTGCATTTCAGCTCCTCCTGGTACTCCCCCTGCTTTCTCTCCCCCCCCACCCCTTTTTCCTCCCTTTCATTCTGCCCCGTCACCCTCCACTCTCTTCCAAGCCGTCGCTCTTTACCAGGCTCTGGAGACCCGATGTGCGTCCGTGGACCTGAGGACGAGCCCGGGATCTTAACGCATCCTTCTTTGCTCGCTGTCTGCTTTGAAACTCTGACCCAAGGTGGATGTGCAGTAGCACCCCAGGACGATCGAGGTCCGTCCAAGTTTAGATTATGTGCCCCGCCCTCATCCTGTGCAGGCAGGCTGTGCACTTAACCCACCTCGGGGGTGTTTTCCTACCTGTTTTAAGCGGTCGCCCCAGGACCGTGCATGGCCATCTGCCGTCATCCCCCTGCCCCCACCTCTCACCGCTGTCCTCAGTGGTCCCCTCCTTTCGGCCACCCACCCCTCTGGCAGTCTGCCCGGGCCCTAAATCTGCAGCCACAACACCCCCCAACACCCCCACCCTGGCGAGCAGCATTCTCACAGATGGCTCTGGTAAATCTGGATGGGTTCCGAAGATGTTATTTGATTTCTGCAGCCCTCTTGTGCCAAGACCATATGGGGCTACAAGGAGAGAAGGGCAGAGGGTCAGGCACTTACTCCCCACCCCACCCCCACCCCCGTATTTCCTTCGGGCACCCTTTTCACGGTATTTTATTAAATCCTTTGTGGCCAAGTGATGGGATTTTGAAGAGGATTTTTGTGGGCGCATCCAACTATAGCTGAATACGTCAGCCTCACCAGGAGGAGAACTGAAGACCTGAAAAGCCACAAAAGGAACATTTAGAGAGGGTGCAACCGTTCTCCTCTGAAATGTTGGGTGCAGGTGTCCATGTGTGCAGTAAATGTGGAGGGAGAGAGAAAGACAGACACACGGACATACCCAAGCACCCTGATTAGTGACTTGTGTTGTAGGGAGAATGATTGGCTCTGACTCCCAACAGTGGCTCCCAGACACGGAGTAAGGGACGAGGACAAGGAAAATCAGCATTGGCCGGGGTCAGGGTATTCCCACCGTCGACCTCGCTGCCTGCCAACCACAGTGAGAATGGGGAGCCGCTTTCCCACCCTGCGCCTCGCGTTCCCACCCATAAAGTCAGACGGGGAGATGATGTCACCGGCAACTCTGAATTTCTGTGACTGTCACATCTGAAGACCAGGAAGAGAGTGGAGTTGGGGAGGGGGGGGGTTGGGAGAGAGAGAGAGAGGAGACCAATCCAAGGAATGGGAGAGAAAGAAGCAGAATAAAAGGTGAAAACAGAAGTGGGGGCAGACATGAAAGAAAGGTGAAGAGAGAGCAAGGTGTGCTGCCCCGGGAGCTGGTGTGAGAGAGGAGGCGACAGGTGGCTAGCTTGAGGAGCCACTGTGCTCTTGGGCTTCTCTGTGCCGTGCAGCCCCCTGCCCCGCCTGGGTCAGCAGGGTTGGTGGAGGCTGTGGGTACCCCCGAGGACCCTCCCGTTTGTGTGGCGGCCTCTCACAGTGCCCCCGGAAAGGAAAAAGAATGGCAGACACGCTTTGGGGACAAAATCCACAATTTTGTGAAGGCTGTGGAAGGGAGGGGAGAGGGAGTTGTCAGGGATGGAATCCAGGATTTTGGCTCTCAGAGCCAGTGGATGGTGGTGTCACTTGCTGAAATGGGAAAGGGTAGAGGACTGCCGTGTTTGGGGGACTTGGGATGGATGTGCAGATCTGGGGCTCGGAGGAGAGGCCTGTGGTTCAGGTGGAGTTGGAAAGTTGGTAGCCGTGGCTACCATGCATACCGGTACCCCATCTACTACCGATGGGGACCCCCGGCAGGAACACCGCGGCCCAGCGGTATTCCTGGCCTCTTCTCACGGGCGTCAGGAAAAGAGAAGGCTCTGGGCTCCACCACCCAGAACTAAAGCCAAGGTGGGAAATACAAGTCATGGTTCTACAGCGGAGTGACATCACACCTCTGTGAAGTGTGTTCTCCTCAACCAGGACCAGAGCCCAGCCATCACAGAGTCCTTCCCTTGAGCCCATGCTGTTGGTGTGCAAGCAGGCACACATGTTCCTCTCCTGCCCTGGAGATTAACCCAAGGCTTCTGTGCAAAAATAAATAAATAAATACAAATGGTGTTTTTCTGGCTGCAAGCTCCGAGATGATGTCGGGGGCAGAGGGCCTGACTGGGACCCCTGGGTATTTGACAGGTCTGGGAGTATTGGGAGCAATTGTGTGATAGGAGTGCCCGGGAGGGGCTCAGCAAATGTATGTGGAATGAACAAACGTCTGGAGGAGTTGACGTCTGCAGCTTCTTTGGGGCAGAGGGGCAGGATCGTGCCTGCTGACCTAGGGGACTAAGTGAGCTGGGCTGAGCCTGGGAAGAGCCAGGCTAAGGAGGAGGCTCCTTGAAAGGTGATCTCTGTCCTCATCGTGATCCTCTAATGTCACCCTCTGGATTCAGTCCCATCCACCATGACCCCGCCTCATGGTTTCCACTCCGCAAGGAATTGCTTTGACTGCTCTGCCCTTTGGCGAGGCGCCATCAGCCCGCACTGAGGGGCTTTAGATGAACAGCCCTGGGAAACTCTTGGTGGGGTTTGCTGTGAGTGTGTCGTTGGCAGCATTCATTGCATTTCACGGTGTCCTCTGTGAGCACCCGTGGGAGGCATTTGCTTCAGGCTTTTCCATAACAGGAATGGCTGGGTTTTTCTGAGCAATCAGTCGGTTTATGTCCTATGGACCCCATGACCCGGGTAACTGATCAGGGTTTCCTCATCCATTGACTGTTAGAAAAATCCAGCTCCAAATGTGTGGCTTGGCCATAGAAAATGAGTTGTTTTAGCCTCACTCTGGGCTCCAAATTATGCCTTTATTTTTGGTTTGGCTTTTTCTGCCTTACCTGTGTTTCTTTAAAGGCTTCTTCTTACTTTTCTTCTTACGGAACAAATATAGATGCTCTACAAAAAGTTAAGAAAATATAGAAAAGTGTAAGGAAAAAACAAAGTCATTTAGAATCCTTACCCCTCCTTGTGGCAATCTGTTAAATGTTGTGTTTAGCTTACCTGTGACTTTTCTAGACTTGCATGAGCATACAACACATATGCACAATATTCAGACGATTTCACCACATTATATATAGAGTGTGGTAACTTACAAGATAACAATATATATTTTTTATGTGGTTGCTTAGATATAGTACTTTACATAATTCTTGTAAGACCCGCCTTACATCTTCTAGAACAGAGTGGGTTATAAATAAAATGTAAGATTTTAGGCAGAGACTTCCAGTATGCTTTGAAACCCAGAGTGAGGCCAGGCCTGCAGCCAAAACCTAGAGAAGGACCCAGTAGGGCTTCCCAGAAACTAGAGGCTCTGGGCTGGGGTGAGAGACATGTGCCCCCAGGTGGGGTTGCCTTGGCAGGCTTGCCTCAGATCCTTGAGGGGGTTTTGAACACACTGGAGGAAGTTCAAAGATGCCCATTGGATCCCACAGTCAGATGGGAAGAAACTTACCTGTTGAACCTATAAACAGAATATGGGGGTAACTAGGAGGTGTTAGAAATAGGGGGGATGTGTATCCTCTGAATGACAGCCTACCACTCATCTGAGCAGAGATATCAGAAGTCACCTTAAAGCCACAAGCTGCCTCCTGGTTATAGACTGGGCTGTGACCTGATTGAGATATATTAACTGCAATGGAAATGATATTTTAGAAATATCTCCTGATATGGGCTCCTGGGTGGTATGGTCAGGTAAGAGTCTGATTCTTGATTTTGGCTCAGGTCACAATCTCATGGTTGTGAGATTGAGCCCCTAGTTGGGTTCCATGCTGGGCGTGGAGCCTGCTTAGGATTCTCTCTCCCTCTCCCTCTGCCCCTCCCACTCGTGTGCTCTCACTCTCTCTCTCTCAAATCAATCAATCAATCAATCTTTAAAAAGGGAGTATCCCCTGATACATTTTTCTGTATCTATAGGCTTCTTTATTTCCATGTAGTCCTTCCACCACGGATGCTGGCAGAAGGGGGGGGGGTGGAACATACTGCACAGCAGGGAAAAGGAAGCTAGGAGCTAGAGAAGTTTCTGCTCCACTGTCATAACTCATGTTATTGAGCCCTGATCGGTAGCAGGCACTCTTCTGAGTCTTGTGTTTTTTTTTTTTTTTAAGATTTTATTTATTTATTTGACAGAGAGAGAGATCACAAGTGTGCAGAGAAGCAGGCAGAGAGAGGGGGGAAGCAGGCTCTCTGCTGAGCAGAGAGCCCAGTTCGGGGCTCGATCTCAGGACCCTGAGATCATGACCTGATCTGAAGGCAGAGGCTTTAACCCACTGAGCCACCCAGGCACCCCTCTTCTGAGTGTTTTATGGGTATTTGCCATTCAGTCCACAGAGCCGCTCTAGGAGATGGTAGTATTAAGATTATGCCCATTTTATAGATGAAAGAGAGGAAGAAAGGAGTCCAGTAACTTATTCTAGGTCACACACCTACTGATGGGTGGGGCTAAGATCCCAAATCAAGTGGCCTGACTATAGACAGCAGCCTTAATTTATGAGGGTCTAGGACCGACTCAGGAATACAAATAAGAGAACTCTTCTGGTCCCTGGAGGAAGGCGAAAAGAGAGGATGGCAAGGGTGCAACTGAGTGCCAGTGCTCCAGAGCCCTACTTTGGGATGGGGGAAGAAGGGGGATTGCCATGGGCTTGGAGACCCATAGACAGGTTTAGGGCAGTGGATGTGTGGAGCAAGCCAGCAGCTGGGACCAGGCCTGCCGTGGGGCTGCATCAGGAGCAGGAGGCCCCCTGGGCAGGCACCCAGGAGCCTGAGGAGCCAGGTGCTTCAGGCTCCCTCAGAGTTGGGGCCTGGCCCTCAGCGTGGGTGGGGACAGCAGCCGATGGCCACACCCCGTGGCGATAGCTCAGCTTCCCTGCACCCCGCTCCATCACAGGCCTAACCGAGAGGTGCTGTCACTTAAATATACTGTAGGTTTTGAAGCCTTGGTGTAAAGAAAAGGGATAAAATATCTTAGTAATTTTTATATTGAGTACATGCTGGCGTCTGATCCACTCAATGGCTTCCTCTGACGTTAGGAGAAGGAAAGGAAAAGTGAAGGAGGAGGGCGATTGGAGGGCGAGACGACCTGTGAGAGAGTGTGGACTCCGGGAAACAAAATGAAGGTTTTATTTTTTTATTTTTTATTTTTTTTAAAGATTTTTTATTTATTTGACAGGGAGAAACACAGCGAGAGAGGGAACACAAGCAGAGGGAATGGTTGCGGGAGAAGCAGGCTTCCTGCAGAGCAGAGAGCCTGATGCGGGGCTTGATCCCAGGACCCTGGGATCTGACCTGGGCCGAAGGCAGACGCGTAACGACTGAGCCACCCAGGCGCCCCAAAATGAAGGTTTTAGAGGGGAGGTCTTAGAGGATGGGTGAGCCCTGTGACCGGTATTAAGGAGGGCACGGACTGCATGGAGCACTGGGTGTTATACGTTAAGCAGTGAATCTTGGGACAGTGCATCAAAAACTAATGTTAAAAAAAAAATAAACGCCAGCTTGGCGTGTGCCCCTGAGCAGAGGGCAGGAAGTCGGGCCTGATGGCACTAGGTAAGGGGGAGTGGGGTGGTTACCCATGCAAACAGAAACAAAACTGGCAGCGTCCATCCCAGCACCATGTGGGGGGCAGTGCTCGCCCCAGGCACCCGTTCAGAAGTGATGCTTTGTACATCCCTAGGGTGGAGGTGAAGGCAGAGCCTGCTGGAGCCCGATGCTGTGAAGTATTTAATTCTTTTTTTTTTTTTTTTAAGATTTATTTATTTATTTGAGAGAGAGAGCGAGAGCATGTGTGCACACATGCGTATATATGCAAGCAGGGGGAGGGGCGGGAGAAAAGGAGCGAGAGAGAATCCTCCAGCAGACTCCTCACTAAGCACAGAGCCTGATGCAGGGGTTGGCATGGCCTGTGAAGGAGGGGACCCAACTAGGTCCCAGGACCCCGAGATCGTGACCCGAGCTGAAATCAAGAGCTGCAGGCCCAACTGACTGAGCCACCCAGGTGCCCTAAATATTTAATTCTATCATCAATTGCCCTCTGCCTTTTGGGTAACGTGACTCTCCGTGCAGCTCAACTGTAGGGAGAGAGGGCGTGCCGGTGAGCCCATAGAGGATTTCTGGTTACCTGGATGGGTACTCATTTCATTTGAATACAACACATCGGCATCTTGGTTGTACATCACTCTTTGTAAATGTTATTAGCGGACGTGACTGCACTTGTGGGTCTGACCTGGTTTGGGATGATTTCGTGAAATGTAGTACCAATTTGGCAGGCTTTCTAGAAGCCATCCAGGGGCCCTTAGCTTGTTCCATCCTCCCACCTACCTCTTCCGGGACTGCTTCGGGCTGACAACTTTTCTTGCAAGCATCACGGCCCCATCAACATTATTGTCACCATTATTGTCAACTCCAGGATATCACCGTAGGTTGGGGTGATACGCACTCCTTGCTTGGGCCCCAGAAGCGCATCCTGCTATCATCCTGAGTGCTCATTTGGTTCTCTAAGTGGCCAGAATCAAGGGCAACGCTTCGAGTGTGTTTACGTGAACACTCAAAGCGGCACACAGGAGGGCATGTGGGGCTACCCTAGCCGAGTAATTAAACAGGGAGAATGTCTCTGATGTCCAGGTAATTACCGCTAACATCTGCTAACTATGAAGTTTCATTGATGGCTGGTGTTGTTAGGCACGGAAGTGATGATGTGTTTGCACTCAACATGGCAAGGGATGACTTAAAATCTGTTCCCATCAGCAGCCCGCAGAGCAGCCCCAACATAAGGTGCCTGGTGCTTATGTAACCTGACTTCCAAAAGGGCACAAAAATGACTTCCAGGAAAGGGCACAGGAGAGCTTCTCTACTTTGGAAAGGCTGCTAGAAATAACAGCAGGAGATGACAGAGGCACAAGGAAGGACCCCTGAGAGCTGGTCCAGTCCACTCATCTGACAGTCGAGGCAGACACCACACAGGAGGGTGAGTGACCGCAGAGTCAGCCACGGTGTTGGAGCCAGGACCGGCCAGCCCATCTCCAGCCGGGACCCCCCCTTCCCACAAAGCTGGTCACCGAAGACCAGCCTACAGACCCCTCAGAAGCACTGGGCCGTCCGCACCGGAGCGTGGGATTCCAAGTCCTCCCCACCTGCACGGTCGCAGGAGCTGAGACCATGGGAGAGGGGGAGGAGGAATTCAGGGAGGTTCCACCTCTGGTTTAGAGGGCTTTTTCTTCATCCTGTCCATTTCCTGGGGGGGCAGGAAAATACCCTGAACATCTCCTGATGTCTTGCACCCTTGCTTCTGGTCAGCCTCTCTTAGTTAACTGTTTTAGGTGCCGACCCAGGGTCATGCGGTGTAAGATCTTCTCTCCTCCCTCCCTCTCCAGTTATTGCTCCTGAGGCCTCATTGGGTGACCGTCAAATGATGGTTGCCAAATAGAGGAAATTATTCTTGAATCCAGCTTTGGGGTGGTGGTTATCAGAAGTCAAAACGAAACTCATTTGGGCAGCACTTTCCATCCCAATCACCCTGCTCAAAGTTAATTTGGGGAGTGGTAGAAGCTTCCAGACTGTTCTAGCTCATTCGGATCAAGATGTGTGGCAGGTCTGTGCCCTGATGTGGGTCTGGGGGTCCCAGGCTTGAGATCTCTAGAGGGCCTTTGCCCAGGGTGCTGCTCTGTGAAGCCTGAAGCCCCCACCCCCTGGTGGAGATCCCCGCTGTCCCCTTCTGCTGGAGCCTGCGGCAGCCAGTCATAAGATTCCTAGCATCTTCCTTCTGAGCCTCCAGACCCTGTCTTCTGGCCTGGTGGAGCCTGCCAGCTGCACCATTAGGGCTTCGAATTTCCCTGCGCAAGAGCAATCCCTCATTCAATTAAAGGCATTTATTTGCAAATTTTCTCCTTTTTTACGATAATGATTTATGTCATAAAATCCCTGAGTTCATTTTTTGGTGATTCCCCTTCCAGCCTGTCCAGATGCATACAAGTTTAATGTTCATATTTTCCTTGCTCTACATAATCTCTGTAATTTTCATTTTTTGATCGCTTCGTCATTGTCCACCAAATGGCGCTATAATATTTAACCACCCCCCTGTTTCATGAAATTAGGATCAGAATATCTGTATTTAGCTCTCCTTCATAGGGCTTTTTTCTTTCTTCTGGTAAATTCTGAGTGGATCATTTCTGAATACCTTTATAGCTGTTCAAGATGCAGAGTCACATCACATGCACATTTAATTGACCATAATTCAGTTCTAATGAAAGAGAAAGGGCAGAAACACACACACACACACACACACACACACACACACACACACACACAGAAGGTAAGGGGCACAGGCTGTGCTGACTCCTCAGCCTACCTCCCTCCTGTAAGCCTTTCATTCTGGAACTCTCCCCCACACCCTCATTAAAGTTTCTGGTGTTAAAGATTTGTGGTTTTTGTGTTCTCTGGCACCTAAGTGTGTACCAACTGCTTCATCGGGCACCCAGCCAAAGAAAGGGGCCATCTGTTTCTGGGCTGCTTGGAGATATGGAAAGACGACATGGTGGTCTCCAGCATGGTGCCTTCCTGGGGGGACCCTCAAGGATAGTTTTGACCATAGGGACCTTCAAACCTAACCCCAGCATAAGAAAGAGCTGCCACTTAATGCATTCCAGAAAGGTGACTCGGTGCTGTCGCTGTGAGTGACACTGGAGCCTGTCACCAGTCATCACACCCACCATGCACCCCAGCTCACCCTGGATTTAACAGGATGAAAATTAGTACCTCAGGGCTCACTGTTTAATCTGCATGAGTTTGCTGCCTGTTTTGTTTTACTTTTTGTGTTTCCCCAAGAGGCACTTGGTGATTTCCTGGGGGGTACCAGAGGCGGTGAGAAGGGGAGAGCATGAAGAACAGGGTACATGGGAGGAAATCAGTGGACTGGAGTGCCAGGAGGAGAGCAGGGCTGGCTTTGCGGGTGTGGGAATCGTGAGTGAGTGTAGTGGGGAGTGAGGATGGGGGGGACCATATACATGCAGAGCCAGGTTGGGGTCCAGAGGAGCAGGGGGTGACCCTGGACGAGGAAAAAGAAGACGATGAAATAGGAAGATGATCGTGTCATTCTAGAGTTGGTGAGGGCCAGGGCACTTAAGAAGAAAGCAGTCAGGTCCATGGGACGTGGCTGAGCTCAGTGGTAAAGGGGGTGGAAAGAGTGAGTAAGGCAAGCTTGCTTCCTGGCCTGGTGGGGTGGAATCCACGTCAGCGGGACGACGAGGTGGTGCACTTCTCTGCGTAGAACATTCACCTGAGTTTCAGCGATCCAAATGAGAGGATTCGCGGTGCCAGCTAGAGGAGGCGAATAGATCGCAGAATAAGGAGAGCCATGCCAGGTTCTAGAAAAGGAAGCTGTCTTGGAAAGAAGGTATCTGGAAGAGTTAGGGAATGGATGGGGTTTGGGGGTGGGGGACAGGGAGAGACCGGAAGAGGACACCCCCTAGAGGTGGGAAAGATATGTTCGGCAGTGTTGGGTTTAAAGAATGGCTCATGCGTGGTGATGGGGGTGGTCCCTGACTTTCTGCCCCGTATCTACCTAGGGCATTCATTTTGGAGGGGCGAAGGGGAGCCCTCAGAAATACCTAGCAGCCTCCCAGCCAGGCCAAGGGCGAGGGCTCTGCTGTGCAGGGATTCCTTAGGACGTCCATGTCGGTCTCACTGCTGCCCCTCACAGGATCAGTTCCGAGTCTCAGCTCCTCTGACCGTTCTGGGTGAAGGAGGGATGCTCTGGGAAGCAAGAAAGCCTAGGGCTTGCCCAGGGCCTTCCCTGCCTGCCAGGAGCGTGGGCTCTGGTGCACAGGTGGGTAGGGCTCCTCAGCAACACCCACTGGGTGGCTAGCACAGGGGCGAGAGTCGGGGAGGAGCCCCTGGTTCTCTGGGGAAGGAGTGGTTGGGCAGGTTTGGAGTTGGGGTCAGCAGAGGGGAGAAGGCGCAGTTTGAGTTGGGCCCAAAGAGGGTGGTGTCCCATGGTATGGTATCCCATACCCAGAGATGGGTATCCCATGGATTTCCTTGGTCTTTCTCCCTGAAGTCCTAAAATGGACTTAAGCCTGCCTTAACCAGTTTTCCCCAGGGATACTGGCTTATTTGGTTATAGATTTATTTTTCTGGATAGGCTGTTATTCTCCCTTTGGTTTAAATCTTGTAAGTTAAAAAAAAATAGATACCCAATTAGAATAAGACTTTAATTAAATAGAAATACCGATGAAAACATATCATCAGTTAAAACTGAACCCTAAGTAAAGTGCTCCCAACCACAGCAGCCAATACGGCCCGGTGGCCTGGCAGCGCCAGCCTTGGTCATGGAGTGGCTGGAGGGCCAGCTGCTGCAGATCTTGGGGTCTGGGGATCAAGAAACTGAAGGCTGGTTTTGGGCCCTCGGAGCAGGACATCTCCCTTGCTGAGTTGCTCCTTTCCATGGCGTAGTCGGTGACCCTCTTGCTCCTCCTCCTGGAGGCAAAGGGGCTCCCAGTGGGTACTAGCTGGCAGAGGCCATCCTTCTGGGGCCCAGAGCGGGATGGGCTGCAAGACACGCTCTAGGACTTTGCACACACCGTGCCTGACATAGTCACTTGGACTCCGAATCATATGGACATTTGTGAGTGCTCTGTTCCTTCCACCTAGGAAGGAACTTGGGGCTGTCCTTGGGGGTATGGCTGTGAGTACCACTGTGTGTGTGTGTGTGTGTGTGTGTGTGTGTGTGTGTGTGTGTGGCTTTGCTCCAGGAAACCCTGGACATCTGTTGGAGCGTGTCCTAGGCTCCCCGGACCTTGCAGACCTGGCATTCATGGCTTCATGTCACCTGGGCCCTCTTACCTGTCTTCCCTCATCTCTCATCATGCCTGTGTGTAAAAGGCCTTCTATTCCACCACTCCAGTCTCCCAGCTAACTGGCAAACTGCTGGAAGTAATAAGATGTTTCTCTGAAGCTGTCCCTGGCCACCCAGTCCCCATGGCCCACTTAGACATGTCTTCTTGCCACTTCTCTAAGTCTGTCTGTTGGCCTCGATGGGCCTGTTTGCCATCCCAGTGCAATTACTGATATACACAGCCATCTCAATTCCTTTGTAGAAGTCAGGGTATCAGTTAAAAATAACCTGAAGTTGCATCTTTCTTGGGTAGTTGACCTTGTGTTTTTTTTTTTTTAAGGGTAGCGGTTGACCTTTACTTATCTTTTTATCCATGACTTTTTATAATTATCCATCAACTTTTAAACTTGAAGAATTTTGTATTTCGGTCTTCTAAGGAAGAGTTCTATTTTGACAGGAACAAAGTGTCAGTGTGTGAAAGATCCCTTTCTGTCTCTATCCGGCACTCCCTGCCTGCGGGCGCTGGGACCACCGGGCCATAACCTGGTCCCCCGCTTACCTGATGTGAGCTCGCTTCAAGGGCAGGCGAGTTCTTAGGGGAAAATCAATATGACCTCATGTGCGCTAGTCTTTTAAATCCAGGGCCCTAAGTGGCAGCTAGCTCCGCTAGGAACAAAAGAAGGAAGAAATTAGGTAAAAGGAGAATCAATATTTGTATTGGGTTTTTAAAGACTTAACAGTCTTTTACTGTGCTTGGTTCCGGGGAATAGTGGCTATTCTTCTGGAGCTCCTAGAATAAGCCTTGGGAAAGAAACTCAGCATTATGAATTTCCTCTTTCACCTCGGAGCCTGGAAACCGAACACGTGTGGCACGCCCCGCGAGGCATTGTTCCTTCTTTCTAACGTTGTATCTTCTTACCCAGCTTCGCATTCAATGCAGAGACCGGGAAAGGCAGGCCTGCCCGGTGTTGGTCGTTCCCTGCCCAGACTGTGTCCCCTGTCCCAACCACCGCCCCATGAAACGGGGAATAACAGTGGGCAAAACGGGTTGGGTCCCTTTTCGCAGCCTGGGGTTAGTGTTCCTTCTGGAGGCGGGCGGCAGGCAGGTGGGGCCCAGGGGCGGGCAGGTGGGGGCCGGGGGCAGTGCCTGGGATATCAGATCATCTCTGCTCCTGTCAGGATGAAGGCTGTCTCATTGGGAAAATGCTTTAGGGACCGTGCTGCTTTCTGTCTTCTGCTCTACTAAGAACAGCAGAGATGGTGGCTCAGGGGCAAGCCCCCGCCCCAGCACTGGGCCTTTTTATGTTTATTCGCCTCCTCTAGCCCTCTTTGGAGCCCCGCCGCCCCTAATTGCTTTTGTGTCACCTTCTTTCCTTTGATCCCCTGTTCTGTGGCTTTGGCACCCTGCTTGGCAATCCCAGTGTCAGGAGAAGGCTCCGGAAGACCTGGACCCCTGTTCCCAGCTGTCAGGAAGGGCTTCTTGACTTCAGAAATGGGCTGGCTGTTTTCTTCCCTGAGCTCGCTGGCTGGCCTTTCCTCCGTTTGTTGGGATACCTTTGCACACACACTGCCGGTTCCTCTCATTCTCATTTGCTCCCCCTCCCCCCTGCCTCCCCACCTAGTCATTCTCTGATGGCTCTATTTCTCTGTGGAGCCATAGGCTCAGACGAAAAAAGCCATCAGTGGACTTGAAGGAGAGATATTAATTCTTCTATCTCCCTGAAGCCTGCTCTTTCTCCTTACTTTTCATAAGAACCAAAGCAGCAGGTGGGGGAACGGTCTCACCATGGCCAGGAAATCGAGGGAACAGTAGAAGGCACACGGAGGTGATATGTCAGGAGGAAACGGTTGTTCATTTCTTCAGTGTAGCAGATGTCTTCAGAATGCCCATTCACTGCCAGCTGGCTGACTGTGGTGGACACGAAAACAAAAAACCCACCAGCCTGTCCCTGCTTGGCTCCCGGTGCAATGGGGGGAGGGGGTTCTTGCACTGGCCTCCCAGAGGTCAGAGACTTTTGACACTTTTTCTCAGAAGCGTTCCTACAGTTTTCCCCCCATTCTTTTTTTTTTTTTTTTTGTAAATATATGTTTTTAAAATTTTTATTTACTTATTTGACACAGAGAGAGAGAGAGAGAGATTGGAGGGGTGAGGTAGAAGCAGGCTTCCCGCATGGGCAGGGAACCCGATGTGGAACTCGATCCCAGAACCCTGGGATCATTACCGGAGCTGAAGGCAGACGCCTAACCGACTTAGCCACTCAGGTGCCACTTTCCTCTGATTCTTAAAGAGTTTCAGGATCTAAGATCTTAAATTTTTTGACCATGGTGTATGGTAAAAATTTAGAAATCTTAACTCTCTCACACGACTGTGTATGTATGTCTGTGTGTGTGTGCGCGTGCGAGCATATTAGTTTTCTGGGTATATCTCTATCTACATCTATATCTCATCTCTAAAATAAAAGTCCTTCAAACAGTGCTTACCCTTTCTACATGCAAGTCAATATGGCATTTTTTTTTAATTCTTTTATTGAGGTATAATTGACATATAACATCACATTGGTTTCAGGTGTGCCCTATAATGATTCAATATTTGTATACATTGTGAAATGGTCACCACAGTAAGTCTGTCAACAATGGTCACCACAAGTACTATCTGTCATCATTCACAGTTACCTTTTAAGATTTATTCTCTTGGTACCGATCAAGTATTCTCTACAATAATATTGACTCTCGTCACCATGCTGTACGTTATATCCCCATGAATTATTTTGTATTATGAATAGAAATTTGTGCCTCTTGACCCCCCTGCATCCCTTTCTTCCACTCCCCGCTCCCTTCCCTCTGGCAACCACCATTCTGTTCTCTATCTATGATTTTTGTTTTGTTTTGTTTGTTCATTTGTTTTGACTCTTAAATTCTACATGTAAGTGAAATCATATGGTATTTGTCTTCTTCAGATTTATTTTGCTTAGCCTGATTCCATCAAAGTCCATCCATGTTGTTGCATATGGCAAGATTTTATTCATTTTTATGGCAGAATAGTGTGTGTGTGTGTGTGTGTGTGTGTGTGTGTGTACCATATCTTTTTTATCCATTCAGTGGACACAAATTGTTTCCATGTCTTGGCTACAGTAAATCATTCTGTAATGAACATAGGGGTGCACATACCTTTTCAAATTACTATTTTCGTTTTCTGCAGATAAATACACAGAAGTGAAATTTCTGGATCATATGGTAGTTCTATTTTTAACTTTTTGAGGAACTTTTATACTGTATTCCATAGTTGGCTGCACCAACTGACATACCCACCAATAGTACATGAAGGGTTTTTTTTCTCCAAATCCTTGCCAACCTTGTTGTTTCTTGTGTTGTTGATTTTAACCATTCTGACAGGTGTGAGGTGTTATCTCATTGTGGTTTTGATTTGCATATCCCTCATGATTAGAGATACAGAGCATCTCTTCATGTGTCTGTTGGCTATCTGGATGTCTTCTTTGGAGAAATGTCTGTTCATGTCTTCTGCCCATTTTTAATTGGATTGTTTATTTTTCTGCTATTATTTTATGAGTTCTTTATATATTTTGGGTATTAACCTTTCATTGGATAGGATTTGTAAATATCTTCTCCCTTTTAGTCAGTTGTGTGTGTGTGGTTTTTTTAAAGATTTTATTTATTTATTTGACAGAGAGAGAGATCACAAGCAGGCAGAGAGGCAGGCAGAGAGGTGGGGGGGAAGCAGGCTCCCTGATGAGCAGAGAGATCAATTTGGGGCTCAATCCCAGGACCTTGGGATCATGACCCAAGCTGAAGGCAGAGGCTTTAACCCACTGAGCCATCCAGGTGCCCTTGGTTGTGTTTTCGTTTGTTGATGGTTTCCTTTGCTGTGGTCTAGTTTCATTCTCTTGCATGTGGCTGTCCAGTTTTCTCAACACCATTTATTCCCCACTGTATATTTTTGCCTCTTTTTGTAAATTAATTGATTGCATATGCATAGGTTTATTTCTGGGTTCTCTATTCTGTTCTGTTGATCAGTTTCTGTTTTTATGCCAATACCATACTGTTTTGACTACTATTGCTTTGTGATATAATTTGAAATCAGGAAGCATGAAGCCTCCAGATTTGTTCTATTTCAAAATTGCTTTGGCTTTTGTGGTGCCATACACATTTTCATATGTGTATTCTTTTTCTGTGAAAAGTATTGTTGGAATTTTGATAGGGGTTGCACTGAATCTATAGATTATTTTGGGTAATATGGACATTTTAACAAATCAATTCTAATCCATAAACATGGGATATCTTTCCATTTATTTGTGTCTTCTTCAATTTCTTTTATCAGTTTTAGAAGGACTCATAGTTTTAGAGTACAGATCTTTCACCTCCTTGGTTGAAGTTATTCATAGGTATTTTATTATTTTTGGTACAATTGTAAATGTGATATATTTAAATTTCTCTTTCTGATAGTGTATTGTTAGTATATAGAAATACAACCAATTTTTGTATATTGATTTTGTACCACTGCCACTTTACTAAATTTACTTATTAATTCTAATAGTTTTGGGTGGGAGTCTTTTGGGTTTTCAGAATATAAAATCATATCATCTGCAAATAGTGGCAGTCTTACTTCTTCATTTCCAATTGGATGCCTTTATTTTTCTTTCCTTGCCTAATTGCACCGGTAAGGACTTCCAATACGATATACCACTGAATAAAAGTGGTAGGAATGAGCATCTTTGTCCTGTTCCTGAACTTACAGGAAAACCTTCCAGCTTTTCACCATTTAATTTGATGTATAAGCTGCAAGCATATCATATATGACCTTTATTATGTTGAGGCACATTCCCTCTATATCCACATTAAGAGTTTTTATTATAAATGGATGTTGCGGGGTGCCTGGGTGGTTCAGTGGGTTAAAGCCTCTGCCTTCCACCCAGGTCATGATCTCAGGGTCCTGGGATCGAGCCCTGCATTGGACTCTCTGCTTAGTGGGGAGCCTGCTACCCCTTCTCTCTCTCTGCCTGCCTCTCTGCCTACTTGTAATCTCTCTCTGTCAAATAAATAAAATCTTAAAAAAAAATGGATGTTGCATTTCATAGAATGCTTTTTCTGCATCAATTGAGATGATCATACAATTTCTTTTTTTTTTTGATCATACAATTTCTATCCTTCATTTTTTTATTATGATATATCACATTGACTAATTTGCAGATGTTGAACCATCCTTGCATCCACAGGTAAATTACACTTGATTGTGCTGTATGATCCTTTTAATGTATTGTTAGATTTGATTTGCTTTGTATTTTGTTGACAGTTTTTGCATCTATGTTCATCAGGGATATTGGCCATTAATTTTCTCTTTTGTGATGTCCTTGTCTTGGTATTAGGCTAATGTGGCCTCGTAAAATGAGTTTGGAAGCATTCTCCCCTCTTTGATGTTTTGGAAGAGTTTGAGAAGGATAGCTACTAAATTTTTTAATGTTTGGGAAAATTCACCAAAGACATTTGGTTATGGACTTTTGTTTTTTGGGAGGTTTTTGGTTAAAAGATTCAACCTTCTTGGTGGTTAATGCTCCATTCAGATTTTCTATTCATGATTCAGTCTTGGAAGATTGTATGATTCTAAAAATTCATCAATTTCTTCTGGATTGTCCAAATTGTTGGCACGTAATTGTTTACAATAGTCTCTTATGATCCTTTGTTTTTTTATGGTATTAGTTTCTCTTTCATTTTTAATTCTAAAATTAAATTTAGATCTTTAATTCTTAAACCTAAGGCTTATCTCTTTTTTCCTTGGTGAGTCTAGCTAAATTTTTGTCAATTTTTTAATTTTTATTTTCAAAGAACCAGCTCTTAGATTAATTAATCTTTTCTGTCATCATTTTAGTCTTTGTTTCATTTATTTTTGCTCTGATCATTATTATTTCCTTTCTTCTACTAATTGTGTGCTTCATTTATTCTTTTTCTATTTCCTTTAGGTATAAAGTCAGATCGTTTTTTAAGATTTTTCTTGTTTCTTGAGGTAGACCTATATTGCTATAAATTTCCGTCTTAGAACTATTTTTGCTGTGTCCCATAGACTTTGGTATCTTGTGTTTCCATTTTCATATGTCTGCGGGTCTCTTTGATCCAGTGGTTGTTCAGTAGCATATGGTTTAATTTCCAGATATCTGTGATTTTTCCAGTTTTCTTCTTATAATCGATTTTAAGCAGCTGGAAAAGATTCTTGATATGATCTCAATCTTCTTAAATTTATTGAGACTTGTTTTGTGGCCTAACATGTGATCTATCCTAGAGAATGTCCCATGTGCACTTGAGAAGAATGTGTATTCTCCTGCTTTTAGAGGGACTGTTCTGTACATGTCTTCTACGTCCATTTGGTCTAATGTGTCACTTAAAGCCAGTGCTTCCTTATTGATTTTCTGTCTGGATGATCTATCCATTGGTGTAAGTGGGGTGTTAAAGTCCCCTACTATTATTGTATGCTATCAATTTCTCCCATTAGGTCTGTTAATATTAGCTGTGTATATTTAGGTATTCTTATGTGGGTGTCCATAAATATTTATAAATGTTTTATCTTCTTGTTGAATTGATCCCTTTATTATTATGCAATGCCCATATCTTTTATTACAGTCTTTAAAATCTATTTGTCTGATGTAAGTACAGATAAACCAGCTTTCTTTTAGTTTCCACTTGCATAAAACTTATTTTTCTACCCCTTCACTTTCATTTGCATAAAATTTATTTTTCTGCCCCTTCACTTTAAGTCTGTATGTCTTTATATCTGAAGTGAGTCTCTTATAGGCAGCATATGGATAGGTCTTGTTTTTTTAATACATTCAGCCATTCTGTGTGTTTTGACTAGAGAATTTAGTCCATTTACATTTAAAGTAATTATCGATAGGTATGTACTTATTGTTATTGCTGTTTTGTTAATTGTTTCCTAGATGTTTTATAGTTTCTCTCTGTTTCTTTTTTTTTTTTTAAGACTTTATTTATTTATTTGACAGAGAGAGAGAGCACAAGTAGGCAGAGCAGCGGGCAGAGGGAGAGGGAGAAGCAGGCTCTCTGCTAAGCAGGGAGCCTCATGTGGGACTCGATCTCAGGACCCTGGGACCATGACCAGAGCCGAAGGCAGCCGCTCAACTGACTGAGCCACCCAGGCACCCTCTCTCTGTTCTTTTTTTCTTCTTTTGTAGTTTGATGACTTTCTTTAGTGTAATAAATTTAGATTCCTTTTTCATTTTCTTTGTGTGTTTACTACAGGTTTTTTGCTTTGTGGTTACCGTGAGATTCAGATATAACATCTTTTCTATATAACAGTCTATTTTCAGTTGATAATGACTGAAATTTGAACTCAATCCAAAATTCTACATTTTTACTCCTCCTTTCCACATTTTATGTTTTTGATATCACATTTTGCATCATTTTATTTTATGTATTCCTTAGCTAGTTATTTCGGTTTTAATTTAATTGCTTTTGTTTTTTAATTTTCTTTTTTTTTTTTAAAGATTTATTTATTTATTTATTTGACAGAGAGAGAGAGAGATCACAACTAGGCAGAGAGGCAGGCAGAGAGAGAGGGGGAAGCAGGCTCCCCGCTGAAGCAGAGAGCCCGATGCGGGGCTCAATCCCAGGACCCTGAGATCATGACCTGAGCTGAAGGCAGAGGCTTTAACCCACTGAGCCACCCAGGCACCCCTGTTTTTTAATTTTCATACTAGCTTTAGAAGTGATTACCCCACTACTTTGATTATATATTTACCTTTTCCAGTGACACTTTTACTTTCATGTGTTTTTGTTCTTAATTAGTGCCATTTCTTTTCAGCTTAAAGAAATCACTTTAAAATTTCTTTTAAAGTCAGTTTAGTGGTGATGAACTCCTTCAACTTTTGCCTATCTGGAAAACTCTTTATTTCTTCTTTAATTATGAATGATAACCTTGCCAAGTACAGTATTCTTCCCATCTAGTGTATTTTTTAGTTCTGTTGTAGTATTCTTCAGCTCTGTGACTTCGGTTTGGTGTTTTCTTATATTTTCTATCTCTTTGTTGAAGTTCTTATTGTGTTCCTTCATTCTTCTCCCCAATTCAGCAAGCATCTTCATGAGCATTATGTTGAATTCTTTTGGGTAGATTACTTATCTCTATATCATTAAGGTCCATTTGTGAGGTTTTATCTTGTTCTTCTGTTTGGAACATATCTCTCTGTTTCTTCATTTTTCTTGGCTCTCTGTGTTTATTTCTATGTGTTATGCAAAACAGGTACTCTCCCAGTCTTGAAGGAGTGGCCTTGTGTAGGTAATGAACCTTATTGTTCAACTTTCTCTTAGATCTTTGTTGTCCCCTGAACCTTTGTGATTGTTTAAACAGCCTTTTTTGTTCTTAATATAACCCCGTTGTTGAGGGTGTGCCAAGACATGTCGGTGCTCCAAAGGGAGGAATCTCATTTAGCACCTAGTTTCAGGTTGATTGGCAGTGAGACCCTCAGGAAGCAACTCTTAAATTATGCAAATACATACAGCCCTATCGGGTTGTCACCAAAATCCCTGTGGGCCTCTAGACCGGGATATCTGGAGGTGGCCACCAGGTGACAGTTAAAAAAAACTGGGGCTCCAGACAAGGGTATAATCTTTATGGGAGGTACTCTTGAGCTGTTGTAAGGCCACAGGAGTGTGCAAGGACAGTATCTCCTTGCTTACATTCCCCGAGAGTGCTTCTGGATCCCTTAGGTGTGTGGCAAACCCAAGCCCTGTCCCTCAGACTGATGGTCCAGGACACATTAAATGGGCCTTTTCCCCAGGAAGACTGGTGATGTGTTTCCATCTGCTGTCTGCAGGGTCCTGAGGATGGTGGCTTGCCCAGAACTGTTTTTCCAATTGTTACAGTCCTCTGGAGCTGAGGAATGCAAGCCCCCTTGGCCAGAGGGCCAAGTGATCAAGGAACATCCCCCGTGTGGATTGCGTGTGCCCACTGCCTTTACTGAGGCAGCTGGAGACTGTAGGGGGTGGAGCACACTTGCCAGCTTCAGCAGGGCAGTTGGGAAAATGCCATGTCTTTGCACCCACTGGCTTCAGCGAGAGAAGAGTGCCTTGTCTGCATAGGTTTGTGGGCTTTCATAAGGGAGCAGGAGAATGTTGTACGGCCCGTGCTCACTGGCCTCAGCCAGGGGTTGGGGGACCCCCACAACTCCTCGCTCCCACCAGCCTTAGCAAGGCAGCAGTAGGATGCCACATCTGTGTGTGCCCACCTGTGTTAACAAGGTAGGTGGGGAGTACAACAGTGGCTTCCACCAGCACCTCTGTCTCCATGGAGAGTCCTAGCTGTCCCCTGCCCCTCCAGGCAGTCCCTCCAGATTAGCAAATGAATCTCTTTCACATACAGTCTAGGTGCTTTTACGCTGGGTCCCTGCAATGTGGTATTTTCTGTTTTATTCTTCTTGATTCTATTATATGCTACACTATTTTATTTCATTAAGAAATACTGATTGCAACCCTTGGAATTGATTTCGTGACTCAGTAATGAGTCACAACCTTCACTTTGGAAAACACTGATCTAAAGGAAAAATGTTAAGAATCACTGATTTGGGAACTCTCAAACATCACTAGTGGGAAGGTAAATTAGCACATTCTTAATGAGGGCCTTTTGGCAAAATCTATCAAATTTACAAATAGATACACTCATTGACCCTGATGTTCCATTTCTAGGAATTTATCTTGCAGATATACTTGTGCAAAATGATGTTCAAGATAATTCTTTGCTCTGTTGTTTATAATAGCAAAAGATTGGAAACAACCCAAATGTCCATCATGGGGGACTAGTTGAATAACTAATGGAACATCGACACAATGGAATAATACTCTGCAGCTGTTTAAAAAAAAAAAAAGGGATGCTCTCAATGACCTGAGTTGGAAATATTGCCAAGATTTATTAAGTCAAACAAGCAAGGTGAAAAACAGAGTATTTAATATGTTACCTTTTGAATAAAAAAAGGGGGTAATTAGACTCTATATTCACACCTGCGAGGGTAATTAGACTCTATATTCACACCTGCTTGCGTTGGATTAAAAGCATACGAAATCCATTTTTAAAGGTCAAAGTGATTGAATATTGGCAGTTTCACATGGTTCAGTGTAACCTGTGCATACAAGAAAGATAAGCTAAGAAATGGAGTTATTTAGAGAAGGGTGGGACTTTCTCACTGGGGTTTGTTAAAATAAGGAGTCTTTGAGGTGGTTAATGGGAAAGGAACAGGGATCACTCTGAGCTAGGACAGAACCAGTGACAACATCATGTCCAAGTGGAGGGTGAGCAGAGGCCTCCTGCCCTGGCCTCACACCTGAGTCCCAGGCAACACCAGCCCCAGACGGTGGGCAAGAGGCTGGGACAGGGTGGACCAGCTACGGAAAAACGCTTCTGTCTCTCTCCTTGATCCTCTTCCTTCTAGATATTTATGTGTGGACGGTATGGTAAGAAATGAGATAGAAATTTAGCTTTTTCAAAATCGTAAATTTTGAATGCAATTGCACGTAGCAAAGAAAGTATCTAGTTCAGAAAAAACCAGAAGTCAAACCAGTGAATCACTGAAGTACTAATTAGTAAAAGTTTATTGTGCACACATGAAAAAGAGAGTTTGCAAACCGGGAGCACTCAAACCAAAACATGGAATGAGGCTCTGATATAATATTGTTATAAAGTAGTGTGAAGGCAGCGGCAGGCAGCGGCTGTTCTTCATGGTGATTGGTTAGAATATTAGAATTTTCTTAAATGAAAGTGAGTTGTTTAGTGGTTACCTCCAGTCAGCTTGGGGGAGCACATCACGTTTCACTCATATTTTCAGACACGTTAACAGGAAGTGACCCAGGTTGACTCAGCCTCACTTGTCTTACAATGTAAGCTAAATCAGGTTTTGTTCGTATCACTAAACTGGTTTTGTCTGCTCAGGGTATTTTCAAGGCAGGTCTTCATTTGTGTTTGATTTTAACAAAAGCATCACCCAAAAACTTGTCAGTTACCCAAGTTGGGACCAAGTGGGCTTCTTACTTTTCAGAACTGGCTGGAGAGGGCCCAGCATCAGAAACACTGCCCGCAGGATCGTTTCTCTTATGCCCAATACCTGCTGCCTTCTGCCCAGCCTGATGGTCAAGCTTCGGGAGGTTCCCAGGGTCCTAGGGTTATCGGGGCAGGTGTCTTGAGGAATTGGCCATTGCTGAGGTCAGAGTGAGTAGAGGTGGAGCCTGGTCTGTTCATTCCAAAGCTCCTGCTGATTTTTGTCAGGTTTCCAGGGCCAAGGAGAATCCTTAGGCAGCTGGCGGTATATTCCACTAAGTCTTCATAAGGCCCTTCACTACCACGGCGAGCTGGGTCTTAGGGCTGCAGACTTGGAAATTTGTTTTCATCAGCATGTGGAGGACAGAGCCGTCTCTTCAGGGCAGAGTCACACACTTGAGGCTCCCAGAGGCTCATAGGTGGACCCATCCCTGTGTATTTGTTACCCTGGGAGCAGATACCCAAGCTCTCTGGCAAGGACACCTTGTCCTTCAGGGAACTCCAAAAGGGCAGAAAACCTCCCTTTGGCAGGCAGGATTCTGAGTTATGCAGGCTAATCTGAGGCTGTGGAACACCAGTCCTGATGTATCACCGAATACCTGGGAACTTATCCCTTCCACTGAGAATGGGAAATGCACGTGTGCATCTTTGGGGAGTGGGGCAGGGCTGGGAAGGCCATGGCTTAATTCTCTCAGAGAAGCTTCTTTTTATTCTTTGGGTGTGGCCATTCTCCCTCATGGGGCATATCCCTTTGTTCGCCTTATGAATACCTTTGATTTGGTTATAGTTGATTCTAGCTGGACAGAGATCTTTAGTTTCCTTCTGAAAATACCATGTTGGAATATTGACATCTTTCTACTTTATATGTATAGGTATGTGTGTATGTTGGTATGTATGCGTGCATGTGTGTATTTTGTCAGGGGAAGATACTATGCTCCCTCTCATTTTCTGTCTGTATTTTATCCAGCACCTCATGGCTCAGATCACAGGAACAGCATCGGACAGTGGTTAGTAAAGAGACTGGTGTGACCACAGTGGGGCTCTGTGAAATTAACCAGGAGGTACTGGGCAGACAGAGTGGGACCAGGTAGGAAGCTGCTGCAGAAGCCCCAGGAGCATCCCAAGGTCCCAGGCTGGGGGGAGCAGGTAGGCGAGAGGGAGCGAGAGGTGCCGGTGGCCTTGAGAAGGAGGAGACCACAAGCTTCAGAGGCTGACTCACCTTCAGAGGTAAGAGGGCTGACACCACATAACTCCAGCTCCAAGCCTGGTGTTGGGAAGTGTCGCGGAGAAGAACCTTGGGGAAAAGGTGCTTAAATAGTTCAGAGTTGGGCATTCAGATTTGACTTAGTGACGGGAACGGAGAATTCTACTCTCCACCTCCCTTGGCCCCGATTTCCAGACGCTGGTAGTTAATCTCAAGCTTGGAACTGTGTTCAAGATTTTGGTCAAAAGTTCACAGAAGCAAAAGATGGTGACTCACTCAGATGAAGGTACGGATGAACTCTTTTAAGGGGGAGCACAGAGGAAGTAGGTGGCCAAGGACCAAATCTTGGGGAATGCCTAACTGGGGAGTGCTGTGCCATGACGCTTTTTATTGGGTCCTGTGCTGGCAGTGAGGAGAGAAGGCTGAGGAGACAGCAGGCTGGTCTCCTGGGGCACCTGAGGGAAATGCTATGGGCACCACGTGCTGGAGTCCCCTTCCTAGGGGCTCTGGTACTAACAGTCCCTTCTGCCTGTAGTGGAAACAAAGCTGGGGGCACTGGGAGGGAATTGGAACCAGCAGAATGTGTACCTTGAGGACCACGAGCAAAGACCTCACCTCTAAAGGTAAAATTTAGGGAGATTTGAAGGAGAGGTTCTGCTGCAGCCAGGGAAGAAGATGAGGGTTAGGTGAGGAGTTGATCGATGAGTCAAGGTTTAATAAAAAGACACCAAATCGTACTTAACTGCTTATCTTTCTTTGCCTCTTGTTCTTAAATTATGTATCAGATTTTAAAATGTGGACATGATTAATGCTACTTAGGATCTCTGCCTTGGCTGTTTTAACAAAGAGTTATATTTTAACTTAAAGAGCATAACTGAGGAGAGTCTTATCATTTTTCATCAATTAATCACCGCGTGTGTAGTTCAACTGTTTGGACCCAAGGCCACATGCAAAGGCACCACCACCCCCTGGGTGGTAATTTACCTTCATTCCAGGCAGGATACTTGGGAAGAAAGAAACTGCCTCATGAGGGCTGCAGCTGTAATGTGTGGTGAAGGTTACAGGGAGTGCAAAGGTTCCGTGCCCCATGGGGAAGGGAAAAAGATGTGGAGGGTGGGTGGGAGAGAAGTACAGTGCTGATGCTGGCACAGGAGGTAGTTTTAATGTCTGGACACATCAAGGAGAGTCCTTGGAGAAGCTGGTCTTGGAAGGAAGCAAGTATGGTGGAGGGTTGGGCAAGTGGAACATATAGAGTAGTGGCCTGACTTGCACAGTTCAGTGTGTTAGACATTTATTAAGCACCTACTGTGTGTCAGGTTCTGAGGGTACAAATAGGAATAAGACACATCCTTGGCTTCAAGTTATTTATCACATAGCAGGGAAAATGGACTACTGAATAGTGGGATAGGTACCTGTGGCCTTTTCAGTAATGGACATTGTTATATATAACGGCACAGAATCAGGTCTCTTCATGGGAAAATAATGAATCCACAGAATAGGACTGCTGTCGTGCTATGCCCTCAGCTATCACGGGCCCCATCGTACATTTAAGGCCATGGGCCTCCTGGGTTTGATGAACTCCCACTAGAGGGATGATTACATGGGTTCCTATCTTGCTTCTGCCCCTTACAAATTGTGTAGCATTGAGAAAGTCACTGAATGTCTCCGTGCCTCAGTTTCCTCACAGTGGTACTGACTTCACAGGGCTGTTGGAAGGATGAGATGTGTTCCATGGGGTTAGCTTTGATGATGGAAAAGAAGGAGAAGAAGAAGTTGTCCAGAAAGCTGGACTGGAAGAGAGATCATAGAGGAAAGAAAGTTAGGTAGGTGATAGAAAGCCCAACCCAACTTGGTTTAAACCAACAGGGAATTTATGAGTCTCCCAGTGGACCAGGAATATCAGACAGTGCCATGGAACTGCTTTCTGCCTCCGCCTTATTGGTTGCTCCCTCTGGGGTGATGCCATCCTCCCAGACCATCCGTATGACCTTACCAGGATGGCTGCAGGCAGCTGGTGGGACGGGAGCCTTCCAGGATGGTTTCAGTAAGGAGTAACAGCAAGAGTTGTTGTTCTAGAACCGCTAAGAAGAGTCCTTGGATGGACCTGGGAGGATTAAGCCCGGTGCCCCACCTTGAATCACTCCCTGAGGTCGGCTAAGTGCTCAGCGGTCACTCTACTCTGGCCACCTAAAGCACTCCCTTGACAGTGGCCACTTGTGGCTTCTTTTAATGGAGCAAGAACTTGAAGACCCTTAAGCACTTTGAGCGCAAAATCCACTGGATTTTTCATGCTGCTGTTTCTGATCTTTTAACTTTGTCTTGCCCTGTCCAAAACGTGAGTAATTTCTTAGTAAATTGTGGCTGTTATCCTTTCAAAGCATTCAACTCCATGTCATTGAAACAATAGCTCTTTTGCACATTTATACGTAATAGGTTTATTCACAGCTAGTTAAATTAAGTATGCAACTGGCAAACAGTTGTGGGGATACACACAGCATACCGTGGGTAATTAGTCTACTTCGCTTATGGGACCTGAGTGTAAGAGTCTCCTTGAGCTGTCACAAGACTGTGGGCATTGGGTCCATGCATTTGACAGAGCAAATAGAAAGAATAGGTAAAGCGGGTGAATCAGGCAAGGTCATTAAAGAGACTTGCCACCGACTAAGTTTGTTCTCCAATGACTGGTGCGGATGGGCCCAGTTGCAGTGGATGTTGAGAGTATGATCTCTGCTTCCCTGAGAAGAGCCCACAGTCTAGAGAAAGAGATAATGATGTGTTAGTTCATCTCCAGACCTGATGTCCAGGGTCTGTGGATATCTGGTCTGAGCAAGGAAGGTGCCCAGGGCATTCGCGGGGCTGGAGTGGGGGAGGTTAGGAGAACATAGCCTCAGCCTGCCCAGTCTAAGTGTATTCCTTTAGGACATGGGGCAGAGAGGAGGAGGCCATCGCTTGACAGAGCAAAGTAGGGGGTAGCTCTAGCTCACAAAAGGGAGTGTACCCCTCGGGTCACCTGAGAAGTTTTCAGAAGGAGTTGCCCACCCAGGAAGGCCAGGATGCTGCCGACTCCTTTGTACAGGGACCCAGGCAGACACAACATTTTCAGATCCCACTGGGTTCAAAATCTCAGGCAGAGGCCGGCATCATCTAACGCTGCCTGGGATGGCCTGACCCCTGCCTCAGTGTGCTAGAACATTCCAGCCTCAGAAAACCCAGTTTGGCGGGTCCAGTTTCAGGATCCTCATCAGTAGGATGGGGACAGGGATACCTCCATGAGGACTGAATGAAATGAGAACCACCCTGTTCCCAGTACAGAATACGCATGTAGGAAGTATCAGCTTCCTCCCAGCCATGTCACCCCGGTCTCCATGTGGAAACTGAGGCCCGCCGAAGTTGAGCAACTTGCCTCGTTTTCATGGTTCAGCAGTGATAGAGCAGGATCCCAAAGCTCCCTCTTTTCCTCCCAGCCCGTGTTTGGTCCATATGCAGGGCAGGCCGCTGCTTCTCGAAGAGCTCAGCCCCTGTCCCGGCCCCTGCGTCCACCATGGCCCTTCATGATGGGTTACCGAGCGGGGAGAGAGGCCTCTGCTTAGTAACACAGCGGAGACTGGAAAAGCAGAGGCCAGAGGGAGTTCATAGAAATACCTGGTGACTTAGGCCCCCACCTCTTCCCGTTACTGCATGTGTGCCTCCGGGGGGTGGGGAGGGGGGGCTCGGAGCCACGCGTGGGTCCATCCGGCCGGTTCTCTGGGCTGGGGGACTGGCTGCCCTGAAGGAGGGAACAGGTGAGGTCCCTAGACACCGGCCCCAGGGCGAGGGCAAGGGGGCCGGGGGGAGCTCTGGAGTTCTCAGAGCCCTTTGTTCAACGTGGATTCAGTCTGGGGGAACAAATCAAGAGGCCACGGGCGGTTGGGCGGCCACCTCGGCGTTTTCATTATTTATTGTGTACGGTCATTATTATTACAGCCTTTCCTGAGTGCTCTGTACTTTATATTCCAGGGCTCCCTAGGGCATCTCAGCTACTGTCTGGATTTTTAAATACTTGTGAAACACTGATGACTCCCAAATTTCTTTCCAGCCCAGACTGTCCGATCACTGCAAACGCGTACTTCCCCTTTGTCCCCGGGTCCCTCCCCAGGATGTCTGACAGGCCCCTCTGCCATACCAGGTCCGTAGGGGAGTTGCTCTTTCGCCATTTTCCACACCACAGTTGGTGACGTTATGATCTGCTTGGTCACCAGAGCCCCAGAGCATGGGTTGCTTTTAGTTCCTCCCCTGCCGTCCGTGGGCCCTCTACCCACGGACCCTTCCGGCTCTCCTTCCAGAGTGCCTCCTGGATCCTTCCACTTCCCGTCCACCTGTACCAGTCGGTGCTGGCCTCCCTATCAACAGGCATCGTGGCTTCCGGGATCTTTCTCACCCATTCTAAGTCGGGTACTCTCTCTCTCTCTCCAGTGCGGGACTTCCCAGTGTCTTCCTGTTACACTTGACATAAAGCCTCAACTTGGGGTTATGGTCCTCGTGACCCTGTGGGCTCCGACCCTTGCCCATCTCTGCAACCTTGCCTCCCACACCTCAGGACCCTCCAGGCTACACAGACCTTTCCGGCCAATTACCGGACCATGCTTGTTCCCATCTGAGGCCCTCTGCCTGGAACGGTTTCCTTCAGGGCTCCCTGGGACTGACTCCTCCTGACTCAGGGTCTACTAAACGCCAGCTTCTCAGAGAGATCTCCCCAGTCCACCTTAGTTAATTAAATAACACTCTCCACTGCTCCTTATCCTATCCTCTTGCTGTAATCATACATATAGCATTTATGATGATGATCTGATGATTTATGATGAATGATCTGAAATTACCTTGTTTGTTTACACGCACTGAGGTCTAGACCTCACCGAAGCAGGAACCGTTTGTGGGCGGGTTCTGCCCTGAACAAGGCCTAGCACGGTACCTGGGATGTAGCGGGCTCTCAGTAAATGTTTACTGAGAATTCATGAACAAGGGTTTTTCTAATTTCAACAATAACCTACCAAAATAGGTTTCATTTGCTCAATGCTGCAGTAAATTCGAGTTCAAAGATGTCGGGTACCTTGCCTAAGGTCATCCGGGCTTATAGGTGGCAGATGAACTTCAAAACCAGTTTCATCTTGCTCCAACGCTCTTCTCTAAGGCCAGTCCGCTTTGCCAAGACAAAGCCACTTGGGAGACTCCCCTGGGAAAATATTACTTGGCTGGCTCATGGCTACTGCTATAGAGGGGTTACTCTTCGGGACCCTGGAGTCTTTGCAGTTACCATCGTCATCATCCCAGCTGCTGCAGACGAGGGAGCGTGTGTGAGTGCGTGGAGCGCAAGTGTAGTAATTAGTGGCTGGTCTGCAGCTGTAGGTTTTCCTCACAGGGACCACATCATCGTGGCCTTGGGGTGGCCTGCTGCCAGCCTCCTTAAGGGAGTTCATTCAGTTAATTGCACCAAGCTTCCAACGCAAGCAGGGGCAGGGTCTGAGAAAAGTCCAGAGACACTAGAATGGAACCACTTGGGTAGCTGGTTGATAGCCATCATTGGATCCTGTGTCTCCACGTGGTAACACAGGTGCTGCCAATTTGCCCTTCTAGCCACCCGCCCCTGCCCTTTTCCCCCATGTGGAGGGGACCCCTCCTTCTGTAAAATCCATGACTTTCTGGTTGTGTTGCCCCTCTCTTCATTTTGCATTGGGTACGTTCTGTTTGCTCTGAGCCTCACCTGACACCTGAGAATAAAGGTGACCTCTCACAACAAATTGATAAAGGCTTGCTGGATTCAGGGTAAAGGCTTTGCCTCCCTAGGAGAGAACTGATGGTCCCGCCCTCTCAGGGGGCTCCAGAATACCTCACAAAGTAGCCTTGACGCAGTTTACGTGGGCCCTTGTAGGCACGTCTGAAATACAGCTCCGGTTCAAGGGAGAGGCCTTTTGCTAATAGCGTCTTAGTTCTCTTTCCTATTGCCTCTTCTTTTCCTTATAATTTGGACCTAGTGCGATTAATCAGATTGTAAGAGAGTCCAGGAACTATAAGCAGAATCTGCCGTTTTCATGCAAAGCTGAATGACGTGCAGCAATTAGACATTTTTATGGCCAACCTATTCCATTACATACCACAGATTTCCAATAAATAAAGGAGAGCTGGAGTGGGGGCTGCCGATTGTCTAACAATCCAGCTAACAATATTGTGGACAGAACACTGCTTTCTTGACATCTAATTTACTCAATTACATGAGTGATCACGTCACTCCCTGCTTAAGTTCCTTCAATGTCCTGCCATAAATTAGAATGACCGGTGACTACCCTGGTGCTTCCCTCCATCCTGGCACTTATCACAGAGCACAGGAGGGGGATCTTCCCACGTGCCTCCCGGCCCCCCCCGCCCCCTCCCCCCGCCCTAGGCTGAGTGTCCCATGAGGCAGGGACCACACGATTATTTGTATCCTGAGAGAACCCTCTCGGGATTGTGAGTGGTTTGCAGTTTGCTGAGTGGATAAATGACTGAATGATTAACTCAAGATACCGTGGACAGGGGCGGGGTGGACCAGGGAACGCTTCACGGACCTGACATGGCTCACGTTCTAACGAAAATTAATGAAGTGACATTTCTAGATATTTGACACATCTGCTGGAATTCTCTATCTCAGGTTAGACCTTTAAACTTGAATTGTTCAATTAGAATTATGCCAAGTTAACTGCTCATGCTATAACAGAGATTGAGAGAACATGAGCAAACTCATGCCCAAGAGAGAAAAAAGGACAGAGAAATGGGGGTGGAGGAGCAGGAGGGAGGAGGAGGGAGGAGAGAGGGAGAGAAGGAATATGAGGGGCGGGCTATCGCTTCTGGTTCTCCTGTGTTCCTTGAGACCAGGACATTTTGCTGCTCTGAGTGTGATAAAGGATCTGTAATTTAGACTGGCCTTAACACCTGATTTACCCTCCCCCCCACGTCAAGTAAGGGAAAACTTTTCTAGGGGTATATTTGCCACATCTAAGTGACCCAGATGGTTTGGGGACATATACTGAATTTATCTGTATCCTAATAGCCGATCCCAGTAATTGTCTTTTTATCTAATCTGCATCTCAGCAATAATAGTGTTTTTATTCATGGAAGACATATGGTAGTGGGGACTCATCACACGCTCTTGTCAATTCACAAGGTTCTGCTTGGGGCTGCGTGTCATGCAACCAGGGATGTCCTGCCCCTTAATTCAATGGAGCCCTACCCCTGCCTGGTGTGTTCCTGGAGAAGCGGGACCAGCATGGTGGTGCCCACAGAGGGGCTGGGCTGGCCCGTGGCCCTGCCACTCACTTCCAGCAGGAGAAATCTGGAGGACATCTTCAGACGTCCTTTAACACAATCTGGAAATTGGAATTTTTTTTTTTAATGTGAAATCTTTGCTTTTTTAACAATAGCAACAGATTTCTAAAGCATCATGCGCTGCTCCCTCCCCTCCCCCCTACAGAAGTCTGTGGGTAGCATTAGAATCGTGGCTCCTTTGGCTCCAGAGGCAGCAGGGAGTCCTGGAGGACCTGGGGAGACTTGGAGGTTGAATTTCGTGGGGGCACACAGTGACTCTCCCAGTCCTCATCTGACAGTGTAGAAATCAGTCCTGATGTGGAGACAGGTCCCTCTTTTCTTGCTGGAGAATTTTCAGGAGGAGGAACCCCGACTTATGGGCCGTGATCATTATTGTAGTCATCTGATGGCCACTTAATACAGCGTGGACTCTCACTCCGCCATCATCCAGGGGCCCTTCCTCTGTGCGCCCCTGGAGCAGACTGAGCTGGTGTGGCTGGATCCCGGGACCGGTCTGCGGGACACAGTCTGCTTCCTCCTGCTTCCTTCTGCTTCCTCATGGTTATCTGGCTCCCAGGGCCAGTGGGCAGGGTTGTTGCATTGCTTGTGGGATGGCGCCTAGAGCTTGGCTCCTGGGATTCTTAGGAACTCATCTTCCCAAGGGAACAGGCTCCCCTGGCGCTTGCTGGCACCTGGGTGGAGTCCTGGGTTATGTGAGGCGAGGAAGCAGCTCCGCTTAGACTCCGGCCTGTGGCTCTGCGGGCTCCTGGGGAGAAGCCGGGTGTTGTCTCTGATCCCTTTCCAGGTGAATCCGCCAGGAACAGCTGACCCGCCTGCCTGCTCTCTCCCCAGGACTGTGTGTTGGCGGGCGGAGGGGAGCAGAAGGCCAGCTGGGAGGCAGAGTGGGGCAGATGGAGGCACCGCCGGCAGTGGAGACGGGCGCCTGTGGGCAGCGGGGGGAGAGGACGCCTGTGGAAGGCGGGGGCTTGTGCAGAACTGCAGGGATTGGAGGCGGTGGCCTTCAGGGGACCGCCCCGAGGCCCGTGCCACATGCTATAACAGAGCATGGAATTGCAGGCACCTCCGAGCTCACCTTCCACAGCAAGAGAAGATGCCCATAATAACCACCTCTCGCCGTGGTGATGAGCTAACGTTTTCGAGCAGGCTTGAGACGCTGTGGCTCGCTCCGCCTAAGCGAGGAGAGGACGTTTACCTATTTTTATTCCAGTTCTTAAGTACTTATTTTTTTCCCAGGTCTTTAAAACAGACATTTTAAAGACCTCCAAAACGGAACAGGTCAGGGAAGTGGCCACAGGGCCTCTTCTGACGCTTCGCCGAGGCCTGCTGGTACCGGGACTGTTGCCTCCGTCCCTCACTGGCCTCCCGGCACCCGGTCTGGCCTCCTCTGCTCCTTTGTCTCCAGAAGGAGCTTTGGAAAATCGCTCTGGCCATCTTCCTGCTCCACAACCCCTAGTTTGTCATTCTGCTTTTGCATGGGAGAGGCACATAACCCCTGCACTGGGCAGGGGGCGGGGATGAGTTGGAGGGGGCCCAGCTGTGCCCCTGGCCCACAAGCTCTTCAATCCCTTCAGGACCAGCGTCCTGGCTCCCAAGTTCTCTGGGGCCGTTCCCCTGCCCAGGTGTCCTGCCCGTCCTCCTCACCAGCCTCCTGGATAAACTCCCAGAGCTGACTGGCCAGTGCTGGCCTAAGACCATGCTGGGGCCTGTGTGGGGCTCCTGGGCTTTGCCCGCTCATCTCCCACGTGCCCTTCCTTCTTCCTCCATCCCTTTTCATTTGCCAGGTTCCTGCCCAGCCTTCACGACTCAGCCTTTGTAGGCTTGCAAGTGATAGAAATTTAACTCAAAATAACTTAAAGGAAAAATGAATGTATTGATTCAGCTCCCTGAGACCAGAGCGTGTGTCCCACTTAACTCTGACTCATCATCTGACCCTGGGTCTGCACCCCATGGGCTCAGTGCCTGTGAACCCACTGAAAGAGGCCCAGCCTCCGGCTCCTATGCCAGTGGAGTCACGCTGAGAAGAGTCTGGAGTCAGCTGGCGGACCTGGGGGTCATGATCCTGGCAACAGGCATGGACCCTTGCTGGGCACCTTGGCCCAGATCCTGTGGGTCCTGTGCTCTGCTCAGAGCCTCCATTTAGATCCACTCCTTTGTGAGCTGACAGTGTTGTGTCATGGACAGGATGACAGTGCTGCCCAGCGAGGATAGTGGTGCATAGCACGGTGTCCGAGGCACTGGTCCTTTTCCTGTGGGGGAGAAATCAGCCCAGCACCGTGAACCCCCAGGGGCAGGGCCAGCCCTGAAGCTGTGTTCTTCCTTTCTGAGCACCTCTCCTTATCCTCTTCTGACCCTCAGGCCTCTGCCTTCAGTCAGTTCCCCTGGGCTGTTAGCTGAACGTACATAACACCAACCTTCCCAAAGGCACTACCTGCAGAAACACCGTCACCATCCGTTGGTGATGAGCCCATGGCACTGAGCCCATGGGGTACTGCCTTTGGGAGATACGCCACAAGAAAATTGTTCCTCATGAGGAAGAACCCACGTTTATGAAATATAGGGGTTCAGGGTTATTCCCTGTAACTTCTCCCTCCCTCACATGTGCTTTCCTGGGTGGCTCCATTGTAGGGCAATGGGGACTGTGTGTGTTACCTCAGCCTCTCTTATCTGGAGTTTCTAGAGGGACTGTACTAGGCCTGACAGTGTCCCTGCCAAGGCAGGGAGTTGGGCAGTCAGGCAAAACCTGCTGTCCTAGGCCTTGCTCCTTCCCTTTAGCGATAGGAGTGCTTGCCCCTGAGTACCCAAGACTGCCAGGTGAAGTTGGGTTGAATCACGTGCCTCCCCGGGAGAGTGGCTGAGAGAAGGCCAGCGCCCTCCTGTCTCTTCGTGGAGAGGATCGCCAGTCCTCCCAGTGACGGTGCTGGTGAGCCTGAGAGAGTCTATTCTTCACAGCCCAGCTGAGGATAGCTTTGGGAAGGCTGGGACTTCTGGGCAGTGTTCTGGTCCCATCTCCGTGGCTCTTTCTGAGGGACATTTGTGACTTAAGAACAAGTTTCGGGCTGTTCTTAGTTTCTTAAGAGAGTGGCTCAGGTGAAATGAGCTATTCTGAATAATTCACTTTCCTTCTTCCAAACTTAAACTTGCTCTTCTCTTAGTGGAGAACCAATCAGATGCGAGGCAGGGGTAGCTGGTGGCTCCTATCAAAGTAATTAAAGGACAGAGGGAGGCTTGAAACCTGTGACTGTCGTGGAGAGAGATGACAACAAGGGTTGGCATCACGGTCCGCCGCTGGAGGGGAGAGCTCCTTGCCAAGCGCCCAGCAAGCCCGCTGGGCTGGAGGGCCGCACCCCTGGGGACAGGGGCCTCTTGGCTGTGACTTTGGCCTCCAGACAGCTGGTGGGAAGGCAGGTTTGGCCTCTTGGTGACAACTGTGACTATATACAGGGATGGTGGTTTTCTCAGTCAGGAGACCCATGCTGAGGGTGCAAGGGACCTCCAGTGCCCCGGAGCCCAGTGTGTCCTGAACTTCTGTCATTCACACAGCAACCACTTTGTAGAATTTTGGACATAGGGGCTGACTACCTGTACCACTGTTGACTCACTTTTTAAAAAACTTAAGTGTGTTCATTTGTAAAAGCAAGTTTAAATCACTCTAGTCTATGAAAAATTGGACCTATACAATAAATAAAAGACAATTGTCAAGACGTATCAAATGAGAAATATGATATGCAGCTTTAGCTAAAGCCTGTTTTCTTACTTTTGAATATCACGTGTTCAAGAGATATTAAGGAAAGTACCACCCCCAGACCAAGACTTTCTCCCCAAAAGAAAGCAGAAGGATTGAAAGAGAATCGAGAGGGACCTGTGTTTCTTCCTCCCTCCCTCACTACGGTTTAGTGTGGTGGTTGGCATCTCACCCTAAAATTGCTTTGTGCATCACCATTAGTGCTCACCCAGGAAACCCTGCTCCTCCCAACTCTCTGCACCCATTTTGCAGAAGGTGTCCCTGAGGCTCATCTCTAGGGCACTATATCCAAGGTGCCCAGCTGGCCAGAGACAGCACAGAGTGAACCCCAGGTCTGTAGACTGTCTCAAGAACTGGAATCATTGGGTCACTGCTCAGCCTGGAAAACCAATATCTAATCCCAGTCCCAAGCCAAAAACATTTACTAAGCAGAGAGTCCAATGAGAAACACGAAGGATAAGGATTCAAGGGGGAAATTGGCCCCATTTTCTGAACTTTGGAGGAAGGGAATCTGGTATGGACGAAGTTCTGGAAGAGATGACAGGTCCGCAGAGTTGTTATAGGATGATTTATATCAAAACCTAGCCTGATGCCGTGATAACAGCCAAAATCGAATTCCAAAAGGACATTGGCAGGGTCCATCCTTGAAGAAATTTCCAAGATAAACAAGGTCAGAGAATAATAGAAATGAGGCTTGAAAAAAATCAGCATGCCCCAGAGGGCATCTTAGATTTGAAGCACAAATAATAAGGAACTTCTCTGAGAATCCTGAACTCCTGTTCCTTTGTATCTGTTCCAAATCCTGGAGTTGGGTAGGCCTTCCCTGACTCCACACTTCACTCCTTTGTCCCAGCTGTTGCAACTGCGCCTCTTGCTCTGGGGTTAGAAGTGACCTTGTTGGCGAGGGGAAAACGCTCTGCTCTGGCCCGAACTGGTCCACGTGGCCAAACAACAAACACAGAACCAAAGGTTTCGAGGATGTTTGTTGCTGTTCTCCAACTGTTGAAGGACTGACTGGAAAATGAGAATGTGCGGTGCTGGCAGACTGGGTGGCTTTGCTCCCGGGCTTCTGTGGAAGTGAGTTTCTTTAGTGTTAGCAGTGGCTAACCCTCTGGGTTTATACCGAGGAGTTCTCCTTGGAGACTGCAGTAGCCCTCCATGCCACCAAGACATGGCCCCAGGCACTGTAGAGGGCATGGCATTGAGGGCCCATCGGCAGGAACCACAGGGCTGAGCAGTTAGGCCCATACCACTGCTCAGCCAAGATTCCTCCTCCAGAAGCCACTGGGAGAGCCCCCAGCCAGTGCTCGGCAGAGTAAGGCCACAGTGGGTGAGGCTCTGTGGTGCAGAGCCTCGAGGTGAGGCTGGCAGCCTGAGGGCCTTCCAGGCACACTCAGCGTGGATGAGAATCCCGGGTGTGTCCTCACAGGAAGGTTAGGCAGCTTGAAATTGGGCTTCTGAGTCCTTCCTTCAAGAGGGAAGAGCTGTTACTGCTTTCTCTGTGAGAGGAGGGGGTGGTGTGCGAATTACCTGGCCAAGGGTTCTGGAACTTGGGAAGCAGTTAGGAGGAGTAATGCTGTTCATCACAGGATTAACACCAGACCCACCCTGCCTCAGCAGATCAAGGGTAGGGTGGCACACGGGCCCTGGTCCAAACAATGTGAGCACTCTGCCTTCGTGGGGGATTCTGGGTAGCAGAGCCTGTGCTGGTTGTGGAAGGACCCCTTGTTAGCCGTGGCCTGGAGCCTTCCTACCAACATCCTTAACGTAGAGAACAGCACCCCCTAGGGTGCTCCGTGGCACCCAGAGGCTCCGTGGGAAGAGGCGAGTGGGTGTGTTTCCTGTGGAAATGCATAGCAGGGGTGTGGCATGTACCTAGCAACGTGTTGTATGTAGATGTGTGTGCAGTGGGGCAGGACGTGGAGGTGGGTGCCACAGAGAGGAGCAGGCGATACTCTGAAAGGTAGGCCCACCAAGAAGGAAAATGCAGACTCCAGGCTGACTTGAAAGCAAGGTGCCTTGGTTGATACCGGATGAGATGGACCGCCATTCCAGAGCGGCTTTCTCTGTGGCCCCACCTGCCTCAGACTGATGGGGCCCCTGGAGAGCCCACCGGCCGAGGTGGAGCGCTGGCCATCGGCAGAGCCAGTCCAGAAGGGACGCTCTCCTGAAGGCGCCTCTTCTTTGAAATCAGGCAAGATCCACAGGGGAAGGAGGCCTGACAAGCAACGCTAATTGCTTTATGTCCATCGGCGGAGCTGCCTCAACGGACGTCTGCACCAGATTGGTAAATAAATGAATAATTGGGAGTGAGGAGGAGCCTCTCAGACAAGTCAGCCCCTTAACACGGGCGTAGATCTTATTTTTAATCCCTGGAATTCTGATTTTTTAGAAAGAGCTTGACTTGGCAGGCGAGAGGAGAAAGCGTGGGAGTGATTGCTACGTCTGACCGTGGGCTGGCACAGCTTCCAATCAAAGAGGACTAAGCAAATGACAGTAAGGGTTCACGGAGGGTTAATAAAGCTTTATTGCAAAAACCCAACAAAGAATTCGTGGAACGGAATGATAACGGGGAGCTGTCCAACAGTATTCTTTGGGATGCATCCAAGACTGTAATCAGAGGCAAGCCAATTCAGTACTAATTTCAGGAAAAAAAGATGGGGAAAAAAATGGGTAATTAGAAAAGAAAATGGAAACACTAGAGGAATCATATAAACATAAATTAGGTCCCAAAATACTAACACAATTAATCACAGCCAGGGGTGAACCAGACTCATCGTGTCAAGAAGAACTGAATATTTCATAAAGCATACAAAAGAAGGATGAACTGAGGGGCATATAACCAGCCATAACTAAAAAAAAGAAAGAAAGAAAGAAAGAAAAACACTTGTCAGAAATTAACAACCGAAATGTGAAAGAGAAATAACATCTTCATTAACCAGTGGGGATGAAAAATGGACTCAGGAAATACAACAAATGCTCATATTCCTCAAAGCCCAATCTCCTTCTATTGAAATTACAGCCATAACTTTCAAAAATCTTTTTATTTTTCCTCTCTCAGGAACAGAATGATTCATTGTATATAAAAAAGAAAAGAGAACAGAGGAAATAATTAAAGCTATAAAAAAAAATTCCCAATTATGAAGCATCAGAGTCCAGATGGCTATACCAGGGATTCACCGTGAAGAATCAACTTGTACACGCATGCGTGTGTGTGTGTGTGTGTGTGTGTGTGTGTGTGTGTTGGGGGGGAGAACATCTCCTCTAAACCAGTGGAGCCGGAGACCTGCAGAAGGATTTCCGGTGAGAACAGTTCTTTCTGCCTGGAGTGAGAGTGTTTTAGGAATGGAAAGGAATATACAAGCTCACATATACCCGATTTCCTCACCCATATTCATGATTTGCTCATCCTGACGTGTTAGCACTCTACTTTGAAGGGAGAAGCAACCATACTCTGTTCCGAGGAGCAGTGCTGGAAGCCTGTCCCAAGAAGACCCGTGGAGGAAATGAGGGCAGCTGGGGAGGAGAAATCTCAGAGGCAGGCATGAGAGTCGCTGTAAGGGAGAGGGCTCCTAGCCGCAGAGAGTACATCAGTTCTGATCTAGGTCCTGACTGTCTCACAGAGAAATGTCCTGGCATGGGGGTCATGAGCACTCCATCCCAACAGGGGCTGTGGAATCTCCTGGCAGAAATGTTGAGGGGGATTCCAGTACTGAATTTGAAAGTGTCCTGCTTTTAACAGCTGGCCGTGAGAATAAAGGACATTGCTTCACTCATGAAGAGTGAAGAGAGGAAGCCAGGAGGGGGTCTGGACAAGGGGATGGCCGCCTGTTCTGAGATTGGACCTTCCTAAGTAACCTCTGGTTATCCTTGACCCTCTGTAGCAGCTCCCAGTGCGGCCAGGATGCTCCGAAGTCAGAGGTGCCCTGCCTTGGTTGAGGGGGGAGAGTGGTCGGGGAGAGCAGCTCTTGGGTACCTTCTTGGCATTGGGACTAAATGTACTTCATACATCATCTCACGGCCACTCTGTGAGTCACAGACCATTTTCCTGAGATTAAGAGGTGAAGAAATGTAGCCACCTAATTTAAGTGATCTGGGCAAAGCCACGCACGCAGTAGGCAGTGGAGGGACAGGATTTGAACTCCCACCCGTCATTTTGGAGCTGGGGGCACTGCCCCATGCTGCCTTCTATTCTGGTTTCTAGGTCTCGGGCCCTGTGGCTGTGACCAGATTGATGGGCCGAAGACGTCCAAATGTCTGCGCAGTGTCCCAGCATGAGGTGCCAGTGGCAGAGTCCCACGTGTCAGAGGCCGTGGGCCCCGCTGCCGCATGTCGAAGAGCAGTGACAGTGTGGGGAAGCGGGGAATCGAATGTTTCTTGTTGGGTAGTGCACAGCTGGAAAAATTCTGAGTCCGCGAGCAAGCATAATTCTGTCACTTCATGAAGCCTCAAAGAAGCCTTTTTATATGCATACGCTTATTATAAATCAATGAGTGTAAGCTTTCTTTTTAACTCTTTGGAAATATGCTTGAAGCCACAGCTTCTCAGATGCCCTTCCTGGGGATTCAGAAGTTCATTTGATCAGAAGTTGGTCTGTTCTTGTTGAGAATATGATGGGTTCTAATTAGTGAGGGTTCAAAGTCTGAGCGAGCACTGCACACAGTTCTTTGTTAGTTAAAATATCGAAAATCAGCATAAACAAGCAACAGGATACAAGTTAATAATACCATTTCCTTTCAAAAGACTCAGATGACCCGGACAGTATTTCCTTTGGCCAATTTGACTCTTTGCATTTGACGAGGCCGAGGGACCGGGGCATTAGAATATTGGCCAGCCGGTCTCTCGGTTTCCTCTGTTGTGTGGGGCAGGCTGTGCCGTGCCCGCATCTGACTCCTGTGAGGCCGGCGGGTGGGGGGACGCTGGACCAATGCACAGAAATTCAGCCGTCCACCTCTTGAGAGCTGCTCTCAGAAATGCAGTCAGTCAATCAGCAAACATTTATTGAACACTTATATAAAGAAAGGCCTGCTGGAAACTGACGTCCATCCTTGGAGGAAACATAGACAGTGGATGTGGTGATGTCCATTCTGGCTTTGGCTTGAATTTCCCAAGTAATTGAAATAAGAAGTCTTGGATTGTAAGAGTGCTGAGAGTTACCTCTGCTCTCCGAGAAGATGGAGAAATGCATGAACATCGGAAGGAGAAACAGAAGCTGGAAAAAGGTCCACATGGGACATCTGGAGATAAACACCCGAAATGAGAAATACACCAGGGAGGACTGAAGGAGGGTGGGGCACTGCAGAGATTAGTGCATTTCAAGGCAGGCTCATAGGAATGATCCAAAACGAAACACAGGAGGACAGAAGGTGGAAGAATAATGTCCAGAGTGTGAGCTGTCTACCTTAGGAAAACGACGACGGAATAGTTTGAGCGTAATGTTTCACAATTCAAGCAGCAGATAGGAGTGTGGCACGAAAAGCAGTGGCCTTTTCCCCCAGTCAGCCTCCCTGTTTCTTTCCCCGTCAGTCATCACGGGGAGCAGTGTCTCAAGCTTCTTTTCCAAAAAATAAATATGCCCACATGCACCTGTTTGTATTTACATATCTGAGGGGGGATCCCAGTTAGCCAGGAGGCAACAGACTCTCTTCCCCTCTCCCGTGACTCTGGGACTCCTTCGCCGAATTTCCTTACCTGGCCTGCAGGGAGCATTTCATGGAGCGTGACTGATACTGCGAGGAAGAAGGGTTCCACGGCCTCCAAAGTTTGGGAAGCCTTGGAGACAGCCACGTCAGGCAAGTGGGCTTAATTGTTGCTGTCTTGGCTGAGCATCCGACTCCTGGGGGAGGAGAGAGTGAGCAGTGTTCCCAGACTTCTCTGATGGAGGGACTCCTTCAAGGAAAGGTGTGTCCTGTCACTCCCGCGGTCGGTGCGTTCTTTGGGGGCCGCGGCTCTGCCAACGTGGGAGAGAGGGTGGCTCGGCCGGAAACTGAGCCCGAATGATGGGGGCCGTGGTGTGTGAGCCTGAAGAGGGGCAGCATGAGAGAGCTCGAAGCCTGGGCAGCAAGAACCCAGGTTGGGCGGGATTGGACGCTGACCCTGTTCACAGAAGTGCCACAGGGAGCTGCAGGTTGGTTAAAGAGTTGATTAGAAACAAAAGAAAACAAACTTTCCTGGGAGAAGCATGTGAGTCAGCAGGTGGATTTAGCTGCTGAAAAAAAATACGCAGTGTGAAGAAGCCGGCTCTGCTGCTGGAGTCCAGCAGAAGCAGGAGGGTCTGGGGGCCCGTTTTCACAAGCGTGGCAGCGGCAGGAGCAGCAGGCATGGAGCCTGAGAGCTCTTCGGCTTCCAACCTGGTGGCCCCGTTCACCTTACCTGTGCTTTCTGAGCCCCAGCGCCGCATCCGATCCCGGAGGATCATAACGCGTGGCTGTTCCTTCTTGAACACTTCCCCGGGGCCCGCTCCTCTCTGCACGCCAGACAGGAAGGAATGGCTTTACTTCTCACAACGGCCCCGGAAGGAAAGGGCACCTTTTAATCTGCAGGCTTCATAGGTGAGAGAGAACTGAGGCCAAGAATTGAGCCTTTTGTCGTGGGTCACACAGCTTGTAAGTGACAGAGAGGAGAATTGAACTCGGGCACTGTTTTCTGGCTAAGCCCACGTGGCGTGTCAGTGTGAAGACAAAAAGAAATAAGGATCCGGGAAAAAAAAAGAAAGAAAGAAAGAAAGAAAGAAGGATCTGTGGTACAGAGAAAGTGCTCCATGAAATGTTAGTTTCTTTTCTTCCTGCAGGTAACCACGTGGTAGATTGTTCAATAAATGTGTTTCCTGAGCAAATGTTTTATGGTCATAATAGCCGCTGATATTTTTTGAGCAGGCAGAATGTGCTGGGAACAGGGCAAACTGATCGCATGTTTTCCCTTATGCCCCCAAGAGCCCTGGGTTGGTACTGTGGTCATCCCTATCTTACAGGTGAGGGAGTGAGGCAGAGAGTGAGGCTGAGCGGCTTCCTTAGTCACGTGACTGGTGGGGTCCGAGGAGGCGTCCCAACTTCCGGCCAAGACCAGAGGCTGTTAGGAAGTGATGGACATCACAGTGTTGCTCCTTTCCGAACAGTGTGTTCACCTGGAAGAAAACCGGGAAATCGGAAAACAGAAATCGGAGATGCAGAATCATGGCGCTACAGACACAGGACATCTTTCCGTTGTTGCCTAGCAAACTACCCCCAAAGTGTAATGGTTTAAAACACTTGCTCCTCTGGCTTCGCCTGGGTTCACCTGTGCAACTGCCTCCAGCTGAAGGGTTGAGGACTCTAAGGTGGTCTTGCTCTTGTGTCTGGGAGTTGGTGCTGGCTGTTGACTGGGGACCTTGTTCTCCTCCATGTGGCCTCTCATCTCCGGTGGGTCCACTGGGCTTCTTCGTGGCATGGTAGGTGCAGTGTTGGAGCATAAGAGTGGAAGCTGTCAGGCCTTCTGAGTTCCTGAATTCACACGTCACTCCCACCCATACTACGGCCAAGGCAAGCCACAGGGACAGCCTGGCCTCAAGGGTTGGGGGAGACAGACCCCATCTATTGAGGGAAGAAGCGGCAAGTCACGTTACAAGAGGCGTAGACACTAGAGACAAGATTCTCTGCCGGGCCATTGCTGTAACCACCTACCACACTGGGTTGGGGACACAGGGCAGCCAGAAAGAGAATGGCGTTTGCATAGGAAAGAACAGCAAGTATTTATTTTCATTTATGTCTTTCCATGTTAGAGCAAAGGCTACCAAAACAACTCCTTATAAATCTGAATAATGCTGTGAAGTTGTTTGAGGGGTGATGATAGAAGAAATCAAGTTTTTGTTGTTTTAACTCAGCCGGATGATCCTATTTGTAAGTTAATAAAAAGTTGAAGATTAACGAGACTATATCCATGAAGTATTTAGAGCTTCTCGTCAGCAGAGAGAACTACATCAGTGTCAGAATTGCGTCTCGCTGGGAGTGCTGCATGAGGGGCCACGTGGAAGGTTCCTTCTCCGGGACACTGCCCCCTTCCCTTGAGGCAGCCACCAGAGGTAGCTGAGGCACACTGGGTGGAGGGAATCCTTTCTGGGAGTAGGGAAGAAATATCCCCGGACAGGTAGCATCTGTAGTTTCACACAGGGGCAACCCGCTGGAGCACTGGGGGTCTTCCTATGCCTGGCTTCATCTGGCCTCACACTCAGTTCAGATATAAAGCATATCTTCCTGGAACGTCAGTCTGAACCACATGTGCTTTGCTTATTCATTAGATATACTGAGTCATGCATACTGGGCACCGTACTAGGAACAGAGATATAGCAGGGAATAAGGCAGACAGAACATCTGCTCTCCTAGAGCTTCAAAGAATGTTCTAGAAGGGGAAGGAGGATAGTGCAAAAGTTCTGAGGGGGTTGGAGTTTGGCAGATTCCAGTAGCAGAGAGAAGGTTAGTTGCTAGGGACTGAATATAAGGGCCTGAGGACTCAGCGGGGCGGGGCGGGGCGGGTCTAACTCACTCTGAGCTAGACCCCTTAAGAGCCAGTCATAGGTCCTGGTGCGGAATTTCAATTTTCCACTGAGTACCATGGGATGCTGTTGAACAGTGTTAAGCAGGAGGGTGAATGCGTACGGTCTACATGTTTAAAAGATCCCTCTAGGGCTCCTGGGTGGCTTAGTTGGTTAAGCAACTGCCTTCTGCTCAGGTCATGATCCTGTAGTTCCAGGATCGAGTCCCGCATGGGGCACCCAGCTGTGCTGGGGAGTCTGCTTCTTCCTCTGATCTTCTCTCCTCTCATGCTCTCTCACTTTCTCTCTCTTTTTCTCTCAAATAAATAAAATATTTAAACAAATTTTTAAAAAATAAAAGATCCCTCTAGCCATTAAGTAGGGTAGTGAGAGAGGAAATTGAGGGAGGGGACCTGTGAGGAGCAGGAGCAGGAGGCCAGGCCTGAAGAGGTGATGGCCTGGGCTGGGGTCATCACGAACAAGAACATATTTTTGAGTAGATTGCACATCCCGCATTCATGACAGCAATAAACCTTGAGTCTTCAAAGAAGTTTTGTCCCCATAGTGGGCCACTTTGGGCTGTGGTCCCAAACCAGCAGATCTCTGTTCACCATTTGTCAGAAGGGGTACTTGGGTGAAAAACTGTGAGGAGCACTCTCATACAGAAAGTGTTGTGTTAGGACAAGTAGGGAGCTCTCTGGAGACAGAAAGGTGAGGAAATGTCTAAATGTTCTATTTTATTCCATTAGTTGACATCTTTCAATGCCAGTACTCCGCTGGCTATGGCATGAGTATGTGTTTGAATATCTGGTAGGACTGGTGGCCTCTTATTGTTCTTTTATGAAAGCTTTCCTGGCTCTTCTTTCAGTTTATCTTAACCCTGGAACATTTCAGACCTATAAAGAGTGTGGAGAATAATGTGATCTTAAAAAAAAAAGAGAGTGAGCGCGCGAGAGAGAGAGAGAATGTGTTCGAGACACTGGCCTACCTACTACCCAGTTTCTGGAATGTCTCCAGTTTCATCTGCTAATGCAGAAGCCCCCTCCGCCTCACCTCAGCCCCTGCCCCCCTCCCATCAGCTGGCCACTGAATTCCATGCTTTTTATTTCTGCGCATTTTCTTCACTTACAGTGCCTGTGTATGTGTGCCTAAACAAAGCAGGAGTCTAGATATAGCTAAATGTTACGTGAATGGTGTTGTCCTTTATGTGTTCTTCTGAATCTCTGCCCTTTCCCCCTCAACTCTACATTGAGAGAATCATCCGTGTTCAGACCACTTGCTCTAGTTCATTATTGCCACAGCTGTGTGGTATTTTATTGCATGAAAATACCACGGTTTGTTCATTTTCCTGTTGGTGGGCAATCAGTTTGCATACAGTTTTCTGCCCTTATAAACAGTACTTCTGCTGACATGCTTGTGCATGTGTAAGAGTTTCCCTTGGATCTTTTGGGTCTAGACCTACGAATGGAATAGCTTGTTCATAGAATATCCACTGTTCAGTCCTCCTAACTGGAGTCAAACTGCTTTTTACAGTGGGTGCAGCTGTTTGTTTTTCTGTTTTAACAATTAACTTTGGGCACCTGAGTGGTTCAGTGGGTTAAAGCCTCTGCCTTCAGCTCAGGTCATGATCCCAGTGTCCTGGGATCGAGCCCCGCATCGGGCTCTCTGCTCAGCAGGGAGCCTGCTTCCTCCTCTCTCTGACTGCCTTTCTGCCTATCGGTGATCTCTCTCTCTGTCAAATAAATAAATAAAATCTTTAAAAAAAAACCAACTAGCTTTACAATTTCCAAATGAACATATAAATAAATAACAGTTTTATTGGATTAAGTTTATAGGTTGATTTAGGAATAATTAACATTTTATGATGTTTAGAATTCTTATCCGAGAATATGGAACTTATCTTTTCTCTCATTGAGTGTATCTCCAGGTATGTTGTCTTTTTGTTACTATTATAAATGGTATATTTATCTGTTCTGTCTTATGATTGGTTGTTGTTTGTGATGATAAAAACCATTGCTTTCTATATATTACTTTTGTAACTTACCGCTTTACTCTTCAGAGTGGATTGCAAGTTGATTGTCTTGGGTCTGCCACATGTACAATCGTATTATCTACTGGTGTTGACCATGTTTGTCTCCTTTCAAATTTATATATCTAATTTCCTAGACTCATTGTTTTACCTACTGTCCCACAACACTGCTAAATAATGCTGGTAAATGTGGACGTTTTGTCTTGTTTCTTGTCTAATTTCTCAGGGAAAAATTCTGGTGTTGTTCCATTAAGGATTTTGTATTGTGTTGAGGAAGATCTTATCATCATGGCAGAAAATACTGATCTATTCATATTTCATTATGAGATTTTAAAAATTAAGAATGAGTGTTGAGTATTATTTACTGCCTCTTTGGTGTCCATTGAGATGTTGAGATAAATCTTTGGATCCAGTAATATGGTTAAATTGTATTATGGATTCTCTAATACTGAACCACCCTTGCTTTATAATCAACCCCATTGAGTCCTTCAGTGTGCTGTTGGAGTCTCTGCCAGTAGTTTATTTAGGACTTTTGCACTGATACTCATAAGCAAGCTTGATTTCAAAGGCCTGTGTTGGTGTTGGGGAGCTATCTATGAGGCACCCTGGTGGGATTTGGGTGTTAGAGTCCTCAACAGCTTCCACACTTCCGCTGAGACCCAGTTCTCGTGATTATTTGGGTCCCCAAATGTTCCACAGACCTTCAGCCTTCTAGATGATTTTCTCTGTCATCTTGTCACAGAGTGGGATAGCATGTCAGATAGGAGGGGGTCTGTTCAGGTTCCTTGGGAATGTCCTTGAACCATGACCTCCTGTTTGGTCTTGTGACAAGAACCTGAGTTGAGTTCCGTGCTTAAACCCTCCCCAGAAGCCCATTCTTTTCTGACCTTGGCTACCCAGAGCATCTTTACTTACTTTGCTTCTGGGGGATTCTTTAGACTGGCCTGCCTGCTTGCACCAGGAACAGGTTAACTCTGTATTTAAGAAGAGGTCCCCTTCTTTATTTGCATGAGAAAAGAGAATTCTGTGCATTTGCACAAGAGAAAGCAACTGCCCATCAATCACTCCCTAGGTGACCCCTCAGGAGAACAAAGGGCAGTTGGTTTTTTAAGTCAAGGGTTTGTAAGTTAGGGGTTACCCACAAATGGGTTCTCTCTTGGTAGGACGCTTTTCTTTTTCTTTTTCTTCTTGATGGACAAATTAGGCTCCATTTGTATTTCTTTCTGGCTCCAGGCATCTCTGTAGGTCTCTATTCTCTGGCTTTCCCCATCCTCTTCCTCTTTATTCTTGCTTTCCCCAGTTGGCTACCACTCTGCTCCTTCCTCCCTCCCTCCATCCTATCTCTTGGTGTGTAATTTGTTTGCAGTCAGGTTGTCTCTTTGATTTACTGGGCCTCTTCTCAGCAGAATTATAATAAATGGATCGCTTTGCTGAGCCCCAGCTAGTTCAACACCATTTGCTCAGCTTGGGTCAAGCCCCTTGCAAACAGAGGATGCGTCCAGCCTACACATGCTGGCTCGTGTGCGCGCGCACGTACACACACACACACACACACACACGGTATCAGCCCTCTGCATCGTTTTCTAGCCAAATATAATGTAAAATCACAAGTCATCCATTTGAGAACCAATTAAGTTACAATAATGTGGGAAGAGATATCCTCAGGACAGTCTACCTCCCTATAGTGCTGTCCTAGGTGCTGATGCTCTTGGGCCTAGAGATTGTCCTGATTACAGACTTAATTAGTTGTACAATTAGCAAAGGTAGACTTATAAAACCTTTCTTGTGCATCCAAAGTACACATAAAGAGTGTAAACCTGAGCTCTGTAAACTGAAATGAGGAATAAACAAATCCATTCCTGGGCCGTTCTGCTTCACACTCTCAGTGGTTTTCCTTTGCGCTGAGAATAAAGTAGAAAAACAAGCAAACAAGCCATAAATCCAAACAAGGAACACCTTGATGTGGCCTGTGAGGCCCAGCCTGCCTGTGTCCGCCCTCCCGTTCTGTCCAGTGCAAGTGTGTGCTCCTAACTGCACACACACACACACACACACACACACACACACACACGTCCCATGCCCCCCACACACGCCAGACCCCGTGAGGTCTTTGGCCTCAGCCTTACCTCTGCCTGACAGTCCTGCCAGGCACCAGCTCCCCTTGTTCATCAGGCCCTTCTGCTCATTCCTCTAGGCTCAGCCTCAAAGCTCTTCCTCCAGGAAGCCTGTCATCATCTGTGTGAGGTAAGTCTTGCTGTCTTCACTGCCTGCTGTCATCCATGTCACTGAGCATAGTGGTCATGACATGACTATTTGGGCCACTCCTTGAGGGCGATCTGTCTGTCCTACCAGACCACACACTGCCTGGGCTTTGGGCTCCTGTCTATTTCATTCTGGGATCTATCCGCAGAGCTGGGGCTCCCTAAGTACCTGTGAGCAGGACTGAGCGAAAGAAGGAAGGACTGCCAAAATCCATAGCAGCTTTGTCTTTCTTCACTAAGTTGTTGGAAGAGGTTTGCATCGAAGTGTGAAATGTCTCTTTTCTTAGCTCCCTCTGTTTTCCATCCTCACTTGCCCACTGTATTGCTATGCATGGCCCATTCTTTCCGAGGTGAGCCCATGTGGGTTTCTCCCCAGCAGAGCTAGAGCCTGAAGAATTGGGGCTGAGCCTCTCCCAGCTTTGGATCCTGCAGCCCTGTGTGCCTGGGCTCGCTTCACGTTCACGGAGCTGGGCTGGTGACTTCATCCAGCCGGGGGTCTCCCCCTGTCACCACCTCCGAGCTTGGTATGGTGTGGCTTGTGGAAGCAGCTGCAGAGTAGTGGACCGGCCCTGGCCGTGGGCGGACCCAACTCACTGCGCTCCCTCGACACCCCCCACTCCCAGGGGCAGCTTCCCCATCTGAGGCCCCTTCTAAGGATATGATTTGAACTCTCTGAAGCAGAAATGCAAAGGCTGAATCTTCTCAGCTTACAAACCTCCCAAGAGGTCATCTCAGCCACCCCTCGCCTCCAGGAAATGTGGCCCCTGGTACGTCTGTCCCTTCTCTGATGTGGGTACTGTCTGTCATCCTTCTCCCTGTCTAGTGTTGCTCATGAAGCCCAGAGTTGTTGGTTCGGTTGTTTCCTTGGGTTCTGGCAAATGAAATAAAGATCTGGAGGAAGGATGGGGAATTTTGTTTGGACCAACAGCTCCACCATAGCACACCCACCGGCCTCTCCCCCTGGACTCTCTGCTGTGGGCTTTTCGAGATGCGCTCCTCAGTTCAGCGTTTTGTGACTGCGTCAGTCAGAGAAAGTACATTTCCCCTACCTCCTCCTGTGGTCACCTCTGATCTGCAGAGCTGTGTTGAAGAGCCAAAGGCTTTGTTCCTGGAAAACATCCGCTTCTGATGGTTTGATTCCCCTAACTGGTATTTTTCTCTGTAGTTTCTCATTTGCTCTTTTGTCTCGGGGAACGAGGAGCTGCGGCTGTTCTTCGAGGCCCTCTCCTTTTCTTGTTTGAGCTCAGTAAATCTCCAGCGCCTGAGAGGAGTGACAGCTTCCAGCCTTGGGCTTCTGCGTGGAGACAGGCTGCCTAATGCAGAGCCAAACCTTCTGCTTTAATAACCAGCCCCCTCTCTTGTGGAGATCTGCAGTTAAAAAGGTGTCCTTTAAAAGAAATTAACACAAAATAGGAGTCTGGATCGGGAGAGCCCTATGGCCTCCACTTGCCCCTGCCTTCCCTGCCTTGCTTTTTCTGGCCAGGCCTGGCCCCCAGGAGTTGACGCCCACAGAGATCAAAGCCGCCTCTATCTTGTCTTCTCACTCTGCATTTGCTGGCTCGCTGGATACCCCGTGAATTAAACATTCCACCCAGTGACAGAGAATCAGGGTCGAGATGGACACAGGAATGGTCTCGGTGGCCAGTGCAGAAGGGGGGTGTTGGAGAGTGGCCACCTCTCCTTCCATCATCACATGCAGGGGGCGGGTGAGCTCCGAGAGCATCGTCTCTGTTAGCAAGGCATTTTTCCCACAAAGAAAATAAGAAAGCCAGAGCTTTGAAGTGGAAATTTTCTAGGCTTGTAAGAGGCTGGAAAGTAAAATATGGTGCTAGGGACCTTTTGTGTGCAGATACAGAATGTGAAGACATGTACTTTTCCTATTAAACATGCTCAAATATCCTTCTAGTACTCATGTAAGCAGGAATGAATTTGCCGTCTATAAAGCTCTAAGGAAAAGCCACCCGAATGTTAAGAAGGGCAGCTTAAGTTTCTATTCAGGTTTATACTGCTGCAGAAAGTGGGCTAATCGTAGGGAAAAGCAAGCCAGGATTTTCTTCTGCATTTTGAAACGGGTGGGCAGGGGGAGGGGAAGTGGGTACAATTCAAATCCAAAATGAAAGGTGCGTGGGTCCTTCCATGAGGTCACCCTCTGCCTTTCCAATTTCTGCAGCCTTTGCCAATCTTCGTTGGAACGGGCAGACAAGGCTTGAGGATGAGGTAGGGGTTGGGGAGAAACAAGGCCCTGGAATCTTCGCTTGGATTCCTCAACTGTCTTCCATGCATGTGGCCAATAGCAGGGAGTTGTAGCAAGAGGGAGGTGTGGAAATGGAAGCGTTTGAATGGCTCGTGAGGTCGGGTGTGTGGCCTTTCAAGGTCGGGGAAGAGATTCTGAGATACCAGCCAGACCGCCCAGACCTCCAGGCTGCTCAGTCCCAGAAGGTCCTCCAGTCGTCCCCGCCGAAGGGACCTCAGAGACGCCCAGTCTGTGCTTCACGTGCTTCTGCCGGGTGTTGTTGAACTGCTTGCTTCCTCGAACGGTTTTCTTCGGTCTCGGCGCCCTCCTTCTCATAACCTGGCACTCTGGGTGCAGGTTGTCCCATCGGCAAAGGGGGACAGTCACGGACCCTGCCGCCTGGGGTCACTGAGGACTGCAGAGGCACGGAGACCACGCCAGGAGCATCCGATGATAGTGGACGTCGTGGCGGTGGACATTGCTGCTATTGGCCCGACAGTCATCATCTTCGCCCCCGTTGGCATGCCGCAGCTCCCGCGAGTGACTTGATGGTTTCCTCCTGAGGTGTAGACCTTCCCATAGTCAACCCCCTCCAGCCCATGTCCTCTGCCGTGAGGCCTGCCAGATGCTTTGCTCCTCAGGAGTTCCCTGTGGCGTCAGCCTCAGAGGGCAGCCCTTCTCGTGCAGACTTGCTAGAAGGCACCGCGGGTTCGGTGTTGACCGAGGTGGCAATTTGGGTGTGGGGCTGGCGACTGTAGGCCCCGGTCCCGGGGCCCCACGGAGCCCTCTGATTCAGAGGGGCAGAGGGTGTGAAGGGTCAGCCCTGGTGGTTCAGCTTCGTGATGACGTGTGGGAGAAGCTTGTGGCGAATGCCACTGTCCTCATGTGGTGTCTCTCTTGTCACCAGCAGGACTGGGTGCGAGTCGGGGCACGGACCCACACAGGCTGTGTGTATGGTGGGGGGTTCTGGCATTTTGGTGAAATGACTGTGCCTTGGAGAGCTTTTCTGAAAAGGTGAGGGCAGAGTTGTTCCCTGACTCTCTCTTACAACCAGCTTCTAGTCAGGGGGGTCTAGGGCACGCCCCGGCCCCCTCACTGTATTCATTCCTAGAGAGCAGTTTTCCTCTTGCAGGGAATGGATGATGGACGGATGGTCGCATCTCACTTCGGGACCTTTATTACCTACCCCAGATGCTCCTTTCCTCTTGGTCTGCTCCTCACTCTTTGGAGTCTGGAGGATTCCATCTTCCTTTGGCCTGGGGAATCTTACAGCATCTTTAAGGGAGGGTTGCCACATTTCAGCTGTTCCCTGACACAAAACAGCCCCCCCCCCACCAGACTCAGGCCCAGAGCACAGGGGTGGGAGGCGGAGGTGAGGGGGGCTGCCCAGGCAGGAGTAGCTCTACAGGAGAATGAGACTGCAAGCCAGCAAAGTAGAGTGGTGGGGTCGCATGCAAGTCCTTCCAGGTCACCCTCCCCCATAGGTGTGTGCAGTCCTTGGGCACCATTGTTCCTCTGTCCAGAATGCCTTCCCCACCGGTCTCTTCATGACTCATCTAGAACTCAGAGGGGCATTTCCTCTGCCCTGCCTCCCCAGACTCCTGGCTCTGAAGCAGCTAGCCCCATCCTTCCTTCACACTGTTGACTGATGCAGGGAATGGATGATGGACGGATGGTCGCATCTCACTTCGGGACTTTTATTACCTACCCCAGATGCTCCTCCATCCTGGTTTGGAAATGCTGGGACTGGCTGGTGAAGATGAGGGCGGCTGTGGGACACCAGCCTGAGTGGGCTGTGTCCGTCTGCCCTCCCTCTGCAGGGGGGAACATCTTTCTGGTGGGCAGCTGGATCTCAGCGTGGTGCTGAAGAGAGGGCTTCTAGAGCCCCTTCTGTGGGCAGCATCCCTCCTCTTCTCTTGGAGCCCAAACTGCATGGGGACCATCGCCCAGGACCGTGATGCTCTCCGGGTTTCACCGTTAAACCTCCCTCAAGGATTCATGGCTTGGGGCCTGATGAATCCCGAGAGGGCGCCTGGATGCTTTCTCCTGCACCAGTTGGCATGCCCGCCGGATGGGCTTCTGCAAGAAGGATTGTGCGTTGGTGGGTTCGTGTGCCAGGGTCTGCTGCAGTGTCTGCCGTGGCTGAGGGGTGGGGTGTGGCTGCACAAGGCCAAGTGTTTCGTCATCCCTGCTAGTCATGCTCAGCCTCCCGTAAGTTGCACTTTCATAGTCGTCACCTCCAAGGGCCATCCTGTAAAGAGGCTCCATGAACAGCGCCATTTTCAAATGGGAGGAAATGACTTGATCACAGTGGCACTGAGCGCTGAAGGTAGGACTGGGAGGGGAAGCCAGGTGTGCAGGATTTCCAGCCCAGACTCTACTGGTTCCTGCTTTCTGCTGACCCCACGGTCTTGCTTGGTGGCACAGATCTGGCTTCTCTCTGTCTCTGGTGGCGGGCCAGCCCTGAAGCTGCAAACTCCCAGGAGATCCCAGGCAAGTATCGGCAGTCAGCGTGCTAGCAGGTGATACGGGCCTTCGGCACAGTCTGTGGTTTGGAAGCAATGCTGTGTTTTCTCGGCGCCCATCTGTGGAGGGGAGCAGTGTCTGCGCGGGTCTGTCTGCTCACTGAGGAGACAGCTGATGCTCAGGACTGGAAATGTCTGCCCTCTCGCGTGCGTCATTTCATGTCCAAGCCGAGAAGCTCTGGGGCTTTTCAGGAGGTGGATCCAGCCTCCAGGGGCTCGGCCCGCAGGCCCAGGGGGAGCCCCGATGTCTCCCTTCCTTGTCAGAATGAGACCTGCAATGCCGAGTCGTCAGCATGCTGGCTGGGAGCTCGGGCCTAGTGCGCCAGTCCCCTGACTCTGGCCAGTCCCCTGAGCGAGTGCAGGTGGAGGGCAGCATGAAGGGCAGCACGATCTGGAGGATGTCCTGTGCTGGGTCTTACTGGGCTCCCAGCAGATGAGGGAGGTGCCCCCACTTGGCAGTTCTGATTTTCTTAATTTTCCAGTGCGCTGATCCGTGGGGCAGAGGGCGAAAGGAGAGCCATGGGCTCTTCATACATAAGCACTTCTCAGGGGCCAGGAGTAGAAAAGACACTGTGGACTCCTGCTGCATGAAGTTCATCATCGTCCTCCTCGTTACCATCTTTATCATCATCCTCAGCCATGGGGTCCCGGGGATTATGGGCCGTTTTTGCTGGATGTTGCAGACAGAGAGTGAGACAGTTCCTAACTGAGGCTGGCCCGAGTGGTCACTTGCTCTTGTCATTGCCTCTGAGATCCTACCCTGAGCAGCTTGCTGATCCCCCCAGACACACAGCTCTTGCATGGAACACACGGCCCTTTGAGTTTATTGAGGGGAGGGGCTTTCTAGGTAGGGGCAGAGCAGAAGCAGTGGTGGGGAGTCATAATGATACCTGAGGAGTTTGGGATGTGATGGGAAAACTGATGGACCCAGAGCTTCTTTCTAGGCCAGGAAGTGGATGTCCCTGATATCCAAGCTGATGAAAACATCCTAGGAGAATGGCCTTTAGGGTTGGGCCAGACCTTCCTTGGAATCAGGCTCTGGGGGCAGTATGTTCTGAGGCCTCATCTCTGAGCCCAGATTCTCTGTAGGAATGTGATAATACAGCCCGCCCCTTGGGCTGCTGGGGGAAGCATGTGGGGTGATGCAGGGAGAGCACACAGTAGGTATTCAGACGGGGTGGCTGTGGCTGTGGCTGTGAGAAGCCGAGGCCTTTGGGAGCAGTGATCTTACTGTATACAACTTGAGATCTGCCCGGGGGCCTCGCGCGATGCATGTGTTTACTAGCTACTCATTTTTTGTAATTGGTTGTGTAGAGATTATACCCTCAGAAGAATTTTGAGCCAGGAGGAGGCCAGGTGGAACTCGGTGGTTAAGGAAGAAGGCTCCAGCAATGATGTGTGTGTAGGGTGGGTTAGAGCTAAGTTGGGGTGTTCAAAGAAGAGGAAGAGAGAGAAGGGTATATCCAGCACACTCCAAAGTGACTGGAGAGGCCGTTGGGATGTCATGGAGACTCTTGCTCCTGCTTGGGCTCGTGGGGTCTAGCGGGGAGGTGGCCTTGGGCAGAGAGGTGGCAGAGGCACATGAATGGGTGGAGGGGCTTTGTGTGTGTGTGTGTGTGTATGTGTGTGTGTGTGTGCAGGTGCATATGTTTCCAGAGGACCCCACACTGACCAAAACACACACTCTGCCCTCGTATGGCTTACAGTTGCCTGGGGGAACAATGGCATTAATGAAATCATTACATGAAAGTGTGATGAGGGGTCTGATGGGAAAATTCAGGGCCTCTTTGGGATTTCATACAAATGCCTCGTTCACACTTAGAAGCTTGGGGAAAGAAATTTGTTTTCAAAAAAGCATTTATCCTTTGGTCTTATCATACTAAGCAGAATTTAATAATTTTTACATGGGGGTAAATATGTTCACATTTTCTTTCACATAACCATGATACCATTATCATATCTAAAAAAGTTACCACTCATTTCTTAGTGTTATCAAATATCTCGTCAGTGTTGAAATTTCCCTGCGACTCATAAAAGTTTTTATAGTTGGTTTATTTAAATCGGGGTCCAGGCAAGATCTACCTGCTGTTGACCTACCTGTGGTGGTAGGTTCCCCCGGACGTCCTATTTCTCACATAATTTAGTCGTTGAATGACCCGGTTGTGGATCCCGGAGAGTTTTGTGGGGTCCGGGTTTGGCGGGTGACACCCCCATGGTGTCAGTGTGCTTCTGGGGCTCCTGGACGCCGTGGAAATCGAGAGTTAGACTCAGAGGCCTGAATGGGTTTGGCTTGACTTGGTTTCCCCCCAGGCTTTGTACCTGCTGGCTCAGCAGGCAGTGGTGACTGTGACCCGGACAAGGAGGGGTGTCGTCGCTGGCAGCATCCAAGCTAGAGCCAGGTGGCAAGAGGAGTCACTGGGGAAAGGGAAGGTGAGGGAGGGGGCCGTGAATCAAGACTTGGGTGCAAACGGGACCCGGCGGCACCGAGAACAGCTCTGAGGAGCGGGAAGGCTGGAGTGAGTGAAAGGGGGCTGGCACGGGGCGCAGAGACGGCACTGAGCTGCGGGAACCTGCGAGGTCTTTGAACCTCTTTCAGGCTCGTCTGCAGAGTGGACAGAGTACCTGTGTCAGCTCAGAAAGGGCGGTGGACTTTCAGAGAAGTGGCTGATGCGGGACATGTAGCAACAGTGCCTGGCACCAGAAAAGGATCAGTGGGTGTTATTGGTGATGACGATGATGTGGAGGAGGAGGGGCAGGGAGCTGGGACTCTTCCCCCGGGCCGTTGAAAGCTTTTGGGTCCCAGAGTTAGGATCCCGTGTGCATTTTAGGGAGCCTGACCTGTCGGTAAGATGGAGGGTGGGTTTGGGAGGGACAAGAGAGCGGGTGAGGCCAAAGTTAAGTTGATGCTGCTGTCCAGAAGAAAGAGGGGTCTGGCATCGGTGGGTGACGGCAGTGGGGGGGGGGCAAATGGACTTACTGGGAGGTGTTCCAAGAGTGAACACAAGAGAAGAGGCCATAGACAGAATGGGTAGAGGAGGGAGCCAGGAATCCAGGAGGGGATAGAGGGCTTTGGTCTGAGTCTCCAGCAGGAGGATGGGGGTAAGCCTCGGGGGCCTGGGTGGAGCACGCCCTCTGGCACTTGGACATATATGCATTGTGTGGACATGTGTGCACGCTGCTGTACTAATATAATCTGTGCATTTTAATATATGCACTAAAATAAAAATTACTTAAAAATCAGATAAAGAGGAAATAAACAATATTCTAAAATATCTTGCCGTGATTAACATGCCTTCTTAATCTCATTAGCTGGCATAGCCAGGCGAAATATACACTCGGGGAAAGGTTCGTTGTTAGCAATAGCAGGCATATATCCATATTGCAAATAGTCTTCCTGATTATTTGATATTTTCGGCCCATTTCTTTTCAGATCTGATTAGATAGCATGGCTCTTAGCTCCTGGTGTGGCTGATGAAGAGCGATTTCTAGGTGTAGGGCGGGTGTGGGCAACCTCAGGCTCGTGGGCTTTATTTATACTTGCAGTACTGAGATGGTGCAACTCGCCAGTTCTTTGCAGGACACTTTTAAAGGCCCTGTTTCATTTTGGTAAGGGTTAGTGCAGTCTATGCCCGATTTTGTGACCTGTCAGTGCTCTTCACCGGCCATCTCCAAACTGTAATGTCGCCCTGCAAATGAACATACAGCTCGGGCCCCCTGGCCACCCTTCTACACACTGCCCTCCCGGGCCTCCTCCAGGACCCACTCAGAAAGCTGTACGTGACACAAGACCCCTGCCATAGCCCAAGAGAGGACACCTGGGGCCATCGGTACACTCATCATGACTCAACTTCTTCCTTTCTTTCTTCCTTTCCTTTTCTTTTACATGTTGAGAAGAAATAGAAATGGGCATGCAAGCACCCCACGTAGAGCCCTGGGTTGCTCTGTGACAAGCCAAGGATGGCCGAAGGTCTTGTGTGAGGTGGTTAAGGCAGGTGAGGCCCTGAGCAGCCTGCTCGTGGCTCCAGTCAGGGCTCTTGCATTCCGGGGACCCCTGCAGCTCCTGGAGTCTGGCTGTGGCAGTCGGTCCTATTTGTGCTGGGAAAGCCAGGGTGGGTGTGTGAGGAGAGGAGGGGCAGGGGGCAGCAGGGGGTTCGCGGCTCCCCTCTCTGGCCTCTCTGCGGTCTGCCCAGAGAGAAGACCCAGCTTGCCCCAAGGCCTGCTGTGTGGGCAACGTGCAGTGAGAGGGCACATTTAACAGTGTGATTTGCCATTCAAAATGAATCTGCCTAGGCTCATTGCTGCCCTTTCGGAGCATCTCCTTCTCTGCAGGTCCTGCAGGCTGGAGGTCCAGGGTCCTCTCGCTCACTTCCCTCCCAGCCCGGCAGAGCGCTTTGTGCATTTCTAGGGATGGCTGTGGTGAGGCCTCTGCAAAGAGAGGGGCCCGAGTACCCACCAGAGAGGGGAATCAGATAATGGATGAACCAGGCAGGGTTGGCAGAAAAGAGATTTGTGAGGCTGTTGAAAATCGCTCAGGGTAAAAAAATAAATAAATAAAATATAAAATCGTTCGGGGTTCTAGAGGCTGGCTGTGATGCTCTTGTCGCCCATCCCAGATCCTGATGAGCCCACGGGAGACTGCAGGGCTCATATGTCTTTCCCAGGCCGAGCAGTTCGGCCACGACCCCACCACCGCCCAGTGTGCCCGAGATGGAGACAGACTGGAGGAACAGGGCCACTAATGAGTTGTGGCTGTAACATTGCAGCTTGAGCGAGCACAGGGCCCGTGTAAGCCACGGCTCCGGCCCCGGGGGCCCCTGGGCACTGGCAGGAGGGCCTGCCCGCCTTTATGGGACTGGCCTCTGTTCTGCCCAGAGTTGCTCACCGCATGTCCAGCCCCTTGGAGTTCCCGGCCCTGGAAAGGAGGTCAGCTGTGGGGAGACACAGCGCTCTGGATCTATTAGGACCCCATGCCGTGTGGCACTTTCCTCCCCCGAGTGATCATTTCCTTCTGAGGCTGGGTTCTACCCTCTGATTATCACATCGCGTTGCCTGTTTGGTTTTTCTCCACTTAACTCCCACACTCATTTTGTGCATGAATGGGTACAATGAAACCAGTTTAATTTGCTGTTAATTCTCTGTTCAAAATATTCTCTTGTGTTGAAGGGACCAGGTCCTTTCATCTCTGCACTGGCTCTGGAAAGAAGGCACCTATTAGGGGGGTGGAGAGGGTGGTGAGGGCGTGGGGCTGTGGGAGAGAGGCACAGTTCTTCGGGGAGCAGGTGAGCGCCATGGAGAGGGACACCCCTCCCCCACAACCCGTGTGGGAAGAGGGTCCACGGGGGTGGGACCCTTAGGCTGTGGAGCTAGGGGTCAGTTTGTGGTGGGGATGAGTTCATGGTTGGGAGAAGTACCTCCCAGGGGAGGGGCTATGGCGGAGGGATTTGAGGGTGCACGGCCAAGCTGGCCTCTGGATCTCACATGTGGGCCTGAGGAAATGAATGCTGAGCTGATCACAGGTGTGAGGCGGTCAGGGAAGACGTCTGGTGTAATTTAGAGAGACGAACTTTAAAAATTGCTTTAAAGCATCTGAGTATAGTGTTGATACCATGTGTTCAAGCTTAGCTAGTCTGAAAGAGATCTATATATATATTTTTAAAGAGTTTATTGACAGAGAGCAAGAGAGCACAAGCAGGGGGAGCGGCAGGCAGAGGGAGAGGGAGAAGCTGACTTCCCGCTGTGCAGGGACCCTGACTTGGGGCTCGATCCCAGGACCCTGGGATCCATGACCTGAGCCGAAGGCAGCCACTTAACCGACTTAGCCACCCAGGTGCCCCAAGAGATTTATTTTTGACAAAAGTTGCTTGTTTGGGTCAACCGTGCCTAGCTCTTCTTTGTACCTGGGGACGGGTATCCAATTCCTAGGAGCGGGGCTGCATTCTGAGTAATGAGTGATCTACACGAGTGCCGAATCTGCTAGGCAAAAGTGATGATCAGAGCTGTAGTTTCGCTGGTCATCACCGGGCAGTCCCTCGGGCCACGTGGAGGCAGAGACAGCTGTGTGGTAGGTGGGTGAGGTCGATCCATCATAAGGGTCTGCTTCATCCTCCAATAACCATGGAAAGACCCCCTCCTTTGGGGAGGGCACCCTTTTGAATGCTTTTGTAAGTTGCATTTTGCAAGTTGCTTTTGTAAGATGGAAGAGACTGAGCAACCACCAGGGATCAGCTGCCCTCAACTTTCCTCCGTGAGGCTACCACCAGTGCTGGTCGAGGGAGCCCAGGAGCCTCCCGGAAGCTGTCTAGCATTCCTCTGGTGACCTGGGCGTTCTTGATTCCCAGCCACTGCCAACCTAGGTAGGAGGGTGGAGTTCTGCCTTGGGAAACCCACGGGCTTTGTCCGGCAATTCAGCACATCTGTAGAGACCACCTGCCGGGTAAAAAGGCTCAGGTGAGTGCAAAGGAAAGGGAGAAGAGCAGAGGCAGCTTGTGGCAGGTACGTATACAGGGACCAGCCAGTATGGCCTGTCAGGGCTCCCCACACTGTACAGCCTGGTGTACTGCCTGGCTAGGAGTGGGGAGGGAATTCTGGAGTCCCAGGACGCTGGGAGGCAGGGATCTTTGGAGCAGATGCGGCTCTGAGGATGAGGTTAGGGGGCTGAGCTGGGCTGACTTGTGTTCAGGGAGTGGCCAAGGACCCCAGCCCAGGCATGGGCACTGCTGCTTCTTGAAATGAGCACAGTCTGAGGAGCTAGGGCAGAGATTCCCACTACAGGGTAAGCTGAGAATGGGCCAAGTCAAGATCAGTGTGCCATTTGGGGCGTGGTAGTTGGACCAAAGTGGAGCATTGTTGCGGCATCTGGGTGGCTCAGTCAGTTAAGTGCCTGACTCTTGGTTTCAGCTCAGGTCATGATCTTAGGTCACGAGATCAAACCCCCCATAGGGCCTCCACACTCAGCTCAGAGTCTGCCTTCTCCCTTCTCCCTCTGCCCTTCCCCACTGCTCACATGTGTGAGCTCTCTCTCTCAAATAAATAAATAAAATCTTTTTTTTAAAGGAGCATTGTCATCAAGCTCATTTTTAAAGGATATACAATGAAGATAAATGTAGTGCATACCCGTCATCTTGTCTTCTGTTCATTAGGGATTTTTCTTCTTCCCCAGAGAAGAGAGAGTGACCCTCAGGCTCCTGCTTCTTACCAGATGTGTCTCTACCACAGCCTGGACCCTCCTTGCCTCTCAATTCACTGAGCCACATGGGTGGAAGGCTGAGAATGGTGAGGGCAGGCCCCTTGTTCTGCCAGGCCCTCCCCCTGAGCTGGCCCGGCCACAGCCAGTCTCTGCTGCCCACTTACCACTTCTCTCCTTGGCAGCCAGAGTACTTGTCCTGTGGCAGCTACTGAGCACCCTCCATTCCCGGAGCCCCACTTCGCAACCCACTCCTTTATCCTTATTCTAAAGAGTCTTGCGGTAAAGGCACCAGTTTAGCTAACTTTTCTAATTTGACCACACAACCTGTTTTTCCCTGGAATATATCTTCTCGTTTCCCAGTTCCACAGATTACTCTTTGGGAAACATTGCTCCAAACCCTCCATTCTCTTATTTCTTCTCCCATCCAAAGCCTTTGCATAATCCAAGCTGTGTCTGGATTCTTTTGCAGGAAATCTTCCCTGACCACTCCAGGCTCACCTGTTCCTTTGTCTTCCCCAGGGCCCTGGTAGTCTGTACCAGTAAGCTCCAAGGATTCTTTTGGAGGCTGAGATGATAAGGGCATTTTTCAGAACTGTGAAAAGCCCCAGGGTCATGGCTTTCTAGAACCCAAGCACTACTTCCAACTGACCTTCCCACCTCTGCTGTCCCTTGCCGCAATTCCTTACTGTACTGCCCCAGTACCCCTGAACTCAGGACCTTCCACCTAAGTCAGAGAATTCCACAGCCTTCAGGCCAGTGCCTCGGCCAGCTCATCTCCACCCTGGTCCCAGCCTCAGGCCCAGGCAACATCCGTCAGCCAGCTCGAAGCCTGCGGTGCCCTGGCCATCTATGCGCTGAGCACGTGGTGAGTATTTACAGTGTGCCTGGGCCTGAGGATCTAGGTGTGGATAAGACAGACCATGCTCCTGGGATCGTGCAGGAGCATTCCATGCCTGGCTGGATTAGCTTCCTAAGGCTACTATACAAAATCACCATAAGCTGGGAGCTTAGAACAATAGAGGTTTAGTCTCTCAGGAGACCTCTTGGAGACCAGATGTCTGAAATCAAGGTGTGGGCCAAGTTGGTTCCTTCTGGAAGCTCTGAGGGATAATCCTTTCCATGACTCTCTCCTAGCTTTTGGTGATTGCTGGCACTCCTTGGTACTCTTTGGTTGTAGCTGCATGAATTCAGTCTTGGTGGTTACTGGGGCCTTGCTGTGTCCAGTACCTCCCAGCTGCCCTCTAGGCTGTGGAAGGTGCACAGAGCTTTGCCATTTCCCCATGATTCCTAGGAAGGCCTTGGCCTTTTTTGATTGAGCATCTTACTCTTGGCTTCCCTTCCAAAGCCCCCTTTGCCCATCTGCTGGCTTCTCTCCTTCTGCCACCTGCCACCTGTGTTGCATTTTCTCTCTCAACTGATCGCCTTCATTGTGCCTCTGGATGGCCCCATCAGATCAAAGGGGACTCTTCTCTAGGCCCGGAGCCTGAGGCCCTCCTGAGCGTTCCCATGGCAACATGTCTCCATTGATGTGACAAGTCTACAGACTTGGCAGCTGACAGACAAACTAGTTACCCGTGTCTCCCTGAAAATTTAGTCATGGTGAGTGAGACTTGGGCTCCCCACGTTTCTCCTTTTTCCCTTCAATCCTTCTAGGAAGGACTCAAACTCCCTCCTGAATCTGGTAGAAACCAGTTAGCCCATGAGGGCAGCATCATAGACCAGAGTTAGGTCAGTCATCTTCCATGGGTATGCTTTGCTCAGAATACTTGTAAATATAAACTGAATTTAATTTTGTTTTTTGTTCACTAAATAACTGCAGGGTTGCAGCTAGTTGTCTTTCTGGTGTTCTGAAGGGTCACACAGACTTCTATAGAAGTTTGGAAGCATGCCGATAGCTTGAAGGCTAGTTTATCATTGTATGCTAAAATAATGAATGTGTTGATCAAACATTATAAAAAAAAAATTAAATCTCACTGATGAAATTCTGTCAGTACATTTGTCCAGGCCAGAGCCCTTGCCTGTCTAGACGATGAGTAGGGTGAACGGTAGGCCACGGGCCCAGTGGAGCCTGTAGCCTGTTTTCATGCTATAATGGCAACGACAGATTTACATAGGTACAACAGAAACCTCGTGGCTCACAAAGCCTAACATATTACTCTATGTCCCTTGACAGAAAGTTTGCCCACTGCCAGCACAGACCATTGTAGTGGACATCATTCAGCCCAGCTCCTGGGTGGTAAACTGAGGCCACCTGGGAGGGTGTGCTCCTGAGCAGCTTGGAGAACACCCCTTAGTATGATTTGCTTTCCCAGACAAGATGGCATATCACCTGCAGGGGTCTAGGGGATGCAAGCCAAGACCCATTCAATTGATGGTACTATGGCTAGTGTGTGTAGTAAGATCTCAAGTAGTGGGGCACATGCCTATCTCTCAATAGTCTTCTGAGGATGTGATAATGTCTGTGAAAACATTATTTATAAACTCTAAGGGCTATTTATTAAAAGCATATATTAGCATCCCCTCAAAAATTAAACACTTGCATATAAATCTAACAAGATGTGGATGAGATCTTTATGAAGAAAACGGCAAAACTCTGATGAAAAAATCAAAGAACTAAATAGAGAGATATTCCATGTTCATGGATAAGAAGACTCAATATCATTAAGATGTCAGTTCTTCCCAACTTGAGCTATAGATTTAATGCAATCCTAAGGAAAAGCCCAGCAAGTTATGGACAGAGACAAAATGATTCTAAAGTCTATATGGAGAGACAAAAGACCTTGAGCAGCCAAAACAATATTGAAGAACAAAGTTGGAGTATTTCAAGACTTACTATAAAGTTCCAACAATCAAGAGAGTGCAGTATTGGCAATAGAATACATAAATAGATCAGTGGAACGGGACAGCATCATTAGATCTTCATACTACCTTGAGAAACAGGTATATTGTACTCATGGTATCAGTGAGAAATCTGGGGCTCAGAGAGGTTTTTGGGTTGCGCAGGGTCTCACTACTAGACTATCTGTCTACCTGGATTAGAACCAGTGTCTTCTGACTTCAACTCCATTGCTCTCTTAGCTGCTCCATAGCTGGCTAGGAAGGGGTCCTCTAAAGGAGGCAGATGTGTCTTCTCCTCTGCTGTTAAGTAGATCTTTGCATCATTTTTTAAAAGGAAGGGCAGCTGGGCCAAAGGAACATGGTGAAACATAAAGAAAACACAGCTCGGTTGTCTCTGGCCATTCCTAGAATTAACCCTGACTTTTGGCTGTTATAGAGTGAATTTCCACGTCATTTTGCTGAGAGGTGAATCCAAGATATGAGACGCCGAGGGGCCTTCCAGGAGGGACACAGTTTGCTGTTTGCTGTTTATCATCATTCCATTCGTTACATACATTAGAGCAGCTTTTATGATGTGGAGAATGGTGACCCCTTCGTTCCTGAGGAAGCCAGCCAGTAGTGCTGGTGATAGAAACCAGGAAGAGGTTAAGGATACTTGACATTTTCCAAGAATGAGTATACACTTGATTGTATTACTCAATAAAAGTCTTAGAACATGCCCTCATTTAGATATTACTAACTGAGTGTCCTTGGGAGAATAGGAATAACCATCCAGGCCCCTGGTTACTTCCTATGCGCTCTCCCCCTCCCACGCACCTCAACTTGGCCTTCCCTGTCTGGGTCTCTAACACATGGCTGCCCTGAAATTCAAGGTCTCCTGGCACAGAATTAGAGACTAATACATTGTGGGCAAGCTTCCTTCCCTGAGAAACTGTAGGCTGGTGGCCTCACCGGGGTCTTGGTCCCGCGCTGATTCAGTCACTGGCTAATTCACTCAAATGCAAATGGGCTGCTGGAGCTCTTACCCCTCCTGGATGCATCCCTGCCCTCAGAGAGCCCACAGTGCCCAGCACTGTGTATCCTAGCTTCTTTTTTGCAAGCCCTCACCGCTTATATTAACCCCACAAGATGTAGGGCCTTCTGTGAATGCATCTAGAGACTTCCATGTGTCAGGCACGGAAGTGCTAATATTTCCAGTAAACGTATGGAATGGGGGCCTTGCCAATCCTCTGGGAACTCTGACTAGAGAGGGGCTGGCTCTTGTCATGAGCTTTCCCAGGTCCAGGACCTAGGGCTCTAGCCTTGCTTGTACAGGGGCCCCATGCCCCCACTGTATCCCATGTGGGCAACATGTGAGGAAGGGGATTTATTCCCTGTGCCTGTCACTTCATGGAGGGAGATGGGGCTTTTGTGAGTTGTAAGTGAATCCGCTGGCCCATTGTCAGGGCCAGCTCTCCGCAGAACTCTACCAGCGCCCATGAGGATGGGGCGGGGCTGGGAAAGGCCGGATATATTCCCAGCGAGGGCTGAAAACACTATTCATCTCAGAAACACCCTATTAAGCAGCAACAATGGTACCGAGAAGGAAGAGGGAGCAGGCAGAGAGAGAAGGCTGGAGAGGTGAGGGAGGGGGAGGGAGTGAAGAGGGCCAGGAGGAGGAGGAAATGCAAACACTTGGAAGAGGGGCTGCTCCTCATGTCTTTGGGGGCCTGGGGAAGGATTCGGAGTACTAAGGAGCCACGTTTCTCCTCAGGAGACCCTGGCATGCTCAGTGGGATTCGTAAGGGAATTGATAGGGAGATGCAAGGGAGGATGTGCCCACCAGGGAGGTGACAGTCCCCTTCCCTCCTCTGGGCCGCTCAGACCATGTGAAGCATTTGAGCTGCATGATGGGTGCTGTCACATCAGGACAGTGCAAATGAGGCGGTGGGGCTGAAAGAAGAGCTGAAGGAACCCAGAGTGTGGGGGGCAGAGAAAACTCAGAAGGTCTTGTCTCCTCATCATCCAAAGGGCTGCCACAGGGAAAGAGGAACAGTTGGTTCTGTGGGGGCCCTTTGGGGGGCACAACAAGGGCCAAAGAAAGAAAATCCCAAGAAGCAAGCCTTCTAACAGTTGAAACAATCTGACAAGAAAACAGTGAGCCCGGAAAGGTAGTGAGTGGCTCATCTTCAGTGGTATGTAAGCAGACACTGAATGATCAGCTGATTGGGGTGATGTATCAGAAGCTCAAGCCTAGGGTGGAGTAGGGTACCAAACTTCTGCAGCTTTTGAAACCTTGAGAGCTTCCAAATTGAGAGTGATGTCCAGATCTGGAGCCCAATCCCCCGTGTATTTGGATACGTGATATGAGTGAAATCTGGACAAGTCTATCATGTCCAAGCTGGAAGACATGGAACAGAGCTCCAGATCCTGGTGCCACTGGGCTTGATCTTTTCTCAGTTCAGAAGGAAGAGTACTGCAGGTGCCATTTTTCCGAAGCCCGTTTTTTTGGCCAGAAAACCAAGAAAGAGAGTTGAGAGGTACTAGTGTCTCAAGGAAACCTCTGCCCCAACCTAGCAGGGACATGCAGGGCCAAGTTGATGAAGGCCTTTCCCTTGAGCTTCCACA
>CM053603.1:75406626-75439488 GCA_028646535.1 Procyon lotor
GCCTGGGTGGTGAGTCTGGGGGCTGCAGTGGGCCAGGCTGGCTCTCCGGAGAGGGATGGGGAGGCCTGAGGGTCAAGGTGGGGTGGGCAGTGAGGAGGCACGAGGCCATGTGAGGGGAGAGCCGCGGCGTGGGCCACAGCAGACCCAGTATGGTGGTGCTGAAGACAGGGGAACCCTGGAAGAAGGTGTCAGTAAAGAGGGTCAGCCGCTGGTGGCCGGTGGGCTTTGGAGCAGCCCCGAAGGGTATTCTGGGGGTCCCCAGAAACTCAGCAGCCCCACTCTGGTCCAGGATGTGTCCGGGAGAACTTGAGAGCCTGTCTGGCCACCCCTGCCCCTCCCTTGTCTGATGGGGGCTTCTCACGCAGCACAGCCTCTGAGCCCCGGCCACAGCCATCCCTCTAGCTGGGGGCACCGAGTTTTCTCTGACTGCTACCAGTGTGCACAGGGGCCCCGGGGGCAGTCCGAAGTGCCAGTGACTTCAGAGAGTTACTGTGCCACTGATCCATCCAGGATGAGGGCCCAGGAGGGCCTGGAAGGGGAGGCGGACGGCAGCGCGTTCCTTCTGATGAACGAGCTCAGGCCACCATCCACTGCTGGCCTTCATGGGGACCATAGACAGTCATTCTGTATGGGCATGCGGGCTCTCCTCTTGGCGCTTCTCCCGGGTGATTGATGCTTCTGGGTGCCTGCATCCCCCCAGATGGGAGAGGCCCTCTTGCCTTGTACCCATGAGAAGCAGGGGGCAGTGGGCTTATCATGCGTGCTTCCTTCCTGTGTCCCACTGGCGCCAACTCATAGGTGTGTCCGAGTGCCCGGGACCAACAGAGTTCATCTCCATCAGAACTCGGAGTGCCGGGGGACTGGGAAATGCCAGGCTCCTCGGTTTTCACCATTTGACTCTCCTCACACAAGTGCAAATAGGTGAAGTGCTGAGTGGCCTTGGGCTCCCAGCCAGGCCTGCACTGTCCGCGGTGGGTGCTGATTTCAATGATGTCCTTGAAGGGGCACCTCGGTGGCTCAGTAGGTTAAGCCTCTGCTTTTGGCTCAGGTCATGATCTCAGGGTCCTGGGATCGAGCCCGATTCCCATCTCTCTCTGCCTGCCTCTCCGCCTACTTGTGATCTCTCTCTCTGTCAAATAAATAAAATCTTCAATGATGTCTTTGGGCTGCCGCATCTCCATCTTGTCCCCCTTTCTCTCCCTGTGCCTGGTATGTGTATGTGGTGTGTGTGTGTCTTTGCTGCTGCATTAGGTAGGAGGGTGTGCCCCATATTGTTGTCAGCGAGGAATTGGGGTCAGGAGGAGGTGAGGGCCCGAGATGCAGCTCAGCAGCAGGCCTGGGTCAGAGGCAGCCTCAGAAGCCTGCTTTGCCTCTGCCCGCTCACACGATCTGGTCAGTGTGGCCGGTGCCTCCAGATGTGTGATAGCAGAGAGATCTGGAGATCCTGGGTCAGGGGTGGTGACTCCAAGTTCTCCTCTTGGTTCTCTGCCTGTGGCATATTCCCAGGCAGAGGAGGGCACACATGGATCTGAGAGGTTGTCAGGCCATCTTAAAGGATGAGGGGATACAGTTATCAGAATGGGGAAGAGAATGGAGAGCAAAGGCAAAGAAGGTGGGGGAAGTAATTTGGCAAAAGAAAGACTGTTTGTGGGATTTTTGTACCTCAGAGGGAAGGCTTTCGGTCTCCCCCTTTCCTTGTTCCTGCGCTGGTCTCACCTGGGCAGGGCTTGTCCCTGGTGGGAGAAGCTGTCCGTCCTTGCACACCCAAGTCCCCTGCCCATCGTCGTCGAGCCTCATGGAGACTCATGGAGAAGTCACGCCCCAGGTGGGAAGGCCAAGGCGGGGGGCACACAGAACGAGTGGTGGCTGTGTAGGGGTGCTGTGGGGGTCCATGCAGGCTCCTGGGTGCCCAACCCCTCTTGAGAACAGTCTCCCGTGGGCAGGGCCCAACACGGAGCTTCCCTCTCTAGTTAGACGAGGATACTGCTGAAACCCTTCCAGTGCCAAGAATGAGCCCAGCTGGCGTCAGACATCGGGAAGACTGGGAGCATCTTATCTGGGAGGGTCGCGGGGCAGACACTGCTGTCATCCTGTCTTGGTTCTGAGGAACTACCCCCAACCTCACCCCCTTGGGGAAACTCCAAGGATAGTAGAGGGTCTGCTTGCTGACCCCCTCCCAAGGGTGGATGCAGGGAGAGACTCTCGTCCTAAGTTCTTGCTGGCCTCCCCAGAGGGGACATGAGACAGTAGATGGGAGAGGAACCCACTGCCTGGCACCATCGTGGGGAGGGGAGCCAGGTGCAGACAAGGGCGATACTGGGAGCCCTGAGTTTGGAGTGTGGCTCATGAGACAGTGACGAATACCTTCAATGCCAGCCTCTTGTTCTGCTTGAGCTCCAGGGCACTGAGAGGAGCCCTGCCCCCAGAAAAGCCCAGGGCTGCTTTCTGGGCATCCGCTTGTGTCTGGGGGTGGGGTGGGGGGAGCCACTCGGCTATTTGGGCTCCTTCTTGTTGGCCTTGCCCATCGCTTCAGACTGGACAGGGCCACACAGGGTCCGGCTGTCCTCAGCCCACAGGTAAGCATTTAGTGAGCTCTTATAGAGGCAGTGGCCGCACCCGAGGTCCCTCTGTGCACAGGGTGTGTGGGGAGAAGGAGGCTGCGGCGAGTGGCCTTTGTGGTGGGGCCAGGGTGGCTGGAGGTTGAAATGTGGCTTCTCCTTCGGCTGAGGCTGCCGGGGCTGCGTGGGCCAAAGCCCATCCTTCAGAAGGGCCTTAGGGTGGGAGACTGGCGGCCGGCCCAATCCCCCCGGCACAGCTGAGGACCACACCCCAGCCCAGGACCAAACCTGGAATCTAACCACAGCTGCAGTTTGAGGACCTGCTCCAGCTCGTCAGAGGCTGCGACAAGGGCTTGGTGAATAGTATGTCACAGGCTCCCCATGAATGCCTCATACAAGATGTGGGCACTTGTATCCACATCCAGGGGCTGGTTGGGCAGGAACCGCAGGGCTCTGAATGGCTCGCTCAAGGTCGGCAGAGAGGGCCACCAGCCACTGCCAGCTCCGCGGGGAGGGGCCTGGGATGTACCTCGGCCTCTGGGTCCCCAGCCCCCTCTGCTCCCGTGGAGAGGGGCCCAGTGGGTGCCGTCTATGAAGGTCCGCCTTCTGGGATAGAACAGGGAGGAGAAGGGTGGTCAGGGGATCAGGAGGAGCAAAGGGACACTGTCCCTTACCTCCTAGAAATGTGTGTTTGAAGGAGGCCCCAGCCTTGTCTGCGTCTCTGTTCGCCAAGCTCCCGGCATGGGGCCTGAGTGTTTGTTGGAGAAAACCTTACAGTTTGATTCCGTGGCATCTTATCCTACGGTTATAGACTGACTTGTGCCCCCACCTCAAAAAAAAAAAAAAGAAAAAAAAAGGTGTGTTGAAGTCCTAACCCCTAGCACCTCCCAGTGTGGACTTATTTGGAAATAGGGTCATTGTGAGTGTAGATAGCTAAGATAAAGTCATACTGAAGTGGGATGGCCCCTAATTGAACTCGACGGGTGTCCTTGCAAGATAGCCATGTGAAGACAGAGACCCTTGGGAACAATGACACATGCTATGAAAGCAGACTGCAGTGATGCACCTGAAGGCCCAGGAGCGCCGAGGATTGCCAGCGAACCACCAGAATCGGGAAAGGATTGTCCCCTCCAGGTCACGGAGGGAGCATGGCCCCACTCACACCCTGATGTTGGACTTTTAGCTTCCAGAGCTGAGATAATGTGTGTGTGTTGTTTCAAGCCTCCCTGGTTGTGGTACTTTGTGGCAGCCTTGGGAAGATAACACATCTCCTGAGAGAGTTATCCTTTGCTGTCCACTTTAAGAAGTAGGAGCCAGAAGTGACCCTCTGAGGCACAAGAGGACAGAGATCGTCCTGAGCGCTCTACAAGTCTGAGGCCAGGCTGGGCAGAGACGGTGGCCCTTCGGAGGCTTACTTCCAGCCAGCCTGTTCCAGCTCCCCAGCTCCACAGCCCATGTCCTGTCCCCATGCTCTCTGGTCAGCTGCCCTGTGACCCCTGGCAGAGCCCTCGGAGGGAGGCAAACCCGAACCAGGACTCGAGCCTCGCGCATGTTCTCAGGCTGCACCCCGTGTCGACCGAGTGCCGATGGGGAGCTGTCTCGACTCCTTGAGGCACATTGCTGTGCTATGACCCGTCTACGCTGTGGCTTCCTTCCGTTTACAGTAATTAATTGCACTTTGGAAAATAAAAGAAACAGCAAGAGAAGGGGGGGTGGCTACTGCACTGATCTGTGCGTTCCTTAAAAGAGCAGATTTCACAGTTTGTATTTACCATTCAGATGCCTGTTCTGACTCAGTCCGTCAGTCAGCAGATGGGTTGGAGGGGCTCATCTGTTTACTCAGCCTTGTTTCTCTTCCTCACCGGCCACTTCGACGCCTCCATAAGTGGAGACTTCTCTAATAATAGTCTCTCTTACCTAACAGGTCACACTTGGCCGAGACAGCACAGGAGTGTTAGCCCGATGTGTGTAGTTGAGACCATGTGGTGCATCTCTCTGGGCATGGTGCTGGTCGGCTCACAGATCGGCCGGGGAGGCCTCTGCCCGTGGAGATCCGGCTTCGAGGCTCAGATGTGACTTGCTTGGTGTGTCCATTGTGGCCCTGGGACTGGAACCCAGGCCCCCAGAGCTGGCTGAGCATTTTGCTTAGTGGGGCTCTATCGCTTTTGAACCATTTGTGTTGGCCTCCGACGGCTGAGATGGGGGCTTCTGTGGAGACGTTGGTGAGGAGGCGGTCGCTGGGGTCCCTGTGTGCGGACCACAGATAGGTTGCTGAGAATGCGCAGCTGCACAAGGCATTGCAGAGAAGGAGTCCCTAGGGCATGGCAGATGATGTGAGGAGACTAAGGGGGGAAAGGGAATCACAGCTAAATGCCTCTGAGCCTTCCGTCCTAGGCTCCAGGGAAGGGCGGGGTCAGTGTGCGTGAGAGGAGATGTGGCGTAGAGAGAATCAGCTGGGCTGGGTGCAGGGGTTGGGATGTGCAGGGCTTCCTTGGAAAACTTGCTTGCTTTGGCCTTTTGTAGCTGTGCTGGGCTCAGGCAGGCCTTGCCAGGACAGGGGCCCCCGAGGCTGGTGGGTGCCCTCGACAGTTCACTCGCAATCCGTTCATCCCAAACCCAGAGCTGGCAAAGCCTCTCTTCCCCCTGGGCCGAGAAGGCAGCTCGACACCGATTCAGAGGGGTAGGGATGAGATCGCAGGGAGGCAGGTCTACACTGGCAGCAGGAGGTATGGGCGGGGTTAGAAGCTGCTGGTTCTGGGACCCTGTCTTAGGGGCTGAGAATCCGGAGGGGAGGCACTCGGGCCATCATTCAGTGTGGCCCACGGAGACAGGACACAGCTGTGAAGAAGGTCAGGCAGGGAGGCTAGGCTGAGTCCTCTGATGGATGATGCCGTGATGGATGGGGAGGGCCTAGGGTGGGGGCCTCACGGGTGCTGGGGTGGTGGTTGAACTGTGTGGGCTCCAGGTGGGGCTCAGGCTGCCCCGCTGAGTCCAGGTCTCGAGGGCAGCACGGGCATCCCCGGAAAGGCAGAGGGCCTCTCTGTGGTCAGATGTGCCAGCACATTCTGGTCCCCAGCACCCTCTAGATGTTTAATACCTGGTCTAAATACCCACCGGTTCAAAGTCTTAGGGCAGGTGCATGCGTGTGTGTGTGTGTGTGTGTGTGTGTGTGTGTGTGTGTGTGTGTAGGTGTAGGAGGTGGTGATCTCTGTGCTTTCTGTGCTTTCCCCAGCTGGGGGATGGGAAAGAAGGAGGGAGTATCCGTTGTGTGCCAGCCTCCAGTACCCCTGTCATTTTATTCAGTGCTCACAACTGTCCCTGCCATTCACTGAGGCTGTAAGTGCAGATTTATCTGCATGGTGATTTGATTAATTTCTGTTCCCCTACTTGCCTGTAAGCTTCCTGAGGGGTGGGATGTGTGTCTACCCTCTGTTTTGTCTCCGATGCCTGTGCAGAGCTCACTCTGCCCTTGGGAGTTGCTCAGACAGCCTTTGCTGAATGGATCCCAGAGCCACTTTATACCATCCCCGTTTCAGACCTCTTCCAACCCTCCTAAGCCCTTGCGAAGGCTCTGGGAGGGGGAGCGGGGCTGCGGTGAGGCGCCCCTCGGCTCCTTGCATGTACGTAACCGCAGCTTGCTTCTTGCGGGGCACCTGTTGTGGCTTCTGGGCTGCCTGAGTTCCGGGGGCCCCGGAGGGCGGCACAGGGCAGTACCTGAGTGGCTGTTGCTGGCTCTTCTGTGCGCCGCAAGTCCACAATCTCGCCTTATCCAACACACGCGAGGCCCTGCTCCGAGAAGGCCCGGAAGCCCTGATTCCATCTGTATATGTTGTCCTGTATTGTTACCACCACGAAACAACGTTGTAAATATTTTCAGCTGAATGTCTAATTAATGTCTCTCCAGAAAGAATGGCAGAGCTGTAAGGAGAGGCTTTATTTATCTCTCGCTCCCCATGATGGGTATCTAATTCATCCCAAATGTCAATACATCCCAAGGTGCCCATCCAGACAGAGAGGGCCAAGCCAAGGCTGCCTCTTCCTCCACACAGAGGGCTCCGGCCCAGCCCCCCACCTGGACGTCCAGGCATTGGCCCCCAGAGTTGGAGGGGGTACCCTGAGCGTTTCCATACCAAAGCCACTGTAAGGAAATGGTTCCCTGGGAGCAGGGGGTCTCTCTGCCAGGGTTCTCCTGTGCCTGGATCCGTGGGTTCTTGCCAGTCTAGCCAGCCCTCGCCAAAGGCCCCTTTCTGTCTCCCCTTACGGCCTCCCCTCCGCTCCTGCTTGGTCCTCCTCGCCCTCTCATATGTTTGGGGTGGGTGGCTCCCTCTTCATTCCCATCAGCCTGTTTCTGCCACTGCCCTTGTTGCCCGTGGGGAGTCGCTCTGAGTCCTCTGTCCCAAGAGCAGGTGGAATTCTCCATCCTTCCCTCCTCCCTACCACTCACCACCATCCCAGAGACCACAGCGTCTCCCTTTGCCTCCACACGGCCTGCATCTCCCATCCACCCTGTCAGGATGGGCCCACTCCATCACATGCAGAAGAACCCCATCCATTCTCTTGGATTTCTGTCTCCTTCTCATGGGATCGCCCCGAATAGGATGCCCTGTGTGACTTTGCTTCTCGTCCCTCCCTGGACTAGACTGAGTGTTTTCAGGGCACCCACTGAGTTGGCTGCTGTATCCTCAGCCTGTTACTCCCTGGTCTTTACAACAAGGCAAGGAAGAAGGTAGATGAGATAATGAGATATTATTAGATATTTAACACTGTTGAGTCTTACAGATACCTTACGGGTGTCTTACAGATAGCACCATTAGGGTTTTTGCATAGCTAAGGAAACTGAAGCTTAGAGTGATTGATGATGATAATAATAATAATAATAGCAGCATATTTGCGTGCTTTATCTGCCGCCCCCAGTCCTATGTATTAACTGGTTCTAGCCCATTCACGGTTGAGGAAGAAAGGGAGGGAGGGATGGGGGGTGCAGGGAGATGGAGGAAGGGAGAGAGAGAGAAAGGAGGGAGAGAATGGGACAGAAGAAGGAGAGTGGTGGATGTGGGACCTGGACCCAGTCTGCTCCCAGCAGCGCCCTCTTTCCCCCCATGTGCGTGCCCTTCCTGGCATTCCTCCTGCCGAGGGCGGTGAGGACTCACTCCCAGAGGGCAGAGGCCGGGCTGTGGGCGCAGGTTCCAGAGTTGCATCCCCCGTAGGCATCAGATCTGACAGCAACACGTGCACCTCCAGCTGGTCTGTCCCCACACCGCTGTTCGAGAGCAGAAGTGATGGTAAATATTTAATTGTGCTTCCACCATAACTTTCTGCCAGAGCTCTCAATATGCTTTATAAATGCAAATGAGCGCTCCTTTCCTCTCCAGGGAGATGTAAACCTCCTCAAATCACTTTTATTCAGCCCCCACTAGAATGTAATGCCATAATCAGGAGCTCTCTATGCCAGCAAAGAAACTGTCCTTAATCATATCGAGTGGATGGTTTACGGTTTTGTGGTCTTCTGTCTCCACAGCGGGCAGGATGCAGAGAAATGGATCCCTCTTGCTGCAACTTCTGTCCAGTAGGGTGGATGGAAAACATTATTTAGGAACAGTTTCAATTATAGCCCCGGAGTAGGTGACTGTGAATATAATGAAGTCTTAGATTATATTAATGGGGTTAAAAGGATGAATTAGTCCTTGGAAGGTTTAGAAATGAAGGCTAATTCTTATTTTTGATTCTGGACTCTATGTCCCTTGCTGCCTGCTTCCCCTGTCTCTTTACCACTACTTCAGCTTGGTCCCGAGGTTAAGGTAGGGGTGCTGCACTATTTTGGGGGCTTTTGTGGCATCTTGGCTTTATGAGCAAAGCCCCCATCCTGACTCCAGGGCCCTAGTAGAGCCCTTGGAAGCCCACACGTGCCTGGTAGGCGGCACACTGGGGTTTGGAGCTGTGGCATCAGGAGGGAGGCTGCGTGAGCTCACAGAAAGCACCGTACCTCTCTGTGCCCCGGTCCCCAACTCTGTCAGAAGGGTTCGCTGGCTCCTGCTCCCGACCGACCTGGTGGAGGCATTTTAATCATGGAGATGAATTTCTGCAGAGCCTCATGGAGGGTCTTCTGAGAAGCGTGTTATGGAAATTCGGTGTGTCATTATGATCATTATTAGTGCCGTGGAGTGGAGATGAGGGGGCGAGGGAGGGTTGCTCCAGGAAGGGCCCGGCCTCCCCAGCTGTCAGAAGAATCTGAGGAGAGGAGAAAATAAACTGGCAGAGTCTGTTCCAGTGCTCGCCTTCCTCCAGCTCTGCGCGGGGTAGGACTCTTAACCCAAACCCAGACTCGAACGGGCAAGAAAATACAGCTTGCTGTATTTCCTCTACTCCCTTCGATTTGCTTTTTAGAGCCCCCGTCCCCCCCAGGGTGGCAGAAGTGTCACCAAGGGTAAGCGGGCTGTGTAGCACCAACTCGTGGAGGAAGCTGCCTCGGCCCGTTAGCTCCTGTCCACACATTAAGACACCCCACACCCCATCTGACACATGCACGTCATCTCTGAGGGGTTCTAGGTCCCCGTCACTAGCCCCAGTGGAACCTAAGGCTCCCTCTGCTCCATCCAAGCCATGCCAGCCTGGTGGGGTGGCTTGCTGTGGCCTCCCATGCTGGCACGCTGGCTCTGCAAGGCCCTGTCACCCTGACAGACGGCCACCATCCCTTCTCTAGGGTGTGGCACTAGGACACGCAAGCGTAGTGAACCCCTTTTCTCAACCCAGCTCCTCATTCATCACTGCGCTTTTCATTCCCTCTGCCCCGCCCATAGGGTGGCTTTCTTCCCACACCTCTGGTTTGTGCCAGGAGTCCTTCTGTTTCCTAAGGGGCCTACAATTTTTTGACTGCCGTCAGCATTCATGTCTCCTGTCTCCAGCCTGAAGCAGTGAACACAACATAAGGGGGTTCAGGACAAAATGGAAACAGAGGAGGGAAAAGCCTCCCACCTTATACAAAAAGAAACTCAAACTGGATCACAGACCTAGGTAGGAGAAAAACCTTTGGGACCTTGGGTTAGGCAAAGATTTCTCAGTATGACACCAGACCATGAAAGAAAAAGTTGATAAAGTGGACTTCCTAAGAATTTAAAACTTCTGCTTTTTGAAACACACTGTTAGAAAGAAAGAAAAAAGGAAGGAAGGAAGGAAGGAAGGAAGGAAGGAAGGAAGGAAGGAAGGAAGGCAGGCAAGCTGCAGAGTGGGAGAAAATATTTGCAAAGCACATATCTGATAAAGGACTGGCATCCAGAATACATAAAGAACTCTCCAAACTCCATAAAAAAAATTTGAAGCTTGTAAAATCCCGAACATAATACACCGAAGAGGATATGCAGATGGCAAGAAAGCATGTGAAAAGATGTGTAATGTCGCTCATCAGTAAGGAAAGGAAAAACCACAATGAGCTACTAGCATGTGCCTGTGAAGATGGCCCAGGTGAGAAGTGACTGAGCCCCCCAAGTCAATGAGGATGTGGGAGAACTGGAATGTTCACGCACTCTCGTGGATGCCCCCAAACTGGGAGCAGCAGGTGAATGGGGACACAAGCTGTAGTGTGTCCATACGGTGGAACACTACTCAGCAATAAAACAGAATGACCTGCTGATGTACACAACATGATCAGTTTTTTTTAAGATTTTATTTATTTTTCAGAGAGAGAGCATGAGCACAAGCAGGGGGAGCGGCAGACAGAGGGAGAAGCAGACTCCCCATTGAGCAGGGAGCCCAATGAGGGGCTCCATCCCAGGACTGTGGGATCATGACCTGAGCTGAAGGCAGATGCTTAGCCGACTGAGCCACCCAGGTGTCCCTGATCAATCATTTTAAAAGAGAAGATTTATTGACTTATTTTCGAGAGAGAGAGCACTTTCGAGCTTGGGTGAGGGGAGGGGCAGAGGAAGAGGAAGAGAAAGAATCTCCAGAAGATTCCCCACTGAGCACGGAGCCCGATGTGGGGCTCAATCCCACAACCCCGAGACCATGACCTGAGCTGAACGAAGCCAAGAGTCGGATGCTCACCCAAATGAGCCACCCAGGCGTCCACAACATGATCAATCTTAAAATTATGCTAGGTAAAAAAGCTAGATAAAATATAGTATATGCTCTACTTATATAAAATTCTAGAAAATCCCAGTTAATCAATCTATAGTGACAGATAGCCAATTAGTCATTGCCCAGGGACAGTGATAGGGTGGGGCAGGGGCAGGAGGAAAGGAAGGTTTACAAAGGGACAAGAACACCTCTGGGGATGATGTATACATTTATTATCTTGATGGTGGTGACAGTTTCATGTATAAATATATGTCAGAACTTATCCAGTTGTATGACTTAACTATGCGCAGTTTACTTTACATCATTTCTACCTCAATAAAACTGCTGGGGGGGGGGGACCCAAAGAGGCTTTGGCTTTGCTGATCAGGAGCTCACAGGCAGCTGTTTTTGGGGAGCAGTTTCCATTGAGAGGTGGGGGCTGACAGCGGTCAGTAATAGACTGAAGAGAAAAAAAGGAAAAAGAAGGAGGTGCCTCATGCTCAGCGCACTTTACTGCCGTCCACCAGAAAGCCGTTCTCACGAAGAGCAAGTCTGTGGTCACTACGTGCCTGGTGATCTTGGTTTATGAACTGTCGCTACTCTCACAGCTCACAGGAGCTCACAGCTGAGTCACGGTGCTCTTTCCCTTACTGGCCAGAGGGATCAGTAACCAGGAAGCAGGTCACAGGGACCTGGGAGGGGCAATTGTGTGAGCCTCTGCTGAGTCTTGGGGGAAGGGGTGGCATGGATCTGGGCCCAGGGGCAAAGGGACCCGCAGGGAGGCTGAGTCTTGGGAGAGTGGTTGGGGCCAGGGGAGTTGACAGACACCACCCATGGGTGTCAACGTGGATGCCGGAAAGGGAGGCGGGGCACGAGGGTGGGGAGAAGTGGGGGCAGACAGGTGAGGCTGGAGAGTGAACCCAGTGGGGAGGAAGAGGACAGAAAGGCATGGCCCAGGAAGGCCAAGGAACAAGTGAAATTTGGTTCCTGGATTGACATGGCCATGGAAGAGCCTCTTGAAGAGTACTCATGGAAGAAGCCATGTCTGGGCAGGTGGCTTCATCCCATGCAGGCAGCTTTCGGGCTTTCAGGGAGAGGACAATGGATGCAGCATCAGGACCGCTGAGGTCCGAGCTGTGGCACCCTGATGAACCTCCTCCCCTCTCTGAGCCTCAGGCTTCACAAAGGGGCCCAAGGCTCTTAACACTGACATTGAGAGTCATAAGTAACCTCGTAAGCTTAAGGGCCACTATCCAGCAATCCCCCTGACTCACCAGATTTTCTCTTCTGACCCACAGAAACTTTAATGGACACCAGGACAGCTACTGCCGAGCTGGGCTGGACGGCCAATCCTGCGTCAGGGGTGAGTGTCAACCATCCATCTTTCAATCCTGCTGTGTAGTCCCCGGCCTGTAGCATGGCTGGGAGAGCAGAGCCTGCCGAGAGCAGGACCTTCGGAGAGTGGAATAGGGGTGTGAGTGGCTGTGTCCCCTGCCCATCCCCAGAGAGGTAGCATCAGGGGCCTCAGACCTGAGGTGCTCCCTGGTGTGGTGATATAGGCCATCTCCTGACACAGTCCTTCAGGGAGCTGGCCCCCAGGTGACTAAGGGTGTATCTGTGTGGGGACAGGGGCAGTGGCTGCCAAGAGCTGGGCAGTCAAGCCAGTGGTGTTGGTGCAGATCAGAAATTCATGATGTCCACAGGGCTGCCAAGACACAAGGGCATAAGGAGGAGCAGGAGGTCAGAAGGGCTGAGGCTTCCTTTCACCTGGAGCTTGCTTTAGAGAGATGCTCTTGATTCACTTTTTTGGTGTTCGTGCCCCTGGCCAGACCCTGTTAGCTCTAAGAATGAAGCAGCTCTGAGGACCTCATGGCCTCCCACGGGTGTGGGGACCACCACATTCATGGATAGGCTAAAGTACATCTGTTCTCTGGAGAGAGATCTGCAGTAAAGAGATCAGCAGGCAAGTATGGCCCAGAGCTGGGAGTGAGGAACTTAGGAGGGACACACGAGGCTTTGAGGCTCTGCAGAGAAGGTGCATATGGTAATTGGGGTTTATGGAATGTTTAGGGGTTGATGGGTGGTGAATGGGGAATCTGCAAAGATTTTCCAAGTAGGAGCCATAGTTGACTGGTGGGATAGGGTCATGAAAAGACATGAGAGAGGGGAATCTGTGTTTCTGGAACCCGGCAGCATATGGGCAGTGCTGAGGTGGGGCTGGGGTGTGGGCTGAGGGTGTGGGCTAGAATGGGGCATGGTGGTGCCATGTTGAGGCCGCCGTGTCCATTCTATCCTGCAGGTAATGATGGACAGATCCTGGGCAGGAGAATAACATGGCCATACTTGCCGATAGGATTGCAGGGAACAGTTGAGAAAAAGCATCCAGCTGTTCTGGGTGGGTCGAAGAGTGGGATGCAAACAGGATACTTAGAGGACCATTAGAGCAAAGCAAAGGCGGAAGCATTGGCAGCATTTGGCAATGGATGGACTGCAGAGGGACCATGCGGTGGACCTCTGAGTGGGAGACGGAGGAGGGGAGATGACGTTCAGAAGCTTGGCCTGGGTGACTGGCTTGCTGCGGGGCTTAATCACCAAGGGAGAAGGCAGGGGAGTAAGTGAGTGAGTGGACTCTTCACCCCAGCGAGGGAGCCGAGTCAGCTGGGGTGGGGGGGCAGCCCAAGCCTCCTCTCTGCTTCCCTGCCTTTGGTGGCCTCTAACCCAAAGCCTGTCTATACCCTGTGGTGCCCATCACAAGGCACAACCAGGCTTGTCATCCACCTGTGCCGTAGGGACGGTTCTCAATGGGCCAATGGGCCCAACAGGCTGTGCATAGTCCCTGGCACTCATTGTCCCCCCACCAGCTCCAACACTTACGGAATCCCCCCACTGCCAGGAGCAAGCATCCTGTCTTGGGGCAGGAAGGCAAGGATTAGGATGGCTTGACGTTTTCCAAAGCAGGGCCCAGGGCAGGGCCAACCCTGCCCACAGTGCCCAAGTCCCAGTCCTGCTGGGAGCACCGTGGGCTATTAGGGAGCCTTTCTCACTTCTAGGAGGAACTATGCAAAGCCAATGAGACAGCCAATCTTCAGGCTCCTGGATATAAAGAACTTGCCACTCTTTTACAAATTACATTATTGTTTGAAGGCCTATGTTTTCACAAGGCATTGACGTGATTTATGGTTAATTTTCCCCTTGATTTTTGTACATACCACCTGTCTTCTTTAAACTTCGGCTCTCCTTTCCCAAGGAAGATTGTCCTTTAGGAAAACACTCAAAGTCAAGTGGTGCCCTTTAGAGACAGCAGCTGGCCTGGCTGCTCTGTGTTTGCCCTCCCCCTGGTTGGCAGCCCGGCTCAGCTGCCTTTCCCCATGCTTTTCTCTCAAGATCACACAGCCAGGTAGATCTTCCCTTGGTGGCCCGTGCAGCTCCAGAGCCTGGCTGATTTCTAGAGAGTGATGGGAGTGTCAGGCTGGCCCTCAGCCGGGGTCGAGAGGGAGGAACAAGGACGGTGCTTCCCTCTCAGAGCCTCTCCCCATCTCCCTCTGTTCTCATCCTAGACAGTTGTCCCCCAATTCTCTGAACACCGCAGTGGCTCCTCAGTGTGTGTCCCCCGCCCATCTTGCGTTGGATGCCCAGAGGCATGTTGATCTAAGCTTGGCCCAAGCCGAATTCATCCCCCTCTTCATCTCCCACCAAACACGCAGGCTCCATTTCACCAGGTTGTAAAGGCCAAACACTGGAACCATTCCTCTTCGTCATCTCCAGGCCATCTGCAGGGACACCTTGGCGGCACCCCCGACCGTGCTGGGTCCCCATCCCAGCTCTACTGACGGCCAGGGTGCTTTCCTCAGTAGCACTGTGCACAGTTGCAAATTTTGCATCTTTATGTTAGTGTTGGGTTGATGTCCACCCTCCCATTTCCACCACCCCTTTGGTCATCCTGTAACCTCTGAGGTAGCTGGGATTCTGCCTCTTTGTTCACCACTGGAGACAGACACCTCGTGCACGACCTGACTCGGCTACTTGATGATAGCTCCTGACCTGGGTTAAGAGAATAGATCACGGTGCCTGTCGCAGAGATGGAGGACACAGGAGCAGCAGCAAGCTTGGGCAGGAAGAGGCTGTGCTCAGCAGGGGACCTGTGGAGTTTGCAGGGCCCCCACGGGCCAGGTTCTGCCAGCGCTTGACTCGTGGGCAGTGGAATCAGAAGGCAGGCGGCCTCCCATCCACGGGAGGGGAGCCCGGGGCATGGTTGCTCTCCCAGGGAGTGTCTGGAGCGGGGAGAGGTGACACAGCACGTTGTAAAGGGGAAGGAAGACCAACCACCGGGATGGAAGGAACAGGGGTGTGGGCACGTTGGCTTTCAGGGGAAGGGACTTCTTTTCTCTGGAAATGGCAGAACAGTGATAAGGGGTCTGCGCAGAGATGCAGCCTCTCGGTTTGGTGACAGAAGCTGTAAAACAGAAAATTCTTTTCAATGATCTATCTTTTCACTGAGTTTGGAGGCCAGGTTCAGACAGCAATGGTGGGGGGCTCTCGGGCAGCAGGTTTTAGGAGGCTGGGGCAGGTTTGAAGGAACTCTGCCATTGGAGGGCTGGAGAGAGGCTGGTGTGTTTAGAAGGAGTGTGCCCAGACCGCGGCTGCAGGCCATGCGTTTGTGATGCCCTGATTGGCAAGCCCCCTTCAGCTGCTGGCCGTACAGGAGGAAATGTGCTGGTGGGGTCATCCTGAGGTGGGGGGTGCAAGAACGGCAGGCCTGGGAGGGGTAAGGAGTTGAGGACATCAGCCAGAGGTGGTTGGTGTCGTACATCATGACATCTGCTCAGCAAGAAGAAGAGTGAAGCCAGGAGGGGACTGACCACTGTGATAAGTGCAGGGGCCCAGGTGGAGGTCTCTTGAGCTTGGAGGAGGACCCCAGGCTGTGGCCTTGAGTCAGGGCTTGGATTGAAGAGATGCAGAGTACTTCTGGATGGTCAAGAGATCCAGGGAGAGGGGCGAAGGTCAGGCACTTGAGAAGCCGGGAGGCTGGGTGGGTGACCCACATCTTCCCGGGACCCACGGGGGTGGAGACGCCCCCTCACCCCTACCCCCGAAAGGGGGCAGAGGCCTCAGAGCCTGTGTGCAGTCAGGATAAGGTGCCTGCAGGCTTAAGATGGAGAAGGGTAGGTTGGATTGTTCTGGTAGCCTGGGCAGCCCCAGGGAACTGAGTTGGCCTTGACCAGAAGAAGCATCATTCTGTCAGGGGGCCCAACTGGCGTGACAGTGAACCCTGTGCACAGTGCATGGCCTGGGAGGTGAGCTCCCCATGGGACCCTTCCTTTATGGGTCTTTATGGGTCTCACTGGGTCTCATTGGGTGTCTTCACTGCTGTGTTTGAGAACTACCAGCTGTGGAAGGAGTTGGACTGCCCACCTACACAGAGCCCACAAATTGTTCTCGGCTATATTGCTGGAAAGTGGATCATAATATTCCATGTCAGAAATAGAAAGTATTTTGCTCAAATGCAAAATGTTGCTTTCTGATCTAATTGCACCTTTAATTCAGAGCCTTTAGGTTTAACCTGAATCAGAGGCCACCTGGTGAGCAGAGGGAGAAAGTAACGTTTAGAAAGTCACAAACGCCAGGGAGGAGCTCACCTCCCAGCAAAGGGTATCCCGGGACCCCCACCCGTGACACTAGTGACCCCCTCCCTTCGGTTGGCTTCATTTATTTCTCCCATGCCCTTGCTTCCAGAAGGTTCCATGACCTTCACAGTTCAGGGGCTCTGGGCAGTGGGGGAGTTTAGGGAGGCCCCCAGTGAACACTCAGTGAGTAGTGGTCTTTATGTTGCCTGGTCCCCTCTCAGACGTCTGCCACCATTTCTGGATGCTCCCTGACCCTCCTACTCTTTTTCTTCCCCCCTCCCTCCCTGCATTACTCTCTGTCTCTCGGGCATCAGCTCTATTCTTGTCCCCTCAGGGAGCACTCCTAGACACTCCCCTCCACCAAGCCCAGTAAGGGGCCCTCTCCCTAACACCCAGAGGGCTTGGTACGGACTTCTAGCATACTGGCCGTCACTCTGTGAGCTAACCAGATGTTGATGTGTGGTCTTCCCCATGGGCCGGAGGGCAGAGCAGCTTTATCTCTGTGCTGCTGGTGCCCAGCACCGGCCCAGCAGGGAGTAGGCTCCAGGGGACAGGCTCCAATAAATATTCATTGGCCCAATAAATAGGAGTGTTCTGGATACTTCTTGCATGGCCAATCCAGGGTTCTGAACTTAGAAGATATTCAATTTAGGTTTATTGTAGCCCAATAAAATGTTTGTGGTAGGTCTCTCAACACCCAATTAGTTGTATCTGTTTATTTATTTATTTTTAAAGATTCTATTTACTTATTTGTCAGAGAGAGAAAAGGCACAAGCAGGGGGAGCGGCAGGCAGAGGGAGAAGCAGGCTCCCCGCTGAGCAGGGAACCCAATGCGGGCCTTGAACCCAGAGACTCTGGGATCATGACCTGAGCTGAAGGCAGACACTTAACTGACTGAGCCACCCAGGGGCCCCTGTCAGTATGTTTTTAGAGAGCTTACTTGGTGATGGAAATGGTGCCAGCTCTCCGGAGGTGATGAAAAGGGAGACCAGGACATTTACCAGAAAGGGCCAGTTGTTCTCAGATGCTGGGGAGTTGGGGGTGGTTAGAAAAGCAAGCCCAAGTCCCTCTGATGGGAAGGCTTATTCTACTTGCTTACTGGGAATCTAGCCCCAGAGTTCTTTCACTTTCCATGAGTTTGGCTAGGGCTTGCCGGCCGTGTGCCCAGGGCGGCGAGTGGCCTCTGTGTCTGTGGGACACGCGGCCCGAGCATAAACACTTACCGGAGTTATCTTCGAAGAGTGTTTTGTGGGCTTCCAGACTCTTACTCCATCTGCACTGCCCTTGGGAACCGCCTTCATGGCCTGTGTTCACTCCTTTAATTTTAGCAAATCTTTATCATAGGAAGCAGAATTTGATGGAAGAAAGGGGGAAAGAGGAGTCCACAGCCATGCCCAGTGAGCCTTTAGGATGAGCTTGTTGGCTGTGTGTGGCTGCATATAAGTGTCTGTATACGTGTGTGTATTTGTGTCTGCGTGTGTGTGTGTGTGTGTGTGTGTACGTGCATTTGCCTATATGTGTGTGTATATGTGTATATATATGTGTGAGTATACTTGTGTGTATATATATGCATATGTGTGTATATACGGTCATCTATGTGTATATATATATGCGTGAGTGTGGTTGTATATTTGTGTGTATATACGTTTGTGTGTGTGTGTGTGAAGTTAAATGAGTTGATTTCATCTCATGCCCCTGTTGTAGGCAGTAGGCAGGTCCTAGAGTTCTGAAAATAAATGACCGGAGGGTCATTAGACTTAGCAGCAGAGCTTTTAGAGTGGGCCACTGTGAAGGAAACAGCACGCATTAGAATGCGTGTGTCTGGCACATTAACTCACTAAGTCCCGACACAAGAGTCACGTCCACAAGAGCAGGAACTCGAGGGCTTTACCGTCCGTCAGTCCTCCAGGCACCTCCGCCGGCTGCCCTATCATGGGAATTAGGAAAGCATGCTCCGGAGAGAAATCCGCTCTAATAACACACCATTCGTTCCAAGACCACTCAGAATCAAATGAAATTTGCCTGCTGGATGAGAAGTTCTGGAGGAGCCCTGAAGGCTCCAGGCCTTGGCATCAAACGAACTGGTTCCCATTCCAGCCGTGTGATCTTGGACTGGGGGTTCAGCCCCTTGCAGCTCTGGGTTGCCCCTCTCCCCGGTGGGGCGAGCACAGCACCTCTCTCCACAGATGAAGCAAGTCAGGAAAACATCTTCCCTGGTAAACATTCAAGACGTGTTAGTGTAGTACTAACCCTGTGGAGGGCGGGATTTTCTCTTTTCTTTATTTGACAACTCAATCATGTTAATGAAGACAGAAAAGCCCGAGCTAAATTAGGCAAATCCAAGAGAAATTTAGCTCTGGGCAAAATGATTTTGTGAATGGCACTTTATGGTGTTTGAATTTCAGGCCTTTGGGGGGGGCGTGGGGCGACAGGCAGGCAAAGGTGGGGGTCGGTCATCCTTTCTCAGACTAGGACTTGGGGCCCTTCGGCCCGGTTGCTGATCGCTGGAAGCCACACTCTTGTATCAGTCAGGTTCTCTGGGGCCAGTGACAGAAAAGCCCGACTGAGTCTTAAAGGAAGTGCCCTGGTTAGTGTAACTGGCTGGTTCGGAGGCTGGTGTGGCTCCTTGTGTGGGCCACGCACACGATAATCCTCGCATCAGCCTCATTTTATAGAGGAAACTAAGGCCCAGAATCAGCTGTGAAATTGCTTCGAGTCACATGGCTAGAAAGTGCCAGAGCAGACGTCTAATCTCCTGCCTGCTGCTCCCCTGCTGACCACCACCGGTACCAACTTTCCCAAAGAAACAATGCCCACCGTGGTTCCTCCAGAAGGAACTCCCAGGCCGTGTTGCTATGGGCTCCTCAAATCCAGCCTCAGTATATAAATGGTTTTCTCTCACAGTGCGAGAGATGGACGGTATCCTTTTCTCGAGCTGTTCCCAGGAGTGGATATTGCTTTCTCCACTGAGAGAGGCCTTGCCTCCCAGGGAGTGGGCCTCTGACCTCCCTGCTCCCTCCCTCCGTTCCACCCCTCCCCTGGTCTCCTCAGGTAAAGGGCTGAGGTAAGTCAGAGCTCCCCACCCTGGGCCTCCCACCCACTCTTTATCTTTTTCTCTCCCTACCAAAAGGCCTGTAATTAGGAAACATTAGCAGGCTCCATACAGCTTTCATACCTGAAACATCCCGTGTAATTGCACTCAGCAGTGCTCTTCTCTGGCTATTAATGTCACTTTTATGAAGCAATGAGGAACAAAACACCCCGAGGCACTTAAAACATTTTTTTATATAATATGCGTCTTTTAGGAATGGAAGTTTAAAATCACCTGCCTGACAGAGACAGTGATAGACAAAGGCTCGGGGAGCCGGGGAGGTGGGGCCCCGGGGAGAGGAAGGGAGTCCGAGAGAGGCTGAGGCGCCCCACGCTACCCTGGGCGGAGTGCCGTCAGTCGCAGGGGCTGGGCTGGCCGGCCGGGCGGGTCCCCAGGGGAGGAGAGGTGGGTCAGATGAGCAGCAAGGGCACCCTTCGGCCTGGCTTCATCAGGGGCGATTGCTGTCTCCTGGGGCTTCTGCATGAGATCTTCTGCGTGGGCATGTGTGGGCCTCTAACAGAGAGGTGAAGAGAATGTTACAGATGACCAGTGTCCTTGAGTAGAAGACTAATTATGATAATGGTCCCTGAAATATGTGGGGTGTGACCGTGTACGTGTGTGTGTGTGGGGATGAGGTAGGAGGGGAGGAGACATTAAGGAAGACACGCTTCCCGTAGCTTGCTGTATGCGAGAACTTTGGGAGTTGTGGTGGGTCACCAGAACCTTCCCCACTGTGGAGGCAGGCTTAACCTGCGTTTGCCCAGACAGACAGATGTCTCTCCTCTTCTCTAAAACCTTCCCCAGAAAGGCAGTCGCCCCATCGCCTCCCTTGTTCCAACACTAAAAGCCTCCTGCCACCGATAGGTGAGCCCCAGGACCAAGGGCCTGGTGACAGACCTCAAGCTGAAGGCAGGAGTTGAAGACTGTGGAAGGAAACAGGTTCCAGGACAGAGCTCAGGTGGCGCAGCAGAGGCTCAGTGCCCTGAGAGCCTGCTTCACAGCTCCCTCACGCCGCGTATCTTGGCAAAGGAAGGAAATGGGGGAAGACAAAGCTTTAGAAGGAAGGTAAAGCAGAGTTGAGAGGTCTAGCAAAAATGGGTAGGAAGAAAATGGAAGAAGATGGGAGGGTCAGAGTGCGCAGAGACAGGTAGGGACCCTGAGTGTGGCTCAGGAGGCAGGAGCCTGCCCTCTGTGGGAACAGAGCAGCCCCTCGATGAGGCCTCTGGCTTTGCTTCCCCTTACGGCCCCAAGTACTAGAATATTTGGGCCCAAATCCCCCTGTATAGGAATCTCCCCTTACCTGCAGTCTTACTTCCGTGATTTTAGTTTCCCACAGTCCACTGTGGTCCTGAAGCAGATGATCCTTCTGATGTACCGTCAGAAGGTCAGTCATAGCCTAATGGCAGGTCACAGTACCTGCATCGTTCCCCTCACTCCATCTCATCCCATAGACATTTTAGCATCTCACGTCATCACAAGAAGGATGAGTGCCGTGCAATAAGGTATTTTAAGAGAGAGACACCACATTCTCATAACTTTCGTTAGGTAGATTGTTTTAGTAGTCTTATTTTATTATGAGTTCTTGCTGTTAATCTCCTACTGTGCCTGATTTATAAATTCAACATTATCCTAGGTATGGATGCACAGGAAAAACATATATAGGGTTGGGGACTGTTTGCAGTTTCAGGCCTCATCCTCGGGGTGTTAGAACGGGTCCCCCACGGATAAGGGGGGGGCTCCTGTACTTCTGGTAGCATAAAGGAGCAAGCCCAGCATTTGGAATCTAACCTCCTGGGTTTATTTCCATTTTCCTTTAAGTTCTTTAACTTCTCTGAGCCCATTTTCTGCCCTATCACACAGGTAACGTAAGATCTTATCTATACAGTGGTTGGCAGGATTAGATAGTGTTTACCTTCTTTATAACCTCTGAAGCTTGGTCAGGATCACTTGCCCCGGCTAGTACTAGTGGTTGCAGTGACTCTTGTTGGAAGGACATAACTGGCCTAGGATGTGGGTGTAGACTGGTCGAGGGGGCCCCTGAGAACCGAGATCAGCATTCCAGCATCTCTGCTGGGAAATTGCTCTTGGACGAATACCGTCCCGGGGTGCACCTTGTTATTAATAACTGGGTTACTTTTTGTAATAGTGAGAACCACTGCTACTATTCATCACCCTTAATGAAGTACCAGCTGTAAACCAGGCGCTGAAAACTGCCTGTATGACCTCACTGAACTTTCACCAGGACCGTGCAAGCCAAGTGGCATTTCTCCCCATTTTACAGAGCAGACACTAAAACTTGGGGCAATTATCCAGAGTCACAGGACTGTTTAGAGGTGTCGCTGAGACTGACCGCAGGCCTGTCTGGACACAAAGTTCACTCTTGTACCGCTGCCCCTGAAGACGTGTGAGGAAGGAATCTCAGAGTCCTATGTCATTGAGAAACTGGGGAAGAGGGGCAAGGAGAGACAAGAGTTTCTCTGTTTTCTACAAAGGGAAAGGGTAGGTTTGAAAGCTGTGTGCTAGTGTGTAGGGTGCCTTTTAAGCACCCCGTGAATTTTTTTTAAGCACAGATACTTGGTGATGTGTGGAATTGCAGGGAGCAGCAGGTCCAGGAGGACCTGGAGGGGGACCAGGGCGGGGCTGGCTGGTATCTAGAGGAGGACATTAGGTAGCCCCTGGGGATGGCTGGCTCCAGGGGGTGATAAGCTTCCACCCCTGGGCCTCGGCGAATGTTCAGGAAGTGAGGACTCCTGGGAAGGGAGATATGTGAGGGGATAGGTCCCATTGAGTTGCTCTGTCCCCTCCAGTGGCCTCAGTGGCAGTCTGTAGGACCCGCCCCTGCTCCCTTAGCGGTGCTCTTCTGCTAATAGAATAGTGGTGGGTTGTGGTCATGCCACATCCCCATCTCCATGGACCCTGTTCCACTCCCCACTCCGGTGGTGACAGGCCTGCCCGAGAGATTTCCCAGTGTCACAAAGGACAGCCAACATGAAAGATGTTGGACGGGGAGCTCTGCCCTCAAGCCAGGATGATCAGTGGTAATGGGCTGCATTTACAGGTATGTGTCAATAGCTCATTAGGCAGCAACAAGCCAGGGTGGGCGGGGCCTCAGGGAGCGGGGGCCTTGCATGCGGCTGGTCCCCTATCCCTGGGGAATAACCACAGGATGCAGACGCAAGAGAGGCCAGACCGAGCTGGTGGGATTTGCAGTCATCCAGTACAAGTCACTGGGGATGGCAGGCCCATGGTGTGTTGCACCGGCCTGAGCGCCCCTGCCACGATGGGCTCATTCTGGGAGCTGAGTTTTAAAAGAAATACTGGAAACTCCAGAGCGTGCCTGGTAGGGGGTGACCAGCAATCGTGTTATTCGAAGAATGTTTGTGGACCTGGGAAGCTCAGCCCAGAGACAATCTGTAGCAAAGTCAAGGACGTAAAGGAGTGAGATCAGACTCCTTCCCAGGCTTCCCAGACTGACCACATGCTAGCAGCTGCAGTCCTAGGAAAAGATGTACCTTAGACATGGTGGCCACATCCTCACCATCAGGAGGGAGCAGACAGGATGGAGGGCGGTGTGTCCTCTCCTCGGTCTAGATTTGATTTTCGCACACCCGGAGAATGGGAATTCTCCCCTACTTTGAGAATGGCCGGAAGCCAAGAACTTTAGGGAGGCCAGCCTCTTCCTCCCCTCGTGGCCACCTCTCTTGTCTCCAGGTCCGCTCCAGCCGGCCACAGGCAGCCTTGTCCTCGTGCAGTCAAAACTCTCCGCACCCATGCAGTGAGGAGCCCGTGTCCCTAGCCTCTGACCCAGTGTGGTGGCCCAGCTTCAGCCCGGCCTCTGCTACGGAGCAGAGATCCCTCGGAGCTGCAGGGACAAGTGCTCAGCTTCTCCCAGTGGTAACTCTGCTCCTCAGTCAGTGGAACCCAGATCTGGGCAGAGCGGGATTAGGCAGCTGGGGCCTGGGGCCCTGCAGCTCCCGCCCCTGCCTTGTTCGACAAGGCCTTGTTGGACACCAGTGAGGACCACATTCAATCGACAGCTTAAGATAATCACATGTGTGAGGCACTGGGATAATGACAGCTGAATACCCTGCCACGGTTGCCATAGTGACCAGCCAAGCACTGGTTCCCTCCTTTTTTTTCTTTCTTGTTTTCTGGGCCTCCTTGTTATGGGGCTGGCTGGTGGGGTGGGGGCTGAGTTTGGGAAATGGGAAAGAGGAGGAAAGGGGGAGGGGAGACCCAAGAGGGCCAGCCCATTATCCTCTCTTTAAATACCCCAGCTGGAGGTGTTTTAAATCCCAACAGAGACAGAGAGAAACAGTGTCTTAATCCCTAGCTCCCTGTGAATTATTTAAAGGGATCTTGTCAGAAGGATGAATTTGTCACTGTTGCAGTGTCAACAGGAGCAGCAGCTGTCACGATGGCTGAGGACCCCACTCCAGGCAGGGCCTGGTACAGACGCTGCTGCCTGGTGGAAGTTACAGGGGCCCCGGGGGCTGTGGACCGGGAGCCCCCTCCCGAGGCACAAGCCTGCAGTGTTTCTCCTGGCGTGCTGGCAGAGACCAGGGTGTGAAATGTGCCAGGATGCAAAGAGATGCATGCCATCTGGACCTTGGGCCCAGCCAGCCTCGCCCTCCCCGAGTGGGGCTCCCAGAGCCCTGGGATCTTTGAGCAGTAGGAGGTGCTCACCCTGGCTGGGAATACACAGAGCCCACCAGCGCCCGTAAGACAATCGGTGGGTGGGCATACCCAAGAGAGAGCACACAGGCCCCTCCTGGGCCACAAGCCAGCACGCCGAACCAGACACGGGCACACACACACACATAAAGACACGCCCAAGCTGATACAGGGGCCGGGGGGAAACAACCAGACAGACAGGGAAGAGTCCTAGATCATATACTCCATGGAAGGAGAGCGGAGACTTTGTTTTTTAAGATGTTATTTATTCATTTGAGAGAGAGAGCACGAGCAGGGGGAGAGGCAGAGGCAGAGGGAGAAGCAGACTCCCCACTGAGCTGGGAACCTGACATGCGGCTCGATCCCAGGACCTGGAGATCATGACCCGAGCGAAGGCAGATGCCCAACCATCTGAGCCACCTAGGCACCCCGAGAGCCAAGACTTTGAAGGACAAATAACAGGCCTGAGCTCAGAGAGAGGCTAAGCGTGTTGTCTGTGGAGTGCTGATATCCATAATAACTGACTCGCAGGGGTCCAATACGGCATGAACTGTCATATTTAATCCTTACAACCATCTCCTGAGGTAGGTCCCATTAGTGTCCCTGTGACAAAGGAGCAGCCAAGGGGCTAAGAGAGGTTTAAGGACTTGTCGGTGGTCACATAGCTGTGTCTGGTCTGACCGCAGAGTCTGGACTCTTGGGCTAAGCCTGGGGTCACCGTGACTTCTGGAGTTCAGAGGTAGGCATGGCGACAGTGGTGCTACTTAATCCCAACCCTTTTTCAGTAGGCACAGAAATCTTCCCAGCCATCCGGATGTGTTCCACTCGGGGAACACATTTTTCCATCCATGCATTTTTCCATCCAGTCCTTTTTTTTTTTTTTTTTTAGATTTTATTTATTTATTTGACACACAGAGAGAGATAGTGAGAGAGCAGCAGGCAGAGGGAGAGAGAGAGAAGCAGGCTTCCCGTGGAGCAAGGAGCCCGATGCGAGGCTCAATCCCAGGACCCCAGGATCAAGACCTGAGCCGAAGGCAGCTGCTTAACCTACTGAGCCACCCATGTGCCCCTCCATCCAATCCTTTTTAAAAGGATTTTGTGGAGACTCTTAGAGACTGCACTGGGAAACAATGAGTACATTCTCCATATTCTAATCATTTGCATATCTGTGTCCCTTCCCCCGCTCCCCGTGCCCTTCTGCATCACAGAGAGTAAGTAGTTGAGGGCATCCTGGCCTTGTACCCTTGTAGGAGGAAAGCTCTTTCAAGCTTCCTTTCAGGTCCCTGGTAGCCAGTCCAGTTCTGGGGCACACCCCAGGGAGCCATGTTAATGAGTGGGGGGCAGTTCCTGTCCCCCCAGCCCAGTACATCTGGGAGGGAAATTAAGGGTTTTGGGAGGTGAGCTAGCTCGCAGCCCTCAGGGGGGCCATTGAGTATAACGCTGCCTTGGTTGGTTGGTGTACTAAATGGTAGATCCCTCAGGGCTTGTAGGAATTTATGCCCCATGGACCACATTTTACATTTTAATTAGCCCTCTAGCTTTTCTAATATCCCAGCTCTTTCAAGCTTAGTGTCTGGTCTCCACTGGAGCTTCGTCTTGAGGTCCAGTCTGGTTGAGTGGCAGCTCCCCCCCGCCCTGGCAGTCGGCTTCCTGACGAGGTTTGGGGGCCTCCTGTGGGCTCTGTGAAGTTGTGTGCTGTCCCCGCCTCAGTGGGCTTCTTGTTCAGAGAGGCGGCCATCTCTAACTGGGGTCTGAAAGTGGGTCTTTGGGTTTACTCTGATTGGGCAGTGCCTGGGACGTTCCATATGGTTCCATGGGGCATGTTGGCAGTGACAGTTTGCAGAATAACAGGTTCCCTCAAACAGCAGTTTGTGCCCAAATACAGACTGCCGAATGGGACCAAAGCCTGGGTGCCATGTCCAATTTCCTCTCCCTGTGGTTTGAGCTGGTAGCTGACGATGCTCCGGGGATTGCCTAGCTGGGCGGAGGGGATCCATGCTGAGCCCACCCAGAGGACACCCTGGAGATTCCAGGAGGGGCAGGGAAGGGGGCTCCAGGCTGGCCCTTTGGGTCTGTGGGGAGGTGGATCTCGGCCCTCTTGTCCCGCCCTTCCGCTGACCAGAGGCGGGGTTGTTTATTCAAGATGGAGGAGATGATTTCCACATCCGGATGCATCAGCCAGAGGTGGATCCCATGATTGACAAAACGATGGGGCTGCTGCTGACCTAGTGGGAATGATAATGGGTCCTTACTGAATGGGAGTTCCTGGCAGGCCCCGAGCAAGATGGGTTACTCCCATGATCTCAGTCCTCCAGGCTCCCACCCAGGTAAACAGTCTTTGGCTGATGAGGAAACTAACACTCGGGAAGTCATTCCTTGTTACAAAGCTGTAACTGACAGACACCTGCAGGCCTCTGGCAACAGCTCCTGCCTTGCCTCCTCCCTGCCCCTTGCCCTGTGCGATTCGGCAGCCACCCTACTTCCCTTTCTCCGCACTGTGCTAGGCACACTCCTGCTCCCGAGAGTTTGTTCTTGTTCTCTGAGCCTGGAATGCCCCTCTCTCGTGTGCCCTCCAGCCTTGGGGGCTCCAGTGTGTCATTTAGATCTCTGCTTCAAAGAGCACCTTCCTCCCTGAGGACCCCACTGCCAGCCGTCCCTCTGTCCCCTGACCTGTTCCTCAAGAGTATGGAGCAGTCTGATACTGTTCATTTGTCTGCTTATTCATCCTTTGGGTCGCTGTGCTAGAATATGACTTTGTCCCTTGCTCACTGCTGGGTCACGGACACCCAGGACACTTCTTCGGGATGTAGTTGATAGGCAATCCTTTATTTAAAAAGTGGGCTTAAATGCGCTGGGCTTCATACAAATCACAATAGCTAAGTTCTTGTTAGGCTAATAGAGGCCACAGAGCCGATTTCAATGATCTCTTCCTTCTGGATAGCAGTGTCCAGAGGAAATATCCTTCCTGGCCAGGTGCCACGGAAATGGCTTATTCAGGGCAATTAATAGGATGCAGACCTGTGGTAGCCTCTGGGCGTTCGGGAGGGGCAGGGTCTACACAGGAGGTGGGGGGGGCGGGTGTCAGAGCAGCAGTCCAGGGAGCTGGTAACCATCACAAATCTCTCCCCAACTCCGTGCTTGGAACTATCTTCAGAGACATATAAGGGAATCAGCTTGCTTCTCTTAACCTCATTTTATAGCGGCTCTTCATTTTTGAGCAAGGAATATTCTTTCTCAGCTTGTTCATCCATCTGACTCATCAGATTTGGCTCCAGATGACTTTTGCCTCTTTTCTAAAAATCCAAATCCGTTCTTGGAGGATAAAGAATGCGTTAGAGTTTCTGAAGGTTGTTCTAGAAGCCAGGGTAGATGGGCAGGTAGAGAGAATTCATGGCCGTGGTTTTGAAGGGGAACAGCATGTTTTACACACACACACACACACACACACACACACACACACACACACACACACAGAGCCAGCCTGCAAATAGGGAATATACTGGCCACTCCTAAGCAACAGACCTACAAGATCTGACTTCCAACAAGCAGGTTTAACAGCTACTGATCTTGGAGGAACCTAGAGCTGTCTTTCTCATACATCAAAGTCGCAGTCTCAAAGCCTGAACAAGTATTTTCTAATGGATGTCATTGTTTTCTTTACTACGCTTATCTCAAGAATTCAAGGACGGGTGGTCCATTTGCATCAATAATAGTGCCCTTTCAAAGGCTGTTAATATTCTGCTGGTTGTGCAAAGCTGCCTTGTTTCTTCTCCCAGGCGCAAATCGGCTGGGTGTCACCTGCACTAAGTGCCCAGCAAAGGACAAGGGGCTAAGGAGGCCAACTTAAGGAAAAGACCAGGGCCTTGCTCCTACCCTCAATCTTTCAGTATTTATTGAGGGCTAGGTGCTGGGATTCCGGAGAGGTCCCCCAACACAGTGCAGCCCGCTCAGGGCAAGCCCGCGGGGAAAGTGGATTTGTGTTTTAGAAAACTCGGTTTGGGCAGGGGAGTAAAAGAGAAGGACTGGCAGAGTGACTGGGAGGGGGAGGGACCTCAGCCGGGGTGGGGAGGGGGGACGGGCAGACTGCATGGATGGGCTCTGGAGGAGACGGGAGAAGGCATGGGCTTGGCACCCCTACCCGACAATGGGGAGCGGAAGTGGAGAGGGCGGAGTCTAGAGTGTTTCTTGGATAGCTGGCATGGGGCCTGGCTGGTGGAGGTGCCATCCGTGCGCAGGAGGATGGCAGAGAGCATGGGGGAATGCCAGATGTTCATCAGGAGATGTCCAGCAGCCAGCGGGGGTCAAGAGCCTGGGACGCTGAGGAGACTCAGAGGTTGGTGATGGCTGAGACCTGAGGTGGTTGCAGCTTTGGGTGTGGTCGGCATCTCCCAGGGTAAAAAGGGCGAGAAGGAATTCCTGAGAACCCGGTGGATGTCATGGGTCCCAGACGTTACTGAATAAAAATACAGTTGTGTGATACGTGTGCTGCAAAGCTAAATGCATGGAGTTATTTTGCTTGTTGAAATCAACTAATAAGTCAGTCAAAACATAATTCCCTGTCCTCAAGGAGCTCACAGCCTGGTAGCGGAATCCAAAGTCGTACAGCGGAGCAATTAACAAATAGTTCAAAACAGTGTCTTATGAAATGCTAAATTGTGTGGAATAAGCTCAATCATGTTGTAAGCATCAGGAAAAATGGTAGCTGAGTACAAGCCAGGAAGGCGTCAGGGAGGACAGAATGCTTGAGCCCCCTCACAGGAGGGAGCCGCACCGAGGGCTTGGTGCTACCATCCACCAGCTGCCTGACTTCAGGCCAACTATGGGATGTCTCTGGGCCTCAGTGGGCCCATGTGTCAACAAAAGGTTTTGGTCAGCATGACCTACAGTGGTTTCCAGCCAGATCTGTTCTTCTCTGGTTGTGTGTCTTGGAGGAGTGGAGATGGCATGAGGGTGGGGTAGAAGAAAGGTGTCAGGCCAGTCAGAACCTCAACAACAGCAGCAAGAGGCGGGGATGGGCACCGTCTCAGTGTGCAGATGCGAGAGGATGTGGCCCTGGTTTGAACCCTTGCCATCTCTTGCCTGGTCTGTTGTCATTACTTTCTGACAAACAGCAAGCCAGGGCAGAAGTCCAGGCATTAAGTAGTGCCAGGCCTAGTGCGTGGTCATGGGGATGCAAGGGAGAAGCCAAATAAGAGGAACATTGTTCTGGAAGAAATGGCAAATTAGAGTGACAAAGTGGGTGTGTTAGACACGGAGGGTGTTTTGGCCTGATACCTGCCTGACTCCGGGCTGGAAAATCGAGTGGTCCTTGAGTGGGCTCCTGGGCCTAAGGTTCTGATCCCATTTTTGGAGCACCCTGGTGATTCTACTCAGGCTCCCGGCATCAGTGATGGGGATTCCACTTTCTTGGCCACCTGGCTCCTCTCTGGTCGCCATCTTTGCCTCAACTCAGGCATCACTTGTTCATCCACAAATAAACTTGGCCAAGCAAATACTGGTCACTTGGGATATAGGGGTAAAGGAGTGAGAAGGGCAGTGGATAGGTCACTATCCTATCTGGCTCAGTGGATAGGTCAAACAGGGCCGAAAGTTGCAATGGGCATGCCTTTTGTGGGTAATAGAGACCAAGCCAGCATTGTTGGGGTATCTGGCTGGACCAGAAAACAAAGAGGTGTTTTGGGTTTTTTTTAAGATTTATTTATTCATCTTAGAAAGAGAGAAAGTACACATGAGAGAGGGAGAGCAGGGGGAGGGGCAAAGGAAAAGGGAGAGACGATCTCTGGCCGACTGCCCGCTGAGCACAGAGCCTGACTCGGGCTTGATCTCCTGAGATCAGGACCTGACTGGAAATCAAGAGTCAGACATGTAACCGAAAGAGACACTCAGGTGCCCCAAAGAGGATTTTTTTAAAAAGCTACATTGAAGTACTGGTTACATATCCTAAAATTTATTCATTTGAATCGGAAAGTTCAATAATTTTTAGTAAGTTTACGGAATTATGTAGTTATCACCACAGTCCCATTTTAGAACATTTCCATCACCTCCACAAAAGGTTGTTCATGCCCATTTGAAGTTACTGCCCATTCCCATCTCCAGCGCCAGGGAACTACTGATACTTTTCTATCTATAGATTCGCCTTTTCTGGACAGTTCATGTGCATGGAATCATGCAATATATGGTCTCTTGAGTCAAGTTTTTTTCATATAGCATAATGTTTTAGAGTTTATCCATGTTGTTGCATGTATCAGCACTTCATTCTTTTTTATTTCTGAATAATATTCCATTTTCTGGCCACATCACATTTTATTTAGGTATTTACTAGTTGATGGACATTAACAAGGGTCTTAGGTGCCATATTGGAGCCTGGTTGGGAGCTCCAAGAACAGAGGACTAAAGTCAGATTGGTGTGTTTTATAAATTTTAGTCCACAAATCAAGATGCACAAGAACAATCCTGGACCTTATTTTCTTTTAGTCAAATCATTTCAGACTCTGAGCAGTCCCTGTCCCATTGGTTGATGAGAATTTCAGTCTCGATTAATAGTCCATTCAACCACGCTTGTGCAAAGCTCCCAGAGGTCCTACTCAAAGCAAATCGGAGAAGGCTGCTGCATTGTCCATAGGTCCATGATCCTCTGAGGCCCAGTCACCTCCAGGGGTCCTGAGCAAGCATAACATCCAGAGGTGGTAGTAGCTGCGTTAATAACTGTTCATAGCTACCTTTGCATATATAAAAGAATATCTGGGACTTGATCCTAGAAGTGAATGGCTGGCTCAAAGTGTATGTGCAATTATAATTTTGGTAAAGAAAAACAAAATTTGGGGCCCCTGGGTGGCTCCGTGGGTTAAAGCTTCTGCCTTCAGCTCAGGTCATGATCTCAGGGTCCTGGGATCGAGCCCTGCATCAGGCTCTCTGCTCAGTGGGGAGCCTGCTTCCCCCTCTCTCTCTGCCTGCCTCTCTGCCTACTTGTGATCTCTCTCTCTGTTGAATAAATAAATAAAATCTTTAAAAAAAAAAAGAAACCAAAAATTTTATAGCGGCTCTACCAGTTTGCCCTTCATCTAGTTATGGATCAAGTGCTTAGTTTCCACCCCTTCTCCAACACAGTGTGTAATCAAACTTCTGTCTGATCGAAAAAAAAAGGTATCACAATGTGGTTAATAACTATTTTGATTATATTGACTAATGTTCAATATCTTTTCATATGTCTATGAGCTCTCTTTTTTAGTGAGCAGTTTGTTAACATCCCTTGTCTATTTTTGTATTTTATTATTGATATATGGATTATCTTTATATATTTAGAGAAATTAATACTTTATCCATGATAAATTACAAATGGTTCCTTCCCAGCATGTGTCCTTTTTTTTTCTTTTTCCTTTTGATTTTACTTCTGGCCATTTTTGTTCTGCCATTTAAAAAAATTATATGGAGTTGAATTGATCAACCTATTCATTTGTGGCTTCTGAGTTTCACGTCATAATTACTGTACATAAATTGTTTCCATGGTTTCTTTTAGTATTTTTATGGTTTCCTTTCTCCTTTCTTATGTTAGAGTTTTGATTCACTAAGCATTGATCCTGAAGTAAGGAATGGGGTTTGGAGGCAAAGTTGTTTTTTCCCAGATGGTTACTCGTTATCACAATGATTTCTTAAAATGATGTACCTCTTACTGATTGGAGTGGTGGCCAACATTTTAAACGTTGAGAGAAACTATTGATATGACTTCTCAAAGATTTCACCAGCCACACTGTCACCAGCAGCCTTGCAAGTATCCTTTGCTCCAGATTCTTACCAAGACTTGATATTTTATTTTCTTTTGATCAAGCTGATAAAAAAATCATGGTGCTTTGTTGTTGTTTTAATGGGAAAAGACAGTTATAGGAAGGAACACAGGAGGCATAGGTCAGATGCCTAGAAGGGGAGGCTGAGACGCTGTCACTGAATAGAGACCTTTAGGAAATCAGCTTTGGGACAGGTAGTTAAGAATGTGTCCTGGGGACCGGGGCTGGCGCAGACCTTGGCTGAAAGAATCTGGGTTCTACACATTTGTGGGTAGGACATCCAGAGCTGATAAGGCTCCTCTTTTTTAGAGAGCTGGAAAGCAATGTGCCTCAGGACACAGTGTAGCTCAAAGTCTAGTTGGGGAGGTAGGACTGACATGTGGCAGAGCAATGAGGGGTTGTACGACCCCTGGTCTGGTCAAGTCTCTTTCTGGCCCCTCCCCCACACTTGGCCCATGAGAACTTAGAGATTCTACTACAAGATATCTTTTTGGTTTCTACAGGTCTAGTTCAACCTACAGTCATGTGTTGTTGGTACCGCCACAAGCACATCCAGTTGTCCTGACCATGCATTGGGGTGGCCCTCCAACCCAGTTTCTACATCACAGAAATCTAAAATCTCAGCTCTGATCACTGTACTTCTCACTAAAACTCATCAGTGACTTCCAATTACCCTCAGGATGAAATTCAGAGTTCTAGATCAGACTCATCCTCTCCTCTTCCTTATTCCTGCACCTGTAGCTTTTTATGACTCTTCTGCCGCACGGATGACATTACACAATGGCACCAGGCCACATTTCCCCACCACAGGGCCTTTGCATTTGCTGTTCCTGGGCCTCAATGCTGCATTCCTTCTCTGTTCCTCTTGGCCCCCTCCAGACACACACTTCTGAGTAACTCCTCTCCGTCCGTCCATCTCCTCAATTTGGAGGGTCTTCCTTGACATGCCTCTGTGTATCAGGTACACCCCTGTAATTTTGGCACCCTATAATTTTCCCTCACAGCAGTTAGCCCAATCATTATTTAGTTATTTTAATAACCATCTAATTTCTGTTTCCCTCACTAGATTATAAACTTCATAT
>CM053603.1:75439988-75488035 GCA_028646535.1 Procyon lotor
GCCCAGTTGAAGTAAAGGATGGGGAGTCTGCTGTTTAAACCCTCGCAGAACAAACCCGTCCTTCCCTCCGAAGTCACGTAGGGTCCACGGGGAAAGTGTTATTTCAAAATAGCCACGAAAGGGAGAGAGGTCTGAAAATGGAATCTAAAACCACTGTCAGCAACTTCTCCGTAATACATTTGCTTCTGGTTCCAAGAACCCAGGCAAGCAGAACATAACTTTAACAAACACATTGCAATAGAACATAACGAGTGTTTAAGAAGAAATAAAAAAGGGTTCGTTGACACCTAGAGAATCAATAAGAAATTAAGCAAAGTCCAGGTGAGGTCTGGCAGTGTGCAAGGTTCTGGAAGGAACTCACCTGGAATGCTAGGCTGGAGAAGGGACTTTCTTGGGGGGTGGGGGGGGTTGTGCTGACAGGAGTGAGGAGTGAAGGGCCTTGGATGGACTACTACTCAGGTGTTTCAGGGGTGGGGCCCTGGGAGGCAGGAGTGGCTGTGAGGTCATTCTACAGGCCTGGATGGGCATGGTCAGCTCTCCATGTGCCCATTTACCCCCCATGCCATGCCTGGTCTTTAGATGCTCTGGCATTAAGCTTGAAGGACAGCCTGGCCCTCTCACTCCTTCACGGGGCTTAATTCTGTGCAAGAAGCAACTGTGTCTATTTCCCATGCACACGAGATTGATTTCAAGTTTTTAAATGAAAAATTCTAGGTTGTCCATTTCAGCTCCACACTGTGAGCAATAAGCTGCTATTCGCACGGTATTTAGAGAAATGGGTACTATTTTCTACCCCCCCTTTTTTTGCCACTGTTAAATATTAAGATCAAGGATCTTAATTTAGTTTTTCTTTTCACTTTAGGAAGCTTAATTTCTTCTGTCCCTTATTTGTTTCTGGCCAGCAGAACAGAATTTAACAAATGCAATGAAACTTCCTGGGAACACCCCAGGTCTTGAGGTCAGGATTTTGAGAGCTCCCCATTGTGGAGAGCTGTTTCTTCTTCCAGCCCAAGAAAGAAAGAAGGACCTAGTGACTCTTCTCTGGCTCCTGCCACAGAGCAGCTTGGTTAAGGAAGCTATGCCTCTGTGGACCTCTTGCCCTCATTACCTGTTACGGAAATATGTTAGAAGGTGCTTTTGGCCATTCAAAGCACTTCTTCCTATCTCCTCTCTAGCCTGTCTCCTCTTATGGCCACGTGACCATGGGTGAATTGCATATCTTTTCATGTACGAATTGGAGGTGACAGTGTCTTGTTTTCAACGTTACAGGGAAAATTGAGAGACAGCACTTAATAAATGCAATGTTTCTCTTCTTCTTCCCACTTACAGGGCTGCTCAAAATGAGTTTTCTTTTCCAAGGCGAAGCATGCTGTCTCTCCCCTGCTAAGAAGCCCTCCTCCCTCCCTGAGTGATATCCTCCGGCATTCCCTTCCATCCGGTCCCTTTTAGCAGTTTGCACACAATGATGCTTGATTGGCTTCCTCAAGGATCTCACTTAGCAGTCCCTACTCCTACAAGTTTTCTGGTCTAACTCTTTCAAAGGGATTGATGTTATAAAATAAAAATTTCTGAGAGTCTACATTTGTTGAGAAATTCTGAAAAGCCTTATATTCATATGGTTCTTATGACCCTAATGGAGCTTCCGCACAATAAAGGAATGAGGTTCAGAACTGAAGATATCCAAGGTGAGGGGTGTCTCGTAGTCAGACCCCTAATCCACCAAGGGGCTGTGCGGAGGAGAGGCCGGGGCACTGAGGTCTCAAATCCCTGCTGTCACCCAGGGCGGGAAGTTGCAGGTTGTCCCTGTGGCTGTAATGAGCCATAGTCCCAGCAGGGGCGCTGTCGGTTGGATGAATGCAGGCTTTCTAGAGGGAAGTCTGTTATATTTCTGGAGAAATCTTTGAAGTTGGCTCATGAGGAGGTCTTTAAAAGCAAGTTAGGGTTGGAGCCTTCCTGTCTTAGGTCAAGCAGTCCGGCTGCTGAGCTCGTAAGGCCCCCTCCAGCCCCAGGCTTCTCTGCTCTGCCTCTCTTGGTCTTCTTACTCTCTCTTTTGTGTTTTCGCATGTGTGCGCCTGTGGCCTGCCCGGTTCAGTGGGAGGAAGTCAGTGGCTACGATGAAAACCTGAACACCATCCGCACCTACCAGGTGTGCAACGTCTTCGAGCCCAACCAGAACAACTGGCTCCTCACCACCTTCATCAACCGGCGGGGGGCTCACCGCATCTACACGGAGATGCGCTTCACTGTGAGAGACTGCAGCAGCCTCCCCAACGTCCCTGGCTCCTGTAAGGAGACCTTCAACTTGTACTACTACGAGACTGACTCTGTTATCGCCACCAAGAAGTCGGCCTTCTGGTCTGAGGCCCCCTACCTCAAAGTAGACACCATCGCGGCAGACGAGAGCTTCTCCCAGGTGGACTTCGGGGGAAGGTTGATGAAGGTCAACACGGAAGTCAGGAGCTTTGGGCCTCTGACTCGGAATGGTTTTTACCTCGCGTTCCAGGATTATGGAGCCTGTATGTCTCTCCTTTCTGTTCGTGTCTTTTTCAAGAAGTGTCCCAGCATTGTGCAGAATTTTGCCGTGTTTCCAGAGACCATGACGGGGGCAGAGAGTACGTCTCTGGTGATTGCTCGGGGGACGTGCATCCCCAATGCAGAGGAAGTAGACGTGCCCATAAAACTCTACTGCAATGGGGATGGAGAGTGGATGGTGCCCATTGGGCGCTGCACCTGCAAGCCTGGCTACGAGGCTGAGAACAGTGTGGCCTGCAAGGGTAAGTCCAAGGGCCTTGTAAGGCCTCCGCTTCCTGCCCACTGGGGGCAGGGACCGATCTTCGAATTTTCCTCTCCTCCAGCTCTGGGTCACAAAGGAACAGAAGCACCTGATGGCTTATTATAGGGCTCTGGGAAACCTACATTCCCAGTGTGAGGCATGATGACTTTTTGTTGTGTCCAACCAGAATGTCAGTGTTCATGGTGAGGGAAGAGATAGAATGGGTTCCAAATAGTAGATAAGAACTTAATAACCACTCAGCTATATTTGGTTTGGGACCACGGACATTCGTATTCTCTCTCACATGCATACATGTGGTCTCTCCTCCTTCATCCCACACTCCCTCCCTTAGACACACCCCCGTGCTCTGAGGCATGGAGGAATGGGGTTCTCATGGACAGTTCACTCAAGGATAGTTGAGAAGTGACCGAATTTGAAAACTATTTTAGGTCCTTTCAGGTGGGTTCCTCCACTTTACCCAACTTGGTCCTGGACCCATGTAGCTTGTGAACTCGAAGCCCTGTGCTTAGTGGTCTTGTTCCAGGGGCTCAATGCCAAGTACTGGGGCAGGGATGGGGCCTAGCTTTCATGTGTCCTGGCAAGAGATGTGTTTCCGGAAATGGGGGATGGTGGTACCAGTTATTGTATTACCTTGCTTGAATGATGCTTGGGGTGTGTCAGGGAGGTGTGTGCACATGGGCTCCCCTTGCTCCAGGAGAGTTCATGACCAACACATGGTAATAATTGAGCTGAACTGGCTGGAGATTCTTCTCTGAGAGTGAGTGGGAGGGTCTAGAGAGCCCTCGGCTCATTTCTTTAGTAAGTTCATGGAAGCTGAATACGGGTAGGGGTATCCAGAATTGGGGAAAAGAAGACTGCTTTCTTTTATGATATCTTGCCCATGGCTGTCAAAATTTCAGATTCACATAGACCTCAGAAATGACCACCTTGACCCTAGCACGTCATTGAGGCTGCTCCAGACCTTTGGGGGACAAATTGGAGTTGGAGCTGAATTAGCTTTTTCTGCTCTGTCATGAGCGTCCTATCAGCTGTGCTCCCTGATGTCACCCCCCTCCCGGCCTGAGCACCAGGCTGTCCTGGCCTGTCTCCTTTCCCACTTCTCTGCTCCCCACACGCCTGCAGCCAGGCACCAGGCACAGGCTCACTAATGCCCATCAGCCCGAAGCCCTTTGGACTCAGCTAATTGCCTGGGCTGGGGCACCCATACAGCCTTTCTGAGGCCTGCTGAGAGCAGAGAGTTAGGCCTTTGTGTCTTTATTGGGTTTCTTGGTGTGGTACCCGTGATGGATGGTGTGGGAACAGAGGGGAGAGAGTGCCAGACCAAGTGATGAATCAAGGCAGACAGTTTTAACACCAGCCTTGCCTGGCCCCACTGTGCTCCTCTTTGTCCCCTTGGTTGGGGGTGGGGCGGGAGGTGCTCTCTTGGACGTTTGTCAAGGTCTGAGTGGGGACCTGGGCACTGGGCTGAGTTCTTAAAGGTGCAGGTGCAGCAGCAGCTGCCAGGCATGATTGCGAGAGTTCTGGTGATTTCTCCAGGCTTCAGAAGGCTGCCATGCTGTCCTTGCCGGCTGGGGCCCTCTCCTTTCTCTCATTAATTCCCGAGCAGAATGGCAGGAACCAGAGCAAGCATTGATTGGTTCTGGTCTAATTGCAACTCCGGGAACAGGCTCTCATTTCTTTGGGCTAATTGGAACTTTTCTTTTTGGGGGGGTTCTGCCCTCCATGAGGCATGTCAGTCACCTCCTGTGCTTGTTGTGGGAGGGCCTGTGGAGACAAATGTGTAAATCCAAGTGGTTTCTTTCTGTTCTCCCCGCCCAGCTCCAACCCCCTTCTGACTGTTGGTAGACATTCCTCGTCGAGAGTTCTCATGAACCTGCCTGATTTCACGGGTTGCTTATTGCAGACACACTGGAAGCTAGAGGAAATGTGGAGGCCATGCACAGTCACTTTGCCATTTTAGGGGCACAGGCAGCCACATTTGGGGACATTTCTGAGGGTGGAGAGTGGCAAGCCCGGTGGCATCATGAATCTTGCAGCCTAGCAGCCTGGCTGAACTTAGTGCCCTAGAAGGTCAGAGAAGCGCCTTTGTTTTTCTGTCTCAAGAACTTTAAGATGCTTCCTCCAGATCTTAGCCATTGCTCTGCTGGTCATGTGGTTCTGATGCCTGAGCCAGAGTTCCCTTCCCAGGCCTTAGCAGGCTGCCCAGGGAGGTAAAGAGGCCTTGGCCAGTGACGGTGATCTTGGGAGGACTCTGCAGCTTTGGAGGGAGGTGGGCAGTACAGGTGGAGAGATTTGTGACTGGTGCCTGTAATGTGTCTCCAAGTGAGGGTATCCCACCCAAACTGGGGGCTCCGTGCTGTGCTGTCAGATGGGCTCCATGTAGCCCTTCACGGGCATTGTGGGGTGGCCTGCCTAGTATAGCCAGTTTTCATGAGATGGAGTGTTTTCAGGCTTAAGGGCAATGACATGGCATCACATGGCTTCCAGAGCATTCTCACATCCATAGCCTACTTGATTTGCACACACCCTGAGAAGCAGGCAGAGAAGACTATCAAGGGAAAGGACTTACCTGAAGGCCACCAGAAGCTTACAGCAGAGCCAGGTCTAAAACCAGCTCCTGTCTCTAGGTTAGGCCCCTTCTGCCTGGACGCACTCCTTTCCCCTTTCATCTCCATGCACCCCCCTTGAGAGACAGCACCAACAACAAAGGCCTGGGCCCCATGAGTCAGGGTGTGTGCCCTCAATAGCAGTGAGCCCAGGCTGGCCTAGTCCTCCTGCAACAGGAATAAGGGAAGATGACAGGACAGATCATGGATAGGAAGGTCACTGTCATTCCCTGAGTCCTGAATGTGGCCGGAAAGGCAGATTAATGAGGCAGCTCCTTTTGGAAGCCCCAGGGAATATGCCTGGGAGGGAAAGTCAGGCCCTCAAGGAGCACTCGGGGCAGAAACAGGATCAAGCCCCATGAGTACCTTGCTCCAGCTAGGATCTGTCTGCCAGAGGCTGTCCTAGCACCTGAGACCCATCCCTGGGCCCCTAACTGTGATACCATAGCCCCAAAGCTTCTAATGGGCAGCTAAGAGGCCTGCCCATGCCAGGTTCCCACAAGAGCTGTCAGTCTCCACCCAGCCACCCTCCCTGACACTGACTTCAGCTGGTGTGACATTTCAGGGTCCCCAGAAAGAACTTGCCGAGCACCAGCTCTCAGGGTCCCCAGCCCCAGGAGTGGAGAGACTGCAGGGACCCAGACTTATTGTGCGGACTGAGCACAAGGCCAGCAGGCCAGCAGGGAGGACAGGCTCAGAGGACCTCCGCCCCTGGAGTAGGGTCCTGACACACTGAGCTGCTAGGAAGCCTGCAGAGGTAGGAGGGGCAGAAAGCTGAGGGAGGACCATCTGGAGGTTACTGAAAAGAACAGCCCTCCCTGCAGCTGGCTGACACCAGCTGGGTCACTCGGGACTGTCCTGAGAATAAGCATCACGGGTGCCACTGCTGTCCTCAAGGGCACGGTCAAACCAGCAGGACTTGTGCCAGTCAGGCTTGGGGCTGAGGATCCATGTTCTAGAACCAGGAATCCACATGGCTTTTCCAGGGGGCTTTCAGGTGGGCTGAGACTGTTCCAACTCCGGATGTTGGCAGGGCCTTGACAACTGCTAGAGAAGACCGGAGCAGTTCTTGCTGCATCCCTGTCTTTCCCACTAGCCCCCCACCCCATGCCTGAGCCCTTTCCCGGGGCTGTCTCAGGCAGCCCTCCGGGGTGCCCCGCAGGCCAGCCACTTCCCTGCCGTCGCCCCAGAGGCCCCCTCTCCTTCCCCGCTGCTTCTGCACTCCCCTCCCTCCAGATAGGGACTTTTTTCCTTGGTAATTTTCCACCTACATGTAAATTCCTGCATGCCTGGAAACCCAAGGGACATTTTGAACCTTTCAACAGTTTCGGCGCCTTTGTCAACTTGAGCGGCGGAGATGAGCCAATTTATAAGCCTGGGGGAGTTGAGACGAAAAATCCTCAGGATTTGAAGGTGGAGAAAAAAATGTGTCTAATTTAGCTCCCTTTGGAAAAAAGTTGCTGGGGCCAGTTCCATCTCCTTTGGGGTTGCTGGTCCCAGCTTTGGGTCGCCACAGCATCCTCATCCTGGGTGCTGAAAAAGAAGGTGGGGTCCCTAGGGGAAGGTGTGTGCGTGCCTGTATGTGTATGTGCACGTGCGTGTGTGTATGTGCGCGCGCGCGTGTGTGCATGCATGCGCTGAGCTGACAGCTGCATCCAGGGCGCTGGGGAAGCCTGTCTGCTGGCTTCCGCCTATCAGCTGTTGGCTGGGAGTGAGAGGAAGCCTGCACTAGCCAGCTTCCTCTCAAGCCCCAGGGAGACCAGCTCTGCTCAGGGCTCCAGGAGGCCAGGGTCATTAACACCGCAGCATTGTAAGAGCTTCATAATAGGATTTCCCAACAGTCTACTTCATTTAGAAGTCTCTCAGGCTTCCTCTGCTCCCTACGGTGGCCCTGCCCAGTGCCCTCCAGAGAGGACTCCAGTGTAATTGGCTGGATGTAATGGGCTGTGACACCAGCATGAGCAACAGCAAAGAGAGCTGGAAGGGGGGCCCCACTGCCTCACTGACTCCAGCCTATGGGGCGTGAGCACTTGTCCCGGACCCTGGTGGCGGTAAGACATGGTGAGAGAGAGGTTGGAGGGGGGGCATTGGGTTTCAGGTCCCATTGTGTTCTGCACTGCCCCTCTGCCTTTAAAAGACAGGGGGAGAAGCACCCCAATTCCACTAACATTGACCAAACAACTGTGATACTCCCGGGTCAGTGCTAGAGTGACTGAGATTGATTTGGCAGTGCTCTGTGCCTGAGAGTTGCCCTGGGTGGGAGTCCGTGGCTTCATAAATGTGTGCCATCAGAGATGCCCACAGAGACACCATGCGGTCACTTCTCTAAGGCTGTGGGCAGTGGAAATGGTGCTGGGCTAGCGGTCCAGTTGGGGCCACGCATGGCACCTTCATTGGCCCGTGAATACCTAGAGAGTCCGAAGCCCCCCAGGCTGGGTGGGCGTGTGGGATGCTGAGAGAACATCTCTTCTGACCACTGCATTATCCACAGAGAGAGCGTTTGTGGATACCAGTCTCGAGAGCCCTGGCTGGTTAACGTCAGGGCAGAGATCAGAGCCCCTGGTCTGAGACCACCATTGGCCTCTGCATCTGAGACTGGATTTTGTTGAAATTAACCATCCTTCAGCACCCAACACCTATCTTCAGGACTGTCAGACTTCTCAGCTTGTCTCTCATGGATTCTCTCCCTTGCGTCTGTGTTGTCCTTTGTTTTTCTTGGGTTGGGCTCATTTCCCAACCCAAGAAATATACATTTCCACACTGCATGTAGCACAGAGGTGCACATTGACCCTCACTCCCTGGGTGCAGGACTGCCTCTCCAGATGCTCCAACATGTTGATCTACTTGGGAGGCCATCGGGAGGGTGCACAGGTTCTCAGGGCAGGGGGCAACCCCAAGCTCCCGGGGAAGGATGAGGGCTAAGGCTTTGTGCTTACAGGAGAGGGCAGAAGGCAGGCGGCGGGGCTGGAGGCTGGAGGCTGGTTGTGGCTTCTCTACTGGGCATGGAGGACCAGCATGGGCCCCTAGGGCTGAATCCCAGCTTAGGCAGGGTAGTGGTCAGACTTAACCCTTTACTTCCTGTCCCCATCTCTCTCTGGAGTTGGGCAGTCCCTATCTGAGCACACACGTCCTCACAAACTCCCTTGCCTGGATAAGGAAACACTACATTTGATTTTGAAGCATGAAGGTGAAAATCATACTGGATTTGAGCCTGCTTGGAGTGGGGTCCTCCAGTTCTGAGCCCCAGGCAGCTCTGGATGGTCTCAATTTCTTTTTCCACTGCCTTTGGCCACTGACGAGTTGTGTTGACAATGCCCTAATGCTCCTGGGTCTCATTTCTCCCTGAATTCACTGGGGGAAGAAGACTAAGAAGAGTCAGTCCAGGGCAGTTGCCAACGAAGAAGGAATGCCTCTCAGACACAGGTAAACCACCAGAAGCAAGCCTTAGTTTGCCAGAGTGCTTTGATAGGAGCAATGAGAGAGGAGCACTCTTGGCCTTTTCCTAGGGGAGGGGTCTCTGCCCTCAGAGGTCCTACCTGCACTCTCCTTGCTGGCTGAACTAAGAGCATAAGTATCAGTTACCTGATGGGGCAGCTGAGCCTTTTGTTTCAAGGGCCAGCTAATGAGGGCAAGGCACCAAATCCTGGGGAGATGTGGCTTTGTATAGAGGACTATATATGTCTAGGTCGCCTCTTGGCCCCAGGAGAGCTATCCTTTCTGACAGAGAGCATCGCACCTTCCTGTGTGCCCTCCCAGCCTGCCACAGAATAAACCTGTGCAGCTGTAGATATGTGGGACTCTGTGTGTGTGTGTGTGTGTGTGTGTGTGTGTGTGTGTGCACGCGTGTGTGCGCGTGTGCTCATGGCCAGGAGGGGCTCAGGAGGAAATCGAGTCAGCCACATCAGGCCCTGGAGAGGTTGGTGAGGGTAAGGAGGCACTGTGGAGAGTCTCAGGAGGCTTCTTGGAATCACAGGACAGAAATTCAAGGCCAGGGAGGGCCAAGCCCAGCCCTAACAGATTTTCCTTGTGGGTAGGGCCCAGTTTGAGGGAAGAGCTAGACAAGGAAACAGGTCCTTTGGTTTGTGGCTTGTCCTTGGCCTCTGTCTGGAAGAGCCCACCAAGCCTCTGGGCACGCATTCTTAGTGGGGGCTGGACTTCCTTTGTCTTTGGATATGACCCTTGGGGACCTGCTCTGCTCACATCCTTGCAGGCCCCGGCAGTTCTGGCCTTCCATTCCTCAGTCAGGTTGGATTCCACTCATGAGTTCATGTGGCTTAAGTGGTGCCTAGGCTCATTGTTTCTTCAGTCTTACAGGGCAGCTGCTGATGCCAGGACCTTTAAGCTTCTATTCTCAGATGGAGCGGTTTTACCTCTAAGAATTTGCTACATTCTTGGATCTCAGAAAGTGCTTGCAATATCCAGAGGACAATATCCGGAGGCCAAGGGAGCCCCAGTGGGCTCTGCGGCCCTGGTGGGACCCCATGGAGGATAGGCCCTCCCAGCTAGGTAAGGCCTCTAAGGACAGTGAGTCCAGCCCACCAGATGACACTTTGCTTTCCCACAGGGGCCCCCCAGCCTGCTTCTCAGCACCCCCAGTGATAGGACACTTGGACTTCCTGAGGCACCCTGGTTCATCGGAACCTTTCCTCCTAGCACTGAATTAAGGGCTCACTGATCTAGTCCCTGGGACAGAACTTTTGTGCAAATCTCTCTTCCCCCAAGTTATCCTTTGTGGTTATTTTAAAGTGTTTTGGGGATACAGGGGTAGCCCAGTTGGTTAAGTGTCTGACTCTACATTTTGGCTTAGGTCATAATTTTGGGGTCCTGGGATTGAGCCCAAGGGGGGCTCCCCACTCAGTGGGGAGTTTGCTTAAGATTTTCCTCTCCGTCTTCCCCTCCCTGCTCATGCTTTCTCTGTCTGTCTCTCCCTCTCTCTCTCTCTCTCAAAAAAAAAATAAAGTTTTGAATAGGTAGTACATATGAAAAGGAAGTTTTCCTTCCACTCTGGTCCTCAATAGGGTCCTTCGCTGTTCCAGTTTCTGATATTCTCTTGCAGAGAATGTGTGTGCATTTGCACACCCAGAATATAGATCTATCTTTTCCCCACTTGCACAGGGCCATATTATGCAGGGCTTTCCATCTAGCTCTCCCCCACCCCCTTTTTATTTAACAATGAAGGTTAAAAGTAGCTTGGCTGTATCATACAGACATTTGCCTCATTTTTTTAAATGATTCTGTAGTGTTTTATTGAAAGGGTGTGCCTTTTTGTTCCTTCACATACATTTAGGTTGCTTCCTGGTTTTTGTTGTTGTTGTTATATATTTTTAAACAATGTTTCAGCAAACATCCTTGCTTTTATCTTCGTACTTGTGTGTAAGCTTATCTGTGAGTCTAATTCACTAATTAATTTATTCAATGAATATTTATTGAGGAATTTCTATGTGCCAAGCACTTTTCGAAGAACTAAGGATACAGGAGATTCTTAGAAGAAAATTGCTGAATCAGAGTATATAAATTTTTAATTTTGATAGCTATCCCCAAACAGTCCTCCATAAAAGGGAGTTTTCTACTAATTTTGCTCCCTCCAACGGTGTAAGGGTGCTCCTGCTCCCCAAACTTATGCCAAGAGAATGAAATGTCCATCATTTTTATCTTCGCCAATCTAATAAATGAAAACTGGCCTCCCACTGTGGTTTTGGTCTACATTTTTCTTGCTATGAGGGGCACTGACTGTGGCAGAGTTCAGGAGTTGTTCAGGGCTTGACAAGTGTGTCCATTTGGCACAGCATTAAGTCAGATGAGTTTGCTTGCTGCGGACGTTTGGGGTTTGCTCCTTCCATGCATGACATGGTCTCCCTTTCCCTTTCCCCTGTCCCATGCCCTCCCGCAGGGCATCCTGCCTTTTATCTGCTTTGTCCACCTGCAGCATCAGGCCATCTCGGCATGAGACACTCATCTGCGTTGGCGTGTCTCGGTCCGTGGCAGGTGACCGGTCTGCCGATGGGACAGGACAGGTGCAGATGCTGGTGGTCAAGGGCCAACCCCTTCCCTGGATCCTGTTCCAGGAAAGCCAGCCAGGCAGATTTTATGGGAAATACACCTCACTTCTCCAATCCTTCCTTTCCTGCCTGGAGCCGATTCTGGGCTCTCTGCTCGCCCTGTGCAGCCCTGCAGCCCTGCTCTGCCCCACACATCTCTCATCTCTCACCCCTTTTTTTTTTTAAAAGATTTTATTTATTCGACAGAGAGAAACACAGCGAGAGAGGGAACACAAGCAAGGGGAGTGGGAGAGGAGAAGCAGGCTTCCCGCTGAGCAGGGAGCCCGATGCGGGGCTCCATCCCAGGACCCTGGGATCATGACCTGAGCCGAAGGCAGATGCTCAACGACTGAGCCACCAGGCACCACGCCTCTCACCCTTTGATCCAGACCCTCTACCCCACATCCTTTCCTTCGATTCTTCCACCTTAACTTTGGGGCCACGGGCTTCAGCACACCCTGGTGGGTCCCTCTCAGCAGCCCCTTCCTAAATCACCAGCGTGCAGCCCTCACCTGCCTCAGCCTTCTCTTTGTTTCTCCGACACCAGCCCTCCCTCAGCAGAGCTCACCCTGTGCCGCCCTCAGCAGCCTCAGCCAGGCCCTTGAGCAGGCCCCTCACCTGCGCCCCAGGCCCCTGCTCAGCCCTCCCACAGGCCTGCTCCTGCCAGCGGGCCTGGCCTGAGCCCCGGGAGGCTGCTCACTGCCTCCTTCTCTCTGCGGCTTTGGTCTTCCAGCTCTGTGGGTTTTCTTTCTCTCTGAGGCCACGGACTTCCTTCCCCCCCTTCCTTGTTTCAGTCCCTCTCTCTCCCTTCCTTGCTCCCCTCTCCTCCTCTGTGCTCCTCTCCCCTCTCTGCCCCTTCCTTTTCCCTGTTTTCCTTCCTCACGACTTTTCTGTTAAATATATTCAGGTTAAAAAACATAAGGCAACTTAAAGAAAAATAATAAATAATACATTAAAAAACCTGGTGCGTAGATATGGCCAAAACCAATAAGGATGATATGCGAATGACCGATGGTTGAAAAGAATGCTGACTTGGGCTAAGGGAGCAGCTCACACAGGCTTCAGGGCGGTCCCGCGGTTCATCGTCAGACCATGGTGAGGGCTGTGACGTGGGTGGGTACGGAGCCGACCTCTCTGGATTGGCTTCCAGCTGGCACTGAACCACTAACACCGCGTGGTTGTCTTCTGCAGAGCACTCACTACGTACCAGAAGCTCTGCCTCCTTCTTTTCCTGCATTATCTCTTCAATCCTTACAGTAGCCCGATGAGGTGTATACATGTGGTTATCAGCCTCATTTTTCAGTGGAAGATATCGTGGCACAAAGAAGCTAAGTAACTTTGCCAAGGTCGCACAGTGTAAGGACTCTGGGGCCGGCTGATAACTACTGTTTTCTGCTCTCCCCCCATGCCCCTGCCTACCAAGCTGGAGAAGAGCAAGATTCCTTAGGGGCACACCTGTGATTTGCGGTGGGGTTTGGGGCTTCAGTATCCCATCTGGGCTGAGATATAATCCTTCGCTAAGGGACCTGAGGAAAAGTCCTCAGTTTGATGTGCATTTCCCGTTGACTCGGGATGACCGTGGAGGGACCGTGCTGGAAGTGGGGACCCGTCCGCCTCCGTCTTCTGGCCAGCCTTCAGCCTCAGTCTCCTTCTCCCCACGCGCCTCACAGGCAGGGCCGTGCCTGCTGTGTCTCTGTCTCCCAGATGCCTGCTCTGTGCCATCCGTTAAATGAGGACCAAACAGAATGCATCGAAAACAAAATTTGTGGGAGCAAGGTGAGCGCCGAGGAGGGAGACAAGCTTTGCGCGAGGACGTGTAAGGAAACATCCAGGAGCACGGAGTAACATAAGCTGCAATTAAACCAGGCAGGAGCCAGGCGGGAGTCGCTGACGAGGCCCGTGTTTGTGGAGGTGATGATGGTAGAGCCAGATGGAGGAAGTAACCAGTGATGGCAGAGGCCCTGTCTGTCTGTTGTCCAATATAGTGACACGCTGTGCACACACACGCCCAGAACAAAATCAACAGAATGGCCGCAAGCCCGTGCGTCGTGAAAGTCTTTCCCTAGAAGCTGGTGATAATGCCTCAGTTTGACAGAGGACATAAGGTCAGTGCAACGTGTGTGTTTCAAGTGGAAAGTGACAATCTGCTCTTTGCACAAGATGGATAGGGCTTCTCACTGAAATTGTGTGGAATATGCAATAGCCCTGCCAAATCGTGCACTTGGCAAAAATTTGCCTGTTCTGGGAATTAGGCGATTTGGGAGTTTCTGTTTGGTTTTTGGGTCTGCCCCACACGTGGCTGCATTGATCTGAACGCGGAGGTCTTGGGGACGTGGGATTTTCCTTCCCTGCTGGTTCCGTTTGTCTTCCCCTCCTTGTCTTGGGCCAAGCTGGTCTCCCTGCTTTCTTTTCCTCCGTTTATTCTATTCTCTTATCTGTCTTCTCTCTGGACTTGATTCAAAAAGGAAGAAAAGAGAAACACATTTCATTGGTAGGAGTTTAATGAATGGATAATTATTTCCATTCACTGTTTTTTATTTTTTCCCTCGGAAACTATTTAGGTGCAAGTTGCAATAAAAATGAGTTCTTTCATTTAGTAAAATACAGGAAATCAATGTTTATCATAGAAATCAATTGCAGATATTACAAGAGTGATTTTTATCATCGAAATTATTAATATATAATCACACATGTTGATAATGAGATTATTCATTAAAAAGAACACTAACTTTTTTTTTTAAGGTATCTTTGTAGAATGCCCTGCTTCTCTGGGCTCATTTCTTTACTTTTCTGGAGCATATTCTGCTTTTTTTCAGCTTCTTCAACCCCATTCTTGATTATTTTCTCCTTTGGAGAATTCTTTTGAGGTTCCTTTTTTTCCCCTAATGTCTTTTAAATCTTTCAATCCAGCTACCGGTTAAAAATCAACAACCAGAGCTGTTGATTGTTGAATCTAATTTTCCCAGTCAGGGTGACTTCTTCAGTCTTTGAGGTTGACAATGCCCCTCCCCCTTTGTGGGCACCTCTGCCCACTCACCTAAGAATTTCCTCTAATGGAAACTCAAGTATTTGGGCCTGACAGTGCCAAAGTGAGCAGTAGATCCTCCTTTCCTCCAGGACTTTCTGCAGCCCTGGGGGCAATGGCTTCGCTCCCCAGAGAAGGTAGCCCATGGGTACACAAGCCATGCACCCACTTCCTAAGGACCCAGGAGAAGCAGGCAGAGGAGGCTGTCCCTGGACATCCAGTGGGTTGAGGGCCTCCATCCCCTCCCTACCCTGGCTTCCCCCAGGGGCAGGCCTTTTCAGGCCTCTCCCCACAGACTCCTTCCCTGCCTGTATCTGTGTACCGGCCCCTCCTTCTAGGCCACAAAGAGCTCTGTAGACAGACATTGTGCACTGTTTGCCAACACGGGGGCCCAGGGACACAGAGGGGGTGAGGGAGAAGCCATCTGCTCTCTCCTTTCACACAGACCTTTGCTTTCTCCCTTTCACTCCCCTCGCTCTCTGTGTTTGAACGTGCATACAAAAATAAAAAAAGCAGTTGCTAATTAGAGCAAGAGAATGAGAGTGAGCCTGGAAGGGGGTGCAGGGGAGAGGCAGCCCCTGTGCAAATCAGCCCGCTGGTTAGAGCCAGCCAGGGAAGGGGGGGGGTGCTGAGGGGGCTTCTGGAGGATATTTTGACAAAATAAGCAACAAAGCTGGGGCTTCAGAGTGGTAGAGGGGCTTTGTCTGAACTTCTCATCACGGAAGGGGAGGAAATAAGAAATGATAGTTTCTTGTAAACTCCCAATGCTAGTGTCCACGGACCTTTGCTCTTCTATTTTCACTCCCTCAATAGCCCCGTAAACAATAGTCTCTCTGTGGGGGCGGGGGGGAGCAGCATTTAAGTGTGTCCTTTTATGGGTAATTTTTGTTCTGGCTGATAGCTAGTGGGAAATCACTGGCTTGGCTTCCCATGGGGGCAGAGCTGGCTGAGGGGAACCTTCCCCAGGTGAGAGCCACTGAGTCATCAGGAAGCCTGAGCTGGGAAATAGCCCACAATGAATTGAGACTTTCTGTCAGGGCTTCCCCACCCTCCCCACTCTTTCCTATTCTTGGTTCACCAGGTGATTTCTTTGCCCAGCCCGTGTTGTTAAATTGTTCCAGAGCAGCCCTGATGTGTGTGTGCTGAAGTACGTGGCTGAGGGAACCGCAGCCCTTGTTTGGACAGGACGTTGCCCCAGCCCTGAGCTCTGTGAATCCAACCTATGCTCATGGAAGGTTCTGGACACCACAGCAGCCAGGGCCAGGGCCATCTGCCCAGCAGTTCTGCCATGGCTTAGAACGGAGCCTCCTCACCTTCTTTCAGCCAGGCTCACTCCGAAGATCTGGAGGTCCCGGGAGGACTGCCTCTGGAGAGCCAGGCGACCCGGTGATGTCCGGGGAAGACAGAGTGACCTCCCTGGAACTGCTGGGAAAATCCGTTGACTCTGGGATGAGGCCCCAAATGAACTTTTTGGCGTCCATACTCAGGACACCTGTCTCTGACACACTTCCCAGGAAGCTCAGTGTAGTCCAGCCTCAGACCGCCCCTGGGGAAGCAAGGGCATGAGTCCATGTACCACACAGTGAAGGCAGACCGGCAAAGCTGTTGGGAAGACAGCCATGAATGGGGTGCAGTTCAGAGCCTGCAGCAGGAAAGCTTGGTTGGTCCATCCAAGCTTGGTTGGTCCATCTTTGTGTTTCTTAGCAGGGTGGCTGCTCTGGGCCTCTGGGCCTCAGTATTGCCCTGCACCAATGGGCTGTTTAACATGGGGCTCTAGTGGGCTGGGAAGACTCCATGAGAATCTGCCCATGTGGAGCTCCACAAAGACCTTGACACATGGCAAGGGTTCAAAAATGGATGTCGATGTTACCAGCGTTTTTGTTATTAAATAAACCAGAGGATGGTCTGCTGTTTGGTGCTGGTTCCCCTGAGACACAGAAGAACTGTGGGAAGAATGTGGTAGATGTACAGAGGTCCAGAGAATATTAAGAAGGCTTAAATAACACGATCTGGGTCATGGGTCCATAAAATATTTTAACATAGAGTCACTGAAGAGAGTGAAAGCCACCCATCTAGTCATAAATGGATGTGAGTTTTTGGTTTGTCATTGCAAATATTAAATTTCTTTTTTAAATTTTTTAAAATTAAAAATTTTTTAAATTTAAATTTTTAATTTTTTAAAATTTTTTGTGACTTTAAATTTCATTTAAAAAATTGTCTTACAGAGGGGCACCTGGGTGGCCCCATCAGTTAAGTGCCCGACTCCTGGTTTTGGCTCAGGTCCTGATCTCGGGGTCATGAGATTGAATCCCACATTGGGCTCTGTGCTCAGTGGGGAGGCTGCTTGAAGATTCTCTCCCTCCACCTCTCACCCACTCTCCCCCTCTCTTAAATAAATAATAATGAATAAATCTTGAAAACAATTGTCATACTTTGGGAGAAAGTTTTATGAATTTTAATGCACGCACAGATTTGTGCAAGCACTGTAAAAATCAGGATATAAAAGAGCAGCCTTATGATCTTTCTTTCTTTCTTTTTTTTTTTGTTTAAAGATTTTATTTATTTATTTGACACAGAGAGGGAGATCACAAGTAGGCAGAGAGGCAGGCAGAGAGAGAGAGGGGGAAGCAGGGTCCCTGCCAATCAGAGAGCCCGATGCGGGGCTCGATCTCAGGACCTTGAGATCATGACCTGAGCTGAAGGCTGAGGCTTTAACCCACTGAGCCACCCAGGCTCCCTGATCTTGCTTTCTAGTCCCTGCCTCCTCCCATCCCCAGCCCTGCTACCAGTGATCTAGTCTCCATCTCCTTGTATCGTCTTTCTATGTGGAGCAATATAGCTAACCTCTGAGACTGGTTTCTTTCACTTAGTGTAATGCCCATGACATTCACATAAGCTGTTTTTCTATCACCAGTTTGTTGCTCTTTATTGCTGAGTAGTATTCCGTGGCATGGATGCTCCGTAGTTTGTTTATCCGTTCACCTGTCAAAAACCATCTGGATTGTCTCCCAAGTTTTTGGTAATCATGAACGGAGCTGCTGTAGACATTCACGGGCAGAGTTTGTGTAGACATACATCTTCACTTCTCTGGGTCAGATACCCAAGAGAGGGATTGCTGGGTCCCCCAGAAATTGTGGGCTTAATTGCCAGATGGACCTTTACCGAAACAAGTTTTCTGCGTCTTTTGCAGCACTCGGTGTGATCAGTATTTGTTATTCTAGCCATTCTGTTAGGTGTATCTTGGTATCTCAGGGTGGTTTTTCTTTGTGTTTTTCTAGGGAATAATGCTGGTGAGTATCTTTCATGTGCTTATTTGCCATTTGTTTATCCTCCTTGGCAAAGTGTCTATTTAAGGTGTTTGCCCAAGTTTTAATTAGGTTATTTGTTTTCTTACTATTGAGTGTCGAGGCTTCTCTATATATTTTGGATTTGTCTTTTTGTTGAATATGCAAATATATAGTTTGCAAATATCTTCTTCCATTCTGTAACTTGTCTTTCACAAAGCAAACATTTTCAATTTTGATGAAATCCAATTTATCCCCATCAAATTTTTTTTTTTAATTGAAGGCTTTGTTTTCCTAGAGTGGTTTTAGATTCACAGCAAGATGGAGGGGAAGGTACCAAGATCTCCCATGTGCCCCTGCCCACACACATGCCTGGCCTCCCCCCATTTCAATATCCCCACCAGAGTGGGACACTGATCACCGCTAGTGAACCTACAATGCTGCTTCATGGTCCCCCAGAGTCCATAGTTCACATTAGGGTTCACTCTTGCTGTGGTGCCTTCTGTGAATTTGGACAAGTGTATAATGATATGTATCCACCATTACGGTATCACACAGAGGAGTTTCGTGGCCCTAAAAATCCTCTGTGCTCTGCCCATGCATCCCTCCCTCCCTCTTAACTCCTGACAAACACTCATCTTTTTACTTTTTCCACACTTTTGTCCTTTCCAGAATGTTATGCGGATATATACAGTATGCGTCCTTTTCAGGTTGGCTTCTTTCACTTAGTAATATGCATTTAAGCTTCCCTCATGTCTCTTCATGGCTTGACAGCTCATTTCTTTTAAAAGCTGAATAATACTCCATTGTCTGGAGAATTTAATCGTTTTTTCTCAATGTCTCCAGCCAATTATTTTTTCCATTAATCTAGGTTTATGGATCACACTTCTGGTGTCATGTCCAGTAAGGTAATTCTCGCCTAACTCCGGGTCATAAAGGTTTTCTCCTAATGTTAATCTCCTAAAAGTTTTAGACTTCTGGGTTTCTGTGATCCATTTTGTGTCAGCTTTTCAGGTGGAAGGTTTGGATTGGGGTTCATTTTCTATTTTGCCTCTGATGTTCAGGTGTTCCAACACCAGCGAGCTATGGGGATGGTCTTTTCACCTCCTCTAAGAAGCCTTTACTTGGATATTCCTGTCTCAGTGATCCCTGACCTGGGCCACCCCACTCACAGCCTTCCCACCTCCTGTCCCTTGTATTGTTTTTCTCCAGAGCACCTACCCTGTCCGACGTGGTGTACAGCCTACTTACTGATTTTGTTCACCAGGGCGGCCTAGGACACGTGGCTGCAGAGGGAGAGGGCGCAGGCCTCCCTATCTCACACGTTTGTCAGGCCAAACAGGTTTGTCAAAGTTAACACTCAGCTCTGAGCTCTTCGCTCCCCCACCCGCCCACCGTATTGTCTGAGACAAATAAGAACTTAAACAATTAAACCGTTTTCCCTCTCAGTCTTAAAGTATTTGTCCCTTGAAACTTAAGCTTTATCCCTTTTTCACCCTGATACTCCTTGAAAGAAAGAAAGTACTCTAATGCCCTGGGAAAATTATCTTAAATTCTAATCAGCCCTCACTCCTGGGTGTTGGGAGCAGCTCAGAGACGAGGTGGTTGGTGGGGCGGGGGGCACGCAGGGAAAAAAGCTGTGTAGGCGGCAAAGTCGGCTAGAATGGAGGCTTTCAACAGGCTAATAGTGCTCCAGTTCCAGCGAGGAGGCTTAACTTATCAAGTGGGAGGCCCAGGGAATCCGAGAAGCAAACAGAGCAATGATGTGGAGTGCCCCAAAGAAAGGAGAGCCGATGAAAGAAACTGGGGTGCAGAGTTGAGTGCCTTCCTGTCCCCCGCAGTGGAGCCCTCGTGTTTATTCTGTCCCTACCCTGACTTCCAACATCGTTCTGCCCCAGGCTTCTCCAGTAGCAGGTGGAATCGGTGCATACCCTTGCATCTCACAGCGGTCCGCTCTAGAATTTCTTTATCGGGTAGCTTGGGGGCAACAGTGCCGTTGGCTGCGTAGGGAGGGGGCTGCTGGGCACTTGAAGCCTGCATTTCCACAGCGAGCACACTGTTCGGAGAATGAATGTTAATTTGGAGTTGGGGGGAGGATGGGGAGGGCACTAGAGGGAAGGGGATGGGAGGGCTGCCATGGTGTCTGTCAAGACCTGGTGAGGGCTGGCGGGAAGCATTTATAGAAGGAGCTGGACCTTCCCCTTCTTCGTTGCAGAGGAACCAGTCCTCCCCCCCCACCATCTCCTGCCCTAAACTGGTCCCCTGCGGGTCCACTGGGCCCTGGCAGACAGCCCTCTGTTCTAGTCCTGCTCTTTGATGATCTCAGAACAGCTAAGGCTCCCGGTCTGTTTGGAATCTGGTCACATACCGTGTTTGTTCCCAGAAAAGCAAACCCACGTTGTCTCCAATTTCTGTCTCATTTCTACCACTGGATGGACCAAGACGGCTTATTTTCCCTTTTGATAAATTTGCTTAAGTTCAGTGGGAGGAGCTGCTGATTTTGAGTCATCAGACCTATGAGGGTGGAGAAACCCAACTTGTAATATTTCTTAAATTATACTTTAATGAAGACGCCCATTAACACTTGTAATAATTCACAGAAAAGAAGCCGAAGCAGAGCTGGTTGAAATGTCTTCCTTTGTCTTTTTTTTTTTCCTTAAGTATTAACAGCTTAAACAGAGGTCTTAATTACAGAACAGAAGCGGAAGCTAGCAGGGTCTGGGAATTTCCTTCCCTGTGGGCACCAGTGGGCACCAGTCCTTGGCCACACCTTCCTCCTCTGGCTCCTCCCAGAAGACCTGCCCCAGGGGAGGCTGCCCCTCCCCCTTGCCCTCCCCTCCCTCCCCCTTGAGAGCATCCTTGCTATGAGCCAAGGCTGTGTGCAGAGGTTCCTGGCTGGACAGAGAATGTCTAGGTCTTTGAGTCTCGTGTGTGTGTGTGTGTGTGTGTGTGTGTGTGTATTTAAAGGGGTAAAGTCAAAACAAGGTTACAAAAAATTGTGGCATGATTCAAATGTTTGCTTTCAAAAACCAATAAATGCTTTTAACACAAAACTTGCAATACTCTTTGTAATGCTATGAGAAGATACGCACGGGATCCATGAAATGTGCTCATGTCCAGAACCCTAGAGGCAGGCTGGTTGGGTAATAGGATATTTTAAGTTGTATGGGCTTCTTCTTTCAGTCCTGTGAGTAGATTTCACTGAGTGGGAATCCGAGGCCTTTCCCGAATGGGAATCCGAGGCCTTTCCCGAATGGGAGTGAGGCCAGATGGTCTCCTTACCTTTGTCTGTGACAGCCACACTGGGGCTCTGAGTCCGGGAGGGGTGGCCCCATGTGCGTTTGCTCGTCCCTGGTTGGCCACGTACTCCATCTCAGGGGAGCCTGGTCTGACTCCTTTTCTTGCACCTTCTAAAGCCGGGGTGGGTACTCCATCAGCTGAGACGTTTGGAGACAGATCAGAGGACAAATAAATCTGGTGCCGGATTGGGCTGGGGCTGCTGATGGCAGTCCCTCTCCTTCCTCGGGTATGAGGAAGCCCCACCCCACGGCACCCCTCCCCCCCGCCCCTGCTGTGGGCTCAGATGCTCATGGACCTCTGTGTGCCGTGTCACCCAGGTCCACAGCCTGTCGCAAGGCCAAGCACACAGCAAAGGGACTGCTTTCTCTGGCTGTGCTGGCTGGCTCCCTTGCCTTCCCCAGGGTGCAGGGCAGGGCGGAACTAAATGGTGATGGGCAGGTTTGACCAGGGTTCAAAGCAGGCGAGGCCCAGCTCGGCTCCCTCTTCTTTATAATGGGAGAGCCAACTGCGGTTCTGGCGGCAGGAGGGGTGCTGAGCAGAGCTCTCCTAGACTGTATTCTGCTCTTCAAAAGGAATCACCTGGGCAGATTTAGAATGCCCAGGAGTGCTAGGGGTTGGTCGGTGTGGGGCTTGCCAAAGAAATGAATTTGGAATACTGGAATACTGACTCCTAGAGGAAAATGCTGCAGCTCCAGGCTCCACGGCCTTATCCCTTCAAGGAAACCCTTGGAAACATTGTCTGGCCTGGAAAAACACAGAGAAGCACACGTGTAGAAGGGATGATCCAAAGGCAGTGGAAAGGTGGCACTTTGGTTGAGGGGCTGGTCTTCAGAGAGTGCTAGAGAATGATTAGGGCGGCATCTGGGCTGGAGGGCCTGTCCTGTCTCTGCCTTGATCTTGCTCCTTACAGACCCCGCCAGTAGCAAAGGTCGCCATCCAAACCCTGCCCCAGTGCTCTGCCTTCACCTCCTGTCTCCAGACACATCTTCCTAAATCACAGACATCCCTCGTGCTCGCAGGCTCTTACAGCTCCCCATCATAATTATGAGCACTTTCTCAGGCAAGAAGTCAGGAGTGCACACATATACACGAACACCACAGGCCCCAAGCCCGGCATGGTTAAGCGTGTGCACTCTGGGTTTGAACGCTCTTGCTATCCCCTATAGCTGTATGACCTTCGGTGGGTTATCTTACCGCTCCGCGCCTCAGTTTCTTCAGCTGTGAAATGGGCATTACGGTAACCTGCTTCCTAAGGTGGTTGTGAGAACTGAGCGAGCCGAGGCTCGCCAAGTGCTTTGGCCGCTGCTGCGTCTCAGGGAGCCGTGAACATGTATTAACCGGGTCTGTTCCCCAGGCCTGTCATGGGGAATGGGGAGCCCCCCACCCCCCCGCCTTCAACTCAGCAGTTCCAACTCCAAGTCTCGGCAGCCCTCCAAGGCCTACCTGAACTCCCGCCTCTTCTCTTAAGAGCTTTGGATTTCCTCTCCAATTGACAATGGGACATCCTTTTTTGTTCTCACCTGCCTCGCAGCACTTTGCCTATCTGCTCCCGATCCTGTCTGTGCCCGCCCGCACCCCCCAAGAGCCCGAGGCCGCCTGTGGGCCCCTGGAGGGTCAGCAGCCCCGTTCCTCTGTGTGGCCTGCTCCTTGCTGGCAGAGCTGCTTCTGTGTCCCACTCGCACGTCCCTGTCCTTCTTCCTGCTGGCACTCTTCTCCTGGCCACCGCCCAGCCTCCCTCTTTCCCTTGTCTTCCCTGCTCTCCATCTCTTCCTTTTTGATTCTCCTTGCTTCTCTGACCTCCCCCACCTCTCTCTTAATGAGAACTTTCACACATCATATTGATTTGGAGTTTTAAAAAGCCAGAATTGATTTTTCTGGGGCACTTTCCATGATCTTATATTTAAATGTAGGAAGAAAGCTGTTTCCAGAGCTGTTGACTTTGTTCTGTTGAGTTAGGAGTCGATGGTGGAAACTCTTTTCCAGAGACTCAGCGAGCTCAGGGACCTCTGATGCCACATCTAATGAGCCGTGGGTCCGGGCTGCCCTCCCTTCCAAAAGCCCGAGTCTGGGGGCAGCGGGCCTGGCAGGGGGAGGCCTTGCACTCTGGCCTGGGTTGGAGAATGAGGCTAAAGAGCCTGTCCGGAGAGTGAGCACAGACAAAGCAGACACACCGGAGGCCTTCCAGAGTAAGGGGCAGGCTGTGGGAGAACAGTGAGGGGAATCTGCTGGTGGGACCACAGTTTCTGCTGCTCTGCCATCAGAGACGGGTTCCGGGGACCGTCTCATCTCTTCTTACATGTGCAGCATGTACCAATTGGACACCCGTGCTGTGTGCCTGGCCTTGGGCTGTGGATGTGGGATATATATGCAAGGGAATATTACTCACCCATAAAAAGGAATGAAATTGGGGGCACCTGGGTGGCTCAGTTAAGTGTCTGCCTTCGGCTGAGGTCATGATCTCAGGGTCCTCCAATCGAGTCCCACATTGGGCTCCCCATGCAGCGGGGAGCCTGGCTTCTCCCTCTCCCTCTGCCCCCGCCCCACTCATGCTCTCTTTCTCTCCCTCACAAATAAATCAATAAAATCTTTAAAAAAAAGTGAAGGGCAGTGGGCTAAAAAAATGATCCGAAATATGGAGTAATAGAAAGATCTAAGGGAACAGAGTGAGGGGGAAGAAAGGCCCCCATCTTGCCTACAGGGATGTTTGTGTGTGCACACGTGTTCACGCGTGTAGGCTGCATTAAATCTTTTTTTGGAAATGGGGCTGGGTATACATAAATAAACTGACAGAATAAATAGAATAGATGAGGGTACTGGATGAAGAGAAAATAAAGGCAGGGAAGCAAGATGATCTGTAGCCAAAGGCCCTGACTCCTAGGGTCAGGGTGGAACCCCTGGATGGACTGGTTGGTCGTCACTTGACCTGCTCCCCCTGCTTGGGTGCTGCAGCCATGAATTGTGACCACCCGTAGCCCACATAAGTCCAGAGCTCCCGTGGGCAGCTGGGAGAACAGGAGACTTGCCACAGCTCATCTGACCCGGGCTTCTGTGCAGGGGCAAGGAGGAGGGGTCAAGGGCATCCCCGGATTGATGCAGCAGCCCCCCCGGGCACCGAAGCCTGGCAGCCCTCTGGCAAGTGCAGAAGACCTTCCTCACCAGGCTCAGGAAAGGCAGTGCTGGGCAGGGCCAAGTGCACACCTTTCAAGGCAGCTTGAAAGGGGATCGAACCATCCTGAGATACCATGGGACCTGCTTGCCCACTCTCGTATCGTCGTGATTTTGTTGCAGAACAATTTTACTTCCTTTCTCATCTGGAGAACTGCTCCTCATTGTCAGATTTCCGCTTCGGGGGTCCGTTTCTCCACATGCCTGTGACACTCTGAACGGCCAAGGCATTTCTCCTGTGACGCCACATACACTTCCCTGACAATCTTTCCTGTAAAATTGCAGTCCAGGATGACAGTGCTTCTGGGAAAAAAGGTTAGGGCTTGTCATTTAACACTTGCAGAACTTTAGAGCCAAAGCTCTAAGAGAAACAACAATCCTAATAAAAACAGTAGCCCAAATACCTCTCTTCTGGTCTTTGTCCCCAGCCTCACTGTAGGTGGAGGCTTTGTAGCTTTGAACCCCAGGCACGTCCTTTTTCTTCCAAATGTCCGCCCTTGAGGGCATTCACTTCTAGTTGAGACCCTTGTATCAAAATTACATATCCAAAACTTCTTTGTGGATTTTTTTCTCAAATACTTTTATTTTATTTTTTCAGTGTTCCAAGATTCATTGTTCATGCATCGCACCCAGTGCTCCGTGCAATACGTGCCCTCCTCAGTACCCACCACCAGGCTCGCCCAACCCCCCACCTTCTCCCCTCCAAAACCCTGTTTGTTGCTCAGAGTCTACAGTCTCTTATGGTTAACACAGGCAGACGTGTCCCTGTCACTTCTCCATCTGCATTCCCACCTCCGAGGCTTAACAGAGTGGAGGACTAGACGCACTTGAAGCTGTTGGCACCATAGCTTATGCTACAGGAAGCAGTGGGGAGACTTTCGGTTTGAGCTCTGCATTGTCACAGGCTCTGTCACAGTGAGTGGCCTGAGATGTGGAGGAGAATGCCTCAGAACACCCCCCGCCCACCTCCAGCTTCTGACCTGTTTTCTTTCAGCAAGATGTGCTCTGGGGAGAGGCAGGGTGGCCTACAGGAGCCATCCTGGGCAGAATGGACATCCTACATCTATTTATTTATTTATTTTTAAGATTTTTTTTTTTTAGAAGTTATTTATTTGAGAGAGAGAGCACGAGTAGGGTGAGGGGCAGAGGGAAAAGCAGACTCCCCGCTGAGCAGGAAGCCCGAAGCGGGTCTTGATCCCGGGACTCTGGGATCATGACCAGAGCCAAAGGCAGATGCTTAATTAACTGAGCCACCCAGGTGCCTCCCTGCATCTCTTTACTAGCACCTCTGGGGCCCACACCACGGTGACTCGTCCCAAATCCTCTTCCTCTCATTTTCAAACTTCCTTCTCAGGAATGATAGCTAGGCTCGGAATGTTTCTGGCAGACTCTTTTTCAGTGACCAGGACATCGTCTGTTCCTTCCTCCCCCACGTCCCCCAGCTGGTTTCTCACCAATCATCCCAAGAACAGTCAATCTTCCCCAGGGTTAGGGTCCCCCTACCCAGGGTCCCTAATTTGGTCCTGGAGTGAGATGTTCCCCCACCAGGTTCATTCTCTGTGACTCTTCCTACTCATGGTCTCCTCTGCCTTCTCAGCTGCTTTTCCCTCCCACCCCTCACCCTTGGAGGGATGAGTTTTCCAATGTCCCAAGATGCCTCTGACACCCCTTGGGTGACCCACGGGAGGCCTGAGGGTAGAGGTCTGCCCCCACCCCCCCGTGAATGTGGGAAACCTTCAGGGCTGGGAAGAAAGCCTTGAGCCTCTCTGGAGGAATGACGGAGACTTGCCCGGCATTCTCTCCATCCTCTGTTTTCCTTCCTACAGTGTGCAGGCCTATCTGGAGGGTCCTCAGACAGTGCGATTCAGACTGGAGGAGCCTGGCGTCTTTGCCATCCCCACACATCAGCCTGTGGCTGAATTAGCCCCTCCTGAAGGGTCTGGGGCAGCTGGTGGAGGTCCAAGCTTTTCCCTCCTCCCCGCATAGGACCCCCGCCTCTCCCCACCCTGGCCAAGCCACTGAGCTACCAGGTTCTGTCCATTCCACTGCTGAAGCTCTCTCGAGCCTTTCCTTTCTCTCCATTGCCCCTACCCCACTGGAGGTGGGCCCTCTCTGGTGTCCGTGTCCCCTGTCCTGACCTCAGCACATCTGCCCCGCAGCTGCCCCAGGCATTTCCCCAAAAAGTAAAGCGGGCCCTGGCTGCCTATGTGGAACCCTTCAGGTCTCTCCCTGGCTTCCAGGATAAAGTCTGACACGTTCCTCCTCCCACCCCGTAGCGCCAGGGCCTTTAGTAATCTGGCCCCTGGCTACATCTCCAGTCCCCTCTTCTGAGCCCCCACTTTACACTTCCGGCCAGGCGGGACTCCGGGGTTCCCAGAACTGAGTCCGATCAGCCATGCTGTTGACCCACTCTCTCCTCTTCCTGGACCTCTCTTCTCTTTCTCTTTGACTGGAACAGCTCCAGGTCTGCTCCTGTGGCTCAGGCCCTCCGAGGCCCTTCCTGTCTTCCCCCCAACTGAGGCACGTGAGCAGCCCTTGCTTCTGTGTCCCCAGGGCTCTGTGAGCATGAGCTCCGGTGGCAGTCCCCGCACTGTGCCGCAGAGCGTCCTCTCTCCGGGTCCCTCACAGTGCTTTGTGCTCCCTGAGGGCAGGCAGCCTCCAGGTCACTTCCACGCCCCATCACCTGGCCCCGTGCAGGTGTTACGAGCATGCATTACCAGTGGGATGAGTGAATGAGCATGAGAGGGGTGTGGGAGCTCCACAGAATGTGAGAGGCAGTGGGCCTGGCTGCCATCTGGCTTAAGGGCGTAAAATAGAACTGGCATCCTTGGGTCTCCTCCCTCAACATGCTGTCCCCGCCAGGGTGGAGCCAGGCAAGGGGACTTGGTTCTGGCATCTGGAAGCTAGACAGACCCCCAGGATTTCTGGTCCCGTGACATAGCTCATCAAAGGCCCCCAGGGAAACAAAGTAAGAGATGTTGGAAGCTTTTTCTCCGGGGAAAAGAACTCTTCTCAACTTATATATTTAGAATGGTACAGTATCTTCTACCTTATGATTTGACTGATGGAAGAAGTGTATTTAAGCTATTTTTAACCTGGAATCTTAGGAGGAAGAAATCTGGTGATTAGATATTTGGAAGCTATTGTGTAATTTTAAAACTTTGGTAAAGGAGCATGTTGAAAGAAAGAAAAAGAAAAAGAAAGAAAGAAAGAGAGAGAGAGAGAGAGAGAGAAAGAAAGAAAGAAAGAAAGAAAGAAAGAAAGAAAGAAAGAAAGAAAGAAAGAAGCCCAACCAGATTGACATGTTTCAGTTCTCTCTGTAACTTTAGATTTTTATTCTGAAGGAATCTATTGTCTTCAGAGAGGGGCGGCCAACGGTGTGTGTGTGCATGCACACACATGCGTGTGTGTGCATGTGTGTAATTCATTCCCTTCTCCACAAATAGCTTAAAATTACATCCTTCACCTAAAAAAAATTTTTTTTTTTTTCTAAAAAAATTTTTTTGCAAAGGGCCTCCTTTACTCTATTGACAGCAACAACAAACATTTGTACAGGGCTTGGCAGCCTGCACGTTCTCATTTCCTTTTTAACGCTCCTGTGAGGAAGTTACTACTGTGATGGTTATTATTCCCATTTTGTGGAAGGAAAAGAAATGGAAACAAGAGTGGCTGAATGACCAGCCCAAGACCACCCCTGTCAGGGCATGGTTATAGATGGTGTTTGAGTCCAGAGCCTCCCACCCTAAATGCTATGTTTTCACTGTTAGTCTGAGACCTGAATGTGAAAGCCATTAGGGCTGTCCCCACAGGACACCGCTGGTACCTTAACTGGCGGAGTCACTTCCGTTACCACCATTTTACTCCTCTGAGTGAACTCCTTCTTTCAATAGCTACCATTTTTCCTAGGCTCACAGGTTGTCTGGATTGGGAATTTGGACAGGGCATGACAGGGATGGGTTGCCTCTGCTCCTGGATGGCTGGGGCCTCAGCTGGGATATGGAATCATCTGAAGGCTTCTTCACTGACCTGTGTGGCCTCCGAACTGGGATAACTGGAAGGCAGAGCTCAGCTAGGAGTTCTAGAACTGGCCGGGAACCTTTACAGGTGCCCTCTCCGTGTGGTTTGAGCTTCCTCATAGCATAGTGGCCTCAAAGCGATTACACTTTTTTTTTTCTCACGGCGGTTCAGGGCTCCAGGAGAGAATGTTTGAGTGAAGGAAGAAGCTACGTGGCTTTTGTGACATAGTCTTAGGAGCCACACGTCATCATTTCTGCCGCACCTTCTGGGTCAAAGAGTCACAAGCCGACTCAAATTCAAGAAAAGGGGACACAGACGGCCACCCCACAATGGGAAGGGGTATCCAGAATTTGCAGCTATGTTTTTAGAACCACAGCAGAACACTCCTCTTGCGCCTCGATCGATCTGGCTTCAGTGCCGTCTGGAGGAAAGTGAGTGCACAGGATAGCCTCTGGAGAGATTTACTAGCAGTGGGCTCTGGGGATACCTTAGCTTTCTCCAGCTGCATGAGAAGACAGGCCTTCCAGATGGTCCCATTTAGTTCTCCCTGGCGGTACCAGGTCAGAGAGAAAGGGGCCCTTGCCACCCTCCACTGGGAATAGACACTCAGTGCACACCGGGTGGGTTATTGGGTGCCTTGCTAGGCCAGGGGCTTGAGGAGTAGATGACTTGGGGATTCCCAGCTCATTGCTCCTAAGCCATAACACTGCATCACCTGGGAGGGAGGATGCTTCATCTGGCATAATCCTTGGGAATAAAGGGATTGAGAACCTCTCTGAAAGAGAAAGGCTGCAGAGACAACTTCCTGGAAATTCAAAATGCTGCCTCCGTGAGCTCCTTCTTCAAGGCTGGATGGGGAAGATGAGCAAGGGCAAGCAGGGGATCAGACCCTGCAGGGTCCTCCTTATTGTGCCAAGCCAGTGCTGACACATCGGGGTCTCCTGGGACACATGTTGACCAATTTCTTCATTCTCGGTAGTCAATGGTGGCTCCAGATGACCTTTCTTACTTTGTTCCCCACACCTGTTCTTCTCGCCTGCCCTCCAGCCACACCAGATTTTGTCATTAGATTTTCGTGGGTCACTGTGCTTGTACCAGTCAGCATAGGCTGAGTTATATTATAGTAATAAACACTCCCCCAACAACGCATGCTTATTTCCCCCTCATAGTGTTGTTTATTGTGGGTTGGCAGGGGTTCTGTTCCACGCCGTTGAAAGTCATCTCTCAGAGGCGAAGGGAACTCTGGTGGGTCTAGCACTGATAATTAAATGTCCTGGCTTAGAAGTGACATACATTGTTTCTATTTACAACTCACTGGCCAGACTAGACTCACGGCCTCACTCCTACTTTCGATGGTCCAGGAAGCACAATCCCACCGTGTCCCTGGAACACAACTGAAAGAAATGACAAATTACATTGATGCTACATGATTACCACAATGCTCTCCTTAAATCATTACCTTTGCCCTCTTTTTAGAATGTCCTTCTCCTCCTTCCCACATTTTCATTCATGCAAGCAGGTCTACATGTAACTATCCTTCCACTCATCTACCCACCTAATACTTCCTTTTCCAGGCCACAGGTAGACTCCCCATGAAGACAGCCAGTATTAATGGGTCCTTCCTCGATGTTACATCATTGGTGGTTAATTAGGCATAACAACAACTATTATTGAATTATTATTGAGCCCTTACATTAAGCCACACATTTTATTCAGGGTTCAGTTTAATCCTCACTACAGTTTTGAGTGGTTGGCTAAATTATGCCTATTTACGACTGAGGGAGGTTAAGTCACTTGTCCAAGATCTTAAAGCTACTAAGTGGCAGCGTTAAGGTTTGAATTTTTCCCGAGTCCATGTCCTTACTCTTCCATGGCCGCACTACAGTTATCTTTTTTATAAAAAGGTTTTATTTATTTATTTGAGAGAGCATGAGCACCAGCTGGGGGAGTGGCAGGCAGAGGGAGAGGGAGAAGCAGGCTCCCCAGTGAGCAGGGAGCCTGACTCTCAGGGCTCAATCCTAGGCTCCCGGGATCATGACCTGAGCTGAAGTCAGACAGTTAACCGACTGAGCCGCCCAGACAGGCGCCCCTACACTTACCTTTAATGCTCATGCAGTCTTTCCTTGGTATCCGAGACCTGTTACAACAAACCAAGATTATTTCCTGCAGTCCTACTATGAGCACTTAGAAGGCAGAGATTGTTTCCAGGGATTTCGAATTCTTTGATTCCTTTTTGATGAAGGAATGAAGGATGGAGAGAGGAAGGGAGGGAGAGAAGAAAGGAAGGGAAGCAGGAAAGAGGAAGAAAGGAGCAAAGGAGGAGGGAAGTGAGAAGAACTGATGTTCTGAACCCGAGTGAGAGTATGGCCAGCGAGGCGCATGGGCAGCGTGGCCGCTCCTGGAGGCAGCCCCTGTGGTGGAAAGGTGTCCTGTAAATCGCAGTGCTGTGCTTTAACCCGACCACCAGTGAAGTCTCCGCCCCGTGGTGCTGCTCTCCTAACTCCACCGGCAGCAAAGTTCCCGAAGTCTCGAGTAGACGGGCTCAGAGCCTCAGCGCGACTCATTACCGCTGAAGAGCTGTTTCCGTCTACCACGTCTGAACCGACTACAATTAAATACACAGATGTATTCCTCCTCACTCGGCTGCTGAAAAGGAAATATTTTTGAAAACTATGACAACTCGGTATCACAGCTCAGAGAAACTGGAGGAAAAGGAAGAAAGGGCTACGGAGGAAGCATTAAACAGAATTTTTAAAGGTCACTCTCTGATTTTGTGTATTACTTTTCAAAGCGGTATTTTGTGATTAAAAAAAAAAAAAACCAAAAACCAACCCGTGAATGTAACAATTACGGCTAGCCTCTGCCTGGTGCAGTTAGGTAATGGTTTCCGCAGGGGATCAGCAGTGGTGGGGCCTGAGAGCGAGCGCCTGTCTTTTCTGCAGCCCGGCCCCGTGGGCCAGGCCCAATTTGTTTTCCACGATTGCTCCGTCTCTATCAAAAGAACGATCTGCAATCCATCCTCTTCTTATCTGGTGCTGGAGCCTTCTTAGACTCGGTCTCCCACGTTGGTGTAAGGCTTGGCTTAACCTAGATTCTTCTAACGCAGCTTCTTGACGTTTTAATCAAAGGGCCCTCCCTCCGTAGTGTCTTTTAGTCTCCAACCTTGAAAGCCAAATCACTTTCTTCTGCATTTATTCCTTCATTGGGAGTATGTGTGCATGCTCCTGTGTACATGTGAGCACATGTGTGTGCCCCTGTGTGTGTGTGTGTATGTCTTCTTGTATGTGTGTATGTGTCCCAGAAAATGTGTTTGTGCTCGTGTGTGTGTGTGTGTGTGTGTGTGCGCTGCAGGTGTACGTGTCTCCTTGCGTATGTGTGTGCCTCTCTAGATAATATGCATGCGTGCCTCTGTGTGTGTGTGTGTGTGCGCGCACATGTGCGTGTGTGACCGTGCATATGCTAGTGACTACTGTGTTGGCAACTTTCACCCTGGAGATAATGTGTAAGTGCCTAATTGCATTTGCTATTTAGCAATTAACCACTTGCAGGTGCAACTAGTTGTAAGCACAGTTCTGCATGTGTGACTAATTGCAGGTGTAAAATATTCACCTCTTCAGTTCCCTTCATGACTCAGTGGGGCTCAATGCTAATTCTCCCTCACCATCTGGGTTCAGCCTTATCCTCCGGCCAGACCATCGCCGCGAGAGAGGGGCTCGTGGGAGAGGTGGGAAAGGTGCTTCCGAGCAAGAAGGGACCTGGAGGTGAAGGGGAGCAGAGTGGAGTTGGGAAACTTGGCAGAGACTCAGAAGCTTAGCTGGTGAGTTTCCTCCCCACCATGCTGCCCATGCAAAGCAAGGGGGCTAGCTGGCTCCTTGGGCCGCAGGACCTCCCCATCAGGGGCCTGGCATCTCCTCAAGGGAAGCCCTCGGGGGAAGGTGTTGGTTTTCTGAAGGGTTTCCCTCTCCTCAGACCCTTTGCCCAGATGCACATCGTCGTGGAGCTGGTTGGTGGAAGTTCAGGCAAGTATTCGGGAGGCCTGGATCCCTCTGCCGTACTGCCACTGCCCTGTGTGATGGCTGCACCCGTGCTCTTGCCATTGATCTGCAAAGTGGGAGTGACACTCTGCCCTACGTTCCTGGTGGGCCCCCGGAGTGGCCTGAGGGTTAGGTGGATGTGACTTAAGCTTTGGACTTGCCTGGCAAAGACTATATTCGGGGTGAGGGAGGGGCAGGTGACTCTTGGGTGGCCCTGGGGAGTTTCTTACCTATAATGTGTTCATGGTAAAAATCTCCACGGGGGTGTCCAGGGGATGAAGAAGGAGGAGCCAGGACTGAACTCTGACCCTGAGCTTCACTCCCTGGGCCCCTCTCACTACTAGTTGCAAGGGAAGGCCTGAGAACAGGCCCTCTTCCCGGCAGGGACCCATCTTCCCAATGGCCCCCAGCTGTCACCCTTCTGCTACCTGGCTCTCTTCCTGTCCTGCTGAGGCACGCCCTCCTTGTGGACAGTGGCCCCGACAGCAACCTGCAGAGAGCCCTCTCCACAGCCTGAGGCCTGGATAGAAGGGGGCTTCTGGGAAGGCAGAATGGGAAAAAGCACCGTCCAAAGGAAGAGAGAAGGCCAGGAAGTAGCTGGGACAATGTCAGATGGTGGGCGGGCAACCAAATGGAATATCAAGCTCTCCAAGAAGCTTCTCTGGGGGTGAGATGGGAGAGGCTGTCGCCAGGCTCCAGCCTGGGAAAGGCCCTGTCCCAGAGCTCCAGAGGGTTCGAAGCTCCCAGCCAAGGGCGTGCCTAGAGCCACTCTTGCCACATTAGACTGAGTCTCACTGCAGCTCTAGACATGCATTTCCTGGGGTGAGGGGGGCAGAGGAGTCATGGGGGAGAAATTCTCTGAGGCAGCAGCATGGCGTACTGCCTGGTGGGGTGTGTTCTAAGAGGCCCAGTGAGGAGGGAGTGAGGGTGAAGCCTTAGGTGAAGGGAGAGGTAAGGTGACAGGGGAAACAGTCATGTCATACGCCCCCTTGTGGTGGGGGTTAGGGAGGTCGAGTGGCCTCAATGGCGCTCCGTGGGAGGGTATGAAGCCTAGTCAGGACCTCAGGGAGTTTGTGACTCACAGACTTTACTCCAAGGGGGGAGCTGGCCCAGAGGGGACCACCACTCTGGCGTCACATTTAAGTCTTTTGTATTGTATGGTTGAACTTGGCTTCCTGGTCCTGACACTTGGGTGCCTACCAATCTGGGCAACTTTCAGTAGAGTACCCTGTAAAACCTACTTTGACCCCAGAACCCTTGGCTTGCCTCTCAGTGGGGTTCATTGGAATGCAACTAAAGATGGCTTTCTGATGGGATTGATTAAGCTGGAATGCCTTATATCTCCAGAGATTTGAAAACTCCTTGAAAACAGGAACGAGAACTTTTCTATACCTACTTCACCACTTGCTAGTTGTGCCTCAGATTTCTCATCTATAAAATAGGATCATAACAGAGCTTACCCAGTAGGATTGTAGGGAGGATTATATGACATGAGTAAAATGCTTATCATGTTAGCTAGCATGGAGCAAACCTTCGCAAAGTACTGGTACTCAAGTCACTTGTGTTATTGCTGTCATTCTTAGTTTTACTGTACTGAGGCTTCTTCCTTCCAAGAATGCCTGCCCCTCTCTCCCCAGGCTTAGGGTCAGTGTCGTCTGCTGGCTTTATATCCCAGCACCCCATAATTCTGAGGCCAGTGTGGTTTGAACTCAAATCGTTGGCCTGCTCATGAGAGCAGATGGCTTTGGGGACTGCTGGGGGAGTCTCTGGTGAGGAGTCGCACACAGTTCGAGCCAAGCAGAAAATGTGCTCGCCCCAGATAGTGGCCATCAGACCCAGACTTCACGCGCAACCACTCGGGAATGAGACACAACTAAGGGTGTCTGCATTTTGACCGTTGCTTTAGATGATAAATTCAGGCTTAGCATCACGGATCTGGATGTGGTCATTCAAAGGCCAACTTCTCCGCTTCGTCCCATGATCACGGGGAGTGACTGTTTTCCAGATAATTAAAGAATGTGAGTGCTGGGAGAATCTCTCATGATTATTCCCTGAAACTGTCTTTTTCATTTGGGAAAAGTGGTGACAGAGCGTTCAGAGAATTTAGCCGGAGTCCAGCCTGCTCACAGTGCTTTATGTCTTAGCTGGTTCTTTCAAAATCATTCCTGTCAAATGCAATGCAGCTTTAAAAGAGGCTTTCTTAATGGCCAGTCCTCAAAAATAAGCATATGCATCGATTTGTGTCTATGTGTACGGGATCAGGCATTCCAGCCAACACGCAGCTGATTCCGGACGTTAGTCTGAGGGACCGCCTGGGCTCAGCATCAGCCAGATCACTTGGAGACACCCAAGCGAGGTTGTGGTCCAACTTACTTATCTGGTAAATGGAGGCCTGGGACAGAGACCTCTGCTTTTTCAGTTTACCTTAGACCAGAGTCCAGCCTAGGGAGCTCCAGACTTTTGGACCAAAAACGAGGTAAAAATACCAGGTTACTAATAAAAGCTTTTTGTTAAGGATATTAACACACACACACACACACACACACACCCAAATGATAACACGAGAGGGGCTGTCCCTTGTCGGTGCATCATTTCTTAAAGGGAGATTAGTTTCACACCAAAACAAGGACAAAGCAGGGGATCCCTTTGTCTTCAACTTAATGCATGTAATCAGAGTTCTAGAAAGCCTAATTACATGTTTCCAAAATAAAAAGGGGGAAAAAAAATACCATCACAGAACTTAAAACACTTGAGAATTTAATCTTTACGAAAAACTTTGTGAAAATATCATCTTTGTGAAAATCTTACTACATTACATTTATCCTTTGTGTTCATACAGCTTTGTCACTTCTGGTGGCTCTAAGTGTGGGAATAGCTCTTCTAACCGATCTTAAGATGAGTGACATTTTCTTTTTTACTTTATACACCTCATCTGAATACTCCGCCAGAGGGAACCATGAACTATTGGGCAATCACTGTTCTTCAAACCTTGCCTTATCATAACCCAATATTCTAAAACAACAATCTCACTCGTAACTGCTAACATTTGTGAAGCACGCAGTATGTAGAAGCGCTCTCCTTCCTAAATACGTTATGCACATTAGCCCATTTCATCTTCCCAGTAGTCACCGAATTGTGTCCCCACAAAATTCACACGTCACAGCCCTAACCTTCAAGGGGTTATTGGCAGAGGGGGCCCTTAAGAACGTGATTACGGTTAAATGCTGTTATAAGAACGGGGCCTTCATCCGGTAGGATTGCTGGCCTTATAATCAGAGGAAGGGAAAGCAGAGTTCTCTCTCCACACCCGCCCAGAGAAAAGCCGTGTGAGGACACAATGAGGAGGTGCCATCTGCGAGCTCGGGAGAGAGCTCTCACCTGCCGGCACCTTGATCTGAGACTTCCAGCCCCGAGAGCTGTGAGGAGAGAAACGTCTGTTGTTTAGGCTATCAGTCTGGTGTTTTGTTAGGGCAGCCCGAGCAGACGAAGACAGCAGCCCTTTGGAATAGGTATTTCTGTCGGCTCTGTTCTGCAGAGGAGGACCTCGAATCCCGGAATTGTGACTAGCGGGTCCAAGGTTGGACAGGAATTACGGAGCCTGGCCTTGTTCCAGAGTCTGAGCTGCTAGCCAGGAAGGAGCTGCCTTATGCTGAGACAGGAGCAGGGGGGCGGTCCTCGCTCTTCTGTCGAAGCCAGTAGCCCCGTCTCTCGGCGCCACCGCACAAGGCTCCGTGTTTTGAAATGCCTGTCAGCCCAGGGGGGCTATTACGGTAGAAGGAGAATAAACACAAAGTCCTGGGCGCCTAGCTGGGCACAAAGTGGGCAAGAATTCAAAAGATGCTAATGAGGAGCAAATGAATGGATGGTATGCTGACGTCCCTGTGTCTTCGGCTTAACGTGTGTGACCCTCGTCATAGGATAGCCTAACGATATGTTTTTCAAAGAGGAGCCGTTAGCCTAATGAAATGGGTAAACATGAACAGGACGAATCACTGTCAGGTCCTATAAATTGTGTCTTGAAGTGCTAACTGCCCTAATAAGAGCAACCAGAGTAGATGAATGCACCATTACACTGGAAATAGGACCATCGATACCAGAAGACGCCTGCCCCCTCCCCCTCTGCTTATTGCTAATGGATGCCGACTGGACGGGCTATGACGGGTACACGGTACAAGCATTCAGGAGGCCCTCTCCATGTGCTCTTTACTTGTGTTACTTACAGGGATTTGTGTGTACGGTAATCCCTCCCCAAACACAGATTCTCTTTTTATGAAATTCTGGTATCCTTGGATTTATTTCTGTATACTTTGAGAATTTCTGTTCCAGGATCCTCAGGTTTTGAGTCACTGCTGCTGGAGATAATTTAGAAATAGAGGAACTGGTGGGCGGCAGGAGAAAAGAGAGTGAGTGGAAGGCGAAGCGGCACCAGACGCTTCACAACACAGGCTTGGAGGAGGACCTGGGATGCCTTCCTGTTCTGAGGGTGCCCCGGGAAGGGGCCGGGATGTGCGTGACCTGGGATCCGAGTTCTAGGCCAGGAGCTGTCTCTCCCGCTGTGTCAAGCAGGGGAGAGGAATTAGCCTCAGCCTAAGCAGGCTGAGGAATTAGATACCCAGGGAGCTCTTCTGAGCAGATTACGTAAAGATTCCTGAAAATGCTTCAAACTTCCCAATTACTGTGTGTCTCTGGCATCCCAGTGGAAGCAGAGAGTCAGGGCCCAAGTAGTAGGTAACATAAATCAGAAAGGCTCTCAGTATTTGATTGGAGGATAAGATGAGGCAAAAAAAGAAAAAAAAAAAAGAAAGAAAGAAAAGTGAATTAGTATGTACATTACCACACCAGAGCAGAATTACAAATGCCTCTTCAGAACTGTGGTGGGGGGGATTCTGAAAATGCTTTAGCAAGCAGAGGCTAGTAAATGAGAATGACTAACATCAAAATCAGAATTACTACTTTTAACTTCTACATCATGTTATGGATCTTTTCAGGTGACGTTTATATGTTTAGAAAAGTGACGTTGTTTTTATTGAAGTGGCACTGTTTTTATTAACATTTCAGAGGAGAAGAAGGAAAACAAAGTATAGTGAGGAAAAGTAAAAAATGGCTTTCGAAAATCCAGAAACTACCATTGTTAAATCGAGGTCAACACTACTTTCTATGTGTCTCTGTCTTCTATCTTTACCACGACTGGAAAGACAGATGGAGAGTCAGGACTAATTATAGGAAGCTGTGATAATGGTAATCTTGAAAACATTAATTTAATTTTGCTTAAATATATCCGAAGAAAAAGAAAGGAATACAAAATGGAGGATATTGCTCCATTTGATAAGTATTTCTTCAGCACAAAATATAATATTTCTTGAAAGGTTCTCTTAAGATTAAGAAAGAATATTTTAAAATGATGAGATTCGAATCATTGTACTAAACTTCTTATTTCAATTTTCAGTAGCTGCCGGTTAACCCCTTTCTCTGCAAGACGGGGAAATCCGTATGCTTCTCCCTCTTCTGTTTCTTTCCCTGTCCCTGCCTCCCAGTTTCTGTTAACTTTTTTTTTTAATTTTTTCATGATGAGGTTTATAACAATGTCAGAATGTTTGCATTGGATTTCTATATTTAAAAGAACAGAATGGCTCCCAGTCGCTCCCTCACGATTTCTCTATGCCGAATTCATGATTTGGATTTATCTCTTGGTTGAGTGAATTTCATTATCAAGTAATTGTTCCCTGTTCCCCAGGACTCTTCGTTACCTGAGGTGCTACATCGATGGGAACACCTGCCTGCAAATGTCACTATAGACACGTCTGCCGCTCGCCTACGCTTCCCCTTTGAGTGACTTGCTCGCTCCTCTCCTGGCTGATCACTTCTTTATCTCTGAATTCAGCAATTCCACCAGGCTATGCCTTTGACTCTGCTGATTATTCCTTCATTTTTTCAGAAAAATTTTTTCCTATTAGCTCTTTGAATACCTCCCCCTACCCCCTCCACCCCCCACCCCACCCCCATCTTTACCTGGCTGGGACCTCTAGTTTAGGAATACCAGCTGTCCTCCATAGATTATTTAGAGCCTTTTCTTTGCTATCAACTATTTTTTGTGTATTTACTCTATGTAATCTTAAACTCTATCAATTCTGTAGCCATTTCTACTTGATTCATTTTATGATATTGTTCTCTTGATCCAAACCTCATTTCTTTAACTCTGCAATTTCCCCCTTCTAATTTTATTCTGGTGTTTTATCATCTGGTCTTGAGCTTTTGTATTATTGAATTCTCCCAAGAATGAATCCTTATGGAGACTCTTCCTCTCTTTCTTGGGCTGTTTTTTCTTCCCTACTGAATTCTTTCTCTGTTTCTTTTCATGCTCTGTTTCTGGATTTCCTTCTTGTTTTTCATACAGTCTGTCGTGAGTTTGCATATTTGCCCCGCAGTGCTTTTCTTTCTGCTGTGGACACTCTTAACAAGGGCAGCACCTTGCAGATCTCGGGTTTCTCTGCCCACTGTGCCTGAGCCACAGTTGGAGGGCTGACTCAGCCCTCCCGTCACCTTTCTGGACCCCGGGGGAAGAGGGTAGCTCTTTTGGGTCTGTGCACAGTCTTGGAAGAAGGCACGATGTCTACTCTCTGTCTAGGACATTGTTAAATGCTTCCAGCCAGGGCTGATCTTCCTCAAGTTTGGGGTGGGAGTGGGGGTAAAGCCTTGGTGTTTGAATTATTTCCCTGCTTCCGAGTGGAGCCCTGCCATTTATCTTTCTGTGGGGCCATTAGCCCCCCAAAAGAAAAAGATTTTTAAAAAGGCCCTTTCAGCTTGCTCCTTTCCAACCCTCCGAATGAGGGGTTCTGGGGGGTTTCTCAGAACCTTAACTCTCCGGTTGTGCCGGAGGGACCCCTCAGACCCATACGGACTGCCTGCCTCACACCTAACCCCAGTGCGCACCACTCCCCCCTTGCCACCTGTCCCTCCTCCGGGCCTGCTTCCGGTCCATTGCCTGCCCGGTGTTCCCTTCTAATTTGAGGCCTTTCCGGTGTTGATCCCTCTGCTGGGCTCATGTCTCCCTGTCTTCCCCATCATTCCCTAAATCACATCTCAGCTCGAATGTCGCAGCCTCAAGGAGCCCTCACAGACCCCTCACACGAGGCTGAGCCTCTCTTATTTGCCCAGCTCTGCTCTCCACGGCGACATTCTCTTCTTCTCCAAGTTGCAGTGTGCAGTTACTTTCTTGGGACTCCCCCTGGATGGCTGAGTCTGGAAGCAGGCCCGTTTCCAGTTCCCCGTTTCTCCCTGTGATTCTCTCAGCCTCCACTTTTTTCCCAGCTGCATTGTAGAAACTTTAATCCCAGGTGCTCTGTGTGGAAAAATGGACTTTTTCTTTTTTTTTTTCCTTTTAATCTTTTTTTTAAAGGTCATACTTTAAATGAGCTCAAGGTCAGGACCTAGAATGAGACACGCGGCCGTAGAAGCCCATGATTTATGGTGCTGAGACACCAGCCCAGCACGTGAGGGGGCGGTCCAGGGGGCGAGTGGGTGGCCCTGGGAGGAAAATGAAGGCCTGAGACCTGCTCTCACCCAGCGCTGTAGGAATCTCTCACTTCAGGCTGCAAGCTTATGAGAACTTGATGATACCTCTGGGACCGGCATCCCCAGGTGGGTGGCCAACGATGCGTGCTCTCAACTTCTCTCTGGTCCCAGGACGACATTGCCAAGTTTCTGGTCACTGCAGTGGTGAAAGCAGTGTGTCTCGCCAGGATTGACTGAGCATCTACTATGTGCCAGGCACTGCCAGAAGCCTTCGAACGCCAGCAAAAAATGATCCGGCCCTAATGAAAGGCATCTTTACTGGTGCTTGGGCTGCCAAGGTAATGTCCTCAAAATCCCTTGGGCCCACAGCCTCAGCAGTTGCTTCCCATAGAAAACAGAGTGTCCAGAGTCAGATGGGGGGGGGGAGGGAAGGGGAGGGTCACACCCGCCTCCGTGCTGGGAGCTCCCCGAGGGCAAAACCTGTCTCATTCATCTGTCCACCTGCGGTGAGCCGGCAAATGGCACACAATCCTGCGGACCCTCTTCTTCCCCCGACCACACCAGCCCTTCTCCTGCGGCTCCTGGGTACCACTAATGAGAGGAGCCTGTCTGTGGGTTTCTGCCTCTTGTTTCCCACCAGGGTTTGGAGCTGACCGGTGTCCTCCCCGCTCCCCCATCCCCGCAGCCCCCGGAAGCCTTACTCCAGACTGCACGAGTGCCCAGCAGGCATCTCGAGCCCCGGAACAGTGCCTGCCTGGCCAGAAGGGGGGGCGTCCTCCCCGCCCCCACGTGCCTGCACTGCCAGGTGGCTTGTCCACAGCTCTCGCCCTGTATCTTTCGAAGCACTGCAGCCCTTGCTGCCAAAGCGCCGGCCGGGAAGCCATCCAGTCTCATCCCCGTGCCAGGCGAGCAGGACCTGGGGAAACAGATAGATCTGCTCCTGGCCTCGGAGGGGACAGCTAAATTGTCAAGCAGCCCGCTAATGGGGGCTGCTGACTGCAGAGGTATCTCTGTGTTATAAATGCCCAGCATCAGAGAGCCTCCTAAGTCACACAGAGGACAACTTTATGATCCAGAAAGTAAAGAACTGGAGCAAGATCAGCTTGTGACAGTGAGCAATTGATCGGGGACGGGAGAGAGCTTGGCCCAGGAGCTCAGGACTCCATAAACCATCGGAAGTCCATGCTTCCTGAGGGGCCATGTGCTGACCGCAGCACGGGATGCTCGGGAGCTGTGTGGGAGCTCCGGAGGGCCGTGCAGTGTGGACCTGGAGCACAGGTGGGGGTTAGAGCTGGGATTCCCTGCACCACCCCAGTTTATTTCCCTCACCGCCCTTGGAATGCTCTTCCTATAAGCCAGGTCTGATCATGAGCCTCTCCTGCAGAAAAGATGTCATGTCTCCCCCGTCCCCCTAAGAGTCAGGCCAGACTCCTTAGCGTGGCATTTTGGGTGTTGTATGATCTGGGGTTTGATGAGCTCTCCGGCTACATTTAATGTCTTGGGTTTCCCCAGTTTTGACACACGTTCTTACCTCTGGGCCTCTGTACAAACCATGGATTCCTTTTACCTCGAAGGCCATCCTCCTCCACTTTCTACTCATTTGGCTTTCTGCCGCTCAGGCTTCTGGCTTTAGCCCAGATGTCACCTCTTCCAGTAAGCCTTCCAGGTTTGGATGCCTCTTCCATGTGCATCCTCTGTCATAGCATTTTTTTTTTTAAGATTTTATTTGACAGAGAGAAACACAGCGAGAGAGGGAACACAAGCAGAGGGAATGGTACCGGGAGAAGCAGGCTTCCTGCCGAGCAGGGAGCCCAATGCGGGGCTGGATCCCAGGACCCTGGGATCATGACCTGAGCCGAAGGCAGATGCTCAATGACTGAGCCACCCAGGCATCCCTCCCACCCCCCCATCATAGCATTTATCACACAATCATGTATTTGCTATTTCTGTTTGCTTAGCCCTGCATCAAGATCTTGACTGGAGTTGGGTGGGCAAGGTTGGTCTTTTACTTACCATTTTATCCCTAGGGCATGGTGCAGTGTCTATCATGTGGAAGATATTTGTTGAAGAAATGAATGAATGAATGAATGAATGAATGAATGAATGAATGAATCATATGATATGATAAATAAATAAAATAGCATGAAAAAGTGGGAGGGAAGTTGGGCCATCCTCTCTCCCTGTCTGCCCCGCTTCTCATCCCTCCTGGAGATACAATCATCACAGGGTCCCAGGCTGCGTCCCATCCTCTGTTGCTCTGTGCCGGGGAATGCTCTGGCTGATTGCAGTCCCTGCAGACTGCAACCTAGCAAGGCCTCCCTGAATCCCCCGTGGGGCAAGATCCACTGTGCCGCCCCAACTTCCAATATTCACGGGGGCTTCTCCCATTCCTCTGGCTTGACACATACTTTGTTGCATTTTCTTTGTACATTTTTACATCCCATTGTTTAACTTTTTACTTTGGGATAATTACAGATCTTATGCAGTTGTAAGAAATAATGCAGGGAGACCTATGGGCCCTTCATCCAGTTCTCCCCAGTGTTAACATCTTGTGGAAGTGTAGTGCAGTGTCACGATGAGGAAATTAACGTTGATACCATCTGCTGACCTTATGCAGATTTCACCAGTTTTCTATGCACTTGTGTGTGTGTGTATTTAGATCTATTCCATTTTATCACGTGTGTAGAATCAGAGGACCATCACCACAGTCAAGATGCAGAGCAATTTATCACAAGTACCCTAAGTGATACCCTTTCATAGCCATAGCTGACTCCCTCCCTCCTCCTTCTCCCTCGTCTCTGCCAACAAAACTACTCTCCATCTTTATAATTTTGTCTTCCTAAGAATGCTGTGTAAATGAAATTACACAGTTTGTAACCTTCAAGGATTGGCTTTTTCTCTTTTTTCACTCAGTGTAATTAAACTGAGATCACCAAACTTGTTGTGTGTATTAATAGTGTGGTCCTTTTTATTGCTAAATAGTATTCTGTGGTGTGGACGTGCTGTAGTTTGTTCCATCATTCACCTTTTGAGAGACATTTGCGTTACTTCCAGTTTTGGGCAGTTATGAATAAAGCTGCTGTGAACATTCATGTATAGGATTTTGTGTAAACATAAGTTTTCATTTTTGTACAGATGGACAATGAGCCCACCAAATGGTGTTCAACATCCTTAGCCACTTAGGGACATACCAGGTAAAACCGCAATGCGATACCACTGCATACCTATCAGAAAGGCTAAAATTAAAGATAGTGATAACACCAAATGCTGGCAAGGATGTGGAGAAACGCTATCCCTCATACAGTGCCAATGCCATTCTGGAAAATGATGCCATGCTTTCTTACAAAACCAAGCATTTGCTTATTACATGGCCCAGCAATTGCACTCCACAGCATTTTAATTGTATTTTAAAATTAGTTTCAAATAATTCACACATAATTCACATTCATGGTAAAAAAAAAAATAGAAATACAAGTAAACATAAAGGAAAAAAGTCTCATGTCATTTTGCTTTCTAGACATAACTATTAGTAATGTTTTGGCATATCGTATGTGTGTTTCTTTTATAAAAAATGGTATCATATATTTTCATGACTTTTCTTCTTTTTTTTACAATATATTGTTTCCCCCTCTATTTCAATGGGTGCCTCTCTTATCCTCTTAATGTTAAATTCAGTGACTTATTTCACTAAACTGAGACATCTAGATCATTTTACTTGTTTCCCCTGCTTCTATAACAATACCAGATGAAGTACCTTGTTCACATATTTTTGATAACTTTAATGAATGATATTCTAAAGATAAATTCCAAGTAGAACTCCTAAAGGTTTTCCCATTTTTAAGGCTTTTGATAAAAATTTCCAGTTGCCATTCAGAGATGCTGTATTTATCCTTCGTATTTCAGATGCCCACGAGCGACCCCTGACTGTTTCCAACAGTGGTGGTTATAATTCTTTTGATTCTGTGTTAATATGATGGCTGAAAAATGCTAAATTTTAGCTGTTTGAATTTAAATTTTTAAATTTGATTACCAGTTGGACTAAATACTTATTTGTATTTTCATCCATTGTTAATTGCCTATTTCTATTCTTTACCCATTTTCCTACTGATTGGAATGATATGAACCTTCATTGTATATATTACATTTTTTCCTAGTTTTGTAATTTGATTTAGAACTGTATTTTTGCAGCAGATCTTAACATTTTTATGTCATTAATCAGTCTTTCTCCTTCTGTGCTATTCCCTCTGGTTCCTTCTTTGAAAGTTCTTTCTCACCCTAAACTTACATAAATATTCATCTCTGTTTTACCCTATTTACTTTTATGGCTCCATTTTTTCATTTAAGCATTTAATCCAGTGGGGATTCATTTGGGGGATTTGATAGAAAGTAGAGGTTTAACTTGTTTTCCAGCGGCTGACCTGTCTCTGGGTCATTCACAATTTCCCGGGAATAGAGAGGTCCCCTGTGTCACTGCCCGTGTTCTTGTGTGCCCTCAGGTCTGCTCCATGTCGGAGGTGTCTAAAGCCACCTCCCTCTACCTGGGAGCAGCCTGCCCTCTCTCTCCAATGTTATCTTTATTATTTTCCGTGATGTGCCTAGGGTCTCTTTTTGCTGACTTTGCCTGGTGAGCCCATCTGTCTGTACACACAGGCCTCTATCTTCAGCTCGGCAACATTTTATTACATGATATCTTTCATTTCTCTTCTGCTTCATTTGTGGATTCTATTTTAGGAACCTGGATTATCTACATGTGGCTCTTCATTCTCTCTTTTCCAGCTCTTTCACCTTCCGCCATATTGTAATTTCTTTTCCATTTGTTTTCTGTATTACGAAGCTCTGCTGCTAGCCTTCCCTGCCTGCAAAGTGGCTTTGCTTCTGTGACTGCAGTTTTCATTCCCTTGCTGTCTCTCCGTTTGGGATGCATCTTCCTTTCCATCTCCTCCTGCAGATCAGCCCCTCCTGTGGCTTTCTGCTCCTTTGGCTTAGATGCCATGCCTTCTTGTATACTACTGAGGAGCTGTACACCTTCCTGGACTTTTCTTCTGCATCCTGGGCTATCTCCTTTTTAGAGGCGTGCTCTTCCTCTGAGTCTACAGAACAATGTCCGCGTTCTGGTGTCTGTGGGGTTTTCCCTTTGACTTGGAGCATGATGGACTTTAATGGGACTTGCCGAGGTTGCACAGGCAGGGGGAGTGGCTTGTCCGGGGGCTCTCTTTCTGCCCCCTTTCAGGGTGATCTCATTCCCTTCTCGTTTCTGCACCAGCCATGAAGATGGATGTGTGCGTGTCCTCCCGCCAATTGCTCATACCTAAAATGTCTCCCTTGATGTGTCTCTTCTCTGCTTGGGGGGCTTATTCCTTTGGCCTGCAGCGTCTGGTTCTTTGGTTCTCCTCGTCTGATGCAGTATGTGAAAAGGACAGAACCCTGCCAGCACCACTTCTGGGCGTTTCTATCCTCACCCCTTCCTACTGCTAGGAAGCTACTGCTTCCACCTTTGGCCCGCAGCTTTCAGATGCTCGATGCCCCTTGCAGACCTTGGGCAGCTGTGATCTGTGCAGCCGTGTTCAGGAAAGAGAAGAGGGCATTAGGGATGAATTGGAAACTTCCTTCACCTTCAGCATAGCCCAGCTCCTCACTGGTGGCCATCCTGGGCCTTCGAGACAGGACAGCGGGTGGCTCTTACTGCCTTTTCCCTTGGGCAGTCTGTTTCAGGTGGTCGAGTCAGGCTCCTAAGCCTGGAATCCGTCCCTGGCACAGCTCCAACTCTCCCTGACTCTGACACAGGACTGTCTTTCAGTATTAGTCTGAAGAAATGTCATGAGCTTTCCCTGTTTGTCTGACATCATAATACTGTGCTAAAAGATTGTGAGTGTCTTGGGGGCTGCTAGCCCCATTCTGAGCCCCAAACTCTTCTTCATATAGTGTATTAAATCGCTTATTTATTTCCCCCAATACACATTTTTCTGTCAGCTTTTTGAAAGAATTATCACCACGACATCAACAGTGCCTAACACAGGGCCTTGTGCATGGTGTTTAACAGATATATATTAATTAAACTGGAATATGATTGCCAAGAACAGGAACTTACAGAAGAAGGAAGAAAAGGGGAGTGGACGGGGGACTTCGAGGGACATGGCGACAGCAGGAGGAAGAGCATAAGCCAGCGAGGGAGGCTACAGAAGTCGCAGGCGGGGAAGTGGGGAGACCAGAGCAGGTCCGAGGAAGCCCAAGGGGGTGGGAGGAGGCCCAGCGAGGACGGGTCAGCCCTGGTGGGCTTGGCCGGCTGGCTGAGAAGGGCGGTGAAGGAGGTGATGGCCCGCCTGGGCCGTCACTGGTGACGTGTCATTTCAGAAGATGGAGACAGTCCTTTCTTGAGTCGGAAGGCTGAGTGGGCCGAGGAAGAGGAAGCGCCGTGCAGATTTAAAAAGAAAAAGAAGATACGAAAAAAAAAAAAAAGAGGGCTTGAGGGGAAATCAGCATGCCAGAAGGTTTTTGTTTTGGTTACTGATGTTGCTGTTGTTGGAATGGGGAAGATTTGATCAGCTTTATATCCTAAGGGAAGGAGGTCGTGACTAGAAAGAGCAATTTGTAGAGTGAGGAGTATTTGAAAAAGCCAGTCTGACTCTGCTCTGCAGAGGGTGAAGTCAGCCTATGGAGAGAAAGCTTGGTCTGAGAGCTGCTGAGGGCGAGGGCTGCCTCCCACTGGGCCGGGCCACGCACACGGCACCTGTCAGTGGGGACGGGAGGGCTGTGGGCTGTGGTGGGTTCACCTTAAGGTGGCCGGAGAGATGGGGAGGGTGCTCCCCTTTCTACCTCCTTGCAAAGGAGGGGGCGGGGCACAGCCAGACCTGGGGTAGAACAAAAGAGAAGAATGGAAAGGCTTCCCAGCAGCCCTCAGGCCCAGCCTAGGGGCAGAAGAAGCCTCTCCCCTGGATGCTGGGTTGCCAGGCAAGGGAGACTTGAAAGCCTCCTGTGTTGGGGTTGGGGTGGGCGGGGGGGCTTCTGCCATGTGCTAGCATTGATTGCCTTTCTGGAAGGCTTGAGGAGGGGTTTTAGGAAGTAGCTTTGATTTAGCTGGGAGAGGGAATTTTCCTGGACCCAAATCCTCTTTTCCTCATCTTTCAGGTATTGTGGGTGTTGCTCTACATTCTGTCTCCAGAGATGTGACGTATATTGGCTGTGGGCACACAGCAAGCCTCTGCGGAGATGGTCCTCGTCCCCGGCCCCCTGCCCCCCAGACCCCAGGCAATGGTGTCCTTCCTCCCCTCTGTGTCCCCGGCCACCCCCTCTCTGGTCATCCGCCTCTCTGAGGACTGACTTGAACACAACGAGACTGGCTTGGCCCTGTCAGCTGGATAAGAGAGCTGGCCGTGAAAGAGCCAGCTCCGAACACTGACTTCTGACAGCCTTCTTGGGTTGGAAGACAAACTCTTACTTAATTACCTAATTAATCAATTAATAGATAAAACATCTTCGAGAACCTTCTGTGTGTCAAGTACCGATACCATAAAAGTGATGGTCCCTGACCTCGAGAGTATATATCTAGTTCAGTGAGGGAAACTCACTCAAATACAGGCCTGTAAAAGAGGGGACAACTCATGTAAGGTGTGGACGGTCCATTTAAATGAGAGGCAGAGGGATGGATGAAGTAGTCCCTGGAGTCCTGTCCCAACCAAAAAGCTTCATTATAAAGCAGGACCTGCAAATTGGCTTTTCCTTTCAGTATTCTTCGTTGCCCTTTCAAACAAATAATTAGCCATGCAAAAATCATGCAGCATATTCCAGAACTCAATTCCTAGTACTGCTCTCCAGAGTACTTGAACCGTGCCCTGGGGTTGGCATTGTTACAAGAAACTCTTGATGAGAATAATGCCTGATATTGTGCAATTGTGTGCAGTTGGCCTTCCTTGCATGGTTCTGTGTATGCACATCAATTACACGCATTCGGTATAATTTGTCTTTTTAAAATCACACCTTCTCTTTCACCCCAAGAAGATAAATGGATCCTGCCTAGGTCCCAATTCCATTGATTTTTTTGTGGTCCTATGGTGAAGCTATTATCCACACTAATCTCAAACCCCGCCAGGAGCCAGGAAGTCCTTAGAATACAGAGCACCAATTTCTGCGACTTCCAACTTCTTTTTCTTCCCACTGGCTTTTGTTCTGACTCCCCTCTCCTCATCTCATTTTCAAATATGATTTGATTATCATCCTGTGAGGTCCGTTCCCCTGGCTCTGTGTAGAAACCTTTTGGACGTCTCCAGGGGTCTCT
>CM053603.1:75494733-75506190 GCA_028646535.1 Procyon lotor
GCCTTTCTCACGGGACGGCTGTGGAATCTGTGCCTGCCTGCCAGGGAAGGCGGGAGGGGAGCAGATTGCGAGCCCTGGGAGGCACAGCCTGACTTGTGTATCACCTCTGCGCACTGACGTGGCTCCCAGATGTCAGAGGACACATCTGGGAGAGCTGGCTGCAGATGTAGAGAGACACTTAGCATGACAGCAGGGAGGGGAATTCGAGGACTTGTCAGCCACTGGGCTGAGAACCCCTGGGGCTAAACTCTTCTAGGAAAGAAAAGTTGATCTGTGTAGACCCCTGCCTTCAGCCAAGATTGCAAATGCTGCTCCTCCCACACCTAGGCCTCGGACTGGAAACAAGCTCAGTCCCAAAGGTGCTTACTTTCTGTCCAAACACTCTCCTAGACTGTGTCCCCAGGCTCCCTCAATAACCACAGGCTGAAGTCACAATGGCAGCCGTTTCCTCTGGGCTGTGGATTTAGCACATTGTAAACACTAGATTGTAACACTGACTCAGTTACACACCTAGCAAGAGAGCTTATTCCTGCTTCAACTCTGCTACTTTTCAAAAATATGATAGAATAAAGTCGCCGTGGAAGTTGAAGATGGGATTCCGTGTCGTAGTGGGTATACGTCTGGGTGGGTAGGGGCAGCCCCCGGAATTGGAACAGACTGTCCTGCTTGGAGGTGAGGAGGGTTGTCTTCCTGGAGAGTGTGAGGAAATCCACAGGGCCCGGGGGTTCCTTCTCTCCACCTCTAGGGAGTTAGAGCCTGGGTACCCGGCCGGGTAGCTCGGCCACCTGGATGCTCCTGACTAAGTAAGGCTTTGACTCTGGAGGGATGGGCTGGAAGATTCAGGAGAGCTGGGACGTCTGCCACAATGTTAAGTCCTGGCAGATGCATCTGTACCCTTTGGAGGGTGGGCAGGGCAGAGGGGCTGTCGGGAACGTGTAGCCCGGCCCAGACCCTGGGCTACCGTGTGGGCTCTGGGGCCCAGCCTACCTAGTCCCCCACCCAGCCTTTCTGATGACTCGGAGCACTGTTCCACGGCCCTCCAAAAGGCTGCTTTCCTTTTCTGTTTCCTTCGTTTAACCACAGTCAGTTTCTATTTCTAGAGCTCAGAATCCTCACTGATAGAAGAGTGGTGCTGAGTTTGAGTCCGCCTCTTAAGGGAAGGCTGCTTCCAGCAGAAAGACCATATCTGCCTATTGAGTGGATCCAACAAATGCCCATTTGTAATTCAGTCAGTGATTATCGAGTGTATACTGGGGGCAGGCATTCCGGTAAACACTAGGAAACGTGTATCCTCCTGGAGCTGAGGCGCTGGTGGAGGAGAGCGGCTTGTCCAGCTTCCAGATCCCCATTCCACATGGGTCCCCTCTGGAAGGCTGCCTGGCTGGTGGGAGCATGTACCATATGTCCACAAAGCAAGTGCCCGGCAGGCCTCTGGGGAGTGTCAAGTAAGGTTCTGGCACTTCAATAGCGGCAGCTCACCTAGAGGACGGCTTTCGTGTGGGCACAAATCATCCACTCTTTTAGGGGTTACTATAGCTATTTTGTCTAGTTTTTGCTTTCTCGTTTTATTTTCCATTCTTCTTATTTAATAGACCTCAAGCGGGAGAGAATCGCTGGGCATGGCCAATCGTAGATTTACTGTCTGTGTTTGGGGGTGAAGGGATGCTGGGCTGCCAGATGTGTACATGTTTGGGGTGTTAGGATCCCCCAGACGGCACCCCAGGCTCCCACGCAGGGCACAGGCTCCAATCCTGACTCCTCCTTTGCAAGGCAGTCCCATTTGGGACTGTGGTCTCCCGCAGGCTGGGCCATAGTTCCCACCTTCCAGTTTCTGTGCTGTTCTGACTCGATTTTCCATCCTTCAAGGGGGGGTGGGCAGACTCCCGGCTGGTCAGCACTGGTCCAGTGGCCTTTGGCATGTCCGAGAGAGCAGGCAGGGGTCATCCCCCAACAGAAAGGTGGCAGACATCCCTAAAGTGCTGACCTAGGGGTTCCTAACCTGGCGAACCTTGAGAAGCCTTGCGGAGATTTTAAACACATCCTGATGCCAGTCCCCACCACTCCCCTGTCATTCTGATTGAACGGGTCCTAGGGTATGGCCAGGGTATTTTTAAAATCTTTCCAAGTGGTTACCATGAGCTTCCAGGGTTAAGAAACACTGCTTGAGGGGTTTTTTTTATTTGGTTTTGGTTTTGGTTTTGGGTGTTTGTTTGTTTGTTTATTTGTTTTTGAGGTAAACTTTCAAAGAAGAACCGAGAAGAGAATAGAAAAAGGTAGGATCAGGTCAGAGGTAGAGCCTGAGAAAAAGTGGTGGGCATGGCTCGTGGGGCTGAGTAGAGAGCCTAGGAGTGCACACTGGACTGTTAGGCTCTGCCCAAATATAACCACAAGCTTGATACAACTCTCTAGCAAGAGGCACGTAATTGTTGCCTATTCATTTGTGTTTAATAGCTCTTTTCTTTGGCCGTGACCCTGGAGAAAAGAAGAGGGATGCAGGCCCTTTTAGTCTCAGTCCCACCCTCTCTCTAGCCCGCCCCTTCTCTGGTGGGAGGGAAAGGGGCTGAGCAACAGAGTAACAAGGATTTTGGTTTAACACAAGGGCTGGGAAGGAAAATGGAGAGAGAGTGCCTGGGACTAGGGCTGCTTCAGAGGAAGTCCAGTCTGAGCCGAGGGCAGGAAAATTCAAAGCCGACAACCATGAATTGATACTTGGGAAGAGTGTTCCAGGCAAACCCAGCAAATGCAAAGGCCTGAGGTGGGACTATCTTGGCAAGGTTGAGATGAGGTCTGAGAAGTGAGTGTGGGTCAGGTGGTGTGGGGCTGATAAGCTGTCCTCAACTTACCTTTCTGACAAGTAGAAGTAACCCTGCTCCTCTTCAGCCCTGCCACGCCCCATCCCATATAGATAAAGGTGGAGATATGGAAATCGAAGAGCCCTCATTCACTCTGAAGTGGTCAGGTGCCACGTCTGTGAGGCTGTCGTGGCTTGAACCCCATACCGAAGAAGGAGGTTTGGCCCACCCTGAAATACTTCCAGCCAACAGTCCCTGTTTTCCATTAAAGCACAGATGTGCAAAGAATTGCATGTGAAATGATGGGTGTCTGTGGTTTTCACCCAAGGAGCTGGGTCAGTGGGTTTGATAGCTTCAGTCTTTTTTCTCATTCATCATTTGCCAGCAAAACAGCCTTCTCAGAGACACAAGCTTGGGCGGAAGTGTATTTCCCTGTGGGTGTGAAGGAAGCCCTTTGGAGAGTCTGGAGAAAGGGAACAGTGATCTGACCCAAGCTAAATAATAATACTAATAACCATAAGCACGGCCACTCCGGCCAGTGTGTGGGGAGAACTGCTTGCAGTGGAAGTCAGAGGAGAAGACTAGGGGACTGAGGCTGAGGAGGGCAGTGCCCTCCCATGGCCACCCAAGCATGAGAGTGACAGATGGAATCTGGCCTGCCAAGCCAGGCCGGGGCACTGCCATCCCTGCTCTGGTCCAGGCCCCAAATCCTGAGTGGCAGCATCCTCCCTCCAAGGGCTCAGGTTCCTCCCAGTTGCCAGGAAATCTGTAGCTGTCCCCCCTTCTTCTTTCAAGATCAGAATAGGAACTTCATGAGACATGCATGGCCTCCATCCCATCCATTTGGTGATGTCTTTCCTTTACAAATGTCTGTTAGGCTTATCTCTCAGGACCCCGGCCAGGAGTATTTTCTTCCTTCAGAGATTCCCAGGCAGTTTTCCTCAGGCCCCGGGGCTTTCACTAGGGAATGACTCCCTTCCCTTCTCTCCAAGCAACGGATGTGAAGGCCTTGAGCTTAAGGGGAAGGAGGAGGCAGAATTGGCAGACTTTTTCCTCAGGCAGGCTGGGAAAGATTGTTTAAATTTAGGCCTTACCCTCCCAGAATGAAAATAAGTTATTTTTATGTGAGTAAGTGTTAGTTATTGAATTAAATATAAGTACAGGGCACTTCCCCTAATTTATAGCTCCGGTCCAGGAGCCGAGGCGGCCTGCGTCATCCGGGCGCCCTCCTCCACAGGCCGCACTGGCTTCTCAGCTTCTCCCACCCTCTGTGCTCATCTGTCTCGGTTGTCTCTCCCAACTTTGTCAAAGGCCACGTGGAAAAAAGGGAAATTAAAAGAAAACAAAAGAGAGATTTTCCAAGAGGGGAAATCAGATTTATCCTGAGGTAATTAAATGTGTAGGAAACTGAGAACAAAGGACTGCAAATAGTGTGTGTGTGTCTGTGTGTGAGTGAGTGAGAGAGAAGATAAATCATTATTTCCCAGGCAGCCAGAGCCCTCTGATGAATCTTAAATTCAAGTGCCTATGAGGTGGAATTGGCAGGAGAAGCCGAACGTGGTCTTTGTGTGGCGGCAGCTGAATGCTCAGGTGTCCTGGACAGCTGCACACACTGCTTTCTTGTGGCTTCCCACAGTACCCCAGCCGGTCCCGGGTGGGTGGGGGAGCACTGAGGGAACCCCCCCCACCCCCCCGAGCTATGGTGGGAGAACCACCATCCACTCCCTTTATGTGCAGCCTTCTGCTCCCACGACCCTGTGGAAGTGTCTGCGCTCAGGGCCCTCTGCACTAGACTTCTCTTTTGTCTTTCTTGTCCTCTAGAGGATGAATGTGTTGGAGTCAAGGGCTGTATCTTTTTTCTTTTCTTTTTTTTAAAAAATATTTTATTTATTTATTTGAGAGAAAGAGACCACGAGCAGGGGGAGGGGCAGAGGGAGAAGCGGACTCCTCACTGAGCAGGAAGCCCGATGCAGGGCTCCATCCCAGGACCTGAGCCGAAGGCAGGCACTTAACCGACTGAGCCACCCAGGTGCCCCAAGGACTGTATCTGTTACTGAGGCATTCCCAAGTGTCTACCACAGGGCCTGGCCTACCGTCGTCTCTCAGTATGTGTTTGTGGGATGAATAAGTGAATGAATGAATGGATGGGCCTAGGAGGGATCCTCATTCATTAAGGTCAGACACGTTAAGGTCATCTCACTGCCATGTTTGACAGGTGCCTCTCCTGCGCCTGCGCTTTGAGGTGGGGTGTGACGGGAGCTCTGGGAAGGACAAGGAAGGGAGGAGAAGCAGGGAGATAGAGGTGGTGCTTAAAGTAGGTTTTCATAGATTGGCAGTTTTTGTGAAGCTCCAACCATGAGGGGTGCTTGCACTTCAAGCGAGCGGCAGTCACTCCCGTCCTCCCCACACTCTGCCTGACTTAGACCCACGAAGGCATTGGTCCTCTGAGAGACAGTGCTGGTGAGTGGCCGGCAGGGCTTTCACAAGCTGCTGTGTTGGGCGCGCTGAGCAAGGACCGACCTCCTCGGAAAGCTTTCTGGGGCCATAGTCTACCCAGTGCATCTTCTTGTCTTCCAGCCTCTGGGACACTCTGATGGCGTGAGTTCCTTCTGCAGTAGGTTCTCTCCCCTCCTTCAACGCCCAGCTCAGGTACCCACTCCTCCCCTTAGCAGATTCTTGAAACTTCCATGTTTGCTGTGGCCACTCTCCACCCTGTCTCATCGTTGCTCCCGATCCACCTTTTCCTGTTACGCACCCATCCATGAGCTGCGCGGGACCTGAAGAGCCTCTCATTCAGCCAGCCTAGTGACTGCTGAAGAAATGCAGGGCTGATGGCCTTTGCAGACGCATTTCCTGATGCTTTTCGAGTGGCACTGTGTGACAGGGATGGTACATGTGACTGTGTGACAGGGCTTTGCGTGATGACCTTATTTCCTCCTCGGTGCTGGACAGGAGTGAGTTACGCCAGCTGATGGGGACTGAAGGATAGAAAATTCTGGGTTGAGGCTGTGCCTCAGAGAGGCTGACACAGAGGGGGCCTTCGGTAAGTCAGCCTGAGAACCTGTATATTTAGAGTGATCTTGCCTCTCTACCAAGGCTTAGCCCTCGTAGGCGGCCCAGCCCAACTCTGCCCGAGTGATGCGAACTTCACTAGAAGGCTGCGTGCCGCATTCTCCTGCCCAGTCGGGGGCCCTAGCCTGGGGTTGGGGGGCGGCTACCTCCCAGCAGCAGGCTTGGGGACAGGGTGGAGAGTCCTCCCCACCTCTTCCAGTCACCTAAAATTCCACTGTGAGATATTATTGTTATTTTATTGTGGTAACATACACATAATGTAAAACTTACGTTCTTAACCGTTTCTAAGTACATAGGTCAGTGGTACTAAGTACATTCTCACAGTTGTGCTACCGCCCTCACCCTCCAAGTCCGGAACTCTTTTCATCTTGCCAGATTGAAACTCTGTCCCCTTTATACACGAACTCCCCATGACCCCCTCGCCTCAGCCTTTGGCTCCCACCAGTCACCATTCCACTTTTCTCTCCCCGTTTCCCCCACCCTCCAACCCCTGGTGATTACCATTGTACTCCCTGTCACTGTGAGTTTGGGTTGTATGTGAGTATAGAATAAATATAGAATGTGTATATGGAATGTATGTAGAACGAATATATATTCATTCTACAGACAAGTGAAATTACGCACTGTATGTATTTCTGTGTCTGGTTTACCTCACTGAGCATAACGTTCTCCAGGTTCATTCATCCATGTGGCAGGATTTCCAGCCCTTTTAAAGGCTGAATAATATTCCGTTGTATTATATCACAGTATACACAATGGAATGTATATATTCCTTTATGATACATATATATGAGAGATACATATATATCTCACATTTTCTCTAATCACGTGACATTCTTTTCACTGGGTTCTAAAGGTTCTTCAGAGCCTTTAATGTGAGCCCTGTTAGAATAAACACTGCTTTAGACTAAAAGACCTTCGTGCTTATCAGTGATGTCAGCTTTATTGTTCTTTGTGGACTCAGCCCCACAGAGGCAGAAGCCTAGATGAGCTGGAGCATATGAATGGGGGACCCTTAGTGCTAGGGTCTGAATATTAATGCCTCCCCCCCAGTTTCATATGTTGAAACCTTAACCTTAAGGTGATGGTATTAGGAGGTAAGGCCTTTGGGAATTGGGATCCCATCTAATCCCATCCTCACAAATGGGATTAGTATCCTTATAAAAGAGGCCCCAGAGAGCTCTCTCTCAGCCATGGGAGGACACAGTGAAAGGTCTGCAGGCAGGAAGAGGGCCCACCCCTGACCATGCTGGTACCATGATCTCAGATTGCCAGCCTCCAGAACCACGGAAAAAACATTTCTGTTGTTGGTCAGCCACACAGACTACGGGGTTTGGTTGTAGTGGGTTGCACGGACTAACACAGTCAGCGTTGTCAGCAAGGGTGGGGCAGCTTCTGGGAGGGTGGGTGACCCTTTAAAATTGCCTCCCCTTACCCCCCAAGGGAAGCGGGGGAGGGATAGGTACCAAGCAGACACCAGCTAAAGGGACTTGCATTGCTGTTACTCATCTCTTCTGGCCAAAGACCTATCTGCAGGTGAATATTCCAGAAAATATCATTTCTTGTTTTCAAATTACAGAAATAAAAGTGTGCCTATTGTAGAAAACAAGGACGATATGGGAAATATAAAGAAAAAGTGAAAATCACCCAGAATGCCACTGCCTAGAGATCTTTTCTGCCAGTCCTTTGGTGTATTTCATTTTAGCATTGTGTGTGTACAGGATCATATTGTAAGCAATTTTATATCCTTCATCCATTGCACATTACATTGTGATCATTTTCCCTGTCATTAAATTTATTTGAAAACATCATTTTTAATGGCTGCATAATATTCAGCCTTGTGGCTGATCCATAATTTATTTAACCATTTCTCCCCTTTTGGGCACTGATGTTCATTCTAATTTGTAGATATTATAAATATCCACAAATAATGATGCTGTGAACACCCTCGTACATAAATCCTTGGGCACTTTGTGCTTATTTCTTGTGGACGGATTCCTAGATGTGGAAGAAAGGGGATGCATATTTGGGAGTAGATCTGAATGCTTATTCCCAAGCTGCTTTCCAGCACAGTCTCCACATGAAGGCTTTGCCCAGTGGAAGAGAATGTCCTTGTTCCGGCATCTTCTTCTGCATTGAGCATTACTGTTTCTTAAATAACTGCTAACTTGATAGAATACACACGGTTTGTGAGCTTCTTTGTCATTTATTGTCCCTTCATCGATTTTGCCCAATTTTCCAATAAGGTGTCATCATTTTACTTACTATTCTTAATCAAGATTATTTATTCTTGATTCTTCTTCTATGTCAAGGTTATTAATATTTTCCCAAATATGTTACAAATATTTCTCCCAGTTGAGTTATTTGCCATTCAATGTTTTTAATAACAGCCTTATCAAGATACAATTCATATGCCATGCACTTCGCCCCATTGAAGTGTACATGTCAGTGGTTTTTAGAATATTCATAGAGTTGTGCAGCTATCACCACTATCAATTTTAGAACATTTTCATCATCCTAAACAGAAACCTCATACCCATCAGCAGTCACTCCCCATTTCACCTCAACTTCCCCCTCCCCCCAGCCCTTGGCAACCACTAATGTACTTTCTGTCTCTCTGGATTTGCTTATTCTGGACATTTCATATAAATGGAATCCTACAATATGTAGTCTTGTGTAACTGGCTTCCTTCACTTAGCAGAATGTTTTCAAGGTTGTAGCAGGTCTTAGCACCTCAATTCACCATTCAATTTTGCTTATGATTTTTAATAGTAGAAGTTTAAAATTTTTATGTACTAAATGTATTGAGCTTGCCTTTCGTGATCTACCTCCTCACTCCTCAGGGCTTTTATGCTTAGAATGTCCTTCAGTTAAATTTACAACTATATTTTCTGCTGGTTTTTTTTTAATGCTTCATTAAAACATTAGAATAATTAAATCTCCAAGTAATATATGGATATAGTCCTGTTTTAAATGGCTTTAGTTTTTATACCAACTCTTCAATCCACCTGGCATGTATTTTAGTAAATAGTAATAGGGTGAGAGTCTAATTTAATTTTTTTTCCAATAGCCAATTGTCCCGGTGCATTTCTACCCCATTTGCTTGTACGGCTTCCTTGGTAATTTATTAAGTTCTTAAATGTACTTGGGTCTATTTCAAGACTCTTCTGTTGCAGGGCTCTGTTTATCGATGATTGTGCCAGTGCTGTGCATTTTAATTCCAACAGTTGTAAAACAGCGGACAGTCTGGTTATGAGACAAGTTACCTCTCTTTATTCTTTCTACAGACTTGAATTCCTTCACCTTACTCGTCCCACTAGGAGAGCTTGGAATTTTTTTTCTGCAAAATTCCTTCTCTTCTTTTAACAGTGCCTTCCCCCTCCCCACCCCAAACCAAACAGCCGTTCGTAATTTCATCACCTCTATTTTAAAGTCATATATTATTTTAGGAATTAACCATATTCAGTCTTCCATCCAGGTGCACAACTTCCTATTTTGTCAAATCTTATTCTATATATTTTAGCAATGTTTTTAATTTTCTTCATTTTGGTGCCCCAGTTTAGGGCTCTTCTTATTGATTGCTTTTCCTATTTTTTATTGCTGTTGTGAGCAGATTTTTGGAAGTGGCTATTTCTAGTATGAAAGAAGGCTCTTTCCCAACCCCCTTTGTAATAGTCTACATCCCTGAACTCTCTTTCTAATTATAAGATATTTTCCAGTTGTTTACTTTGCAATTTCTGTGTCTGATCATAACTCTCTGAAACCATGATTATTTCTTCCTTTCTAATAGTTACATCTCTAATTTCTGTTTCATTTCTTATAGCTTTAGTCTGATATTCCAGAAAATAGTAAAGCATTAGTGAGAGGGAACAAGCTCGTTTTCTTTCTAATTTTTATGGAACTGACTTTAGTTGTTACATTATTAAGGACATCGTAAGTTTAAAAAATAGATAACTAGGAAGAAAAATAATGTACATTTACTTGAAAGAATAGTAAAGAAGAATATATTTAGTTTGTTTTGAGAAAAGCGTATTGTTTTCCTTGTTGCTCAATTGACATGTTGTTTTGATTAATATTAATAAAAATAATAAAATCTATTTTTAATTTCGAGAATAAACCTTAGTTTGCCATAGTGAATGATGTATTTGGTACATGGTGCTTTTAGTGAGATGCTCACATCTGTATTTGTATGCACATTTTAATTTTAGTTTTTTAGTTGTATCAGCACATTTTGGTATAAGGCTGTACTAACTTCATATATGTTTTATATAATAATCTATATTATATGTATAAATATCTAATATTGAATAATATATAGTATTAATTATGTTACAAAATATAACACTAAAATATAGTGTTAATAAAGCATGGAGCTACCTGTTATTTTTATTTTTATTTTTTAATATTTTTTTAAGATTTTATTTATTTATTTGACAGAGAGAGAGAGACAGAGTACAAGTAGGCAGAGAGTAGGCAGAGAGGCAGGCAGAGAGAGAGGGGGAAGCAGGCTCCCCACTGAGCAGAATGTCCTTCAGTTAAATTTACACACATCGAGCCGATGTGGGGCTCGATCCCAGGACCCTGAGATCATGACCTGAGCCAAAGGCAGAGGCTTTAACCCACTGAGCCACCCAAAAGCACCGTTATCTGTTTTTTTAAAAGTTCAGAAGACTCTCCCTGTCAAAGTGTTTAGTCTTGGAATCTTTTTCAGATATAAACTTTGGTAGTTTTTTTTTTATTCTACCCTCACAACTGATTTCTTAATGTTTTTGCTTTAATCTGTGTCACGTTCTGATAATTTACATTTTCCATAAAAACTATCCAATTTGTTGAGATTTTTCAATTCATTAGCAAGTGCTGTACAGAGGACAAGAAGAAAACACTGTCTGTGGTTATGTCCCCTTTCTTATTACTTACGTTATTTGTTTTCTCTCATTCTCATTATTTACAATAATCCAATAGAGAACTTTACATGTAAATGGGTTTTATCGCTCACCTCCAGCTTCCCATTCTGGAATGCTTCATTTTGATTCATCACTCAGTCAGTGGAGTATGCTTTCAAGTAACATTTTCTCTTCTACAAGATACCTATTAGAATGTTTGTGCATATCTTGAAATGCCTTCGTGGCTCTGCATTTAGAACATGCCCCATATTGGTTGAATCGAACATTTCTAGCCACAACCAATTCCTGCAAAACTGGGCAGGTGTCGTTGGCTTGTGTCTCCTGTTCTCATCTTTGTATTGTTGCAAGGTGGTCTGAGGCCAGGTCTCCACTGGTTAGCTCACTTTTTGTTTTACTTTGTTTTTGCTTTTTTTTTGCTGCCTGAAGGAATGCTGAATGCTTGTAGATTTTTAACAGTCCTTTTAGATAGCATTATTAGGGCCTTCAAATCTAGTGCATTAAGGCGTATGAAGTGTGTGTGTGTGTGTATTTGTGTGAGACAGAGGGACGGAGGGAGAGAGAGAAAAAGAGAGGCATTATGTTGGGGAAATAGGCATTCTCATTGCCTTCAAATACATCTCCTGTGCACTATTGTGGTTTTTCACATCCTTGGGATTGCTGATGTCCTGGTCCAGACACTTCTTTGGAGA
>CM053603.1:75506290-75612595 GCA_028646535.1 Procyon lotor
TTTTTTTTTTTTGTTTCTTAGGGGAATTGTTTTTAATATAAATGCTGGTGTTCGGGGTGAATATATCACGGGTTCAGACGGTAATTTGGGATGCCCAGTGAAGTAGTTTACTCTGGGTCACACTGAAAAATGGCCCCTCTGCGACGTTAAATATGCGGTCAGCTGCTCCAGACCCAAAGACACTTTTCTCAGGCCACACGCGCTAACGACGACTGAGCTGAGCTCACTGCTTGCAGTCTACACCTAGTCAATTCTGAAACCAGGCAGTGATGAAAATCCCCTCTAAATGCAAAGAAGTGTGAGACTCAGTCGAGGCATGGTGTGAAAAACAGTTTGGCTGCATACCCTTTGCCCAACTTCATCTCAAGAGACTCGGGAAAAACACAGAAACACCTCCTTTCCAGTATTGTTTATTTTCATGTCACAAACTGTGCGGTGGAATGAAAACAGGGCCCTAGTGTGGCTCTGGTTGTGAAATGTGATTTTTACTTCTTCTATTTTAATCCCAGAGAGGGAAAGTTCCAAATTATCTACTAAAGCCACCTTCTTTGAAACCTTTCAACGGCATGGTTTAGAAACAAGGAATTGATGTCGCCGGAATTTAGGATGTATGTCCGTTCCCAGCCAGAGCAGAACATGTGTTTGGGGGGTCCTTTTGTACTTGGCCTCCTGTTGTCCCACCCCAAGGGGTGGACTAGCACCTTCTCCTTCCACATTGTGGTGGGCCCCCTTGGGGGAGTGGCAGCCTTTCATTGTTTGAATTAATTTTATTTTTACCAAAGTAATGGATTTAAAAACTCAATTTCTACTGAAATGGAAGACCATCAGTCTCTTGCCCACCTCCCCGAACCCCACCCTGCTCCCTGATACAATGCTCTGCTTTGTATATTTCCTTCCATTTTTTTTTAATTATATGCTTATCGTGCTGTTTATTGATACCAATTTAGGCCCTTTGTTTTGGTGGCTGAGGATAGGGCTGTGTATTTTGCCCTTCTCCACATTTTTCCTTTTCTTTTATCTTGCACACATCTCTCTATTGTTCTCTCTGTTACTTGTCTGTAATGTGTTGGCTTTATGGATGTGACTTTGGGATGTGGTACGTGTGCAGTGGAGAATATATGTTTATCTGACTTGTCCATCTCTATTTATTATAACTTTTTGGTGAGATCCATGTCATGCTCACATGCTCACATTTACGCAACTACTTTTCCATGCGGAACTGAGTAGAGTAGTATATGGTTACTTTCTTTTTCATACACCTTTTATAAAATTTGGGATTAATGGTTTCCCCGTTTTTTCATTTATCTGATTTTCTGCGTACTGCCTATTTTTTTTTTCACAGATTCAACCAAAGCTGCTCAGTTATAACCAAGCTCATTTCCCAAACGCCCTGAGATTCAGAGTGTCTCCTACCTCCGTCCTGAAAGCGTGCTCTGCATACATTCCACTCGCTCTCTGGTCCTGATGCCCAGTTAGTGGGTTAGGTCTTGCCTCTGCTACTTTCACGCATTGCTGACGTGATATGTGTACACCTGGGGTTTTATTTATCTCTTTGTTTGTTGGAGCAGAGGCATCTGTGCCTGCGCGCCTCGACCCCCACCCCCCAGAACTATGCCACTCACATGACCTCTTTAGAGGCGTGGACATCATGGCCCTTTTCTCAAAGTCAGTCTTCACTCTTCCTACCGAAACTGTATACAGGCCTTTGTGTGCTGAGCCCCCTTCCCCGTGCTCCCTGTCTGTGAGGACTCACACCTTTTCTGTTGTGTATTGTCATTTACTGGGGTTCCAGGAGGTGGCCAAGAGACACGTGTGTTTGAGTCAGAGATTTGAACATAGATGGCTTTGGTGGCAAAAATGCAGGTGTCTGAGGGCGCCTGGGTGGCTCAGTCATTAAGCGTCTGCCTTCGGCCCAGGTCAGATCCCAGGGTCCTGGGATCGAGCCCCGCATCGGGCTCCCCGCTCAGCGGGAAGCCTGCTTCTCCCGCTACCATTCCCTCTGCTTGTGTTCCCTCTCTTGCTGTGTTTCTCTCTGTCAAATAAATAAAATCTTTAAAAAAAAAAATGCATGTGTCTGAAGACCATGACTAACACCGTGGGGAGGGGAAGAGGAATCTGAGACCATCGCCAAAGAAGGACTTCGATTCTCTAGGCTTCGTGTTGCATTGGGATAGGGAATCAATCGCAGGAGATTCTTTTCCTGCAAGGTGACAATCAGGGTAGAATCTGGAATCGTTTGCAGCAGGTTTGGGTGAAAGGCAGAGGAGAGGCTCAGAGAACTCAAGACCAAAGCTCACCTTGAAGACAGGGTAGCAGCGTCTCCTGGGAAAGGTCATCTCCCCCTGGACCTTCCATCATTACTGCTGCTCAAGTCCCCAGAATCTACTGTCACCCCAACCCTGCAGGGAACGCACAGGACAGCTGCTTTCTCTGCTGTCCTGATTTTCTAGGCCTCAACCCTTCCGGCTATGAAGTGGGGAGATTGTTTTCAGCCTTCTGGGTAATATGCCTGGGAAAAACACAACCTGCGCGAGGGTTTGGAGGCTCCAGAAGAGCCTCTGACCATTGACTGAGAACTCTGGGCCCGGCCTGGCACTCAGAACCCAGGCACGTGATTCCTCATTGACAATGGATTTTAATATCTTGCTAGGAAGATGGGAAATAGCTGAAGCCAGAGTAATATCCTTTAAAAAGGAGCAACTGCTGTTTCTGAATAAATTGTTTGCAAATAGGTTGAGAGAGCGAGAGAGTCCGGAAATGAAGACTAATAAATCACTCAACCTCTCCTGTTGCATCAGGAAGGTTCCGTCTGATTCCTGCCTGCTACAGCCCTGGCCCTGGAGCGCTCAATAAGGTGTCACAGATTCCGAGAATTTAGTTGCTGGAAGGGGCCTGAAAGGTTCTAGCAAGACGCCTCCCTTTGTAGCTCCTGCCGCAGCGGAGACATCGTGCGGCACACTCTCCCTCACACCATTAGTGTCAAACCTTCGTCAATATTTAAACATTCATTATTCAGAATTTCATTTCTCTGCTCCTCTTTCTTTTTTTTTCCCCCTGACTTGGAGAAGGAAAGAAAAACAAGGTTAGCAACTATCTCCTGCATTTCTGCAGGAAAGAAATGAGCCACTTCAAAGCTGAGCTGATTTACTGGATAAATATCTATTTAAGCATTTGGGGACTTTAAATGTATATGATTTAGCAGAGAAATAGGGGGCATCCTTCAGAATCCACTATGCAAAGATATATTGACACAATTTCAACTGTATGGTTATGTCTCTGATAAATCAGCCTGCCTCCTTCAGACCTTCATGGTCCACTGGAGATAAAATATGCACCCCCTTTTGGGGAGGGCAGGGGGCAGGCAGGCCGGGAGGTATGGCCAGGTCTGCTGGGGAGGATCTCACGGGGATACTTCTGAGCCTGGGAGTCTGGAAATCCTGGATGAGGGTGCAGGCTCCCGACTGGGCATCTATAACTGGGTTCCCAAAGCTGCGGGAGGCAGCTCCTGTTTGCTTTGGGGAGGACCGGAGGCTGGAACACCAAGCAGGAAACCCGGCTGGTGGATTTAGGGCCTCGACCAAGCTCAGCTCTGAGACACAGCCACAGGGACGCGGGCCGGGTCCTGCCAGGTGGCTTTGTTCAGGGAGGCCCTGCATGCGAGCTCAGGTGACGGTCAAGGTGGCTGTCGTGGCTTTGGGCAGCAGTGTTTCCTCAGGTTGCCAGACAGGGGGGCCTCAGCCCTATAGCTGCCTTGTAAATGCCATGTTTTATCACACGGGTGACTTTTGAGACTGCTCCTATGGGATGGACCCTGCTTGTAGGACCTGAGTAGGACTTACGGCTGGAGGGAAGGAGGATGACGGGTGGAGATGCTGCCAGTGCAGCTAAAGAAGGACAGAGTCTGCATATCGGGAGGCTGAGACGGAGGCTGAGATGGAGGCCCAGTGCCCACAGGCTCTCCAGGCTGGAGGAATCTTCCCACGGGCATACCCCTTTCCTGCTGAGAGCTCACCGGCATTTCTCCGGCAGCTCTGGACTTGTTTCCTCTGTGCCCACAGTCTGAGCTCATTCTTTTAACCCCGCTGGGGTTGGGAGCCACATGGCCTGCGCCCTAAGGTTGGCTGCTCACAGAGCGGGCCTGAGTTGTGCCAAACAACCCTTTTCCCTGTCCTTCCCTCCCACATCCATCGCTCCTTGGGGAGGCCACAGAAAAGCCTGCAGCCACCCCTGTTAGGGGTCTGTGGTTTTTTCTATGCTTAAAGCTTTGTCTATTTCCCCTTTCTATTGAGAGGGACTGGCTTATTATCCATTGAGTTGGGAGTTTTGCTGCCTAGTTCCATGGAAGGGAATGCTAGAACTGCTTGGGGAAAAAGGGAAAGTCTCTTATTCTAAGCCAGTATTTACAATAATTACATGCAATGGTAAATGGGCCTGGGAAAGTGAATTACCTTCAATTACGGGGTCTTTTATTCTTAAAGTAGATTCTAGAGAGCACATCCTTGGGTAACTCAAGAAGATGGTTGGAATCCAGCAGGTTCTGCATTTGAGCACAGTCTCCCACTCAGGACTATCCAGCCAACTCCACATCTGCTCTCGTATGTATCCCATGGGCCTGGCTCCTATTGCTGAGAAAAGCCAGAGAAGCTGGAGGCCAGTGTCCCATCGGCCCCGAAGCACCATCTCGGCATCTTCTGTCACCAGATATCTTTGTGTGATGCATGAGTCATAGGCCATTCTAAAACATATTTGCTTGTGCAACGGTCAGGAGACTGGCCCACGTGGAGGCCTGTTGGTAACATGCCAGCACTCTGCTGTGACACAAAGAAGAGAAAATTGGTCCCTAGGGAGGTTGGTGCGTGGGACAAAGTATCTGGTCTGGCCGGGTCCACAAGTTTGAGGAAAGGAGGGGCATGGGTGCATGGAAATCCCATTAGGAGCTAACGTTCGTTTACCTCTCTGCCCACCCTCCCTCCGGCCACCCATCTCCATCGTCTCACTAATTCCACATATATCCACTGAATACCCTCCAGTGGCTACCGGGCTCTGGGCTAAATGCCGAGGCCACAGGCGAGGAGCTACTCCTGACCCCCAGGAGCCCTCTGTTGCAGGGGAAGGCAGACCAAACCATCGCATGAATAGTATGGGGAGGCTGGTGGAGCACTGCCTCTGGTTGATCAGAGCCTCGGGCTCATATTATACTTAAAGGGGGTGGAGGGTGGGAAGGCTGGGGCAGCCCAACCACGCTGCTAGGCCTTGCTTAAATTGGATAGGGAGGAAATTAATCGAGGAAGTGGGAATTGGCACACACCTGTCCAGACTGGCTAAGATGGAGCTGGGGGATGAGCTCGACGGCCTGTGAGGTCAGGAGCTCCTCGCCACTTCTCTATTCTGTGCCACATCTACTGTGTGGGTACCCTGCTGTGTACGGATTATTGTGCCCTGAGATTGAGAGGGATGTGTCCCCTATAGGCTTGAACGTCTTACGTGGAGCTATCTTTGCTTAACATTAGCCCCCACCCTTAGATGGAGGGCGTCCTCCTAACTCAGCCATCATGACAGTGTCACCGTTAGGTGTCCTGGCCCTAGTCTTCCCCTGAAGATATGCCCGAGCTCGGGATAAGCCCTTAACCTCTCTAGTCAGTGGGGACTTTGTGCCTATTTAGGGAGCTTCTAGAATCACAGGTTTTGCTGATGACAGGAAGCCCAGAAGTGGGCTCCGCGGTGGAATCTGGAGGAGGCTATAGCAGTGGACTGAAGGGGCCCGGAGCCGAAGCTGCAGAGGTTTGCAGAAGTGCACCAGGCTTGATGAGCAATCATGACGTAGCCATAAACGTCGCCTTCTGCTCCCTTGATTGATTCGGGCAGTGGAATGCCAGGCCAAATGGGCAGGACTGGAGCTCTGGGATGGTAACCGGACTCCCAGAAGGTGGATGGGTGGTTATTCTGTAATCAGACATTCTCAAGGCACGGGGCTGCGTCCTGACCTGGGATGCCCCCAACTCACGCCAGGCCCCTGAATGGGAGAATTAGCACCGTCCCAAGGGGCTAAAGTATCTGCTCAGGCCTGGAAGCAAAAAGAGGATTTTCAGTGCAGCAAATCATTCTGAAACTCAATCTCTTTACCCCAGATGTACACTGAAGGTGAGAGGTTCGCTCTTTGTTTCAAATCTCCATGAGACGGGATGAATAGTGAGATGAGACTCTGGCCTCTGGGAGGATTTGGTAGAATTCTTCATCGTCTTGGCCTTGAAAACTGGAGAGGGTTCAGCCCCTCGAGGTGATGTCCTTTGAAGATGAATATGCAGAGAAGCGCTCGTTAGTATGTAAGGGAGAAAATGACTGTTTTGCATGAATTTGGCTTTTAAAGGTCATTGGCACTAGTTCCCAATGTCGAAGTGTTGGAAAGGATTTAGAAATCATGTAGACCGAGTCCACTGTACGTAAGGGGAGACCGAAGTTCAGAGTGTTTGGGGCCTGGCATATGGCCGGGGAGAGCGTCTGCGTCCTAGCCGTTCCTCAGCCCTCATCGGTGCTGACTTGCGTAGAGCGGGTATTTTGCACTCCTTGCTTAACAAGGAAGGAATGAGCCAGCTACCATTTGGCATTATATCTCATCTTCACTTGGGACAACAGTCTCATTACTGAATAAGCCAAGAGATTTGAGGTTGAAAATGTGGATTTTCATGTCTGCATGGTGTGGGTGCTGATTAATCTGTGTTGGGTCAGTGGTGGATTTCAGCGGGCCACATTTGCTCTGCTTCCTTAGCCTGTGAGTGGTCAGATGATTTCTGCAGAAAAGTGACAGGAATTCGGCAGTTAGTGTTGGAATACTTCTCTCGTGTCCCCTTATCAGCCCCCCCTTATTGTCATCAGCATTGTCTACACTCTCCAGATCCCCCCACTGAAGAGCCCCAGGAATACCTGGTCTTATCCCAGAGCTCTGGTATGACTCCCCCTCCCCCACTTTGTGCAAGCATGCGCCTCCCATCACCCTTACCAGGGTAGAAGTAAGGGACATGTTGGCCATTGGTAGCCCCAGTGGGGTAGCCTGGCCAGGCCCTGGCTTATGTAACATCAGTGGGTTTACTTGTCTCTTGTGGAATAGAGATGGCAGCGAATCTTCACTCATCCCATGCAGGGATGGGGCCCATTTACCCTCCCCTTGAATCTGGGTTGCCCTGTGGCTGCTTTGACCAGCAGACGGTGGCAAGAACAACACTTCACCACTTTCAGACCTTGCCTTTAAGAGCATGTGCTGCTTCCTTCTTGGTCCCCTGGTGCCCTGGGCTGCCATATAGCAGTCTAGCTCTCCTGCTAGAGGGAGTACTGGAGCATCCTGACACTGCCGGCCGAGGCAGATGGGCCCAGCTGAGCGCAGCCGCCAGCCACCCCTACCAACCTGTCAGCAGGTGGATGAATTCATCTTAGAGCCTCTATTTTGGTCCTGCCATCGGCTCAATACCACCGAGGGACGCTGCTCAGGGCCACGTGGAGCTCAAGAATCACCCCACCGCTCTCTGTCTGAATCACTGACCCACAACAACTTTGCACATAGTAAGAGTGTGAGCTTGGAGTCCCAACTTTCTGGGTTCAGATCCCAGCCCTACCACTTTCTGGCTGTATGACCTCAGGCCAAGGCTGATCCTCTCTGAATCTTAGTTCCAAAGCCTCTAAAACTGGGGCAGCACTCCTTTCCTTGAAGAATTGTGAAGCATTTTCCATAGTAAGGCGTAAAGGGCCTGGCATAGCGTGTAGTAGGTGTGCCATAAATCCAAGCTATCCTTTCAGCTTTTTTCAGTAAACCAGAATTCTCTCAGGCAGGGGTGCCCGAGGAATGGCACCCCCACATGCACTGCGATGTCCCGAGAGCCACCCAGCTTGCCCTTTTGGGGACCAGCAGTGCTAGTGGGGAAGGGCCACCCAAAGACACTGAGTCCTGGAGGGCTGGGGATATTTGGTGAGCTGGAGGCCATGTGCCCATCCTCGAGGGGCACAGGAACCACACAAGGTGTGTGGATGAGACACATCTGCGTCTGCGGGCACGTCCAGGTCCCCGGGGGCGTGCCAACGTGCGCACACACACATGGCAGGGGGCAGAGGCTGAGGCTGTTCAGGCCAGTGAATGTGTCTGTAAGGAGCACTGCAGAAGGAGTCATGAAGAGCCCACACAGGTCACTGCTCTGTCCAGCCTCAAAGGTAATGCCTGGAAAGCTCTTTCTAAACTGTAAAGCACTCTGTGCGCGCCGGGCATTGTTCTTAACAGCTTGACAAGGAGGAGGAGGAGATAGAGGAAGTCGACCAGGAGGAATCCGCCTGAATCCTCCTGATAACAATTTTACATCTATAATTCCTTCCTCTTCTTACCGCATTGGAATTTTATGGGGATTAGTGAGCATCCAACTGCAGAAGGCCCGGAGCCCCTTAGGAAAGGCTCAGCCTGGACTTTATTTAATGAATCCCCTCAGAGGGGATTTTCTTTTGTGGCCAAATGTTCCCTGCTGGGAAGGGATGTATTCCACTGCCTAGTGCCCCTTCCCTGGGTTTCTGTCAACCAGGGGCGAAGGATGCTTCCACTGTTCAGTAGCTCGTGGTGGGTGTGTTGGTTGAATTACTTAAAACTCTGGAGCCACAGTTATAATTTCCTCCCTTCCTAAGAACAGCCCCTGGCCCTCTCATTCCCATGCCTCCGCTGGGTAGCCCTGGAGTTTACTCATGTGGCCCGGAACTGCTGGGATGGGGGAGCCTTTGGACGCCCATGGAAATTCAAGCTGCATTGCTAGGTCCGTTGCCTTTGTGTGAACCACTTCTCCAAAGGGGGTTTTCAAGTGCAAGTCTTGCAACTAGTCTTTCATGAAGAACCCCACAGTCCCAGCCTCTCCTCGCAGCCTTGAACAAGGCCGCCCCTCTGAAAACACAAAGGAAGCTCCAGACCACGAAATATCGTGAGCGAGGAAGTGAAACTGTGAAGCCAAAGGTTTGAGACCATGAAGGTAAGGTGGCCAGACAAAATACAGAACACCCACTTAAATTCAAATTTCAGATAAGCAATGAAGAGCTTTTTTGTGTAAGTATGTCCCAAATGGATTTCTCACTAAGAATGATTTTTTAGTACACGCCCTATGCAACATTTGGGATGTACTTACACTTAAAATAAAAATTCCTGAAATTCAGATTCAGCTGGGTAGGCCTCCTTTATTCTACTGGTAAATCTAGAACCCTCCCTGAGGACCATCCCTCCCGCAGTGGTGGTCGGGTCTTGTGCACTGACCTGAGATTTGCCGAGTCTGCAAGGCAGCCTTCCCTGGGCTGGTTGTTTCCTCTCAAGAAATTCACTGGCACCAAGGTCAGTGGCCCCAGGTAGGCCAGGTGTGCCTTATTATCTAGCCTGTCCGAACAGCAAGTGCATTCTTGAGCTAATCTGGAAAAGCCTCGTGACTCAAACCCTCTTACCCTGTCTTGAAGCATATTAATAGCCCTTCATGCCACACAGCAAATGCTAGACTATTGAATTGGAGATAGAGAAGTTGACATCGCAGATTTTATTTTCTTGTTTATATCCTTCTCTCAATTCAAAAGGAATATGGAATATCCAAGCCCCTAAATACAGCGAGGTACTTTTCTCCCTAATGTGTTAATTGTCAGTAAAGCAGTCTCGAGCTTCATCAGGTATGAACGGGGCTCTGGGTCATGCACAAATATCTCTCAGAATGTGAAACCCTCGAGGCACACTTATGCACCGGGGCCTCCCCAGGGCCAAGACGTGGGATGGAGACTCTTCTGGCGTCAGGGGTCCTCCTTTGTTCCCTCTGCCCCTCCACACCTTCTCCCTCGACCTCCCTGTCTGGGGAGGCGTCTATCTCCAGGCCATCTGCCTGGCTTGGGATGCCCTGAGGACTCCCTCTCCTCTACCATGCTCCATCCATTCCTGCTCCATCTCCACACCGGAAATTCCCAAGACGCATTCCTTTGGCCAAAGCCTTTTGCATGCATGGAAATACTGCCTCCAGTGTGCGTGATGCACCGAGGCTCTTTGTTCCCTGGGCCTCACACCTTGCTGCACAGGTCCTTTGCTGAGTTAGTGCCTATGGAGGAAGAAGCAGGAGAGAGGCTGACCTACACGTGGCCCCAAGCCCAGGGCAGGAGGAGGACAGTAAAGCGGGGAGCGCTGAGAACAGTGCATGTTGGCATCTCCATGGGCCCACAGCAGCCAGCCTGCCCATGGGGTCTCCCCAGGACTCCACTCTTTCCAGGCTGCCTTTGGCTCGGGGGGAGGGTGAAGACTCATCTAAGAGTGAGTAGGACAGTCACAGATCGGCGAGGCAGATTTCGTGTAATATATGTCCTGAGTAATGAATTTACCAGGAAATTAAAACTGAATTCATCTCACTTGCAAACCCTTAATTGAAAAAAAAAAAAAGTTCTGCTTATATTTGTTGCCTAATTTGCTGCAGTTCCCCAGGATACCAAGGGGCAGACTTTCCTGAGTATGCATACATTGGATACAAGCAGGGTGGGGAGCCCTGTGGTTGGTGGCTAGTTGGCCGCTCTTATTACCACCGTACCAAGTAAAGGGAACAGGAGTTGTCTTGGTGGCAGAGCTGGGCTGTCCCGGAGGAGAGCAGCTGTGCCCGCATCCGCCCTGAGGGACAGTCCCCACGGAGCCAGGCCAGCATCTCGCCCCTGGCAAGCAATGGAATAACTTCAGCTCAGCCCCGTGGTCAGCCGTGCCCAAGGGACTGCAGAGCTAAGAACACCGGCTTCCTGGTCAGACAGAAGCAAGCTCATAATCGCAGTTGGACTTTCTTATTTACTGCCGTTCAATATGGGGCGCATCATTTCACCTCCCCGAGTCTCAGTTTCCTGGCCTGTAAATGAAGGTAATTATATTTGTTTCATAGGGTTGTTGGAAAGATCAGACAGGATAACATAGGCAAAGGTCTTAACACAGTGTCTTCCCTTAGTAAGTGTTTAACAAATGGTCCTGATTATTATTAGAAAACATATTAATTGGGTCTGTAATGTCTTAACACATTTGGTTGTTTTTAAAGTGATATCTTTTGTGCTAAATTAAGCTGCCTGCTTAATTCAACTATATGCTTACTGCCTGCATTGCAGTATAGACTGTATCTTTCCTGAAATGTTTTCCCCTGCATTTCCACCTCATGCTTTCTTTCCTTGATTGGCTTACTCTCTTGAGGCATCTCAGAGGCAAAGCTGGTTATGAACAAGACAGGTAGGTGTTTAGGAGATATTTGAGAAATGCTGAGGAATTTAATGCTGCTGTGGTACAGAGGTTCTCAAATTGTGCTCCACGGACCCCCTGTGGGGTCCTTTTAGGAGGTCTTTCAAGACCAGAGCTATCTTCATAATGAAATTTACACGCCACTTGCCTATTTCACTGTGTTGATATTTGCATGGATGGTGGGTAAAAATTGGATCTACCTGACTGAAGCTGCTAATTCTTAATTCTTGCCCAACCAAGAATTAAAGCAGAGTGTACTAGTAGTCATTCTGTCCTTTACCAACAATGACTCAAAAACAAAAACAAGCCCCCTCCTACAAACAAAAACAAAACAAAACAAAATGCCAGTTTCACTGAAGAATGACCTGGATGAAGCAGTGAAAATTAGTAATTCATTTACATCTTGATCCTTGAGTACATGTCCTTTTAATATTCTGTGGGATGAAATGATTAAGTTCAAATAAAACACTTCTGCTGCATCCTGAAGTATTATGATTGTCTTAAGGAAAAGCACTCATGGGGTTATTTGAGTTGCAAGCTGAACTAGCCACTTTTTTCTTTTCCTTTCTTTTTTATGACTTATTTATGAGAGAGAGAATGCGAGCTAGTGAGTGAGGGGAGGGACAGAAGGAGAGGATCTGCAGGCAGACTCCCTGCTGAGCACAGAGCCTGATGCAAACCTCCATTCAGCGCTCAGTCCCACAACCCAGAGACCATGACCTGAGCTGAAACCAAGAGTCAGATGCTTGACTGACTAAGCCACCCAGGGACCCTGGAACTAACCACTTTTTTCAAGGAACATCATTTTCAGTTGCAAGAATGTCAGACACAATTATAGCTATTCAGACTTGGATATTTGGCAGAGACTGCACTGAAAATTAAGAGGAGTGAGCTTACCATTCCAATGAAAAAGCACTGAAGGTATTGGTTGCTAATGATAAAATTTGAGCTTTCGAGTGAAATTAGAGTTTTAGGGAATTTGAGGACTTCCCATTTTTAAAGAGGGATATTAATGATATAGTTTTTTGATACCGCATGATGTAAAGTGTCAGAATTTGGAAGATCTTCATAACTCATTATACTGAAATTTGCCTACTGATTAATATGTGATGTGACTAAATCAAGCATAGGTAAAAGTTCCTTTAAAAATTCAAAATAGATGAATATATTTTAATGCAATGTGAATGCAAAATTTCCATTGATCAGGTTTAAGAATACACAGTGCAGCTAAACTTACTGACTTTTGATGTAGTATCACAGAATAGCCCCAATTATCTGAAAAGGCTACAACAATGACTTTCTCCTTACCTTTTTTCCTTTTTTTTTTCTTTTTCTCTTTTATCAATTTTCTTCATATATGTCAATCAAAGTGACATATTACATCATACTCAATGCAGAAGCAGAAGTGAGGAGCCAGCTAGCTTCTGTTGAGCCAAATTTAAAGAGATTTGCAAAAATCATAAAGCACTGCCAGACTTTTTATCTTTTTTGAAAATGTAGTTATTTTTTAAATAAAATTCAATTATTTGTGTGAATATACAATGAATTTATTATTATAATTTTTAAGAATGTAAAGGGACCCTGGGACCAAAAAAAAAAAAATTGAGAATGGCTACTCTAACAAATACTTTGTTCTTTCTGAGCAAATCTCTGTCTTTATTATAATTATGGGTGTGTGTGCCTCTCTCCCTCTCTGGACATGTAAGCTCATGGAGGACAGCTTCCTGGTTTTGTGTGCATCCCAGCAGCTCACACCTGGCAGGGCATGTGATAGATGTTTGGTTAATATTTAATAAATGGGATAATGAGTGTTAGATTGTCTCTCCATCTATAAAAATGGGGTCTGTTGGCTCATAGGGTTACCTGAAACGATGCCAGGTTATGACCTCCAACTCTACCATCCAGGAGACCTGGTTCCCATTCATATCCCCCCCCTGGCAAATGTGTGATAAGTAAGTTATTAGATTTCTGGTCTAAGGCACGAATCCACCAACCGAGAAATACAAATTCTTAGGACTTAACCCAGACTTACGGGATCAAAAACTAGATGTGGGGCCCAGCGATCTGTGTTTTAACAAGCTCTCCCGGTGATTCTGAAGCACCCTTAAATTTGAGAACTTCTAAATCCCTTTTGTTCTCCTATAAAGTGAAGGATAGAACTTTTACTCCGTAAGGTTGCTGACAGATTACACGAGATTGTAATCATAAATGCTTGGCAATGCCTAGACACTCACTAGGCAGGACCTATTCTTAGCTTAGAGAACAAGAAAGCCTAGACTATTTTACCTCTTCCTGAACTATCTCCCAGCCCACGGCCCCAGCCCTTGCTCACATTCTGTGGCCCTGAGCCTAGGGTGAAGAGTGTAGTCGAGTTGGAGAGAAAACAGAGATGCCCAGAGAGCCGAGGAGGGGCAGTGTGGGGCCAGGCCCCCGGGCCTTCTGTTTCCTTCTCCCCTCCTGCTGGAAGATTCTGCTGACCTTTAACAGCACAGGTTCACTGGTCCTGCCTCAGAGACAGGCAGCCCCCAACGGTCTAGCCAACTCCAAAAAAAGGCCTTGATGGAGGGCCAGAGAGGAAGAGGAGTGAAAGCTTAGAGAGAGGTCAAAGGAGGAGAAGTGCCGAGCAAATTAGAGCAAGTAACCTTTGCAAATGGCAGCTGGGGAAACAGAAGGTGAGAAACTGTCATTCCAAATTGCAAACTTGACAAAGAAAATGAATCAGCGCCTTGGCAGACAGGTGCCTGAGCTTCCTTGTGTCACACTCTGCAGCCCGGCTTATCAGAGGCCCCATTCCTGTGACCCTATTGAAGGTCCATTGGCATCTGCACGTCTTCTTGTTAATTGGAAATGCATCAAACTGCACAGTCAGCAGAAGCCCATTGAGGATTCAGGGTCTCAGTCGGACTGGCTGACCTATTAACTGCTTCTCTGCCTGTAGCTCTCCGTTTATGCACCCAGAGCTCCCCAGAGGCCGTGTGCTTCCTCCCCTGTGCATCGATCAATCTCAATCGACTGATCCACTCATTTATTCATTCCTCTGTTCATTTGTTCCTTCCCTTAACAAACATTTATTCTCACCCCGTGGCAGACTCTTCTTACTCTAGACCAATGACTCTCAAACAGGGGCACTTTTTCCCCTCCCTGCCCCAGGGTGGGGGGGCTTTTGGCTTTTGGTTGTCACAGCTGGAGAGTATACAGGCAGACAGTGGTAGAGATGATGCTGTCGAACATTCTGCAAGGCACAGGACAGCCCCTGACAACAAAGAATTATTTGGCCCCAAACATAAATGGGAGATGGGCATTCGAGGGTTTTGGAGGGAGTTAATACGTGGAGACAACAGATACCAGACTGTTTCAGCAAAGGAAAGAGCCATTCAGAGGAGTGATGGCTCCAAGAAGGAGCATGGAGAAACCCAAGATTGTTCTCTCTAGAGGTCGGTGGAGGACAAGGGCAAGGGTGCCAGGGAGGGCAGGTGTGGCTGCAGACTGAAGTCTCAGGGGAAGAGGGGAGGGATACCCTCTTTAGTTTGTCCATCATCAGGTCTTACAAAGTCTCTCCTTTCACTAAGGGGCCATGACCTTAGGTCTGAAGCAGGTGCCGTGGGGAACATGGGGGCATGGTAGCCGCGTCTTCACGCCCACAACTCCACCACGGGCACACTCCTGCTGGGAGCTAGTCCCATTTTCAGGGGCCCGTGGCCTCCACAGCCAGGCCAAGGGGCCCTTGATTATGGGACTCCTGTGCCTTCTGCTTCTCCCAGCTTTGTGAGGAGGCACAAAGTCGGGTCCCTCCTACCTCCTTCCCCTCTGGGCTTGGTTGCAAAGCCCACACATGAGATCACAGAGGAGTAAGCACGTGGCTGTTCATTCATTCATTCATTGATCAAGTGTCCTGAACACCCACTTCACACAAGGCTCTCTGTGGGGATGAGGAGACTAAGCCATGCCTCCTGCCTGGGAGTCATTCAGGGCTGAGGACTAACTTCCAGACCTTTGAACTCTGTGTTCCGGGTGTTCTTCCTGGTTGGAAACCTGAAATGGGACAAAAGGTGAGTGGGCCTTAAGTCTACAGGGTTGGTCTGCTGTGAGCTTCTCTGGTACCTCAGGACAAGCAGCCTGAGGGGCCTCACCCTGGGAGTGAAGCCTGCCTCCCCCCTCGCCTTTCAATATTCACAGACCAGTGTGAGTGTCAGCTCAAGTGCAGCGTGTATTCTGCCTTCAAACGGACCCAAGAACAAATTAGAAGGAATGGTTCAGGAATGCAGACAAGCTATCACGTACGCATGGTTGTGATGTTGGCTGCTGCAGGGGGCTTTTGCCTTAGCTGTTGACTTTAGAGCCTGAACTTGGACTTAGCTATGACTCCCTTAGGATGCCACTGAAATATAATGGCCATCTACAGCCATTGTTGATTCTGTAAAAGAGAAGACACCTTGATCTTCACCCCCCCAAAAGTGGCAAGGACAGAATAATAAAGGACAGTCTTTTCGATGAAAATGACTTTATCTTTATTAAAACATACTGGCATTTTCATATTTGTGTCATCATACTGCAGCCTAATTACATTGTGGGCACGATCCTCCGGGGGCGCATCTTTTCCACAGGGGAAGGTACGTGGCCTTTAATTACTAGGTCACGGTCTCTGCTCCTCGATGCTGTGGGCCCCATCTCCTTCAAGAGTACCTCTTCAGAGCCTCTGATCCATGCTAGCTGCTGAAGGAATAAGTCAAATGTCCACTACTGTGTGTAGGAATCCCTCTATCGCTGATTTTCTGGGCTCTGTGATCCTCACTTTGAGAATGGCCAGAAGGAAGGGAAGTAAGAAATGCAACAAGCTAGATGCTAGCTTACAAGGATCATTTCGTTCTAACCCACCCTTACTCTTGGCTTGGGTCCTTAATCATCTTCACTCCTGCCCAGAGTTTATTTTTTTCTTTGCAAACCTAAAGCAGGACAAAGCCACCAAGGTAGTTATTCCCTAATAATAACCACCACCCCCCGAGCCTCCTTCCTATCTCTGTATTAATGACTTAGTCCCTTGGAGGTTTCCTCTTGGAAGTTTAGGAATGGCTCAAGCAAGCTGTCATCTTCCTAAATCATTTCTGATCACAGCCTCAAGATTGATTAGCACCTGCTCTCCTATTTTCCCCACCCGCAGGCATCTTTGAGAGCAACGTGCTGAAAGATGACAACGGTAGGGGCCTACGTGATTCATAAATGGCTTTGGCTGCGTGGGTTTTGATGAGGCAATATGGAAAATGATTGCATTAAGCATTGCTATTTATTTACTTGACTTTGTACAGGACAATCAATTTGTTCACGTTCTGGGCTCCTGTCAGGAAGTTAAACGGCAGAGAAGGCAGGCTGGAGGCATTACCTCATTGCTCTAAGAGATGCTGTCACTTCTCAGATCACTTTAGATTGTTTTTAATAACAGCATCTTTCATTCCTGTCCACTGAGGGAGCGGAGACTCTCTTTCCGCAGAAAACAGGACACTGAGGAAGGTGAGGTCTGACCAGGAAAAGATGAGCTCATTTTTTTCTTGAACTGTATGAAAATGCTATTTCTGTAGGTCAAATATCAGCAGTTCCATACAGATCAACCTAATAGTTTAGCACAACCCCTTGCCAGAACAGAGCTAATCTGTCCAAGGCAGGCAGGAATCGGTCCTGTTGGAGCCTTTGGGAAAGAAAAGAAAATTCCAGATCCTTTCAGAGAGAGCCGGTCAGTATTCAGCCCCGGTCACAGCAGACATCAGACTGAGGTGATATAAAAAGGCTGTGGGTCAGAGGCTGAAACGGACTCACGGGATGGAGCTGATGAGACAGTACACGCATCTCTGCTATGTGTTGATTGAATATTTTTGGAGATTCTGGAAAATGTCTCAGAATGATAGATGGTCTCTGAGTTTGAATAAACTCTGGAAATCAGGCTTCTAGTTTAGAGGGAAAGGCTGGTTAGAGAAAGAAAAAGACAGAAAAATTGCTTTTACTTAAGAAGAGTAGAACAGAGAAATTGCTTAGACATACAGTTGAATTCAAGTTTAGGCCCTGTCAGCTCTGTATAGGCAAGTCCTCTTGTCTCCAAGTCCCTTGATCCCGGGACCTTTTCTTTTCTTTTTTTTCCTCACCGGTGAAAGAATCAGGTTGGTGTGATGGTTAATTTATTACGGCAAGGCCTGAGGCACCCGCTCTAGGTCTGACTTGGCACTGGGTACCTTGGTATTAATTTAACCTCAGGGAGACCACACCCGTCCCATGCTGCCCTGGGCCTCCAGTTCTCGGCACAGCCCTAGCGCGCAAGTTGTTTCCAGTAAATGATCATTTCTTTTCCATCTTCAGCTCTTAAATCCTGGGTCTGTTCCAGAGGAGGGGGTGGGGCTTGACTTGGGACTGGAACAGGGTGGTCTTTCTGGAAGACCTGGGGAGCCAGGGCTGGAGAGGAAAATTCAGAGAACTCTGGGCAGATACGGGGAGGGCTCAGGGTGGGAGTGCTTAGCTGAGCAGGGCTCGGCCGGAGAGCCTCATGCACAGGTGAAGGAGGGCGAGCACCTCAGAGCATGGCCAGCTGGACTTGCCATGGAGGCAGCAAGCACCCTGATCGTCTAGAGGGAGCCTTGGCCTTCACACAGCACCAGCTAGCATGCATTTTAGTTCGTCGGATCTTCACAGATTTATCATGAAAGATTTACATCGTATACATATTTATCATCCTTTTTTCCAGATGCAACACAATTTCCACAAACACTGCATATTTATTCCTTATAAACCCAAATTTATTATAGATTCAATTTTCTTTTTCTCTGCATGGGTTTATCTTTTCCTTTCTGGGTGTTTTCCTGACTTTAGAGATGCTTCCTTCCAAAGACGTCCATTTGTCCTTATGCTCCCCTTATGCCTTCCATCCTACGTAATACTTCTCTGGCTCCCAATTTTCATTTTTACTCAAGTAAATTAAGCTTTTTAAATATGTAATTAACAGATGCCTACTGTCAAAAATTTAAGAAGTGAAACATATCAAAAGAGTAGGCAAAATAGCATCCAGGGTTCTGTTAATATTTTGGTGTGTTTACTTTAACTCGTAGCCTCTTTCTCGTTTATTATCCTTTTGTGCCTAACAATCCAGTCTAAGCCTTTTGATATAAAAATCGTGAACCTTATTTTTAATGGCTGTCCATTTGGCTGTCTACCTTTGGGTATAATATCCTACACAAAACAATTTCCATAATGTTGGACATTTGGTTTGAATCTGCTTTTCATAAAATGACTATGCATAACACTTCAAAGAACATATTGCACCTACATCTCGTCTGCCTTTTGGGGTACATATTTCGGAAAGACTCGCTCAGAATGCTGGCTCACGTCTAGTGAGCCATCCCATGGGCCAGCCCCTATGCTAAGCGCGGCCTGCTTGTTTCGGAGGCGGCCATATGGAATGGGTACCATGCCTCCCATTCTTTCAAGATGAGAATGTATGAAGAGATTAGGCAGTTGGGGCTTGCCCACAATGACCATTCAGTTAGCAAGTGGCAGAGCCCCACTCTGAGGATGAACGGGCCCATGTGGTCAAGGCTGGCAGCAGCCTGACATGTGACACTGCCATCAGGGACGGCTGCTGTCATTTCTGTGGTGAGGCCTCCATAGCCCAGGTGTGAAAATAGGCCTCATTTCCCCCTGCCCAGAGGGAGTCCTTCTCTATCCCCATCTGGCCCCCATCTTGTGACCTGGAGGATCGGGAAGCAGGAGACACACAGTGCTGCTCCCCGGGTGCTCGCCCACTTGGGGTTCTCCCTCACACCCCCTGTGACCTAGCCCATCTCTTCCATCTCCCTGGTCTTAGCACCAGTAGCCCCTTGATCAGACGCTAACCCCCCAGAGGAGTGGTGTCCACTTCTGAGCCCAGGCCAGATACCAAGTAACCAGAGTACCTAAGAACTTGTATATCACTTAGAGCATCAGGCTGCTCCCAGCAGAGCTGAATCCTTCGGTCCCCAAAGCCCCCACATGGTGGGTGCCTACCACTGCCTGCAGGAGGGGTGAGGCTCCCTCCTGCATTGCTAGTGTGACTTGTGGGCGTGCTCACCCCCTGGGCCTTCTCTGCCTCCCATGCTGAAGGAGCTCTGCACACTTTTTTTTTTTTTAACATTTTATTTATTTATTTGACAGGCAAAGATCACAAGTAGGCAGAGAGGCAGGTGGGTGGTGGGGTGGGAGGAGCAGGCTTCCCGCTGAGCGGAGAGCCTGATGCGGGGCTTGATCCCGGGACCCTGAGATCATGACCTGAGCTGAAGGCAGAGGCTTTAACCCACTGAGCCACCCAGGCACCCCAGCTCTGCAGATTCTTAACACACCCCTCATTCCTTTAGACAGAGCAGCCCTGCTGGGCTCTTCCCAGAATGCATCCTCCCCGGCAGGCATATGAACTCCCTAGAGCCTCTGGAAGGGCCTGTCGTGGGCAGAGCTGAGGCGTTGCTCTGTGTTTGACCCTGGAGGGTCAGAACTGGCGTGGAGACCAGCCCGGGTGTGCTGACTGTGCCCCAGGGGACTCCCGAGCAGAGGCAGGCCTACAACAAGGCAGACACAAGATGGCAACATTAAATCCAGGGCTGGGAGCAAGAAGTTAAATTCCGCCTTTCTGTTCTACTCTGGTCTCATTAGATTTCCAAAAGATTTCATGCTTCCAAATGCATTGGCCACACAGAGCTGCTTGGGGTCTCTTGGAGCCCTCGCAGACAGATGGTGGGGAGGGGTGTCGGCTGTATGGGCGGGGGCTCGGCCCTGGCATCAAGGCTACTTGCAAGCAGGGAGCCTGAGGAGGAGGGGAGGGGAGAGAACACACAAGCCTCAAGGGCTGCCCGGCTGAGAGAGGATTCCTGCCCAAGTGCAGACTCAGAGTAACCTGTCCCTCCTCAGCTCTGCTCAACAGCCACCCAGATAGGCTGGGAAGACATCCGCGTGTGCAGAGGGGTGACATGGAGAATCCCCTCAGGGCCTGCTCAGTGACTCCTGACGAAGTGGTTACAGGGCATCCTGGAGAAACCACTAGACCCCACACACAGCATGGCCACGTCGTCCTGATGCCTTGGGTCCTGGGAGCCGGTGAGGCAGGGACCGGGGAAGGAGCCAATGCAGCTTGGAGACATCCTGGTTACAAAGATGGGCCCCAAGGGCCACACGCTGCCCAGGGTGTCTTTGGAGAGAGTCCTTTTCATGAGAAGTCCCTGGACGAGGAAGGCTTACAGGAGAGGGGGCTGATGAGCAAGAGCTCACTGGCCAGAGGGGCCTGGCTGCAGGTGAAGGGGATGAGAGCAGGCTCCACGGGAGTAGCTCAGGAGCCCTCCGTGTCCAGTGCTGAGGCTGGCGGTTTCATTCTGCCACCTACTCCGGGGACAGTACCACTTGTCTCTCCCCTCTGCTTTCTCCTCTCTCTCTTCTCTCTCTGTTATTCCTTTCTCCTCTGAGGAGTTTCTGGTCTGCCCAACCAGTGGGATTATCATGCCCCCCAGACCCCACAGTTTTTAAACCACCCCCCTGGGCCTACAAAGGGACCCGTCTCTGCCGTGCCTTCCATCTGTGATGCTTGCAAGTGCCCTCCTGCCCCTCCTCTCCACGGGATTGGCTCCCCTGTCCAGCTTTTCAGAAAGGTTCTGTCCTCCCAGCTCCCATAGCTTTAGTCACTTTCTTCCTTGCAGGTTTTCTGAGCGTGGTAACTGCATTTTCCAATCTCAATACCCAATTTCCCTGATATGCGTGCACATATGTTATATGTATGTGTATGTCTGCACATACACACAGACTGTATGTGTAAGCACGCATATGCCTGTAGGAATAAACAAAATCCTGTCCTTTGTTGCCTTTACCGAAAGCTCTGGACAACCTAGGCTGCAGGGCTGAGCCCCCACCCACTAGGGCATTGTGCTCCGGCTTTGTCTTTGACGTTAGCTTCATTTGAGCCACTTCTTTCAGTGAGTTTATTTTTTTCTCTCAACTGGAAAATCACATTTGATCGGCTGTAGAGAGCAATCAGATACCAAAACATTGGGATTTCACCCGGGAAGGCAGCCTGCTGCAAAGCCGGTACCAGTTCTCCAGGGCGAGATGGGACTCCTGGAGGGGCACCCCCTAGGCCCCGGGGGCCATGGGTCAGGCAGATGGTGGACAGTTGGGGCGAGAGGGGAATGAAGCAGCCACATCCTGGGCTGGAGAAACCCATCCTGAGCGGAGTGCTGGCGCCCTGAACTTCTGCGTTTGGCCCAGGGCACTGTCTGCCTCACTGTCTCCCTCATTCCCCCTGCTCTCCACGTCTCCTGACGAACGTGGCATAGGTGAGTGAAGTGCCCCATCTCAGCACCGGTGTCCAACCCCTCTGCTGGCTGCAGAGCCTTGTGAATGGGCATGGTCGCCTGCCCCGCCGGGCGCTGAGCTCTGCCCTCCTCTCCCCCTTCCCCCCTCCTCTGCTCCCCGTGGGTCACTGCAGGCCCTGGGGAGAGGGAGGGCCTGCCCATGGTAGGGGCTCCCTTGCTAGCTTGCTTTTCCCACCACTGCGGATCTCCTACGTGGAGCGCTCCTGATGCTATAAAAACAGTCTGGGCAGCCTCTCCAGCCCCCTTCCTCATAACCCCCCTGGGGGGCACGTGGCAGTCCACAACCCTGAGGGCCATCCTGCCACCCTCCTCATCCCACCGATGAGGAGTCTGCGTGTCAGCCTGGAGTCTACAGAACAGCTTCCTTGCCGCTGCTCTTCAACCGTCCCCAGCATCAGAAGCTCCTTCAGCAACCCCCCTCCCCCGCCCCCCACCGGGCACCTTGGCTCAGCCATGCCCTCTCCCACCGACACGCCATAGAGCTCTTGTTCCTTCAGCTGACATGGCTTCTGTGGAAAGGGGTCTGTGGCCAGAACAATGTAGTATGTGTGGGTGGGGCTCTTAGGCAGGACCCCACAACCCTTTTTTGTCTTGCAGGGTGCTCCTTGAGGCTCCTGTAGGGGCACTTAGTATGAACCCTTTCTTAACTCTTTTGGCCGCAGGAAGCTTGTCTCCTCAGAGAGCCCAATGACGGTCACCGGAGGCATTGGGAGAAGTGGTGTGGGAGAAGCTCTTTGTTTTTAAACTCGACTCCTCCCTCACACTCCTAAAAATGATCCTTATGGATCTTACCAAACAAATCACATTGTCAAATATTTTTCCTGAACTGTCTGCAGTGTCTCAGCTCGGTCCCTGTGGTGTAGCAGGTCCTTCTGTCCGAATTCCGTTCTGTGGTAAAACCAGGCAACTTACGGTCAGCTTCTCTGCAAGGTTCGCTTCCGAGGTGGGAATGATTTTATTACAAGGAGTCTGCTCTGAGTGAACACAATCATTTACTGCTTCACAGCGACTAAGCTGACATTTAGAATTCAGGTGTCACCAAGAGTGCCTGAAGTACCGCGTTATCTGCGATATTATGACATGGGTCACTTTCCTTCTGTAGGGCCGATCCCTGGCAGCTCACCCCATTACAGGGAGGTCTCCTGCTTTGCCATTCCTTGAAGGGTGAGCTCCCACCTGCTTGAAACAACTCAAAAGGGGGAAAGGAGCAGAGAGAGGAGGGGGACAGAGCGAGGAGGGAAGGACGAGGGTGACCAGGGAGGGGAAAGTGAGGCACAGAAAATGCCTTGCACTCTGTGGGGACTTTGGGGGGCAAAAGTTGCCGAGCATCCCTGCTTCACTGTCAGCTTCACTGTTGTGTGATCACGGAGTTTTTACCCGTTTTATGTATGGTGGCGTTTGGCTTCCTCATGGGAGTAGACGAGAGTGGTGATAATGCAGACAAAGAAGCCAATATGTGTTTTATTCCAAATAGCATTCCAGGGCTTTAAATTCCTAGGGAAGTGGCCCAGGCTCTTAAAGGCCCTGAGGTGTGGGGATGCGAGCTCTGGTTCCAGCTGTGCCACTGCTAATGTGTGACCTTGGCCTGTTTGGCCAAGTGCTCATGCATAAGGTGAAACTCAGTCCCGGCCATAGTCCTCAGATGCGGTGCTGGCAAGGCCTGAGCCAGGAGCAAGGCTATGGGGATGGAGGAAAGCGTTTCTAGTACATTCACAGGTTTGTGCGATCATCAGCACCATCTTATTCCAGAATATTTTCATCCTCCCAAGAGGAAATTCATACCCATTAGGAGGCTCTCACCATTTCCTCCCCACCTGCCCCAAGCCCCTGCTACCGCTAGGCTGCTTTCTGTCTCTATGGACTTACCCATTATGGACATTTCATATAAATGGAATCATATAATATGTGGTCTTTTGTAACTAGAGTCTTTCACTTTGCACCATGTTCTCAAGGTCTGTCCACACTATAGCATGTATCGGTACTATAGTACTTTTTATAACTGAACGCTATTCCATTGAATGGATATACCACTTTTTGTTTATCTGTTCATAAAGTGAAAGTTGGGCTGTTTCTACATTTTAGTCCTTATGAATAGCAATAAACATTTATTTGTGTGTATGTTTTCATGTGGACATACGTTTCAATTCTCTTAGGTTTTTTTTTTTTAAAGATTTTATTTACTTATTTGATACACAGAGAGAGATCACAAGTAGGCAGAGAGGCAGGCAGAGAGGAGGGGGGAAGCAGGCTCCCCACTGAGCAGAGAGCCCGATGTGGGGCTTGATCTCAGGATCCTGAAATCATGACCTGAGCCGAAGGCAGAGGCTTTAACCCACTGAGCCACCCAGGCACCCCAAAATTCTCTTAGGTTTTGAATTGGAATTTCTGGTCATATGCCAACTCTATGCTTAACTTTTTAAAGAATTGCAGAAATGTTTTCCAAAGTGGGGAACCATTTTTTATTCCCACCAGGAATGGATGAGGGTTCCAGTGTCCCCACATCCTCTCTAATACTTGTTATTGTCCATCTTTTTGATTATAGCTGTCCTAGGGAGTGTGAAGTTTTATCTCACTATAGTTTTAAATTGCATTTCCCTAATGATTAATGTGATTGAGCATCTTTTCATGTGCTTAGTGGGGCTATTGATACATTTTCAGAAAAATCTTTTAATTTTTTGCCCATTTTTTTAAAGATTTTATTTATTTGACAAAGAGAAACACAGTTAGAGAGGGAATACAAGCAGAGGGAATGGTAGCGGGAGAAGCAGGCTTCCCGCCGAGCAGGAAGCCTGATAAGGGGCTCGATCCCAGGAACCTGGGATCATGACCTGAGCCGAAGGCAGACACTTAACGACTGAGCCACCCAGGCGCCCCAATTTTTTGCCCATTTTTAATTAGGTTTTTTGTCTTTTTATTGTTGAGTTGTAAGAGCTCTTTAAAAAAAAAAAAGATTCTATTTATTTATTTATTTGAGAGAGAGGCAGGGGGCAGGCAGAGGGAGAAGGAGAGAGCCTCAGGCAGGCTCCCTGCTGAGCACAGAGCCTGACGCAGGGGGCCATCTCATGACCCTGAGATAATGACTGGAGCCTGAGCCACCCAAGCGCCCCTAAGAACTCTATAAATACATATATGTATAAATTTATTGTTTATAATATATATTATATAATAATACATATTATATAAATATTTGTATATATTTATTTGTTATATATATTTATATACATATATACATATACATACATATATATATATATATATATATATATATATATATATATATATATATATATACCCAGAACTGGGTAAGGCCTTACCAGTTTAGGCTGAAGCTGGCTGTAGGTTCTGTGGGCTCAGGCCTGGTGTGCTCGCTCCCACATGCCCTCCCAGAGCCCGAGCACTGGCCTGGTTTCTGGAGACCCGGGTTCTGTTGTTATTCCTACTATAACGAGCTGTGTGATCCTAGGTCACTCACGGAATCACTCTGAGCCTCCAGCTCTTGCTCTGAAACGGGAATGGGTGACCTTGTATTAAAGGTTTTGGTCATCGTTTGAGTCCCACTGACATGAGGAGCTTCCAGAAGTTCAGCTGTTTGGATCATGGAAGTGTTGACGAGTGTTTCCCCAAGTGTCTGTGACCATGCGGATGTGAAACACAGTGGTTGTGTGGTCGAATGACTGAAAATACTAAATCGAACACAGACAGGTTTCTTTGTTATGGGATTTTCCAGAGCCTTTCTGAGAACATGTAGCCTGGGTCTGTTGGAGGAGGATGTGCTATGCAGCATTTCCTAAATTAGTTTAACTATGAAGGAAATATTGTCAAATGTGAATGCTGCCAATTTCAAACAATGTGAATGGAACCACAGTCATGGAATGGGACTTGTGTATGTGACGCTGTGTGGGTCAGAAACCACAGTATCCAACCTGGTACAGGGAAACGCGCTTCCCAGAGGAAACCTCCCACGTTGGTGTGCCTACCGAAGTCCACCAGTCTGGCCTACATTATGAAAGGAGACTCTGGTCAGTCTCTGAGGTTTTCTGATTTTCACTCCTGGCTAATATGCCACTCAGGGCTGCCCACATTCCTCTCTCGGGCAGCCCTGAAGGGCCACTGTGCCCCAAACCCCAGAATCCACCTGACCTGTCCCAGATCAGTGGGGCTTTGATCTTTGATCATGTCCGAGGTGGAAAGCCAGGTGTCTCTGGGCTCAGCCACCAGCATTACTGGCAGTAGAATGGGCCAGGCCACTGGGAGACTGAGCCCTAGGGTTTTGGAAAGAATCCCAAGCACAGGGAGCTAAGGTAGGGACTGGCAAGACCACTGCAAGGTTACCTTTCTCATTTTATCAGCCCAGGTCATTTGCTTATTATTGTGAGGACTTTGGGATGGCATGGGAAGAGGTAGTGATAATGGAAGAACTTATACACAAAAACAATTTAGCAGTTTATTCAATAATAATTTTATAATATATTCTTTTTATATTCGATTTAATTCCTTGATTTTGCGATGTTAGACAAATGTTTGCATTATTTTTCATTCCTGCTTCCACAGGTGGAATTCCTAATTCCACAGCTTGAGAGTTGCATGATGGGTTGGAAGTGGGCATGGGGCATGGAAGACGAAGTTCTGCACCTGAGACAGTAGGTGAAAAGGAACATTAGACTGCAGGCTTTATTCTGCACATAGTCACAAATAGTGCACGTGGACAAGTGTTCATGATATTACAGCTTAAGTGTGACCAGTTGGGCCAGTTGGCCTATCTGGTCTGTGTTTTCTCTTCTCTCTGCAAACCTGGAGGCTTTTTGGGGTCGGCATAGTCACTTCCTTGCCTAGGATCTTCCTCAAAGGCTAAGGAGAACTGACCTCTGCCCACCTCTCTTTGCTGACCTTATCAGGCTCTGCTTTGGCACAAGGCTTGTAAACCTTCTTCGCTGATTGAGTACATTTCGCTGGTGGAACTGCTAAGGAGATCCAGGTTCCAAACATCCATCCTGTTTGTGCCGGGACAAACGTGAGGCAGGGGACAAACAGGCTCTGCTCCTGGGAGACTGAGCCCACCTAACCACAGCACAGGGCTGAGAGCAATAAGAGCTTAAAGGTAGGCAGATAAAGAGAGGAGTGAGAGATTGTTTCCAGCTAGTCCAAAGGACAGGGAACCTTTATGAGAATAGAATGACTTCTTAAAAGAGTCTTTGCAGGGCACCTGGGTGGTTCAGTCCTCAAGTGCCTGCCTTTGGCTCAGGTCATGATCCCAGAGTCCTGGGATCGAGCCCTGCATCGGGCTCCCTCCTCTATGGGAAGCCTGCTTCTCCCTCTTCTGCTCCCCGTTTGTGTTTCCTCTCTCGCTGTGTCTCTCTCTGTCAAATAAATAAACAAACAATAAATAATTAAATCTTAAAAAAGTAAAAACAAAAGAGTTTTTAAAGATGACAGGACTTAAATACACTGAGATGGGGGAAGGACTCATGTGGCTTCTTCCAAAAATCCATGAAGGGGAGCTGCAGTTATAGGACAAGATACCGCACTGGACCAGAATGTGTGCAGACTCATATACTGGGCTCTGGGGGTTGACAATTTAAAGCAGTTTGACACCTCTTTCTGTTCCAACACCATTTCATTTGAGGTTCAGGGATGGCTTCAGAAAGAAGGGGTTCTCCTCTTAGTGCTTTATTTTGGTAATGAGTGAAAAAGCTCATAGCTCTAAATACCATCCATATGCTAATGACTGCAGACTTTACATCTCCAGCCAAGACCTGGGCTCAAGAATCATATATTCACTGCTGACTTGACATCTCCCCTATATCAAAGCTTATTACTTTATCAGTGCATCCCATTCGGAACCCTTAATTTTCTCCTTCACATCTATTGCTCCCCACTCTTTAGCATCTCAATAAATGGCATCATCACAGATCCAGGTGTTGTCAAGAAAGTTAGGTCATTTTTTTTTTTTTTGAAAGTTAGGTTATTCTTGGTTCCTTTCCTTATCCTCCCAGCACTGCTTCCACTCCACCAAAGTCTGTCCACCCTACCTTGAGAGTGTGTTCCTGTCTCTGCTTTGTTCCATCTCCACCCTAAGGCCATGGCCTCTCCTCTTCTTAATATAGTCAGTTCCTTACCAGACCCCCCTCTGTGCTCTGATATGTCTCCTTCCTCTCTGTCCAGGCCCACGGAGGTGCAGCCACACTAACTTTTCTGCTGTCCCCTACCACCCTGAGGTCATTCCTGCCTGAAACTTTTGCACTTACTACTCCCTCGGTCTAGAAAAGTATTTCCCCTGATCTTTTGTGTGGCTGACTGTAACCTTAAAGTCTAAAGCACCCTCCACTCCTCATGCCTATCCCCTTGTTTCCCCTATTGTCTTCAAAACATTTATCAATGTATAAAAATTTTTTTCTACATTAATTTATTGTCCATCTCCTCCTCCCCTTCTCTCCTCACTAGAATGGAAACCCCATGAGCCTTGTGAGAGTAATTTTATTCTTTGTCTAGCTCGTTGTTGCATCCTCTGCACCTGCCACCTCGTAGGAGCTCAAAAATATATCTTCTAACATATTTATAATGCAAAATCTCAAACACATACAGAAGTAGAGAGAAGAGTATCATGAACCCACTTCTGCTTATCACCAGCTTCAACAATTTGTCAACCTGAGGCCAATCTGTTTCATCTGTCCCCTTGTGTTAAAGCAAATCCTGGTTATCATATCACTTCATCTATAAATATTTCAGTATATATCTTGCAAAGATAAGGGTTTTTTAGAAAAAAATAACTACAACACCATTATCACATAATTCACAAGAATTTCTTAATATCGAATATCCAGTGAGTCTTCAGAATTCCCTGAATGTCTTGCTTTGTTTTTAAGTTTCTTTGAAGTAGGCTCTAAAGAAGGTCTTTAAATTACCATTGATTTATGGTGCCTTTTCAATCTCTATTAATCTATAGCTATCTCTGCAACCCTCTTGTTTTTTCCTTGAAATCTACTTGTTGAAGAAACTAGGTCCAGCAGGGTACCGCCTAGTCTAGGTTTGCTAATTGCATTCCAGTGGTGTTGCTTGACGTGTTCCTCTGTCCCTTGCATTTCCTGCAAATTGGAAGTAAGAGACTTGACTAGATTCAGGTTGGTTCCTTTGGAAATAATACTACTGCAGGTTCATATTCCTCCATCAGGAGGCACGGTGTATCTGGTCATCCTTTTGTGACATTAGAAGTACTGATTCTTATTGTCCAGATCCAGTATTGAATTCAAATTTACAAAATGTTAACATTCTAATTCTGCCATTCCTTTTGCATATATTAGCTGGAATACTTTTAGAAGAAGCTTACCGTCATTAGTTATTTGGTAACCCTGAGATATAGTTTCTATAGGAAAGGCAGAGAAAGGCTTGATTCTTTCCTTTATCAGATTTCAAGTTAACAATTAGGTTCTTACATCCTCTGAAGTTGCCCAGTGAGGATCTTGTTTTAAGTATCATCATGAACTCAGATTTAAATAGACTAGGGGCACTTGGGTGGCTCAGTGGGTTAAAGCCTCTGCTTTCGGCTCAGGTCATGATCTCAGGGTCCTGGGATTGAGCCCCACATCAGGCTCTCTGCTGGGCTGGGAGCCTGCTTCCTCCTCTATGTCTGCCTGCCTCTCTGCCTACTTGTGTTCTCTCTCTCTCTGTCAAATAAATAAATAAACTCTTTAAAAAAAATAAATAAATAGACTTGATGCATTTCAATTGATAGAAATATGTTGAATTAATGAGTAAATAATTGAAAAAATGCAAATTTAGACTGTCTATAGGCTTTCAGTTTGTTCTTTCCAGACTTTATAGTCCCAGATTACATATGCAAAACCATTGCATGATTTTTTTCTTGAGTTAATTCTATTCCTTGAATTTTTACTTAGTACTCTGGGGTTTAATTGAATAAGTAAAAAGCAAGCCCTGCTTTTAGGAATATTCCTATCCATCTGCTACTGAACAAAACAGTTTTAATTAGATCTTGAATCACTTCATTATCGAAACCTACTGATACGTTTCCCACCTGAGAAGGTGCTGGTCACTGGCCCAGAAGCAGTGGCATTGACCTGAGTCTGGTTCAGGCTCTTATGCTATGTGATTGGGCCAGATACCATCCCTCTCTGCCTCAGTTTCCCCACTTGCACACATAGGGATGATGCCATGTCATTACCCAGGCTCTTTCTAATTCTTTTATGACCTGGGTCACCTGGGTGGCTCAATCTGTTGAGCACTTGACTATTGATTTTGGCTCAGATCATGATCTTGAGATTGTGAGATCAAGCCCTGCATGGGCTTCATGCTTAACATAGAGTCTGCTTGAGATTCTTTTCCCCTCACCCCCTCCCTCCATTCCTCTGCACTCATGTGTGCTCGCCCTCTCTCTCTCTCTCAAATAAATAAAATCTTTTTTAAAAAAATAAAACTTATATGATGGGAACCTCTCTCTTCTCCCCACTACACGTGACCTCTAGGTAAAGGCTACATGAACATGTCAGAAGGGGCAAGCAAGGCAGCAGTGCAGTGGTGTGGTGTTAGGATGGAGAGGCCAGGAGGGAGAGCCCACCAGGACAATTCAGCCAGCAGCTTACAAGGAACCATGACTGGAATACATTTGTCATTCCGTGTGCTGTTTTCTTTGAAAGCTTTCTAGAGTTTGGTGGTAGCAGTGGGTGCTCACCAGGTTAGGAAAGATTCCTGGGAGTGTTTGGTGGTCTCTGAAGGAAGAAACACTGGGTGCTGGGTACAGGAGCCTGGTGCTGTAATGCCTAAGCCATCCCACTCCTGACCCCACACTTCCTGACCGGGTTGCTCCTTCACGTTCAGTGCACCCCCCACCTGTCCCTGCGGTCCTCCCTGGAGGCAAAGGCAGCCTTGCGAGCCCCTGGCAGCACTGCCCGTCTGGGAATTCAGACATTCAGAGTGCCAAAGAGTCCGCTGGCATTTTCCTTTTGTCTGAGCAGGGTTAGGTTGCATGAGAATCGATAGCTTGTGTTCCGGGAGCTTTCTGATGAGCAGGCCCACTGCTGAGTTGTTGTCTGCATCCCGCCCTCTGATCACAGGGCCCCCACTTTCCCATATCTGTCAGCGTGCAACCCACATTCCCCAGAGGAAATCAGCTTATCTGATGCTCACATGCACCTGATGAGGTATCCAGAAGTGAAGGAATGTCTCTTTTCCCTGCTTCCCAACACTAGTTGCCAGTCGCTGGGGGGTGACAGGCTTTCTATTAGCCAAGGATCGGGGGGCCTCAGCTCATAAGGGGGTGTGGTGGCTTATGTGGCATCATCTTCAGTTCTTCTCAACCCCTCTATGGGAGGAAGGGAAGCTTCTATCCTGCTTCCATCCCACTACTCTCACAGTTCTCCATCACTGTTCTCTTCCTGGGTATGCAATGGTGAGCAGCAGGCTCTAAGAGGGGAGAGGTATGCTGTGGACCCTGCAAGGGGCTGGCATGGTGAAGAGCCCCATACCTTTCTCCTGAGCACCTTGTGAGTACTGTCAGACTGTTCTCCCATTTGAGGCAGCTAGGGATGAATGGATGGTCAGAGTCCCATCGGTAGTGGGAAACCATCCCACTAGGTGGTTCCTGGCATCCATGTAGAAAGAAGAGAGGGTGCTGAGACCACTGGAGATCCATATGGAAGACAAGCAAATGCAAATCCTTTCCTTATACTACATGCAAATATTAAATCAAAATGGATCATAGACCTAAATTCAAAAACTAGAACTATAAAACTTGTCAGAAAAAAAATTGTGACCTTAGGGCAAAGATTTCTTAGACATGATTCCAAAGCACAATCAATAAGAGAGAAAATCGATAGATTGGACTTCATCAAAATTAAAACTCTTACTCTTCAGAAGATACCATTAGGAAAATTAGGAGATGTGGTATGGACGTGAGTGAAAAAAATACTTGTATCTCATAAATCTGATAAGAGACTCATATTCAGAATATATAGAATCCTTAAAACTCAATTAATAAGAAGTCAAACAGGGGCACCAGGGTGGGGTAGTCAATTGAGCATCTGACTCTTGGTTTCAGCTTAAGTCGTGATTTCAGAGTCATGAGATCAAGCCCTGTGTTGGGCTCTGAGATGAGCATGGAGTCCGCTTCAGATTCTCTTTCTCTCCCTCTGCCCCTCCTGCTCATGGTCTTCCCTCTTTCTCTTTCTCAAATAAATAAATAAAATCTTAAAAAAAAAAAAAAAAGAAGTCAGACAACTCAATTTTTTAAATGAGCGAAAGTTTTGAATAGGCATTTTGGCAGAGAAGACTTGTAAATTGTTGATATGCACCATATTTGAGAAAAGATGCTCAAAATCATCCATCAGCAAATAAATCAAAATCTCACAATGAGGTACCACTTTACACCCACTAGGATGGCCATAAACTTAAATTTAAAAAAAGAATGGAACCCTTGTACATTAGTGGGAACATACAATTGCACAATCACTTTGGAAACTAGTGTGGCACTTTCTTAAGTTAAACCTAAATTTGCCATACAACTCAGTAATTTCATTCCTGGGTTTTTGCCCAAGAGAATGAAAACATGTGTCCACACAACAACTTACATGCAGACATTCACAGCAGCGTTATTCATATAAGCCAAAAAGTGGAAATAATACAGATGTCTAGTAACCGGCAAATGGATAAGCAAAATGTGGTATGTCCATACAATGGAACATTATGCATCAATGAAAAGGAGTGGAATGCTGATCTATGCTACAGTATGGATGAACCTCAGAAATATTAAGTTAAATGAAAGAAGCCAGATGCAAAGAAAAGAGAGCTTGAATCCATGAAATATTCAGAAAAAGCTAGTTGGTAGGAACAGAAAACAGATGGGTGGTTGCCTGGGGTTGGGCCTGGGAGCAGCTATTGGCAGCAAATTGGTGTGAGGGAACTTTGTGGGGTGAGGGAAGTGTTCTAAAATTGGATGGTGGTGATGACTGCACAACTTTATAAATTTATGAAAAGATCTTCCAACTGTATACTTACAATGAATTTTATAGTATATTCGTTGTACTTCCATAAAGCTATTTAAGGAGAAAGCAAGAAGGGGGAGAAGTAGATTCTAGCATGTGCTTTTCCAAAGGTACCATGGAGGAGAGGGAGAAAGGGGGAGACTGGCTCAGGGCCCTTGGAACATACAGCAGGCATGTGTCAGCCTCCGGGGCGTGCAGAGCCTGCGTGGTCCAGCCCACTGAGCTGAGTCCGGAGCACCTCCCACTCCCCCTGAAGGAGTGCCAGCCCTAGGCAGTTTGCAGTTCAACCGTTAGGCCTCAGCTCCTTGCAGCCTCCTCCCATTGCAGCTTCTCCTCTTTCCCTGTCCCACGCAGCATGGGTGTCCTCCTGTTCTCTGTACCCCCTTGGCCACCATGCCTCTCTGACTTGTCACAGCTCCTGTCCCCAGCTCTGGTGTCAGTTATCCCTTCCATGCTTTCCATTGTCCTAGAAGCTGGGGTTCTGGCCTCTGCTTTTTGTTGTATATCACTGGGCCATGAGAGGGCTGGCCTTGGCCTTGTTGGGAAAGGGTCTCAAATGTAGGGAAGAAGGCATGGTAGGAGTTGACTGGGTGGAGAAAGTGTGGGATCAGGAGAACTGAAGGAGCAGCTTGTGGGACATGGAATGCACAGGAAGAATTGGAGAAGCCCGTGGAGTACATCTTGGGGCATAAGCCAGCAACTGGAAGTAGGACACTCAGGAGCAGGTAAGGCCTTTTGGACTGACTTTGCTGAAGTTCCCCTGGAAGGTTGACCCTTGCTGTTGGCTTTTTGTCTTTTACTTCTGAGTATCAATCAGGCCCTAAGAACTCTGAGGCCAATTTTGGAGCCCTTATTATGGGATAGACCCTATAGAAAGCATGTAATATGCATCAATTCACTTAATCCTTACAAAATCCTTTGAAGTAGGTGCTATGTTATCACTCCATTTTGCAAATGATGGAACTGAAGTCTGGAGGGGAAAGCAAGTTATCCAAGGTTCGGAAAGCCAGCAGCGGCAGCGCCTAGATTGTCTAGTTCCTGATTACTTGACCTAGTGTGGGCTTGATGGGATAAGAAGCCAGACTCTTAAAGGCCCATGATGAGAAGGCTGGAGGTCTTCAAGACAAGCTCATTCACTGGGCCCAGAGTGGGGAAGAGGAGGGGAAGGGGTAGGAGAAGAACCTGACATGCTCTGGACATAAGAGAAGCTTGGGTCCTGGGAGCCTCTCTGCTGGAGGGGAGTTGGGTGGGCAAGGCGACTGAGCTTAGCTCCCTGGCCCCAGGTGCCGCATCTGTAGTGTGCACATAGATGGAAGCCTGGGCCAGCGGCTCTGTCCATCCTTTTGCACACTCTGGTGTGGGCACTGCATAGCCAGTACCTTCTTTGCCCACAGCCAGCTTGCCAGAGTGGGGTGTCTTAAGAAAGAGCAGTCTATAAGTGCAGTGTGCTGATGGTCAAGAACCAACGAGAAGGCACCACCTGTGTAAGAGAGAGGTGGACTGAAGCAGAGGGAAGTTGGAACTGCTTTGCACTCTGCCCAGAAAAACCTGACCATGCATTTTTCTTAGGGAGATTGGGGCTCAGAGCAGCTGGGGCCTGGGCCTACAAGAATCCAATGATAGGAGAGTCTTGAAATTCAAGAGAAGTTTTACATACTCCTAGGGTGGCTTCAGATTCAACCTGCACTCTTTGAGCACCTGCTGTATGCTTGGCTTCCTGGGCAGAGCCTTCTCATGGATCTTGCCAGGCTCCCTCTCTTCTCTGATCCTTTTTTCTTTTCTTTGATTTCCACAACCGCCGTATCCTCCAGAGAAGGACCTTAGGATAAGAGTACTTGTGAACAGTTACCTCCAGTGTCTAACAGCACAATGCTGAGTCCGAGACAGTGCCTGGGGAGTTGTGGACATGAGTTTAAAAATCCAACCTCCCATTAACGGGTTACCCGCTGTAACGTGTACTTAGAGAATTGTGCCTCTCTTGAGCATGGCAGTGATGACCCAGAGGGCTAGAATGAGTCCATCATTGAGCTCTGTGCCTGCAGGATGATAGTCACCTGCTTATGGGTGGGGTCTCCATCCAAATGGGTCCCATTCTTCCATCCAGTTCGGACCCATACTTCTGTCTACAGGCCCGTGCCTCTGTTCACAGGGCACCGATGTCCCTGTCTAGGTGTGCCTTGTGAGGACACTTCTACCCACTGCTGTCACCACAGATTCCCTGACCCCATTAACACCACTGCTCTGAAAAGCTCTGCCTCCAAACCCCATGTGGGAGGAGGCCTCAATCTGCTTCCCGCCTCCTGGAGACCAGCCTTTTATTATTTAAGATTGTGCCGGCGGAGAGCTGGCACGGCGGCCCTTGAAGAGCGGTCCTGAGCTCCCTCAGGGCTGTTCTTCTTCCCTTTCCCTTCAGCTTGATTATTATTCCCAAGGCCTCGTTATGGAAATTACCAAATAATGGTTCTGCAATTTGTGCGTGTGTGGTTGTGTGCACGCTAATTGTCATCCGTGTACCCTCTCAGAGGGGCTGCAGAAGGTTCCAGATGCGGCTCTCTCTCTGCCGCAGCCTCCCCTCCCTCCCCTCCTGCCCTCTGTCACTTGTCACCGAAGCCGGCTCCGTTCCTCAGGGCACAGGGATGGCATGGAGTATCAGACCAGAAATGACCACCCCAAGCCCACCTACGCATGTGCAGAGGGGCCCCGGCCTCCGAGATGTTCTTTGGCTAGAAGAGGAGATGCGGCTTTCTCTCTGTGAAACACCCCCACCATTTTAGCAGAAAGCCTGTTTATTTGGGGTGGCTTTGGGGGCTGTTGGAGATGAAGAGGCGCACTGCCCCCTTGGCACGGTCACTGTGGCCACGCTACCTCCCTAGCTTGCCCCATCCTGCCGGGTGGGGTGGGGGGTTACTTGCATGGTTGGGAAAGGGAGGGTGGGGGAAGAGGTAGCTGGGGGGAGGGGAGTTATTACTGCAGATCCCAGTCCAGGTGTCATGCTTTGAGTGGAGGGACAACTTGGCTTTGGCAGGGGGGCGGGGGGGCGGTCCCAGAGTGGGTGGTGGAGCTCTGATCCAGATGGCGTTCAGGAGGGGCAAAAGGAAGATGGGGCAGGAGGAGACCTGAACAGGAACCACCTGCCCCCAACTCAGATTAGCCAGATTCTTTCTAAAGGAAATGGTTTGAGGAGAAAGCTAAGCTTTCTTTTCAAGAGGGGGTCAATTGCATTAATGAAATTACCCCTGGGGCAAAGGGCCACATTGGGACAGCACAAGGAGTGTGTGGTCCTGGGGGAGGGGGCAGCTCACACAAGAAGGACACAGAAGCCTGTGCCGGTGGGCAGGACAGGCTGGCATCTCTGGCCAGTGAGATGGCTGGAGGTCATGATCAGAGGCTTCAGCCCCCACCTGCTCTAAGCTTCCATCAGACTCCGGAACCACGCAGGCCTGGGTCGAATGTTGATTCTTTCACTTATAGCTCGCTGCAGGGCCTGGAATGAGCCACTTAACCCCGCTGTCCCTTGGTTTCCACATTTATTTAAAGGTGTAGTGACAGCACCGACGTCGTAGGCTGGTGGGAGAATCGAACATGACAACGTAGCTAAGCCCTTAGTGCAGGGCTCGCCTGGCGCAAGTCCTTGCCCACAGTAGCCCTTTGCCGTTATCACTGTGCATGGTTATTGGGTTGTTTAAAGAATTCAGTGATACAGTTACAGGATTTGTTGAGCTCTAGTGCAGCCCCTGGTGTGTAACCCCTGTGTATTCTATGTCGATCGCACTCACACCCAGCCTCTTCTGGTTCGGATAGACATCTTCCATTCCAAATTCCCATCCCGTCTCCTGCTGAGGAGAATCAGGTGGAGAGAAGGGGCAGCCCAGCCTGTGGTTGCCCCTTACCCTCTCTCTGCCATCCGCCGAGCTCACAAAGTCTTTAAGGAATTTCAAATTCCTGCTACCTTTGAGTACGCTCCTCACACATTCTTAGAATGTGTGGCATAAAAGGAGGTCTTTGGGAAGAATTAATTTTAACCTATTTTAGTAAAAAGCTGTGAGCTGGGGGGAGGAAGGGAATTGACATCGAAATATGGCAGACGATTTCAAGTAGAATCAGATTTGCTAGAGGAATGAAAAGCTCTTGAAAGAGTGGGGGAGACAGAGGTCAGACTAAGCCACCGAGCCCTCTCCGGCTGGCCACCAACTTCAGGGAGTCTGTGACCAGAAGACCCTGTTGACCATGGTCACAGCTGCCTCTAACACTGAGGCGGGAGCAGAGGAAAGAACTGGAGGTCGCCGCATAACGTCCCAGGCACCCAAACCCATGGGCTGCTCCCCACCCTTGCCCGAGAGCCACAGCCAAGCTGCTGTCTCTTCCCCCTCTCATTGGCGAGCTCTAGTCCAGACCCACAGGCCGGCATCCTGGGAAATGCCGTCCCCCTGCTCCCAGTCCCTGTGAGCCTGAACGAAGCATAAAAAGTGGTGGGGGCTGATTTTCCAGCAGATAATCCACGGAGGGGGGGCTCTGACCCTTTTAACATCCTAAAGGCCTCGCTCACTCACAAGTGCAGAGACGGGAACACCACCGTTTTCTTGTGAGCAGAGAGCTCCAAGCTGCACGCTCATGGGGGAGGAGGGGCAAGGAGAAGCAGAGGGCTGGGTACCCCCCTGTGAGGCAGATGGAGCAGTGGCAAGAATGGGAAGATCTCAGCAGGAGATCTGGGCTGGGAGGCATTAAATGCAGCCCCCCCCCCCCACCAGGGGTGATGGGCAGACTCAGCCTCACAGGAAATCCTGTGCTGCCCCCAGAGGATCCCTGAAACTGGGCCAGGGCCAAGGGAAGAGTCTGGGGAAGCCAGGGGCTCGGTGGGAGGACTACAGGCTCACCATGGACGGACATGAGAGCCATAGAGCCAATGAGGATATAAATGGATAATCTTATAGTGAATTTGATTCAACAAGTGCCCAAAGGCACCCTCTGGGTTGGGCAGGACCTCAGACAGGTGACCTGGAGACAGCCTGTGCTCTCAGAAACGTAGGGCTTAGTGAGAAATGATGATGACGGTAGTGGCCTCCAGTGGTGAGGAGGAGGGGGAGGATAGTGATGAGCTAAATCTTTTGACTGCTTAGTCTACAAATAATGTTACATAGATTATCATGCTTAATCTCCAACAGGACCGGTTGGTACTCGTATTATGTACTAGCATTATATGCTATTATTATGATAACAGGAGCTATGATTATTCCTAATACACAGATGGGGAAGCTGAGGCTTGGAGAGGTTGGTGACTCGCCTGTGGTCTCAGCTGGTTGGAGGGGAGCCAGGATCTCTGTGTGGCCCCCCCGACTCCATATTCTGTTGCTGTAATACAAGACAGACAGGGGCATTCCGGGAGGAGACATTCATGCCGACTGGGGAACTGAGGGACACAGTCCTGGCTAGGGGGGAATAGGAGGTCAGGTGTAGGGGATGGGCACATTTCAGGGGCAGAGATGGGTGAGAAAAGCATCCAGAGAGTGGGATCCGTATTAGCAACGTCTTGGAAGATCACGGACAGTCATATAGTAGGGAAAAGTAAAAAAAAAAAAAAAGAGGAAGAAGAAGAAGTTTGAGTCTTAAAAGTTAGTCTTGCCTATAGCCGCTTTTTTGCTCATTTAACAGGAGTATGTGAGTGCTATTAGGTCCCGGCGGGCACACTACGCAGGGGGATGCAGGGGGCAGGCAGCGTGCCTGCGGAGGCAGGAAGGTAGACAGCCAGTTTGGAATGTCGAGACAGCAGGATGTGGTGACTGTGGATTGTGGGGGGCAGCGGGAGAGGGGAGGGAGGGTTAGGGAAGCAACAGGTTACGGGACATTTGCCTGTGGACTGTCCACAGGACATATCCTATGCACTGAGATTGAAAACACAGAAGAGGGGGTGGAACAATTAGGGCAAGGCTCAGATCCCTGCAGAAGAGGCATGAAATGGGGCTGGGATTGAAGAGGGAGTGGGATGGGGGGGTTCCTCTCCATCACAAGGAGAAGCTTCTTCTGAGTTCATGGTAGGTTTGGGGGGGGGGAGGTGGCAGATGGGAGGTGGTGAGCCTCCCGTTTCTCTAACTGGAGCTTTTAATTGTGCATTGTAGGTGAGAGTGAGCGCTACGTGGGTCAAGTCAATAAAAGCCTACATGTTAAAAATAATGATAATGAAGGCCAAATGGGTCCATTCCATTATGGGTGCCTCTTGCCCCATCCCCTAGCTTTCCAGGAAGCCTGAGGCAGTCCTTGAGGCTCTGTCTCTGCAGGTCTCCAGTCCCATCCTAGGGCCCCCTCACTTCCCAGGAGCAGGTGACAACAGCACTCACACAGGATTGTGTTTGTGGCAGCAGAACCATGAAATAGTTAATCTAGGCAGAGAGTAAAATCCTCGCTTGATATGCTTTCTTCCTCTTCCTTTTCAGGAATAGATTTTTTTCTTAGTTCAGAGATATACCAAGAAAATGAAATAAAAGTAAAAGGGAAAGGAGAGAGGGGAGAGAGAGAGGACAAAGTGCCTTTAATTTGAATAGCTTTTCCCCATGTGAAAAAGCGACAGTTCATTGCAAAATATTTATCTTCATTACGGTTGGTATCATTATTGATGGAGAAGCCCCGCAGACTAATGGGAAAATCTCTCTAGGAGGCCTGAATCCGGATGAGCTCAGTCTCCACCTCGCCTTCAACATGCTGGGTGAGCACGGCCTTTAATTTCCAGGTGCCCCCGCTGACCCATGGGGACAGCCTGGAAAGGAAGCTCCTCAGGGCTAGTTCAGCCGCTCAGAGCCCGGGGAGGCCTTCCAGACCGGGGCGGGAGCTGCTTGTGGCATTGACCGCTCCTTGCTTGCCTTTGGGCCATACAGACCCTTAATAAAGGTGCGTGCAGTGCGGCCGGGTGATGGGTGGATGGCGTGAGGGCGAGCGTGGGCTAAGGGGACAGGTGGATCCGTGAATCCAGCTGAAACATCGTTTCTCTGAAGGGTCAGTGTGGTCCGGACAGGGGGCTCATACCCAGGAGCTGTGGAGTCGGCCTGAGGTTCAGCTCTCCCTTCCCAGGGGCCCTGCTGTCCCTGTCCCTTCTGCTGAGAGATGTTGTAAAACATAAATGAGAATGTGCTCTTGCAGTTATTTTTGCTATTCAGAATAAAAGGAGCTTATAAAAATCAAAGTATCATTTATCATGATGGATGTTCGAGAGGCTCAGGTTAGCAGCCTCGGAAGCTGTAATTCACAGTAAAATCAAGCCTCGTGTGTGTTCACCAATCAATAGCAAAGGCAGGGAGTGCCCCGCGTCCCCCTTCCCCAGACGAGCCCACCAGGGCTCAGAAAAGCTACAGTGGGACTTGCTCAGGACTTCACAGGTAGCAAGGGTTTAGGATCTGGTTCTGGAAACCAGGTGTGTGGTGTCAACCCTCAGGGTGCATTTTGCCACCTGTTTGCGTCCTCTGGTGACCTTCTGGGGCCGCAGGTGGAATATGTAGCTGTGAGCAGGAGGGCCCCGGGCTCAGAGCGCTGTCTTCGGGTGCCTGAGTCGGGGGATTAACGCACGAGGTGCCGAGAACATCTTGGACTTGGAGGCATTCCTGGAGGGGAGCCGAGTGTGTCTTCCCAAGCTCATTACCTGGTCTCAGCACTTTATAGCCATACCTCGTAAATTGGTACTGTGTGACATTCGGCTGTTTGCTTGGAAGGGACATCGGGGTGATTTAGAGCTCCTGCGTGATGGTTTCCGGTCCGTGTCAGCACACGGGAAGCCTGTGGAGGATGGAGGCCTTTATGAGTTGTTTTCTCTCTTCATCCCCAGCCACCTTCGGGCCCAGGTTTATGGCTCCAAGATTGTAAACATGCTGAAGAAGGGACACTGTGACTTGGATGGCATCTGCTTGTCCGGACAGACATAGCATCACGCACGTCTGATGGGGATGGCTCGCCTGGTCCTGGGGTGTCCTCCAGTACCCTGAGCACACACGCTCATTCCTCACAGCTGCAGCGGCGAGCCGTCCAGGCCGCGCCCTCCCTGCCTGTCTCGCCACCCCTCCCCCGCCGCCACTAGCGTCCCCCACCACGTGTCCATCTCAGCGCATTACCAACACCTCCTTCTGTCTCCAACTGCTTCCCCTCCCCCAGGGAGTGCTGTGGGTTGGAAATGATGGTCTTTAATCATTTCTTAAGTGACCAGCCCAGAAATCATTTCTTAGTGCCATACACACAAATTAAATCATAAATCCACACCGGGCCCTGCCCAGGGAGGACTGAAGTGCAGCTCTGATTCGGAGCAGAGAGGAGGTCTCTGCGGAGGGGAAGGAAGTCAGCAGGCACCTGGAGGAAAGGCCGGGGCCTTGGAGAGGAGGGAGATGTGCCCCTGCTGTCAGAGCTCGGGCTGCTCTAACCGAGCACCACAGACAGGGGGGCTTAAACAGCAGCCATGGATTTCTCACAGTTCTCAAGGCTGGGCGGTCCAAGGTCAAGGTGCTGCTATCCGATTCAGTGTCTGGTGAGAGTCCAAGTCCTGGTTTGCTGGTTTGCAGACAGTTGTCTTCTGGAATCCTCACGTGCCCTTTCTTGGGCGCTTGCACTCTGGTGGGGGGGGAGGTGGTCTCTCTTGTTTCTTTCTGTTTTTTTGTAAGGCATTAATCCCATTATGGGGGCTCTACCCTTACGACCTACAAAGGTGCCATCTCCAAATACCATCATGTTGGGGGTTAGTGCTTCAACATGAATTTGGGGAAGGGAACACAAACACCTATTAATAGTTCCTCTTTCACAGAAGGGTCCCTTTGCACTTCTGTTGTCTTGCACTCGACAAAAGAGGTCCCAGAGAATGTAGACAGGTCCATTCCAGGCATGAGGAGGGTACCCATCCATCTCAAGGCTAAGAGGTCTGGGCAGCCCCATCCCAGGCTGAGCTATCCATAGCCCACCATCCAGAATCATCGAGGCCCAAGAGGTTCTCTGCTTACCTCTGGGAGACAAAAAGGAAGAGGGCAAGGAGGATTTCCTGGGAGAGTGAGGAACTGGCAGGCGCTCATAGATGCACTAGTGGGGATTGAATGTGGTATTCCTAAAACATGCCTATTAACATCATGGCCCCCTCTAAGACTAATTCCAGGCTATTTGGAACCTCTGCTATCTCTCCCCATGAAAACAAAGTCTTCCCTTTCACTTGGTGGGTAATGGGCATGCAGTAAGGACTCTACCAAACTTCTTAACATCCTTGACTCTTTCCTACCACCACGCCTTTGCACATGCCATTTCCCTTAACTGGAATGTCTCCCTTCATTTTACTACCTAGTGAACTCCTATTCATGCTTCAAAACAAAACCCAAATCAGCCACTCTCTCCTCCTTCTCTCTTACCCAACTATCCGGGAGAGGGGACTGCCTCTTTTCTCCCCACTCCTATACATGCTTCTCTTTTCACATTACTCATGCTAATTACAGTTGGCATTGGGTTCTTCGTTCAGGCTTTGTGTTCCTTGAGGATGGGGTCTGGAGCGTACTCTGCTCTGTATCTGGAGTGACCAAGCCAGGGCCTGGATCCAGGCAGCGATGTTGCCGAAGCCGTGTGGTAAAGCAGTTGGGACTCCGGAGTGAAAGAAGCACCACATATCTTTACTTTGCCCCCAGCATGTTTTGTTTATGACAGTCACTCGGCTTTGGAGTTGAGATTCTGAGTTTCTTCATCTGCAAAGTGGGAGAAATAAAATCACTACTTTGACTATTTCAGAAGCTTACAAAGAAGATGAATCTAGAGTGGGCTGGTGGGGGGGATGTGTCAAAATGCTTTAGCTCTTTGAAAAATTCCATTAGAAAGTCAAGGTGTTGGTATTGCAATTATTATTTGATTCCCAGATGGTGAGAGCGCTTCCAGAAATGTGCTTTGCCTGATGAACCAATACACTTTCAGCCCCCACTGATGAATTTGGGAATCGAATACCTGTCATCTTGAAATAATTGACACATCTTGGTGAAGCGCTTGCATTCCTCTGATGAAATTCTGGATTCTTATTGAAAGCGAGGAGAAAGACGTGTTACATGGGAGCAATATTGTTTTATGGACCTTTATCTTGGTTATTAACAAATGAGCGTTACGTGTGGAAATGGTAAAGGGGGAATTCAGTAATGAAGTTTCATAGGATTATAATGATTATTAGCCCGATGATGATGAAATCCAGATTATATTACATGGGGTTTCCTTGGCACTCACTGTTCCATGGCCCCTAATGCTGACGGACCGTAGGCGGGTTTCTTCTGTCCCTATACCCCACCCCGAAGTTATCTGGGAAGTGGGCATAAAGGTTGAAAGGCTCTTTTAGCATATTTGTGCTAGCTGTCCATAAACCATAAGAATCATTAGTGCTGTATGTTGGGTCAATATCTTATATACTCAGAAACTGGCGCGCACTCGAGGTAGGAGCGGTTAGTGTCAGTGACCACTTGCCCACACCATGCCGCTGAGCTGCTCGAGGATCCTCCAGAAAAAGCGGCCGACCGACCACTTGCACCTTTTTCATTTCCCTCTGCTCGCCGGAAGCCACTGGGAAGATGAATTTGCCTTTCAGAGCTGGCCTCTGCAGAATACCCAGTGACCACATCCATACATCACCTTTTTACATCTGGTTGGGAACGCAGGCAGGCAGAGACTCAGAGGTCTTGGAGCCAGCATACAGCACAGCTGTAGGTTTTTGGTAGTTTCTTTCCCCCCTCCCTTCGGAAGTAGGGAAAGGAGGGCAAGGTGCCTTCAGGAAGCAGAGATGAAATACACTTGTCGCTTTCCCAAGCTTTTCATCTGGACTTGCGTGCGTTGCCTGCGTTCTTGGACCTTAGCACACATGCCCGTAAGTACAGAGTGCCCCCACGCCCGTGAATAACCTACCTTAGTAAATAACTGCAGAGGTCATCAGCTTTGAAGCAGGACCGACCTGGTTTTGAATTCTGCCTCTGCCACGGACTAGCTGTGAAAATCACTAGCTGTTTCACCTCTCTGAGCCATAATGTCATTGCTGGTGAAACAGGAGACCAGACCTATCGTTACTGCATTTTACGGATGAGGAAGCCAGAACTCAAAAAGCTGACAGAACTCAGTTCCTATGGCTATAAGTAGGGCAGCCTATAACTCCGAAGCTGGTACCCTGGTCTCTACAAGTGATGTTGCCATAGTTGGTATTCAATGTGATACAAGCTAACTTTTGTCGGTTCAAAGGAAATTGACTTGATTGTAAAACACTCCCACCAATGAGCTCTTAAGTCTCTGGGTTCGGTGGTCGGGTGGCCTGGGCTCAGTTCCTGGCTTCACCACGGAATGGGGGACCTTGGACAAGCTGCGGACCTTATTTTGAGCCTCAGTTTCCAAATGTGCAAAATGGGAATAATTGTAGCACGTGTCTCTTAAGGCTGTCATGAGTATAAAATGAGGTCATGCTGAGCACCTGGCCCATGAAAAATGCTTATTTAAATAATGGTTATTGGAGTGTCTGGATGGCTAAGTCACTTGAGCGTCTGACTCTTGATTTCGGCTCAGGATCGATCCCCAGGTCAGGCTCCACACTTGCTGTGGTAGCTGCTTGAGATTCTCTCTGTCCCTCTCCTCCTGCCCCGCCCACCCCTGCTCATGTGTACTCATGCATGTGCGTGCTCACTCTCTCTCTCAAATAAATACATGCGTATATACTGGTTATTATTATTAACAACATTATTGCTGTTAAACCAACACAACTTTATTTTTTTTAAAGATTTTATTTATTTGAGAGAGAGATAGAGAGAGAGCATGAGTGAGGAGAGGGAAAAGCAGACTCCTGCCAAGCAGGGAGCCCAATGCAGGGCTCTATCCCAAGACCCTGGGATCATGACCTGAGCCGAAGGCAGAGGCTTAACTGACTGAGCCACCCAGGCACCCCTTAACACAACTTTATAACCCATTTCAGCAGGGCGGTAGTCAGCTCGCCAGCCCACGGACCTCACCTTAGAAAGGTGCAGAGGGTGGGACCGAGCTGGCCCGGTATCCCACCCTACCCTGTGCTCTGCAGGACACACTAGTCTCTCATTTAACAAAAGACCTTTACTGGCCTGACCCAGAGGCCTGGAGTGGAGGGTGGCAAGGAAGAGCAGACCCCTTCTGTTGCAGTGGAAGCAGCCAGCGTAGTGGGCTCCTGTCCAGCGTGGCTCTTGTCACATCCCTTCGGCTCGGGGCTTGCTCCCTTTGGGGAAGGCCTTTCCCAAGTTGCTTGGCAGGACCTGCCCCCACGTGGCTCCACTCCTCCCCCCGACCTTCCCTTGGCTCGGCACCTGCTGCTCTTTCCTTAGGCCCTCCCTGATGTGGGGCCTTCATTGGAATGGCTCTTCCCATACGTGCACATTGAGATCTAAGTGCTAAGTGCACCCTTAACACCTCTGATCTCTGCCGCAAGCTTCTCCCTTAATCATGTTTAACTGACAGACCTAAAGGCAGTTTGTAATGCTAATGCTCATCCAGGAACTGCAAATAGGGAGGACACTGAGCATTCTGGAAGTTACCTCTCAGCACCTGGGAATAAATGATCACTCTGGAGAACACAACTATCCCACGCTCTCCTGCCTCCCCCCTGCAGCAGTGGCCCTCTCCCAGCCCCTGGGAGTGCAGCAGCCCTGGGGCTGCTCATGGCCTCCTAGTGTGGGCCCTGCTCAGCGGCTCAGGAGGAGGGCATCCTCCCTGTTCTAGAACCCGTGAACCCCTTTCTCCATTCAGAGGCTACTGCAGTTTCGATGAGGTTCTGGAGCAAAAGCCGTGGGACAGACCAAACGAATTCTGCCAGATTTGTCAGCCTTCAGTCCTTTGGATAAATGTCAGGCAACTGCTCTGCCTTGTCACCTTCACCCTTGCTTGGGGAATCTTTGGGGATGAGTATAACCTTATCATTTCCGTATTAATTATATTACATATGGTTGTCTCACTTTTCCAGAGTCGACTCTGGGACTTGCCAAGGGCTCCTTCCCCTGTTCCTGCAAACGAGGTGCTGGGATGGGGCGGAACAAGTCTTCCTGGCAAGGGTAGAGCAGAGCCGGTTAGACCAAACTGAGGTTCCTCTGTGACCTTGGATAGGCCCCCTTTCTCTGACCTTCTGCCGGGAGGCCCAGGCCACATTCTTTGGCTGACAGGCAAGGCCCAGGCAGCGTGGAGGAAGGCTCCTGGCTTTTATCTGTCAAACAGCCCTGGTAATACAGCTTGAGTATTTCAGCCTCAAAGCGTTTGCACCATCATTACCGTAAAATAAAAATCATTTCTTTGGCTCACTTGTCCCACTTGAATGGTGTGTAATATCGTTACAGATTTATGTGTTTATAACTTTGTGACCTGGGGAGAAGCTGGAAATTCCACTGTGCCCATTTCTACTCCTGGGTTTCTGTAAAGGTCACAGCAAAATTATTTTATCAAGTACACCACAGAAGGGGAAAATCTTAATCTTATATTATACATATGCAGCACTTGACCTTCTCTTGAGATGCGGCACCTCTTAGCTACACTTACTTAAACATAATGCAGCTCTTCCCCGGATGCACACAGAGAGAATAATTAGGTGCCCTGGCATCCCAGCCGGGGAGGAGGCTGTGCTGTGGGACTGACCTCACAGATAAGAAGGAGAAGGAGGCGAGCGCGGTGGGGGCAAGGACAGGGGTGCGCCCCGCAGAGCAGCAGCAGGCTCATTCTGATGAGGGCGTGCGGAGCAGATGCTGTGGCTTGGTCTTTCTCCCCTGCTGACTGTGCACCTTTGGCCAAGTCATTCACTGCCTTCTCTGGGCCTCAGTTTCCCCATCACCGGTATGGGATGCACCATTTTGGGTCCATGGGGAGCCCCTGCCTGGGGCATTGTGTTAAGGATTTGAAGCTCTGGTCTGGGTGAAGTGGGAGTAAGAGTGGTGATTGATTAGCAATGTCTGCCGTGGGTGGCAGTGAGGTAGTTATTGTACCCGTGCTGGCTAACCTTGTTCTAGCGTATTTCTAACGTCTTTTTCCCAGTCTGGCTACCTGTGATTTGTGGACCTGCCGAAGTCCCAGGGTGAGGAAGCTTGGAAAGAGAAAAACAATAACAAGCTTTCCTAAGAGGAGAGAGTATGATTTGCTTTGTCATATTTTGGAGGGGAAATATTTGTGTGATGCATCCAAACACGGTTGGATTTTGGTGTCCTTTTTCTTTCTTCCATTCTTCCTTTTTTCCTTCTTCCTTCTTTCACTTCTTTCTTTCTTTTTTTCTATATTCACTCTGAAAAGCAGAGAAAGCAGAGGAAAGCAGTGCTATTTTTCTGAGTGCGATGACTCACCAGACCCGCCATCTGTGTGCTGCAGGTGGCTAGCCTGTGCCCCTGGCCCCCAGGAAAGAGTGAGGGGCCCTGGGTGGCTTCTCATCATTGTCCAGCCTGGAGAAACCCAGTGAGAAGTCACCTTCGTTTAGCTGAAGAACTTAGTTGGTTATAAATTATTTTTTAAGGGAATCCGTCAAGGTCTGTGTCAGGGGAAGCACTTAAAAATAGGTTTTTCTCAAAGGGTAAACACTTCAGTCTGAAAATGTGGGAAGCCGCCTGACTACCAGCATATGTCCCCCTAGCCTGCTGCCCAGAGCCACCAGATTGATGGTGTTTTTAGAACTTTGGCAGCCAAGCTCCGATGCCGATGAAGACAGGGCCCGGGGAGAGGACATCTGGGGATTCCCTGCCCACCCCCCGGAGTAAAAATGGAAACGTAGGCTTGGCAGCCCTGGTGGCCCAGAGGGCCCAATCAGGGGAGACAACCTTGGGGCCCCTTGGAGTGGCCAAAGTGATCTGACCCTCACCTTCTTGTTCATTGGGTCCCAAGGGCACCTGTGAAGTGTCTCCCTGGGGATACAGAGGGAAATGGATAGGCCATACTCCCTTAAAGAGGTCTGTCCTGGCTGTTGGCAGGGTGCTTCTGCCTCTTCTAAAGGATAGACCCCCTACTCCCCAACCACACCTCAGCATCCTGCACGGGCTCCCCCACCTCTTCCACTACCTGGCTATGACATTGACTCTCCTCCTACCCTCGGAGCCCAACACTTTGAGAATTGCATCCCCATCTGGACATTTGCTGCCTCTGCACTGGGGGCTCCCCCAAGCTCCCTCCCACCTCTAATCCCCTGCATATCTGTCCCCACTCCTCAACAATAGCTCTGTTCTCTCCCTGATGTAAGGAAAGTGACTCCCATCTCTAACTCAGGACGCACAGAATGTGTCTGCAGATGCATTGTGTGGAATGAATGAGACTCACATTATCAAAGGGAAAAGCTCGGTTGGGCTAAAGATTTCAGAAGCAACCAGGGGCTTTCTGGTCATCCAGGTGGCCTGTAGGGGAGGGCTTAGGTAGTGCTGCACCTTCAGGGTCCAGTGAAAAGAAGTGGAGGCAGGCCTGGATCTCCTCCTTGTCCCATTACCAAATCCTGGAGGGTCTTCTAGCTGAGGATTCCTGAGCCTGAAGACTGATGCCTCCCCTCCTCAGGGGAGGGTCTGCTTGAGCCCCATTTGCAGGCTTGCAGTTAGAGGACAACAGTCTTGGGGAGCAGTCACAGACTTGGGGAGCAGTCACAGTCTTGGGGAGCAGTCACAGGCTTGGGGAGCAGTCACAGTCTTGGGGAGCAGTCACAGGCTTGGGGAGCAGTCACAGTCTTGGGGAGCAGTCACAGACTTGGGGAGCAGTCACAGTCTTGGGGAGCAGTCACAGACCTGGGGAGCAGTCACAACCTCCTCCCGGAGGAGCCAAACCAATCCTGGTTTTTGAGTGAGCCCTCCCCCGCCTTCTCTGCTCTGGGCTCTTTCCTAATGTCATTCCTAACCACTTCAAAGTCAGAGACAAGGGACACATGGTCAGGGCACTGGATGTTTAAAAGGGAACTCTAGAGAGAGGAAAATGTCCAACACAAGTGAATGAAACGTGGAGGGTGGGCTTTCTGGCACCAGTAGGGACTCAGTGTGTCTCTGCTGAATGAATGAGTGACCCCAATGAGTCACCAGGTCCTCCTCTTCTAATGACTCTCGAATCCCTCTGCTTCTCTCTGTTCCCACTACCCTGATAATTATCACTCTTTCTGGGATCCTGTGTCTCCCCCTAACTGTCCCCACCCCTCCCATCCTTTCTCTTCCCAGCAGCCGGTGTGGTCTTTCAGAAGCAAAAAGCTAATTGTCTTTCTCCCCAGTTGTAAGCCTACCAGTGGCTTCCATGGACCTAATGATAATAAGGCCCAGAGACTTGATGACATGAACTCAGTTTCCCTCTCTAGACAGCCTCCTCCTTGCCTCCTGACCCCTGCTCACCTCATGTGTGTCCTAGCCTGGCCACGGAAATGCTGCTCTCGGTTTCTGGATTGAGCTCCATTCTTGCCCCTGGGCCTTTGGACATGCTGCTCCATCCATGTGGAGGGTTCTCCATCTCCCTAACCCATCTTACCTCTGCCAATCTGTATGGCTCTTATTTCTTCTTCATGTCTTGGATGCTACTTATCCGAAACCCTCCCAGATGGAGTTGGGTCCCTGCTCTGGCCTCCCCACACTGATTCCCTCCATTGGAACTTTTAGTTTAGCGTCTTCCTTCCTCCACTAGGATGTCAACTCCATCAGGGAAGGACCTAGGTGTCCTTCATCCCTTGGTGTAGCCTGGTGCCCAGCACAGCTCCGTGGTAAGTGGTCAGCTTAAACACTTTGAATTCAGCCTGAATCACAGCTACTATTTGCCGGGGAGATGCTACGTTCCAGAAAGGTTATGTACATGACACGAATCTCCACAGAGCTATGAGAAGGCAGTTTCCCTAGCACCCTGTTTTACAGAGGAAGGGGCTGAGATTTGGAGGGTTAAGTAACTTGCTTAAGATCACACAAGCTGTTAAGGGGTGGTTTTCTCAGAGCCCAAGGCCATGATGTTTTCACTCTACCAGGAGATCTAGAGCTGTGGGTCTCAAGGTGGAGCTGCATCAGTCTCCTGGAGGGCTTGCTACCACTCAGATCCCTGGGCCTCACCCTAGAGTCTCTGGTTCAGTGGGTTGGAACTGAACCCTGCAAGTTCCCCGGGGCTGTTGCTGCCGTGGGCCAGGAGACCACCATCGGAGAATCCCTGGCCTAGGTCATTAGGAAACACCCAGGTTGGTCTTGTGGCAACCCCAGTCTCTAACCACACTGACCTTGGGCTGAGACTGTAAGATGGAGCTCTGAGCTCCCTTCTGAGGGGCTCTGAGGCCCAAATAGCCTCCTACGTCTGAACCTGACCTCGGCTGTGCTGTACCTGGCTGCCATCACTGATGAGGACCTAAGTGCCTGCCCCTCCCCCTTGGGATGCTGCTCTTCTGTTAGTCATCTCTCAGTCCTGTTCGGTGATCTCCCCACTCCCATTCCACCAAGGCAAAGGCCTCCATCCCCACCCCACCTTTTTACCAACTTCTGTGCTGATTGATGCATTCTAGGCTCGCTGCTGCTGCTGCCGTCTGAGCAGCTTAATAGCACGGGAAGTTACAGTCTTGTCTGCGTCGTGGTGCCTGCAGCATTCATCAATTTCAGCAAGTGTCACCACGAGTGATACAAGTGTGTGACACGGCTAAGTATCCCCTCTGCACAGGCCATTACAGTTGGCACCCGGCCCAGGGAGGCAGAAGCTGCAGGCCCATTTGGCTTCATTTGTGCAGGTCGATGGAGAAGTGAAAATCCCTCTGGCCCACTTCCTGCATGGCTCCTTTAAAGGCTTTGGGTCCCTAACCACCCAAAGGACCCTGCAGAGCCCTGCTCTCTTTGTCTTGGCACGTTCTTGGCCCGTTGCCTCACCCTTCCATTTCTGCATCTGCTGTTACCTGTCCTTCAAGGCCTGTGCGTGTCTACCTTCTCCAGGCGGCCTTCTCAGCTCCCCTTCACTCTCCTCAAGACCGCCGGCTGGGGTCTTGACACCTCCGCCCCTGGGGTGGGTTTTTTCTCCATAAATAGCCCACCCTGATCTGCCCTCCTCAGCTGAGCTCGCACGGGAATGTCTTGGGGTTGTCCATTTCTGGGAGAAGCCAAGACTGCCGGTTAAAAGTGGACAGGGGGATCTCAGCACAGGAGTCCAGGGCCACCTCCCTTCCATGGAGCTTCACGCCTGGAGTTCACAAGTCAGTCACCCGTAGTGGCGGCCACCAGTCATGGGAAGGTGTTGGAGACAGTCGGCCACTGCAAATACCAGGCTCCATGGGAGGCCACAAGACCTCTGGGAAGAGCTGTGCAGAGCTGTGCCCATGGACTACAGGAACCGCTGTGTCCCTCCCCACCTGCCACCACCACGCCCATCCCATAGTGCTCAGCAGCGGCCTGTGGGGAGGGGGAGGGCTCTTCTGCCTTTCTTACAGAGTCGGAGCAGAGTGTGGAGGGGAAGGGGAGGTTTGGGGGAGCAGAGAGCTGAGCTAAGGGCTCTGAGTCTCTCTTCCTGACCGGGATGGAGTGCCTGGCCCAGCTCATTGTCGCCCCTTGAGGCAAGCAGACCTCCCAAGCCAGCTGCTGAGCTGCACCTGCCTTCCAGAAAAAAGGCACCGGGTTCTTAAGCAGGGGATGAATATTCATTGGCATGAACCTTTGCAAACTCATTTGGGGAAAAAAATTAGATCAGGAGAAGTAATCAGATTATTAAAAAGAAAGCAAGGACAGAAGGCGGCAGTGGAGGGAAGAATCACATTTAAAATGCAAGGAGAGATTTCCTTCCTGCAGAGTAGCTGTGACCCCCTGGACCATGCACCGGGAATGGTTAAGCTCTCCCACATTTCTGCTGCATAAAAATGTTATTTTTTTGAGGCTTCACTGCATGGAGGAGGGGCAGAGGCAACGCACGCCCTCCACGTATGAAAATTATAAAATAATGTTTGGAGGTTTTCATTTTATCTTCCTTGGATATCGGGGAAAAATCATGAGAGCTAAAGAGGCTCCAGTGAGTGCTGAGTGACAGGTTAAAGGGCCCCAATAAAGATTAGATGGTCCACTATCTCCTGAGGAAATTGCATAAAAGTGGTTATTCCCTCTTGCTTCTATTAATTTCCTTTTCCTGGCTGCTTGGAAATGCTTCATAACCCGATGCTGCAGATGGGGACAAGAGGCGCTTTCCATTATCTCAATCACTGCACTGTTTATGAGACACTTAATCTGTTTCTTTATAAAGTAATAGTACTGTAGGTGATGGATTTAGTGTCCCGGGAAGCCTGCTTGTGGGGGCGGGAGGGGGCGGGGCTTCTACAGAGCATTGTGAGCACCAGGTCATTCAATGCAAGGTTGAGGCTCCAAGAAGTTGGGTGGGGTTTCAAGGTGACCTTCGGGATGTCAGCTAGAGGTCACATGTACCTGTCTCTTGTCACTTGAAAGGGGAGAGAAAGGCAAATAAGCACATGCTTATCCTGTCTCTTCCTGTCTGCCAGAGTTGGGGGTCCCCACCACACAGAGGCCTGTGTGGGAAGGTGCCACCCGAAAACTCCACTGGTCACCTGTCCGAACTGCGATCACTTGCAATGGAGGGAAGCAAACCCCCTTTTCTTAAGGAAACAAAGCGATCTGGGCTGCACAGAGGACAGAACCCTACAGCCCTCCCAGTTCCAGGTGTCTCGCTGACAAAGGTCTTGTGCCAACACACAGCCAGCTGCATGCAGCTCTTCTCTCCCCACCCACCTCCTGGAATAGTAATGAGACCCTTCCGGCTGAGATCCCGACCTCTGGGCTGAGCTGGGCACTCTCTGACCTCATTTCCCTTCCTGCCTCTCCTGTTCTTCCGCCTCTTCCCTTTTTGCATGGTCTTTGCCTCTCCCGAGACTTGCTTCCTAGTTGCCACAAGAAAATGCTGCTTATGGTCCTCATCTCGTAACAAGGGGTCCTCGTCGTGAGGCACATCCCGCCTGACCGGCCCCCGCCCGTCCCCCCAGCCCATGTACACACAAGTATCACACAGATTGATCTTGCCAGGCGGGCGTCAGCTTTCATTTCCATTGTCTGCCTCTCCCACCTGGAAGGGTGCTTCCCAACGCCTGCCCCCCACCTCCTGCCCTCTGTTCTGGCCTCCCAGCAAGGTGCCCAGCTGCGGGCAGATCTTCTGTAAACATTTGTTGAATGAGAGGCTCATTCATAGCTGTAGTGAGAGTGCTGACCATACTTTTTTTTTTATCAAGAGATCTAAAAACCCTGAGTTTTGCTTTCATGGTATTAAAGCTAAGAACTGTGTTATCTACCTTGCAGTGACTTGCAAGTGTGGCCATGTGCTTGGTTAGTCGATCACAGCATTCTTATTTTTGTGAAACTGTAGAGCCTTCAGGCAGGTATGCTGCTGGAGGCTGTCAGAGTGCCCGCCCTCCTTCACTGTGTCACTCCCAGCGGCTTTACGTACTCCCGTGACTTATCCGGGCTGAGACCGTTTGCTTTTGCTTCCCTTGGCCTAAACACTCTTTGTTAGAATCTCCCCGGAAGCTCCATGTATCACCTCTAATTAAAGCTGCATTTTTTCAAGGGGCAGCATAACTTTCTTATTTATTTTTCTGTGTTAAGTTTCTAGTAAAATAACAATGTTGTTAACTTCTATTTCTTATTAGTGGTGCCTGCTGCAAGATGAGTTAAAAAGGCTTTGTGGGCTAGCCTGGCACTTTAACCATTATTTAAAGCATTAATTCTATGAGAAAATATAGCTCAAGTGTGCTTACAAGTTACGATCTGAAAGTTTAATAACTGAATGTAGAAATGTTGCTTCTTTACAAATTAGGGGATGCCTAGACATAGGTTTTATTAAAATGTTAACTTATGGCATCTGATTATTAAGGAGATTCATTCATTTTATAATTACATGCAAAATATATTTTACAGATATCATTATTCACCATTGTACAAAACAGAAATAATCTGTTCAGAAACACATTCTTCACTTGGTTCCAAAATTGATTTGCCCGCTTTGGGACTCTAAACTTATATACTGACCCTGAATTCTGACAGTTCCGGCCAAGAAAATTTGTTTTTCAACAGGGAGTAGGTAAGCAAATGTAGAGAGAAATTAGCATTATTTAGCATTTAATGCTAGGTACACTTTCATATTTGAGTTTATTAAATTCTAATGACCTGTGGGAGTTGTGAGAAGTGTATGTTTCTTTTCTATAGATCCATTTTACAGCTGAGCAGGTTGAGGTTCTGAGGCATGACATAACTTTCTCGTGGTCACCCAGCTAGGAGCCAGCCGAGCCAGGAATGGGACCCAGGACTGTCTGATCACTGCCCAGTGTTCACTCTCCTGGAAAGGATCGAGTCACAACCCTTCCTGGGACCTCTCTCCCCAACTTTTGACCTCCTTTCCCTAAAGTTCAGCTTGGACCTGCTTTCCTTCATTTCCTCTCGTTGTAGACTCCATAGCATCCAGAGACTTCAGGGCACCCGGCTCTGAGCCTCCCTCATGCAAAATCTCAGAGGAAGGCACTTCCTAAATCCTCTGCTACTTGTGGATATCAAGATGATTGTTTACGCTGTTAACTTATTAAATGTAAACCAAGTAGGCTTTTAAATGCTTGGAAAGAAAGTGAAAACACCTTGTTCCTCTTGAACTGATACATTAAGGAAATTACAGTATAGCAGAGGACCCAAGGAATGCATGTGTTTCACCACTCTCTCCTCCTCCAGTCTCCAGGGAAAGGGCTTCTGGCTGTGTTCGGGCAGGACATGCCTGGGATTTCACTGTATTCTTTAGCTCCAGAACTGAATGGCCTAGCAACGCTGGGTGATTTATAATGGAAAGGGTGAAATGCTTCTCACGGGAGACAAGGAAGAGATGTGGAAAGAAGAAAGGGAAAAGGAGAAAGAAAGACGGAAAGACTTCACTGAGTGGGCTTGGGAAGACAGATCAATAAGCCACATTCTAGGCTACTTTGGATTTGCCACTGAGGAACACTGCTGATATTTTATTTAGTAAAAATGTAATTTTTTCTTTCTGCTGAGAAGTCTCTTTTGGATGTGCTGAGGTGGGTCAGCAAGTGGCCCATTTTTATGTAGGTTGCAACCAGAAATCTTTAAGAACCTTATTGGATCATCTAGACAACATTTATCCTAGTGTATTCCATGGAACTTGAATCTCAGGGGACACTCTACAAAATAGGGTGTCTTGGGGAGAAAACAGCATTCTCTAATCCATTTTTTGGAAGTTCTGAGAAATTCTGTAATAAAAAATGAGATTAACTGTTTCAATACACATTTTCAAAGTATCTGGCCACAGAACATTTTGTAAGTGACAGGTGTTAACAACCCAAAGAACATGGACTCCATGGAACACTCTAGGGTTATGCCATTCCAGAGCATTCTATTCCAGAAATAACCTCACATCAGAGATGAGCTCTTGCTCATCCGGGGCATTTCCAGAGTAACTGATACCCTGTACTTTACTTCAAGTGAGCAAAAGGCTGAGAAAACATTCCCAGCATAAGAAATAGTCCTTCCTTGTCTCTGTAGAAAAACTGTGGATAGTTTTCAAATAGTTTATATCATGACTATCATTTCTCCCACTGTGTGATTCTGGGCAACTTTTTTAACCTCTCGGTGTCCCAATTTCCTCATTAGCAAAATAGATATAATAATAGCTACCCCATAGAGTAATACATGCAAGGCACTTAACAAGAATGTTTAACAGATGGTGGCCACTGCTATTATTAAAGAATATTCTGTACTTTCCAGAGGGAACAATATATTTGATAAGACGAGCTTTGTCTAAGTAGAAGCCATTATAATGGTACTTGTGTTACAACAACAGTCACACTGTGTTATAATTGTATGACTACACACTAGATCAAGAGCTCCTCTAGGGCAGGCTCTGTTCTCTGAATTCCCTGGGTCAGATTCTCAGAAGAGTCACAATAAATGTTTATTGAATGAATTAATGAGAAAGTCAAATAGATTAACCATGCAGTAAGTTTTACTTTGACTCTAAGGAGGATGAGTGAGAGCAGGTTTCCCAGGGACAAGAGTCCAGAGCTGTGATGGTGAGGAAGGGCCCCAGGGAAGTAGAACACGCAGGAGCAGTGTTTTGAGGAATCTGCAATGAGGAGACATTTATGTGAGGTAGAAGATCTCTGTAGGTGAAGCATGGTGAAAGCCTGAGGGATGGCTTGGAGCCAGACATTTTGGGGCATAGCTTCTCATAGACTGACCCTGCAGAGGACTAAGAAAACATGTTTTGTGTCTGAGGGTACCTCTAGTGGGCATTGGGCTGTCCAGGACATTCCCAACCTTCCATAGACCTTCCAACCATGATGGATGACACCAAGTGCATGACACATTCCCTGGAGCATTGCCTGCAAAGCTATTTTTTTTGCCACACCCCACAAAGCATTTCAAAATGCAATTAAGGGAGAATGATGTTGTTAAGCCAGTAACCTTGAAATCACTTTAATTTCTTTTTTAAGAATCACTCATGAATTTCAGTTCTTTACCATCATTCATAACAAGTGCTTGTTAACACAGCTTACAGTGACCCTCACGTGTGTTGCAACATGACATTTAAAGAACCATGTGTCCTGTCCTGTCCTGTCCACTAGGAACCCTTCACATTCGATGATATTAGGAGAGATTTTTTTTTCAATGAGTGGTTCAGGGTAAGACCCTGGCTGTTAACCAGGTGGAAGAGGGAGGGAATAACCATTTATAAAGCACTTAAGTCCCAGGCACTGAGCTGCACATTAGATTCATTTTCTCAATTAAATCTCTGGACACACCTGAAAGGGAAGAATCATTATTCATATCATTCAAGTGAGAGAGACCATTGGTACCATGGAAGGTATTCCACTAAGGATGTTTAAAGAATTGGAAGTGTTAAGTAGGGGTTTCCTCAATCTGAAATGCTCGCTTTGTGCAAGGAGGTATCTCAGTGTCCTTTTCAAGGGGGCAGGATCTTTCATTTTCCCTAGTGAAGGAAGGGCTTCTGATTGCCACTCTACCATTAATTCTCAGATGGTCTCTTTTTGTTCCAGCCTGCCCCGCCGGGATGTTCAAGGCCAGCCAGGAAGCTGAGGGGTGCTCCCACTGCCCCTCCAACAGCAGATCCCCTTCAGAGGCGTCTCCCATCTGTACCTGTCGGACCGGCTATTACAGAGCGGATTTTGACCCCCCAGAAGTGGCATGCACTAGTAAGTGTCTAGTAAGAACTCTGGACTGTGGAGTTTGGCTCCCTGACAGTGCAAGTGGTGGGCAGGGGAGACTTAAAACACCAGATTGCAGTACAAAGCAGAAATGCTGATTGTGGTGCTGAAGCGGACAGCTCCCAGACTGGGTATACAGAGCCCCTGTGCATAATAGCCCAAGGTCAGGATTATTATGTTCTTTCTTACCTCCTCCTCTCAAATGGGAAAGTGTTGGGGCACCTTCAGGCTCAGTTGGGTCGGTGTCTACCTTCAGCTTGGGTCGCGAGCCCAGAGCCCTGGGATTGAACCCCGCGTTGGGCTCCCGGCTTAGCTGGGAGATTGCCTCCCCCTCTGCCTCTGCTGCTCCCCCTGCATGTGCTCTCTAGCTCTCTCTGTCAAATAAGTAAATAAAATATTTTTTTTAAAAAATGAGAGAGTGTTCCCTCCCACCGAAGCAAGATGTTAAAAATGACAGCCTCAAGAGTTCTGGAGTGCAAAATCAAGATCCGCAGGCAATTGCAACAATTCCTGGTCACCTCCTCCAAGAAACTCCCTTGGTCCTGACAGCTGACAATATTCTCTATCTTTGCCATACTTCCTGTATCTCAGTGTCCAAGCTCTTCTCAAAGTCTAACAACTTTATTAAATGCCCAGATATTTTGTAATAATTCCAGTGCCCTTCCAGTGCCCAGCAGAGTGCACACCTATGCCCCTGCCAAATGATAAGACCAGAGTTCTGGTCACAGCATGCATCTCTGAGGCAGAAATTCTAGAATCTGGGCCTAATGCATCAGCTTCACTGCTCTCTCAGTCTCTGTTGTGGAGGGAAGGGCAGGCATCTTACCAAAAGTGAATGGGGGGCAACTCCACTCCCTGGGTGGGAGTCGGGGAGGGGAGAGGGGAGAATTTTGTCGCACTCTTCTCCCTCACAATCATGGAGAGATAGAAAGAACTGGCTCTCCCTACACAGTGCTTTAGAGAACTTGTTCCCACTCTCATAAGTGTTGTGGCCCTGAAACAAGCTTTTTTTTTTTTTTAAGAATTTTCATTGTATTTGGAAGTCAGTGTTCCAGGTTAGCCTCTAGTTTTTCTATAACTTTCTCCTGCATTAGATGCTGTTGCCTGACTCCCTGGACTCCCCTTCACCTCTTTGAACCAAATTCCCTCCTCCCGCCCCCAGGATAGAAGGGCACAGAGGGAATGTTTCTTACACACTTGCAGTTTGATGGACAGGAAAAACGACTCAGCTCTGAATAGAAGAATTTCTTAATTCTGGCCGTGCAGTGTATGTAACCTTTGCTGGGGAAAGATGAGGAATGAAAGTGTCTTCTAGATCAAGGTTCTGAGATCGATCAATGCTTATAGATTTGAACTGAGGAAAATCTCATCCTCTTGTAAACGGATTTTCCCCAGACCTCCCTCTCTGGTGCTTGATATGAACAGAAATTATTCCATTTCTGCTGACTGGAGTCCCTGTCTTCCTGTGGTGGTATCATCCCCACTGATTTCTGGGGTTCCCCTGTGGGTCTCTGTGAGCATGTGAACCATTGCTTATGTGTGTCCTTCGACATGGATGTTAGGCCGGTGACCAAACACTCAGAATGTTGATGTGAGCTGTCTTTCTGGCTATACAGCCCCTTTCCCATCCACCTCTCAAGCCTTATCTTCCAGCTGTCTGACCTGATGCACTTGAACCAAAGGACCAATTCCTGGAATAAACAGCAATGTCCCAAAGCTTTCGGTTTGCACATTGCAGACCCTTATTCTGCACTGCCTACTCATATCCTGAGTTCATGAAAATCACACCTCACAGGCTTTTTCTCTCCCATCTCTGGTCCAGTTAGCTGTGGGGTTAGGCACCCCTTCCTCATCCCCTGTGGCCCCATCAAAACCTCCCCGCCTCATCCAGAGTGGGGATGAGTGCTAGACTTGCCTGTGTGTGTCCCCACACCCTTTCCATGGTTCTGTGTTCTCATGCCCCCAGATATGGAACACTGGGGCCAGACCAGAAACTGCCAAGTTCAAGCCACACTTGTCTGTGTGGCCAGGCCCCAGAGAAGCTCATGGATGCATTTTCTAGCCCCTGGTCCTGGCCTGCAGGAGCAAGCCCTTGATGAGAGACCTTGATGAGAGGCCAGGCTGGGCTATAATACAACAGTAGGCAAAACAAGTGTAAATAAACCTATTATTTTATTGAGCCTCATTATATATTTGATTTATTGTGTGCCAGGGAAGTACTGTATGAAAAAGTCAATTTGTTGGCTTTTATAATCTCATTAGGGTTTCCTTTTAAAGCATTCTAATTGGAGGTGCCATCTGTTCTCTTAAAAAGGCATCGCACATCCCCACAGTAAATAATTTTTCAGATACGGGCAGCATATCTGGAACTCTAGAGGCCAGGCATGGCCTTGCACTACAGCCTTAGGGGGCCTGGTTGGTTCCTCAGGTGGAGCAAGGCAGCCAGACATGGGCCTGGCCCATGGGAGGCCGTGGTTGGGTGGGGAGGACACAGGTACTTGTTAACTTTGCAAGTGAGGTTCCCCATCCAGCCAGCCAGGAAGCCATTGTGGCCCAGCAGGGCACAGGGAAGACCCAGGTGAGGGGGAGCTCCGTCCTTCAGTGGGCTCGTGCAATGTCTAGGTGGGTGTTGGGAAAGTCCAAGAGCCCAGGCCTTAAAGTCTGGAAGGGCCTCAGGCTTGGCCCATTGCCATCATCTTTAAAGGGGATTATATCATCGGTCATACTCATTCCCTGACAAGATTGAAGATTTTATAAGGAATTTCATGATTTAAAATGTGTTCTTTTACAAAGCTAAAATACCTATAATGCAGTAAAATTAGTATTTTTAATGAATCCTGTTACTCTCCTGAGACCAGCACATATATATTCATAGTAATTTTATAGCATTCATTTATTCTCAATTAATCTAAACACTGAGAGTGCCTGATGGCTTGTGTAGCCTTGTGTGGGCATTTTTTCGTTTTCTCCTTATTCTCCTGGGAGAGCCTAAGACCCCCTTGACCTCTGAGAATCCTTGCCAGCAGCCCTGTGGGTCCAGCATTGTCCTTGACAGGCTTCCTAGACTCAGCAGGGATTTGGGTGTACCCCAGGGCAGCGTCCCAGGGACCGGTAGGAGCTCTGAGAAAAGTCAGAGGAGGGACCCGATGGGGCCTGTGCCTCAGCCTGGTGATAGTCTTGATCCCGCTCTGGGGACACGCACCTCCCTTCCTCCTCCTCATCATCCTCACACCTCGGCATCTTTGGCCCGATGCCTGGTTCATAGTAAACTCTCAGTCGATGTTAGAACTTGCTTTGGTTATATTCCTGGAAGTGTGAAGATTACAGCAGATACGGAAGCTTCCAGCATGTGAGGATGTTGGAGCGCTAAAGATAAAAGTGGCATTCTCCCAGTCCAAGTGGACCCCTGCACTGGGCATCCCAGCAGGATCCACCGTGTGGCCCCAGACTGCATAGTCACCTTGGCCTGATGGAAACGAAGAGGGGACAGCCCCTGGGACCAGATGCACTGTGGACGGAGGAAGGAGGTTCAGCCCGAGGATCCCTGACTCCAGCTGCTCCCCAGGACCCGGGAAGCTGGCAGGGGAAGCAAGACTGGCTTTCAGTCCTCAGGGAGCAGGGCTCGTTCCCCTCCTCCGGGTCAGACACACTTCTTTTCACAGGAGGGTCTGACGGCACGGGGCGCATGCGACAGGGTCAGCGGAGGGAGGGAGCCCCCAGGAGCGTGGAGGGGAAGGGCACGGCCCTGTGAAGCCAAGCACCAAAATGCACATCTTCGGTTTTAAATAATTTCCAGTTTACTGGGGGACGAAATGGAAAGGAGGAATTTATGAGGCAGGTGAAAATAGATAATTATGCCTTATAAAATTGCTGTCTGTGAAAAGCTATGCAGAAGGACCAGTGTAAAAATAATTTCCTTGTTACATTTCTGACCGCAAAACCCTTTTTCTGTCACCCATGTAGAAGAAACTTTGATGGATAACAGAGACAAGCTAGTGCTTGTCTTGTTTCTTTATTTTTCTTCAAATGCAGTGGGTTTCCCACTGCAGTTTTGATCATAGGAATGTGATGAAGAAGGGGCTTCAGAGATCATTGTCTTGTCCTCTAGAACTCTCTGCTATCCCCTCACATGAGCCCTCTGGACCCCCTGCTGACTCACAAGAGAGGCCATGAGGCTGAGTGGTGAAGCAGGGGCTCTGGGCGTGGATCCTGGCGCTGTGCCCTGGTGCCCGGCACAGCCGGGGTGAGCAGGACCAAACTCACATCAGGGGCTTGTGAGAATTACATGACAGATGTCAGCAAAGCCCTTCCAGGAAGGCCCAGGTCCGCCTCTGAGGCCAGGAATTCACACGCAGTGAGAACTAAAATTTGGTAGCTCTTAGGAGGTTGTCGCCAATGACCATGCCAATGGTGGTGATTTGCTTTCTCTCATGAATTGACCACCCCCAGAGAAGGATAGGAATCCATTCTTTCCCCGCAATCTCTGCACACTCCACTTTCCCTCTCTTACGCTCCTGTTTCATTCTTCCAAGTACTCCCCTCTTTTCATCCCACCTGTGCCTGGGCAGCAGGGTGGTCCCTGCGACACAGGGGTTATGCTTTCTGGATGGACTGCCCAGGGATTTGGCACTGCCCAGACCCTTGTCTTCCCCAGCAGGCTGGGTGGATTGGAGGAGGGCACCAGGCCCCAAAGGGTGGGAAGGGCCTTGGGATGGCAGGAGAAGAAGGAAGTCCTCTGCAGCCAGGCATGATGGCCTTCGGGGGATTGTGAAAAGTCTGCAAAGACAGAGGTTCATAAACCTTCTCCCACCAATCTTAAGTCCTTCTGGGCCACGCTCCCCAAAATGGCTTGTGACTTTTTTTTCCCCCTGCAGTCCTTGGGCAAGCAACCTCAACATCACCTGGGAACTGGTTGGAGATCCGAAGTCTCAGCACCTCCCTAGACCTACGGATGAGAAACTCAGCGAATGGGGGAGGGGAGGTGGTGATCTTAGTTTTAACAAGCCCTCTAGGTGATTCCGAAGCATGCTAAATTTTGAGAACATTGCTTTAGAATTAGGTTGAGTTTCTCTGTCCTCTGCTTTATGGCTCCTGGGAGGGAAAGGCCATCTAGTGAATTTCTGCAGACAGGAACCACAGTGCCTGCCCCTCCCCATTAGTGCCCTGTGTATCAGGCTGGAAAAAGAGAGACAGAGACTGCAAATTCCTGCATGTGCAAAAGCGGGGGTGGGGTGGGATATGAGGTGAGTGTGTGAGTGTGCATCACTGGTTGTGTGTTTCCGGGGAGGGTCTCACTCGTTCTCAGAAGCCCCCCCCACCCCCAGCCATTCTGGCTGGGTGTCTGCCTCATTCTCACTTCTGGGTGGTGAGAGCAGTGTAGACACCTCCCGGACCCAGCATTAGCTGGGGCTGTGGGCAGTGATAGGAAACGGAAGAGGGAGCATGGCCTGATTAGAGTGGGCTCAGAGAGGGCTGAGAGAGAAACTGAGGCAAAAGGAAAGTGAATGGTAGGGATCATTCACTTGAGCTCAGAGGGTTGCGCAGGGAAAGGATATAAAGGGGTGATGGGCTCATTACTCAGCTGGTCTTTCACCCCAGTGGCAGGAGCTTGACCGCGAGAAAATCTTTGGGGGTGCCAAACTGCACACTGACAGGGCAAGAAGGCGTCCCCCCACCTCCCGCCAGGATCACAAACACACCTCTTGAGACAGAGGTCCAGTCTCATCAACTGGAGACTGCTTGCTTGTCTGCCTTCCCACTTCAGGGATGATCTTCAAAAGTGTCTACCTCTATAAATCTTAGAATTGCAGTGTATTGAGGGAGGGCTTCATTACTCATCGCTGACCAGGGCTTTAGGAAAAGATACCCCATGTTTCCCATTCTGAAGGTAAAGGGCTGCTTGATTTTACTCTGACGCATGATCCATGCTGCCCACGAAGATACATCATTGGTGTTTTTGTGAGGGAGGCAGACTGTGTTTTCCTTGAGGTGAAATTCCGACAAGGGTCATAGATGAACAAGAGTCGGAGGGCGCCCCGCCCCACGGGCTGCCTGGATTTGGCCGGTTTGTCCACCTGGGTGCAGCTCTGAGGGGCTGTGACAGCCAGCTGAAAGCTATTTATAACTGTCGCTGCCGTCTCCGGAAGGGTCAGCGATGCCTGCGTAAACACACGTCCACACTTCCATCATCTACAGTTTCCTTTCACAGCTGTTGACCTGAGTGGGTCTAACACTCAGGAGGCACCGGTTAGCTCAAAGTTTTAAGCTGACAGCTAGGGACATGCTCCATTTCTGTCGTGGGCTTTTCATCACGAGGGCGTTTGGAGTCCCAGATTGTTAGCATTCAGAGCTGCCTTCGAGGTCTTGCCACCCAAATCCGTCCTCAGTGTCCACCTCTCTCTCTCCAACAACCTGAATGTTGTGATGACAGATAACTGATAGATTTTGCAAGACAGCTCGGCTCCGTGACCAGGCAGCCGTCATCCCTCACTGAGGAGCCTTCTGGACCCTGGGTTGGGGCCTGCCTTCCTCCACTTCTCACCGTGGGTCCACCACCGAGGACCGATGTCCCGCGGGCCAGCAGCTGCAGTTTTTCAGGACGACTTCCTGACCCTTCCTGAATCACCTACTTCAGGCTAAATGCCTTGTCATGTTATCTGTTCCCCACGACACACGATATCCCAAACTGCACAGGCCTAGCTGCCCTTTTCTGAGTCTCTCACATTGATCAAGAATGCTCTTGAGATGTGTTGTGGTAGCCAGAATGAACCAGGGGACCCTCGCCCGAGAGTGCAGTTCAGTGGAAGCGTGATAAATCTTCTCCTGTGCGTGGGATACTATTGACTGTTTACCGGGGTATAGTCCTTGTGCCCTAGCTCCCACCAGACGTTGGGCCACCATGCATCCTGTGGTCTCATTTGCCCCTTCAGGAAATGCTTCTCATTTGGATCTTTCTTTTTTTTCCCCTGCACTGATGAATGTGACTTCAGAAATTTTGTCTCATGGACCTAAGCATTGGGCTTTTTCAAGTCAAGATGATTTTGTTGTGCTTTTTTTTGGTTTTTGGTTTTTTTTTCAAGTCAAGATGATTTTGAATACTGATTTTGGTCATCTTGCAAATGAGAAATATTAGCATGATTGTTAGGAGTGTGGGCTCTGGAGTCTGTGCCTGGGTTCAAGTCCTGCTTTGCTGTTTGCCAGCTGTGTGATGTGGGGCAAGTGACATGACATTTCTGAGTCTTCATTTTCTCATCCATACAATGAGTAGAGTATCGGTGTCTGCCCCACAGTGTTGTCAAGGGTATATTACATGTCATAACACCATTTAGGACCAAACACTATTTGGCATACTGGAAGTACCCACTGAAAATAAACTATTTTATTTTATGACTAATACGAGAGTCACTTACCCTACTTTGACGCTATTTTCAGAGTTAAAACCCAAGCGGTAGCATTACCATTTAGCTAACATTTCCTCCTTTGGTACACAAGGATTTGTGTACCTTTTTCAATTATTGTGGCTGAAACCTAGGCCTGCTCTCTATATACCCTTGTTCTCTGCAGACTCAGAAACATTTGGAAAAAAGAAACAATGTCATTTGGCCTGACTTAAACTTAGAGACACATGCTGGGTCTTGTCCCTTTTGGCATGAGGCTCACAAAGCACTGCTTTAACCGTGTAGCTTCAGGGGGAGGAGAGGACTGTGGTAAAATGTATTCATTTAATCTGCTCTCTTCTCTTTTTTTGAAAATGAGGAACAAAACTGCCCGCATTGTGACTCTAGGACCCTGTGGTGTCATGGATGCTCCTTGGCGGTCTTTGAGCAATGGCTCTGATGGCAAATTTGCAAGCTCGGGTCCCAGGTGGGGCTGGTCCCGGGGGCATGCTGGAACGTGATGGGAGCTGCAGCTCCTGGTTCTTAAATCTTCCTCTCAGACAATCAGACATAGGGATCTCTGCATCCTTGGTTCTCTGCCACCATCTCACCTTATCCCCAGGAAGGAAGGAAGATGCCTTGCTTGGCACATTCTTGAATATTCTACACTGGTGAGGGCTATTCAAGTGGAGGTCTCTCTCTGTCAACTGTGCTGGAAGCCCTTTGACATGCTGATCTGATTTTTTTTACCCTCTCTACACTGTAGGTGCCCCACACTGTCAAGTGGTAAAAGCCCCATTGTTGGAAGCAGATAGACCAGGGTTGACTCTTGGCTCTACCCTTCCCTTGCAGTGTGGCCTTGGGGAGATTACTGAAACTCTCTGACCCTCTGTTTCTTTTCCATCAAATGAAGATACTGTTTGTTATTGTCCCCACTGTGATAATGTGTGGAAAAATACCTAACTCAGTGTCAGACGTGTGGTAGGTGCTCAGTCAAGGATTGTCCTTGTTTTGGTTGCTGTGGATAAGGGCAAGAGGGGACGCTGGGGCATATCTAAATGGCATAGTCCAAAATAAGAACAGAGTAAAAGGGTGGAGGAAATGGGCATTTCAGAGCAAACGCTCCTGGAGAGCCATCCCAGGTTGGCTGACTTGTGACACCATCACTCCCTGTCTCCCCTCCACCGTGATGTGATCACAAACCTGTGTATCGTTTGTGCAGACCACCTTGGTCCCCAGCTCCTCACAGGTGCTCTCCAGATGGCCTCCTGATTTCCTCTTGTTTTTCCCTCTTCCATCCACGTAACTCAGTATCAGACCCTGATCTACTTCGGCACCAAGTCAGCCAAGCCCAAGTCTCACAGTGGTGTCTGGGGTGTATCTCACTCCTAGACTTCTGGCCACTGTTGTCTCTATGGTCACCTTTCAGGGCCACCACTGTCAGTCAGCCCTGACGCCCATACTGCCCCACCCCACCCCCTTGCTACTGACCACTGACCCTGTCTGAGAGTCGGGTTCGGAATCTACCCTCAACTCTGTAAAGGGTGGCAGGGGAGTGGGGGGTACAGTGCGGTCCCTTGCTCTACCCCCGTCTTTCATTCCCTGACCCTGCAGTGCCCCTATTAGAAACCTAGTATCAGCCAGTCCTTTCCCAAACCAGAACTGTGACCTTCTAGATCTCCTGGTTCGGTGATCCATGGGAACGTGGCAAGGAAGCCAGAACCAGACACCCACATAGATCACCGCAGCTTCGCTTGTGTGTGACAAGGACCAAGACTCCAGTTGTCTTGGCCTGTCATCCAAGACGTAGAAAGAAGCCATTTTCAACTTAGTGGGAAGGGATATGAACAGAGTCCAGAGAACAAAAGCCCCTGAGTAATCAGAGACCTCCCCCTAACTGCAAGTATGCAAAAGAGAGGCTTGTGATGCCTGCAGAGACAGCTTCCGAATTGTTCGGAATTGTGTGGGAAGGTGGTGAGGTGAACAAAAACGGGTCTCATGGTCAGTTCGGTATCCCCAGGGTCTCCGAATTATGTGTGGCATAGGACTGGGATTGCTAGCATCGTGTAGTGATTTATTTTGAACCTGTGTGTCTCGTCCTCTGAGAAACCTACCGCACAGTTGGCTGGCAAGTGCCCCTTCAGAGCCAGACACCTGAGGACTATTATGTACGGGACTGGCTGTGGGCTTAAAGGCTGGACTCCCCAGGGGAGAAATGATGGCGGACGACTCTGCAGAGAAAGAGAAGGCTGTAGTCTGAAGCCAGCCCATGGAAGGACCAGGATTCCCTGCAGCCTGTGCCGGAGGGCACCTCCATGCCCCTCGATCAAGAGTGCTCCGACTCTGAAGTCACATCAAGAAGGATGGCATGTCTCAGAGGCTAAGGGGCAGAGGGCCAGAGGCTGACTGGACACAAAGGTCCCTCTGTCCTACCGCCTTGTTTTGTAGAGAGAAGGTCAGGGCCCTCTGCATGGCCGTGGCCATGAGAGAGAGAAGGTCATGGCCCTCAGACTTGCTAGAGACACCCAAGGGGACCTTTTGAGCAGCTCCCTGGGTCACCTCTGAGCTCCGTTCACCTTGGAAATGGGGACAAAGGATGTTCGATTGTGATGTCTGGAGTGAGGCCTTCATGGCATCTGTGTAGTGAGACGAAGCTCAGTACAGGCCGACTGCGCTGGGCCAGACGTTTGCAGAAGGTGGGCAGTTTGGCGGGGGCAAGTGGGCCATGGGCAGTGGGACGCCATGGTCGCCGCCAAGCCCTGACAAGGCTCAGTGAGCACAGATGGAGGGCCGCTCGGTTCCTGCAAAGAGCACGCTGTCTGCTGGCCAGCAAAAGGGGAACTGTGTGTGAGGTGAGAATTCGCTCTCCTTGTGAGCGAAGGGCAGTGTCCATGCCCGTGCTCAGTGGAAAGGTCTGCACTGAGCTCCGATGAGGGTAGCCGCGCCCGTACCTGCAGGCCCTGCTCCGGGGCTAAGGCCGTTTCTGAATGGACCTCAGGTGCCATGTGCCCTGGTGCTCCGCTATGACTGATGAGATGGGGAACGTTCGTGCCTAACAAGACGGACATAGTAGCCGGCACTGACTGAGGTCTCTCCACGTGGGAGGCTGTGCTGAGTCCTCGATGTGGATCTCCTCAATCGGTGTCACAGAATGTAAGCTAGGTGCCACTGTTATTCCCCATTTACAGAGGAGAGAACCGGGGCCCAGAAGAGCTTGCATGTAAGGGAGTGAGTGGCCGGGCCCAATTTCCGCCCAGGCCTGACCACCTGGCTTCAGGGCTCTCTCCCCTCAGGGCGAGGCTGCTTCCCTCAGGAAGGGGGATCTCTGCCTCTGAGGTGGCATGGCCCCAAGCTAATGACACCCTGCTTGAGACAGTGCGGGACGGCATTTCCTCACCTAAGACTCGTCACATGATCTGCAGCCTGGTGTCTGTCTGTGAGGCGGGGTAGAGAGAATTGGGCGGGGGAGGAGGCCCCAGTGCCCTCTGCTGTGTTATAAGGACCCCCTGGGTTCACCCTGGCTCCATCGGTTCTCTAATAGAAACAGTCCTACCGCAAAAATGCTCAGACATACCTCAGGGGCACATACGCTGGTGTTTGTGGAAGAAATTCACCTAGAAATAGAATTGCTGGGTTGGTGGGTGCATACAACCTGTCCACACCCCTAATGAGGGTACCGTCTTGTTTCTCCACACACAGGCAAGCTTTTACTTTTGGCCGATTTGACTGATCTCCTAGTAATTTTGACTACTATTTCCCTAATTATAAACTAGTGTGTATTTTTCATACATTTCTTGATCAATTTATTCTGTCTTCTGGAAATTAACTATTTATCACCCTTGCCCTTTTTCTACTAAAAAAAAAATTGATTTCTAGTGCCCATTAATTATATGTGACATCTGTCCCCCCAGGCCTCCAGTGATTTTTAACTCTATTTATGGATATTGTTTTTTTGTTTTGTTTTGGTTTGGTTTTTGGTCATAATGATATTTTTAATGTTTAAACTCAGACCTGACCATCTTTTTCTTTCTGGTTTTGGGGATTTGTGTATTGACTTTTTGCCTGGGTTTTGTGTATGTCCTTCCACTCTAAGGTATAAAAACAATCTCTTATATTTTCTTTCAATTCTTTATATAGTGTTCATGTTTAGCGCCTTCCTCCATCTGGAATTTATTTTTGTGTGGGATGGGATACTGGTGTTCTTATTAAATTAAATCTTATTAAAAATAACGTCCCATCAACTCCACCTGAATTGTCCGCATGTTACTGAGATGCCTCTTTTATTATCTACTAAACGCCTGTATATACTTATCTTTATTTTTTTCCCATTGAAAGAGTGTTTTGTCCTGGCATCATTTCTAAACTGTCATAAAGATGGTAACTTTATAAACATTTTGATAACTTGTAAATCAAACCCCTACGTATTATTCATTTGTCAAAAATGGCTTGCCCATTCTCAAGCATTTTTTTCTTAAAGATGAACTTTGAAATCAGCTTGGCACATTTCATTAAGCAATCTTATTACATTGAAATTGGGATTGCATTGAATGTATGGATTGCTCTGGGAAGGTCTGTCATTTTTATGATATGCCTCTCCATCCAGGAGCATGGTATTCAGGTCTACTTTTGTGCCTTCGAGTGAAGTTTTATAGTTGCCTTTATGCGGGTATTATTACGTAGACCTTGTGAGATTTAATCCTAGGTATTTTATGGGTTTTGTGGCTATTGCGAGTAAGTACTTTCCTTCATTATATTTTTTAAATAGGTTATGGTCATCATTAAGAGATGACTCCTTAGTGGTGGGAGTAGTGAGCTTCCCATCACTGGAGGAATCAAACAGAGGCTGGCCAAGCACACAGGGACTGTAGAGGGCTTTCACCACCAGGGACACACCATGATCTACCAGGTTTCTTCTTGTTCTGAGAATAAGTGTGTCTATGAAGTCTCAGAATGAGGACTTGATTTTGGATGACCTGTAACTTTCTTGGAGGAATATCTACTTTCTCAGTTTCTCTTTCTGTTCCCTTGACCTTGAATTGTTGTCTTTGGATCTTTCCTGTATACCTGGAGAGAGGCCCCACAAGTTCCTTTTAGAACTGAAAGGGACAATGGCTGGAAGAGTCTTTGGTGCATCCCCAAGGAACACTGAATGAATAATCCACATATCTGGGGGTGCATCTCCACCAGCCTTGTCAGTTAGTGTGGATGTTGTAGAGGTGCCTGCCTCCCCTGTAGATTTTGAACTCCTCAGGGTGGGTGTCCATGAATTTATGAATAGCATAATTTTATACACAGGGCATAGCACACAGTGGAGTCTCCATAAACGTGTCTAGATCGGTCAGTCACAAATCAATGAAAGATTAGGCTCAGCGAGTGTAAGTGACCTGCCTAAGATCACACTGTGACAAAGCTGGCCCTCAGCCCTGATCTTCTCTTTGTGTACCTTTCACGACTCCACAAGGCCTCTGAGCCTCATTTCAGGGCTAGGAAAGAGGTCCGTGTCTTCAGGATGACATGACCTCTAGCTTTCCTTGCTTGAAGTGTTCCCAAGGAATCTGTAGGAGGGAGTCATGTCAAGGTTTCCCTCTCTCCGGCCCCACCTCTGACCATGAAGAGAAGATTAGCCTTGTGTCTCTCCCATGGGCAGTGTCGGGAAACATTCCTACTGAAATGAGCTGCCTCTCTAGGTCCCGCAGCTCAGCCATCCTCCGAAGGCATCTGCAGCCTTGGAGCAACTAGATACTCGGGCTCCAGCTCAGACCAGGTAGAGGGACTGTCTTGTTTCCCAGAAAGTGAAATCCACCCCCTCTCTCTCAGATAATTAGCTCCGTCAAAGCAGGAGAAACAAGGAGTACTTTCTACCAACACTGGTGTTTGGTGAAATGTGTAACACTGGGTTCTCCGATACTCCCGAAATCCCTCTCAGCAGGGTCCCTCCTTGTTTTGACTAATCATTTCTCCTTATTACTAACTGTTATGATTAGGAGAATTGCCTGAGTACAGGCCCAGTGTTTCCAAGACCCTAATGAGCAACACGTGCAGACTTGCTCAGCACAGTGCTGGAACCACTGTGGCTCTGCGTCTCCAGGGAAGCTCCTGGAACAGTTTGGGAACAAGAGCTTCCTGCCACCCTGAGAGACCCACACCCTTCCCCCAGCACCCGGCTGCACGGGCATCCCTCCTGCACCTTATGCCCTCAGGTGCCTCTGTCTGGAGTGAAAGACTAGCTAAGAATGAGCTTTGGGACCGGCCAGGACTGTCTACAAGTCTCGATTCTACCACTCACCAGCCACATGACTTGGGCAAGCTCCTTAACATCTCTGAGCAGCAGTTTCCTCAGGTGCAAAATGGGGGTAATGGTTTCTACCTCATCGAATGTTGGGAAGATAGGATTTTATTAAAGAACATACCAAAATACCTAAGATCATACTTTGCCAACAGGGTTTGTTATTAAAACAAAAATTGGAAAATCGGAATTCCATACAGAACACCACTAAATGGAAACCAAAGCTCTGCCCTTTCAGATGGCCCTTATAGAAATCTACTCTAGGAAACCAGCCGGCATTAATCACTCACTTAGGGGCATGAAGCGAGGGAGTTCCACCAAATCAATGTCTGATCATTCTTATGTCTTTGCAGATGGCACAGGCGGTCTGTCCACAGGAAGCCTATGTCTCTGAGTTCATTTTAAACCGGTTCCAAAGGCGACATGAAACTGTCTCTGGGAATATTGGGATCCAGAGCTGTTAGGAAAAGGAAAGCAGTGATTTACCCAGGTTTCAACAACCTCCCCTCCTTGCCCCAGCAAGACAGCCTGCATTTTGAGGGGAGCAACCAGGGTGCCTCGCTTGCAATGGGGCAGGCACCCCTCAGCTTTCCAGCTCTGCTGCCTCCAGCATGACTGCCTCTTTGGAAGGGACTCCTCAGAACTTTACACACTACCATCTTCACATTAAGCAAATGGTGTTCCAAATGCCTAGAACTATCACTCACGAATTATGGACAATCCCTGGTCTGTCTTTTTGTAAGGATCCCAAGCCTCTCTTAGCTTCTACTATTGAGTGGAGGATGCCTCACTAGTCCGTTTCAATGCCTCTACTTTGCACCAGGTCTCTGATAAATTATTTGTGGTTTTCTGATATGGCCTCGAACAGCCACCCCACATGACCCAGTGAGAAGAGCTGACAACTCCTGCTGCCACTGACTCCTGTTGTGGCAAGAGTGGTGCCTGACATAGAATCTTAGGAACGTCCCACTGCCATCCAGGGCGCCTCTGTGAAGGGGGCTGGGAGCCTGCGGCTACATGCCCCTCTCCAAGGTTCTGAAACAGCATGGCGCACCCCATCACAACCCTTTCCTCTAGGACAGTAGTCATTCTTGTCCAGTCTCTCCCAGGGATTCTACACCTAGTGCAGGAACGATGAAAGAGGAATTGGTGTCTCAGGAGGGAAAGAGAGAGGGAGAAAGAGAGCTGAACTTAGGCTGGGAAGTGTCATAGCCACACGTGGCACCTTAAAGAGTAGAGGGGTTTTTTTGTTTGTTTGGCATTGTTTTCCAATAACAAGTTACCAAGGAAAGAATAAAAACTGAACACGAAACAGACTTCATATTTATTCAATAACTCTACCACCTTTCTGCAAAATTTCCCTCTTTTGGCTTATGTTACCTTCCAACTCATCTTGCTTTCAGCCCTGTATGCTATATTGAGGCCAGAGGTGTAACAATCAGCCTGACCTGGTTTTCTGCATATTTTGCCTCCATAGAAGACCTCATCATATATCTACAGCCCAATTTCCAGGTCTGTCTCTGTCCTTGGCTCCTATCTATCTCTCCATAAAATCTCAAAGGACTTTACCCTTTCTCCAGGAAGCCTCCCAATTTTTCAGACATGGTTCTTTACATAGCTATGTCATGGTGAGCAGTAAATAAAGGGTTATCCCAACAGTATTGCCATTTTTGATAATCAGTCCAGGACCACCTCGACAGTCCAGGACCACCTCGACCCTCACACTAAGCCTTTTGTGCCATCCCTACCCCTGGTGTCATTTTCTGATCTCCCTCTCTATCGCCTCTTACCCCTTAGCCCACATTAAAATATGCAGTTTTCCAAACTACCATCTTGACTCTTCTCAGTCACAAGAACATTATCTCTGCATTCTTTTGACCTACAATATTTAAGAATCTTGAGTATCAACTGTTCTTCTTGGCTCCTTCCCAGACTCTATCTCAACCCTTTCTCCTAAAAAGGAAGATTGAGTAGAGGACATAGTTTGCTGTGGGAGTAAAGGAGGGCCTTCCCTGCCCACAGGGTAAGGGAGAACAAGGAAGCCCAGATACCATGTCAAAGCCAGACCACTTCTTGGGAGGTCAGAGAGCAGGTATACAGGTGCACAAAGGAGTTAAAAAGAGCAGGACCCATTCTGGAGGTATAGCCTCATGCCCAAGATTAGGGGTCTCCCCTTCCCTGGATGTGCTTATAAGGGTTAGGGGACCTACAGTGTATAAACTGGGGCACACAGCCTCCAAGGTGTTCTCCTCCTATAGCTCCAACCTGTAGACAAGGCCCCCGGACACCATCCCTGAGTATTTTATTCTGCATTGAGTTACCTTTTTCAGATATCTGTAAATCTTTGTGTCTGTATTACTTACATTGATCCTTACCTATATGTGTCCATAGTCCTCAGTACTCCATGGGTAGGGGACTCACCTCCCTAGAAAGCATCTGGGTTCCCCAGCATCATGGGCTGTAACCCCCATATCTTCATGGCTTTCCCAGTGCCCAGCACAGTTCTGGCCATGGGGTCTCTGTTCAAGGAATGAGGGGCTGCACAAGATCAGTCTTAATTGGATGCGCAGTTCAGGGTTCCAGATCATCTAATAATGACAATACTACTGATAATAGAAGCTGATATTTATGGAGGTCTTCTGTGTACCAGCCACAGAGCTAAACTCATTGGACATAGTATCTCATTAAATCCTCAAAATACTTTTTTCAAATGAGACTATTAAGGCTTAGAAGTTTATCTTTTTAAGGTTTACCAACAAAAGAATATTTGTGAACTTGATTTCTGTGAACATTAAGGGAGTTCACTGGTTAGTTACAAGGAACTATGAATCCCTGAGAGTCTCTAAAAAAAATCACGTGTGTGTTTAAGCATTTGTCCATTTTTCTGGGGAAAATCTTTGTTGCTTTCATCAGATTCTTCAAGGGGTTGTGCACACCATGTGGAGAAGCCCATCTCTGGCTTGACACAGAGCGGCATGATCACAGCCTGCCTATGGGGTCTCCCAGGAAAGCTTTACCTCATCACCATTGTCACCCACCGGGTCCCCATGGGGAAGGATGCAAGGTTGTAGACCCTGGCTGCGGCAGTATACAGCTGGCCGGACGCCGCCTGGTTGGCACCTTGAACCAGGCTGAAGTTCACATCCAAATTCCAAGACCGGGAAATTGGCCTTATTAAGATTCCTGATCAAGGAATTGACTTTCAGGGCTTACCTATCTTCAGCAGATTTTCCCTTTGATTACTCAGGAGTGCTCTTATTTCCAGCTTAATGCCTACAAATACACTCACCCACGCTCTCCCACCCACCCCGTCTTTCCATTCTTCAAAAAAAAAAAAAAAAATCCTCTGGCCTAAATCACATTAAGAAGCAGGAGATTCTCTCTCAATATGGCAACACTTGGGCCAATCTTGTGTCTCTAGAAGGATGTTTTCTATTTAACTCTTTGGGGTCCCAATACCAACTGCACCCACACAGGCTGAGCCAACCTCTCGGGCACATTCTGGAAGACACGGAGCCCCAGCCTCGTAACCCGGGACCTACCATGCCCCTCCCACCTCAACCAGCTCAGTGGTTTTCCCATCTTTTAAAAGGACTGAGTCTCTTTAGCCCTTTTCACAGGAAGCTTTCATCAGTAGTAACCGTGGCAACAGATCAGAGGAGCTTCAAAAAGCCTGTCTGTGTATAATTAAGAAAAACGAGGACATGGACGCAAGAGCAGGGAGCTCAGACAAGGAGACTGTGGCTCTGAGCCTTGCCATTGCACGCACTCAGGGCTTTTGCTGACGGAGATGACAGATTTTCTTCTCCCTCTGACTTCCGTCTCTACTCCCCCTTTTAACATTTTTGTGCTGTTGTCTCAATTGGCCTCGTTCCTGGGGATGTTGCTGGGAGTTCGGGGCAGATGCTCCCTGCAGGGGTAAGGCCTCAAACCCAGGGAGCGCAGCTTGGAAGGGGAAGGATGGCCCAGCATTTTCCTCTAGGGAGGTGTATTCCGGGGCCGTACCTGGTCAGACTCCCCAAGCACAGAAGACGGGGATGTGGCTCTTAGCCTTGGACGAGGGGAGCAGAAACCAGGGACCATTGGTGTTTTAGCCACTCAGACACCGGGACCTGGCTTCCCCTGCCTAGAGCCAACCTCCTGGGAAAGGGAGCAGGAGCTAAGCATTGTTGGGAGGCAATCTTAACCTGGGGCTCTTCTATCTCAGAGCCCTTATTTTTATCTGAGTCATCTCGCTTATCGCGAGGTTTCGGTCTGGCTTTTTTCTAACCCCTGAGCGCCTAGAACCGCACAGGCGTATTTGTTAAAGGAATGAATGAGTGACCAAATGAGTGAGGAATAGGATCACAGCCAGTCTCGGGCCACCTGCAGTGTGAGCCCAGGCACTGTGCTGGGCTCTGAGATAACAAGACACACCCCTACTGTTGAGGACACACGACAAGGCATGTTGGGTTCTCACAGCTCTCTGAAAAGGAAAAGATTCGCTATATGCAGTTCTGGGCTCGATAACCATGGGCCCTATCGGCCCCATTCATGCCCTCATTAATGTCCTTCTCTGGAATACAGCCGGGAATGAGAAAGGAGTCTTAGTTGCTTTATATGAAGGCTATTGCTAAATAAACATGAAAATAATCTTACTGGAAATGCACTGTTTTTCTTCCTAAGTGGGGAGCAGACGTGGGGCAGCCCTGAGTGGGGTCTTGCCAGCTGCTATGGACACCATTGGATTAAGGGACAGGGAAGGCCTCTCCCAACCAGCTCCTCCCTTGCTACCTTCATCTCACTAAAGCCTCTACCACTCAGGACCACAAGCAGGGGGTCCTCACTGCCGCCACATCTGTATCCTCCCTCTGCCCCACAGCCGGGCCCCTCACACTGGAGTAGGATGCACACAGGTGATCTCCCAGGCAGTACAGGTCCCTGTCCCGTTGCCCAAGGCCGCTCTCCAGTGACAGCCTTACCATGTCCCAAGGATGCAACAAGACAGCAGTGTTAGCGGATTGGCCCCGCACCCAGCAGAGAGTGAGCCCTCGATGAACGTACTTATTGTAAGTATGAGAGATGGTGGCCTGTGGCAGAGGCTGGGCTCTCCGCAGAGACCGGGAGCAGTGGCACGGACCAGTGGAAGCTTGTAGTCCGAATCTCATCGGTCTGAGCAAACAGATGTGTCCAAGCCAGGCACTGGCCATTATGCACGCTAATAAATAGTGCAGCGTGGGGTAGAGCTGGCCTGGCCCAGTGAGAGCCCGCCCACGGCCGCGCCCACCGCCCTCCCAGCCCTGGCTGCTCCCCGATTCCAGAAGAGATGGATGTTTATGTCTGGGCAGATGGGTGGGGCATTCTCCAACGCTATTTGCAAGACTTCAGTAGAAATGCTTCATGAATCCTGCCTTGTCACAAGCTTGCAGGAAAGGTGGGCTTTAGCTCAGGTCTAATGGGCTTTATATAGTACAGTACTGATTTTCTTTCACATTTTAATAGAATCCGATTTAATATTTGCTTTCTGCCCTAGCTGCTTGCTGCTGACTGATTCAACACAGAATCCTTCCCCGGTGCCCCCCGACCTTGTTGTTATTCCCTCATTTTGTTTGTTGGCATTTGATTCCTGTCTTCAGCATGAACCACTTTACACATGTCTTCGTTCAGCTAGCGACAGTCACGTGCGTGAATTCTGAATGCTTTACTATCCAGAGCAGCTGCTCCAGCAGACCCACCGTTCGGAAGGGGGGCTTCTGGGTTGGATTTGTTTTCACCGTTCGACATGGAGGATACGCAGTGCTCAGCTGGGAAGCCTGGGGCTGTGGTCTGTTCTATTTTCAGGCAGGAGGTTCTCTGACTTCATCAAATGTCCAGCAGCGTGGCTGGTAATTCAGAAACAGATTGCCAGGGTGCCTGGGTAGCTCAGATGGTTGGGCGTCTGCTTTCGGCTCAGGACATGATCTCCAGGTCCTGGGATCAAGTCCCACATCAAGCTCCTGGCTGGCTCAGCGGGGAGCCTGCTTCTCCCTCTCCCTCTGCCTCCCTCTGTTTCCCTTTCAAATGAATGAATGAATAATAAGTAAATAAACAAACAAATAAATAACTGGAAAGAAAGAAAAAGAAAGAAAGAAAGAAAGAAAGAAAGAAAGAAAGAAAGAAAGAAAGAAAGAAAGAAAGAAAGAAAGAAAGAAAGAAAGAAAGAGGTTGCCTTTCTACCAAGGACCAGACTTTCTAGGATTTAGCATTTAACAAGACATTTCCACCTTTGCCACAGGATGAAGAGCAGCCCTAGACAGAGTTGTCCAGAGGGAAAGGGCTGCCCTCCTTGACTCCCAGTGAGCCTGGCTGGTTTGCAGGAAAGAGAGTCTGTTCAAATCTCCTGTTATCCACGAACAGATCTGACCATCAACCTTTGGAGTACCATACCAGGGGAAGGCCAGAGTGGGAGACGGTTTTTTCCTTAGTAGCAAAGATGGCTGGTTCCAGTAGCAGGCAGCACAGGGCTATCACTGAGAGCATGAGCTATGGAGTTGGGTCTCTATACTGGCTTCAGTTCTTATAGACCACATGACCTACAGCCCGTCTCCATTCCTAGCTTTGGTTTCCCTTTCTTTTTTTTCTTTTTCTTTTTTTTTTACTGGTTTCCCTTTCTATAAAATTGAATCGATCATTGTATCTTCCCATGTGAATGTGTATCTGGAACAAACCCATAGGCTCTTCTTATGTCATGGGGTCAAAAACAGTGGCTTGTATGAGCTTTGCGTCTTTGTCTTCATGCACAAAAGCTTGGGCGCTGCGAGTAGTCATCTGTGCAGGTGATCCGGCAGCCTGTCCTGCAGAGTCACAGCCCCAGCATGTACACACCACAAAGATCCTAAGTTGTGTGGGGTTTCGTGCAGGATGCCGGGATCTGTGGGGCTTTTGAAGGGCCACTCGTGTCCCTCAACCCTCGAATTCTACACTAATTAAGACAATGCAGGACTCCAATAAGTGTCCGATATGCGTACATACTATAGGCTCAAGTTGGCTAGGGGAGTTGCGTAGTCCTGAGAACAAAAGGGCCTGAAGCCAGGTCCTTGCCCCTCCTCTCCTTTGGCACACGTGACTGACCTCCCAGGAGAGTTTGGGGCAGGTCGTCTTCTCTGTCCACCACATTTTCTCGGATGGATTGGAGCATGGAGATTTGGGATTGAGGGACAGGATACAATGTGTGCAAGTGACAAGGGTGGGAACACACCAAAGACAGATGGAGAGAGGCTGGAGGAGGAAGCCTCTGTCCAACCTCACTGGTCCCTCTTTGCCTCCCCCAGGTGTCCCGTCAGGCCCCCGCAACGTCATCTCCATCGTCAATGAGACGTCCATCATTCTGGAGTGGCACCCACCCAGGGAGACAGGCGGGCGGGACGATGTGACCTATAACATCATCTGTAGGAAGTGCCGCGCGGACCGTCGGAGCTGTTCCCGCTGTGACGACAACGTGGAGTTTGTGCCCCGGCAGCTGGGCCTGACCGAGTGCCGCGTCTCCATCAGCAGCCTGTGGGCCCACACCCCTTACACTTTCGACATCCAGGCAGTCAACGGAGTCTCCAGCAAGAGCCCCTTCCCCCCACAGCATGTCTCCGTCAACATCACCACGAACCAAGCTGGTAAGTCTGAAGGCGTCTGTACTCCTTCCGTCCGTCTGTGTGGCTGGCTCCTTGCCCCTCTCTCTGAAGGAACAAAGCTGTGGCTGCACCCATTCTGCTTTCCCGCCTCCTCCCAGGATCAAGAAGGGGTCAGGCGACGGGCATTGATGGACGTGGAGGAAATAGGTGCAGCGTTTCACCTCTAAGGCTGAGCTGGATTCTGAGGGATAGTCTCGAGCTCAGTGCAAGAGCAGAGAGGTCTATCCAAGTCGGAGTAGAACCCGGGACTCTGCATCCAGCTGGGGCCCAACAAATGCCTTTGGAAAGAGAGACGGACAGACAGATGGGTGGTAGATGGACAGACAGATGGATGGGGGGATGGGTAGGTGGATGAAAGGAAGCCCTCCATGATACTACGAACCACAGTGCTGCTTTATCAGAAAACCCAAAGAAAGAAACTTCCCAGAAATCATGGGATAGAGTGAGGATTGCCTTCATAGATTACTTTTCAATTAAACCATGTAATCCAAGAGTGCGTCCTCCTGTGAGGCTTAGATGAACGCTGCACTGTGATAGAGACCTCAGGCGGTGGGCGATAGATGACTGCTGGAGCTCGTACATCCCCGCGGCACTTCCGGCTCAGGACACATTTGCTTCTCTCCTCTTTATTTCTGTATCTCTTACTCTTCTGACCTTTTCTCTTTATTACTTCTTACACCTCTTGCAACAATCCATTTCTTTTTATATCCAACTAACCGGTCCGTTCACGCACTCGTTCCCTGACTTATTTGCTCACCCCTTCTTAAGGGAGAGTTAGTTAGCCTCTGGTGTGTGTCCCAAGCTGTGGGTTAGACACTGTGAGGGATACAGTGAGACCTGGACAGCACTGTTCCTCCCAGAAAACTTACTGACTGCAGAATTTGCAGGATATAGACGCGCAATCCAGATCTGCAGCAGAGTGCGTTCGAAGCATGTGTGCCGTGCATATTCGGTAAATACTGAGGGAGTTAGAGAGAAATGAGCAATCTCCCCCCTGGGGTGACGGCACAAGACTGCAGAGGGAAAGTCTACAGGCAGTGGGGGTCGTGGGCAATGGACTGTGATCTTATTTGGAATTATGGATTTTTCTCAATCAACAGATTCTAGAAGGACAGCTTGTTAGTGGCATAGCCAGAGCCAAGCACATCGCTTTTCTTTCTCTCTCTCTCTCTCTCTCTCTCCCTCCCTCCCTCTCTCTGGCTAGCTCCCCCTTCTTAACCTCCTCTTCCCTACTCTGTCCTCATCTGCTCCTCACCTCCCCATCCTCAGGCTCCTTCTGCCTCCTTCAGTACCAGGCGTCTCTGATGGCAGATGATTCTTGGGTTTAAGCTGTCAGAACTCAGGAGAAAAAAAGGTGTTGCAGGAGAGCGTGGCTGTCCAGATGGCTGCGTTGCTGCCGTGAGCGTGTGTGTGTTTGTGTGTGCGTGTTTGTGTGCACGCGTACGGTCACGTGTTTGCATGCACGCGTGTGCAGGGAGAAAACAGGCGTGGAGGTGTGGAATCCTCCAGCTGGTGACCGCAGCCCCAGCGCCATGGAGACAAAGGTTGGGACAGTCTGTCTTCCTCTAAGAAAAGGGGATGCTAATTTCTGGATCACGTGGAGCACAGAACACGGGCAGTCTTTGTGAGCAGTGTTCCCCTTGGAGAGTTTAAGGCGGAAAACTGGCTGAAATATTTTAGTGTCCCAGCTTCTGGGACTAATAATCCTGCCAGGCTGTCATGTCACGCTGGGCTTGGCTGTCTGCTCGCTCTCTCTCTAAGAATGTGCGAACAAACCTGCCACTTAGAGCGGTTTGCCTTGATTCCTGCCCCTCCCTTCCCTTACCCTGCTATTCCCGAACCTGCCCATCTGCTTATCTTGCCATCTGCACCTTCCCAGGCTGCAGAGGCGCCGAGGGACCGGGGCTCCTGCAAGGGGCCCGGCATCACCAGCATTCAAAATATTTGTTGTCATCCTCACTCACTTGCTCCTCCAGGAGTGGATTTCTTGTGTCCTTTGTTCCCCCTCCGACAGTCCCTTTTCTCCTAACCTTGGCTGATTTCGGAATCCCAGCCCCGTCGACATCTTCTGATCTGGGATTTGTTTTTGGGAATCTGGAATTTCAGTGTCAGAAAGTTTACAGTCAGTGGGAGAAGGATGCTTCTTGGTGGCACGTGGTTATTACGAGATGAATGACGAGGCGACACACGGCCCTGATCAGTGGGCTGTGCGGCTCTGAGGAGCGTGGCACTTTCACGATGCTTTGACAGAGCCGCATGGGAGTTCAAGCTTTTAAACCCAGCAGACCATTCTTTTAGAAGGGGAGATCCTCCAAAATAAACACTTGGGCCTGTACCCCTCCAAGAAAAATTGAGAAACATGAATGGAAGTGACACTTTTGGGGGGCAGGGGAGGGAGGGGGAAGAGGGAGAGAGGCAGAATCTTAAGCAGGCTCTATGCCCAGCACAGATCCCGACGCCAGGCTCGATCCCACGACCCTGAGATCATGATCTGAGCCGAAACCGAGTCAGATGCTTAACCAGTTGAGCCCCCCAGACGCCCCTGAGTGACACATTTTATAAGAGATGAAAGAGAGACTAAGTAGCAGGCATCACGAAAGCCGCATCACTCAGCTCCATTAAGAGCCGGGGTAGATGGACCCAGGTAAGTCCATAAGTCATGCCACGTCTCTGTGACACGGAACCCTGGAAGACTTCTCCCTGCCTCTGGATCGAGATAGAGATGAGTGTGTATTTGTTAAGGGATCCCCAAGGTGAACTGGAGCTTGACCGTGGGTGTCAGTAAGGGTCACATGAAAGCGCCACTTGGCTAAGTTGGCTGCTGAGTGGTCTTGGACTTGATTGGAAGCCTGATGTTCATGAATAGTGGACTCGATCCTGGGAGGCTGCTTGTTGCTCCGGGCTGGCTCTTCCTTTGGTCAGAAGCTGCAGACCACGTCCGTGGCTGGGCATGCAGCTCTGACTGTCCAGCAGACACAAGACTGTCGTGCTCCTTCTTTCTCAGGGCTGCCCAGGCATGCCACACATGCCAAGGCATGATGCTGGATCCTGCCGCTCTCATGAGCCCCGCCCAGTGGAAGCAGGCAGCTCATTGTAGCTGGTTGAGGTATCCAGTAAAAAGGGTTACGGTTGGCATCAGTCCACCAGAGGGAGTTAGTCCACCAGAGGGAGTTATCAAGAGGCTTTTCTTGGCCCTAAGGGCTGTGATCTAAGAAGAGACCGTAGGAGGTTTTGTAATCATCTTTTGGTCCATAGGACACATGGAGACAAGCATCCCTGGGGGGATGCTGAAGGATCTCTTGGGTCCTGAGGGGCGGAGGGCTTCCATCTCCTTCTGTGACTGCCCCAGTCATGTCTATAGTCACGACTACTCAAGGATCTTGGGTCACTTGGAGAGTAGCAGGATCAGATCCTTACCCAGCCCACAGGCAGTGGCAGGGAACTGCCATTTTGAGCACCCCCAGTGTGCCAAGCCCATGCCAAGATGAGGTAGGTCAGAGGAAGAATCCCGGGGGTCAGAGTGCTTTTAGAATCTGCTCAACATCTCACAGCCGGCAATGATGTTTCTAGGTTTCAAACTCAGATTTGTGGCCATTTTATTCTCCAACTGATCAAAAATCGCATTATGGCGAGCCGGGGAAGTTGTAAGCTCTCTCTAAGCTATCACCACATAGCTGGGCCACTTCAGCTGTCAAAAAAATGTCCATCATCTTTGGTCAGGGTTGGTCATGAATTATGCAAGCTCAAATTTACGTGAGGTCTTCAGGGATGCAGCCTTGCACTGAATACAGCTGCCTGGAGTTTAAAATAGACCAGATCGGGTGGAACTCTCTCCCTGTTCCAGTGGCCGAGCGATCTGCAGAGAGGTTGTTATCACCACCAGCTCCTGCCGCCACTCTCTGGCACCTGGCCCCAGATTCAGACTGATGGCCAGATCATCTGGCTGTCAGAGAGGATTAAAGTGAATGACAAACTTTGCTTCTTTTCCCTGCCAACTAGACTCAGAATGTCAGAGTTGGGGAAGGGGACCTTGGAGGAAATCTTGGGGAAAATAAATAAGACAAATCAGACCAGCACATCTGAAAAATCAACTTGCTGCAAAATAAAATAGAGTCAGTGAATTTGGGACCATCTGAGCCAGAGAGAACACAGTCAGAGGCCCAAGAGGCCAGGCAGGCAGTGGAGAGGAGCAAAGCAGGGCCAAGTGTCAGGCAGCAGCGAGTGGTGAGGGCCCCGGAGAACCATGCAGAACAGGCTAGCCTCCGCTCAGCTCTGGCAAGTGGGGTCATACCCCGCACTGCCAGAACTTATAAGGTGAAAACCTAGATTTAAAATGTTGACAAGCGATGCCTGGGTGGCTCAGTTGGTGAAGCGCCTGCCTTCAGCTCAGGTCATGATCCCAGGATCCTGGGATCGAGCCCCGCGTCAGGCTCCCTGCTCAGCAGGAAACCTGCTTCTCCCTCTCCCACTCTACCTGCTTGTGTTCCCTCTCTCTCTTTCTGACAAATAAATAAATAAATAAATAAATAAATAAATAAATAAATAAATAAAATCTTAAGGAATAAATTAATAAAAAATAAAATGTTGACAACTACCTGGGAAATTCTAAAGCACTTGAGAGCCGAATACATCCAATACTGGATTTGGGCCTATGGGCTATGGTTTGTAACCTCCCGTTCAGAGGGCTAACCTGATCTACCCAAGCCTGAATGGCAAGGGTCCTGTGTTTGGCTAGCCTTATTCCACTGTGGTAAAGTCACTTTTCTTACCTCTTTTTATTTTTAAGATTATTTACTTGAGAGAAAGAGAGAGAGCAAGAGAGAGCTTGAGCGGGGGGAGGGGCAGAGGGCAAAGCAGGCTCCCTGCTCAGCAGGACTCGATCTCAGGACCCTGGGATCATGACCTGAGCTGAAGGCAGATGCTTAACCGACTGAGCCACCCAGGCACCCCCACCTTGCTCACCTCTTGGGCCCAGTGCAGCAGAGGTACAGTGAGGGACCCTCCGTTGGGCCCTCTCTCTGCTCTTTACAGGACTCATGCAAGTTCACTGAACTGCCACGACCCCTTGTTTCTCAATTGTGAAATGGGAGTAATGAGCCCTGCTTCCTAGAGCTTTTGTGACGAGCGAATGAGATGGGACAGAAAGTCACTTTGTGAGCCAGGCTACACACGGGGAGATGAGCCTCATTTCCAGGCCAGAGAGCAATTGCTGGACTCTCTTCCGAGGCTGTTTCCTTCCGAGGCCCCTCCATCTCTTTGTTCGGGACTGATGTCATCCCCATCAGATAAATGACAGGGATCAGTCTGTCCACTCTCCGAGGGAGGAGTGAGTACCAGGAGGGCGAGTGGCAAAGTCCCAGGGAGTTGACGAGTGCATTGAAGGCAGAACTGTGGACCTGAGCCAGGCTGCTCCCGCCGCTCAGAGGAGCCCGTCCGTCTTTCCCCTCGGCTGTTTCGAGAAGCAGCACTTGCCCTCTTACTTTTACGAACACATCAGCCTTATTTATATCCGACATGTATATTACCCCCGGTCCACGTGTGGGATATTAACATATTCACTGTGCCCACAGACACAGCCCATTACTTAATTCTGTTTCAAAAATACTGCATTACTTCCATTAATGGTCAAAAGCACCCATAGTTTGTCCATTTTTAAGGTGTTTTTGAAGCTCCTAGACAATTAAAGTCACTCAGAGATGCTACTTTTCCTACAAAAGAATTACCTAGCCCACCAATTCTTCTGAACGCATCACCTAATTTGCATTATTCCTTGGTTAAATATAGTATTTGCATGCATAAAGAATAATCTTTGAATATGAAAAGGAATTTTATGATATTGCAATATATCGAGCTCTTTGGAGGAAAGATATTATGTAAATCTCAAAATTAAATATTAAAACAATATTACAGTGCTGCCTGTAAAAATTTAGAGTGTTAAGATCCATATGCTGAAACCAGTTCATTTTTAGGGGCTGGTCTCATTGGAAATTAGCAGGCGAAATTTGCTCCAAAGTAGAGAAAAGATTGAGTCAGAACTTTAAAAAGACTGGAATGACTTTAAAGAAAACTTTCATTCAAATTAATAAAGAAAAGTCTAAAAACCTTAAGTAAATGAAATTTTCACTGTTCTTAATTCAATTTCATAGTTCATTTCATTGCTTTCTTCTCACTGTTAATTCTAAAAAGGTTGTTTTTATTGTTTCTTAAGTCCTGACACTGAGAAGGAAATTTTAAGTGGTCTCAGAAAGGTCCGGGCCGCATTTGCCAATAGTGGTGTGTTGTGTCTTGAGCTGAGTAGGTCAGCAGGCAACACTGCTCTTGATCAAAGTCATGGCTTCCACCCCTCTCGGCCTTGGGGCTCTCCATGAGATGGTGAGCTCTGTGGGAAATCAAACTTTCTCACCTACCCCAGCTTCAGGAGGGAGGGACCACACCGCGCTAGGCACAGAGAACCTTGATAAGTACTTGCCAGGATCCTTGAGTCCCTACATAGGAGTTAGTACAGAAATGTTTGACTGGGTGTGGTGATAGCCGGCCGACCAGGTATCTCCCTCCTCTGCAGCTCCTGAGAGGAAAACCGAAGGGAAGGATCTTGGACGATGCCCACAGCCTGATCCACTCAGAGGAGCACAGTGAGATTCAGCCATACTCAAACAGGTTTATTTATTTAGTTAAGCACTCTAACTTTGGGAATGTATTCATTCAGCCCACACAGTCTTTATGAATGCTTTCCAAGGCTGACTCCTGGGTTCCTGCTTCTAGGGGCTCCCGTCTGTTCACTTTCTCAACAAATATTTATTGAGGCTTTCTGTGCATCATGTGCTGCTCTAAGCACTGGGGGCACAGGAGCAAACAACACAGACACAAATCTGTGCCTTGCGGAGCTCACATTCTAGTCCACAGCACTCACTGGGACTGGGGTCCCAGGTGAGCAGACGACTAGCTGGGAAGCAACACGAGGGGCCCGTCAGCTGGGCCCTTGGTCCCACAGCCTGCTGTGGTGCCAACCTTCACTTTCCGAAAGTTAGGAGGTGCTCACATTGAGAGAGTCCATCTCAGTCTGTAGCGACTAGGCTGAACACTGACGTTGTTGGGTGGCCTGTTTCACTGCTCAGTAACTGACCCGTTGGGGCTTCTCGCGGACAGATATCCCCTGCCAGACCGCACAGTGCTCACGTGCGGGTGTTCTCCGTGGTTCTGGTCCTGGGCAGTGCCTGGTGATGCTGCTGACAGCTGGGGAGCAGTTGCGAACTCCCTGCCCTGCATCCCTGCTGGGATGACTGGCGGGTCCCGTGGGGCCTGGGGCTCCCTTGCTCACTGTGCTTCAGCTTGGGCCAGGCTCTCCAAGTCCGTGCTTTGTTAAGTGTAATGGGACAGACTGCTGGTGGTGAGATTGTGGTAAGTTTCTTACCCTGTTCCAAGTCCAAATGAGATTGCAATAACCCTCCTCCGAGAGGGAACCTCTCGGAGGGAACTTCTAGTTGGATCCTGAGCTAGTTGCTCTTCGCCCTGTGGCCTTGGCAAAGGAGGTGGCAGGGAGGAGGGGTCCTGATGATGTGTCTGCCCTGAGCTCCTTCAGCAAATGTGAGCTCCATGAGCCACAGCCACAATCTTCAGGACAGCGTGCCTGAATCCGTCTTATTGGCTGTTGTTCCCCGGTGTCTAGCTAGATGCCTGAAATAATAGAAGTCAATGAATGTTTATTGAAGGGATTAATAAATTATCAAGCAAATATATGAATGAGTGCCTCAGTCTGTCTTAGACTCAGCTCAGGGATCAGCACAGGGTGCAGCTCGGGCCCTCTCTATGGGCTTCCCTTCATCACGCATCTCTAAGCGGGCGCTGGGATTGGAGATAAGCCCCTACATTCTTCCAGATGTGGCTGAGACGTGGAACTTCCTGGGGGCACTGTCCTCCCAAAACACGGCCCTGCGACAGACCCTGTGCTGTGAGCCGGGCTGTGCCTCCCCCGCGGGCAAGCCCCAGCGGCTGGAGCAAAAGCGTAGCTGCGGCGGTGGGGACGGCGTTGAGACGCGCTGTCTGTCCACCGGCGTGCCAACTCCGTGCCTGTCATTTTCACAGCACCAGCCATGTTAAACAGGCGGGAGCACCAGGGGTTTTTGAATGCCGCAATTAACAAAACAGTAATCAAGCTAAGTGTTTAATTTCAGAAAATTAACATCTTCTCTGAACGGATGTGAAAGATGGAGAAAAAAGGCGCATTAAATGTTCTGGGTAAATAAAGGCAACACCAGACCACAAATGTATTCCGGTTCAAAGGAGACTCTTGGCCAAACCTCAGGCCTTGAGATCAGTTTCCTTCTGAGTCCTGAGCTGCAGGACATCAGCGAAAGAATGGAACACTAGGATCTTAAATTTTGTGTGCCTTTCTTTCCTTCTTTTCTCTCTTCTCCTCTCCTCTCCTCTCTTCTCTTCTTTTTCTTTCCTTTTTTTTCAGAACAGAGCAAATGCTTTATTTGTCCAGAAGAGCTCAAGGGCACAAGAACCCCCTGTGAGCCTACCTGCCCCATAGAAAACCCTGATGTGTGTATTGCTGGTCTCTGAACTGTACTAGTTACAAGGATGATACAATGAGTTCTTAAACGTGGTTTAGTTTTTCTTGCACATAGGCCATATTTCTCCTGATAGACTTCATGGCTCCCGAGGGAAAAGACCAGGTCTCACTCCTCCACTAACCCCTGTATGTCACCACAGTGTCCTCTGTTCCGGCCTCACATAACGTTCATGGTCTTGTGGTGCCTCACGAACCAGCCAGCTGGCTCTTGTTTGCAGGCGCACGTTTGCATGTGGCAGAGGAAACTTGGGAGGAGGGGGGTGTGCAGGGGGCTGGGTGGGGGCCGGATGGGGACAGGACCTCCCGGTGTCTGTCAGCTTATCTGATGCCCTGGGAGAGAGTGAGGGCCCAGGACAAGGACTGGAAGGACAAGGGAGACAGCTGGGCTGCAGGAACAAGCTGAAGTTTAAGCACAGTAGTCAACCTTGAGGCTTGGTGATGAGATGCCACAGTTCCGGCAGAGAGGGAGGGCTGTCGGGAGTTGTGGCTTTTGGGCTAAATGTGGCCACAAGTCCTCAGGGAGGGGACTGCAAATGCGGCTTAGGGAGCAGCTTTCCTAGGGGGCATCTTGCAGAGAGCTGACACGGGGAACAGAGAAAACAAAGCAGGAGGCTGAGCGGATGGTTTGCAAATACATAGGAGACCTGCCGGGGGGAGCCCAGAAGTGTTCAGGGACGGCGGCGAGGGGAGGGAGGGGTCCAGTTCTGCTCATGTGTGATTTGTGGCCATTTTGAGTTCCTGAGTCCAGGTATTAGTTCTGCAGCTGGATATTTTCTGCACAATGTGGGAGATAAGCTTGGTTGCTGAGGGTGAACGGAGAAGTACTGGGGTGAAGGTTTGAAGAGTGTGGCAAGTTGGGCAGGGCCATTGCAGAGAGTGGGAGATGGGACTGAGGAGAAAAATCCCTCGTTTCCAGAAAGCACTGAGGGCTCCTCGGAAGCTGGGGATCACGTGTTTACACAGCTGCCCACCTGCCCTGTTAAGTGGACTTCTCAGCGGTGCGTGGCTGACCACGTACCATGATGAAAGTTCATCATGGATGTCTCTCAGGATAAGTTTTGCTGGCTGTGTCCTCAGAAAAGATAAAGGCGACTCACGCCTAAGGGTTAAGGGAGTGTTGCCCGTTATGTTCTTACAAAGATGGGAGGGGGCCGGATAACGAGGGATGCACAGAAGGAAGAGGGCTGACATGTGGGGTGGAAGTCAAGGCCGAGAGGGCTGGGTGAGCCAACCAGAGTAGCAGGGGCTCGTAAGAGCTGGCTGAGAGGAAGGAGAAGACTTGAGTTTGTGGCTTTGAAAATGGAGCCACTGCAGGTGAGGCTGAATCCAGGCGTGCCATGAGAATGGGCCGACGTGGAAGAGTGGTGGGGTCGGGGAACAGAAAGTGGTTGGACATGAAAGTCATCCACCGAAGGGCAAGTCCTGGGATGGAGCAGACAGAAGCCCAGGTCTTCAGTGAGGCGGGACTGGTGGTAGGAGAGAGTACGCAGTGCTCCAAGCTCGGAGAGCGGCAGCCCTGCCGAGTGACATTTTAATAGAGGGTGCCGGAGAGGGGTGAGCCACGGTGTGGAGATGGTGACTGGGAACAAGGAGGACACAGCCCACTTCCCGCCCCTGAGGTGTGCTGGGCACGAAACTGTCCAGTCACATTTCAGAGGGCTGCAGGGCAGAGGTATCCCCGGGAGTCAGAGTCAAGACCCCTGCAGTTGTGGGGATGGTGGCATACAGAGAGGGGCTCGCCGCTGGGCATTGCAGGATGGAGACCTGCCTGCAGGACAGGACGAGGGGCTTTGGGGTTCTGGGTCCTACGGCCAGGAGCCCTCCATCTCCGGGACCAGGGAGGAGAGTCCCGGAGACTGCAGACACAGCAACCCTGCCTGGTGTCTTTGGTAGTATCAGCCTTAGGGGGGTAGTGGAAGGTTCCCCAGATCTGGGGGCACCCTGCTGAACATGTGTGGGTGAGAGCCAGGGGGGGAAGGGGCACACAGTCTGCTCTAGGGTATCCTTTGCTCTCTCCCCTGACCTCGCCAGGGCCAGGGTTTCTATGAGCTGCCTTCTGTGATCAAATGTTCAACAAAGTGGAGCAGCCCTCGTGCTTGTCCCACACCTGTGGGAGGCGGCGCCAATGGGGCTGTCCTTGACCTCCCTGCCCTGGGACCAGGCACCACCTGACAGGTGCCCCTCATGCACTCACATTTCTCTTCAGAGCCTCCCACCTGCCATGAGCCCACAGCACTCTGATTTGCCATCCTTTCCACAGTGCAGGGCCATTTCCCTGTGTGCCTTCTGGTGACCCCAGCAGGGGGGAGGAGCCAGACACGGTGACCTAGGAGGCCCCCAGGATCCCACAAGCTGGATGCTTCCTTCCTGTGGCCCAGGGCTCCACCCACGTCCACCTGTCTGGAGCCCCCTGATCTCCCTGAGGCTCCGCCCTCCCCGTGCTGGGCATCCCCAGGGCTGGGAGCCCGAGTGTAGGGGGAGGGGAGAGATGGCCAGCTCCATCATTTCTGGCTCCGCTCTCACCTGCTGAGGACTCAGGGAAGTCACTTCCTCTCTCGTCTTCAGTGCTCAGAATCCATAAATTGGAAGAATTGGCAGAAAACTGAATGACCTCAGATGGCCTTTCAAAATTTTATATTCCGATTTCTAGATTTCTAGACAAATGGTTCTCAAGTTGAAGTGTGCATCAGAATCCCCTGAAGGGCTTGTTAAAACACAGATTGCTGAGCCCTCCCCCCAGACTTTCTGATCCAGTAAGCCTGGAATGGGGCTGGAGAGTCTGCATTTCTCACCAGTTCCCTGGTGATGCTGATCCGGGATCCCATTTTGAGAACCAGCAGCGTCAATTGGATGTTCCCACTGCGGAACCCGCCCAACACATCAGAGTTAATATCACCAGTGAAGCCTCTGCTAGAAACCTACATCCCCAGAGCAGCCCCCAGCTCCTACCCCCAGCTGTCATACCCCGCCTTTGGGTTGGAACCAGGGCCTTCGTGGATGGACCCAGGAAGTAAACACCTGTCTTCATTATAGGGCTGACTCAGCCACTCAGTCCCAAGGCCCCCACTTTCTCTCCCACTCCTGCTTCTTTGAGCCCAGCCGGAGACTCAGCCAATATTCTACAACAGAATCAAAATGATGCCGCCCCCACAAAGCAGTCCTCTGTCCTTAGTTGATTCCAAGGTAAAGAGGGAGATTGGAAGGGGGTGCCGGGGTCATCTCAAGGCAAGCCCGGAGCAAAAGTCAAGAAGCCAATGTCCACAATAGGGGAAAACAATTAGAAAAATAATTAGTTCTGCTTTTGTATTCATATCCAGTCTCCAAACTAATTGCTTATTTGTTTAATCTACTTTGGCCAGAAGTGTTACTGCACCAAAAATATTTAATGAGTCAGGCTTCCTAATGTAAAATTCAAGCATATTTGTGCAACGAAATGAGTTTTCATCATCAGAGGGAGAACCTGTTATCTAAGCAATACCTTCTTGACAAAGTTATCTCCCAGAATAGAAATGTCAGAGGAAACACAATTTGTCGTTTGCACAGTTCATCTGTGTGCAAACTCTTCTTCTTTGTCTTCAGGGCCGGTGGGCCTGAAGTCTTTAGCTGACATTTAAATCGAGATTTTGGTTTTTTTCTTAAGAATGTGTTTCATATAAAGAAAAAGATAACCCACTGCCCCCCACCCCTCACTCCTGGTCTCATCACCCACGCCTTTTAGGAGCACCTATAATTTAATCTGAGGCCTCAAGGGGACTTTGGGAGGCTTCCCAGAATTTTTGGATCCCCCTGTGAGCCCTTCAGACTCTGGGCTGGGGAGATAGGAAATGGGACCGGCTTCAGGGCTCTGGGACTCCTGCTTCTGATTCACCCAGAGCGGCTCTAAATTGCTCTGTTTCTCCTTTAAGGCTTCAAGGAAAAATGGTTGGGAGAAAGGATTCCACAGTTCCTAAAAAAGAAGGAAAATTAGAAAGCTACTGTCGTTAGCATTTCAGCTGAAAATAAGGATGGCACCAGTCTCCCGGCTTCCGGCTCTATGCCGCGTAAAGGCACTCCTGTCCTCGGCCCCCCCGAACTGCTGTATTCAGCCCCCCTCTGTATTCCTCCCCCGGCACAGGCTTCTCAGTGTTGCCCTCCACCTGCTCCGTAGAAGGCAGTTTACACCCTTGCCTCCCCTCCCCCCTGCACCTTCCTCCCTGAAGGGCCACTATCCATGTTAGGTACCAGTACATGATTTTCTGACCCTTTTACTTCCAGTGTCATTAGAGAAGAGCCTGCATTCGTTACAGTAAGGGCAAACTTTTATGGAACATCTATTACGTGCTAACATGGTGGGAAGAGGCACATGACTTATGCCCAAAAGAATTTATTCCAGTGATAGAAAGCAGAGATGAGCATCTGGACAGTTAGATCACAGTGCACTGTCCCAAGGTGGAAATTACAGCCAATGAGAGTTACTAAAATAAAGGCTTTGAGTTGGGAAGAGGGGGGACAGGGTGCCCTGGTGGGTGTGGCCAAGCGGGACTAACACAGGGCAGCATGTGGCCTGATCTGTGCCTCTGAAGACTACTGGGTCATGAAGAGATGTGTCAGAGATCCCCAAAGCCGGGTTCTGCTGGGACAGGGTGTGTGGAGCAGTTAGAAGAAAGCAAGGGGCTCCTCTAAGGGGCAATGCGGGGGAAGCCTGGACTGGTCAGGGGCTGCCATGTTGTTAAATGTTAGAGGGGACATTGGGACTTTTTTCAATAGGAAGCCACTGAAGTTGTTGTGTTTTTTTTAATATCTATTTATTTTAGAGGGAGAGCCAGCACGAGTGCAGCAGGGGACGTGGGCAGAGGAGAGAGAATCCTATGCTGAGCACAGAGCCAGACTTGGGGCTCGATCTCAGGACCCTTAGATCATGACCTTAGCCAAAGTCATGGGTCAGATGCTTAACTGGCTGAGTCACCCAAACACCCCTCATTGAAGAGTTTTGAGCTTCAGAGGAACATGCGTGAATCAAGCTTTGGAAAGAGTAATCTGACTATAGTGTAATTTGATGTAAAGAGGCCCAGGAGTGTACAAGGGAGGTGGGACAAGATATTAGATGTAAGGAGATACAGGTGACAAGACCAGGAGAAAGGCAGGAACAGAGCGAAGAAAGCATCCATGACACCTGGGCCTGAGTCACACTATCAGATGGGTGGGCCATGGCTCATCCCCTTGCAGCCACAAGGTCTTCTTGTCCTCAAGGACAAGGAACCTATTGTTTACATCCTAGATTACTTCCCAGAAAAGCTTTAGGTCATCGGGAGATGTCACAGGAAACCATCTGTCTTCTGGTTGACATCCATCATACCAACCTCTAGGGAACCCTGCTGTTAACCTTCCTCTTCTCCAAGCTCATTCTTCTCCATTACGTCCATCTTGACTGGGTAGACATGTTTATTTATCCTTGCAAAGATATTTATCAGATAAATGTCCACGACTGTCACTGGGTCGTGATTTTCACATTTACATCAGGAGCTATGCCCAGGCATTGCTTTGCATACGTAAAGAGGAGCGGACCCAGAAGGAGACTGTGGGGTGGTTGCTGAGACCCCCCAGCCTAGCAGACTAGGTCTAGGTAGAAGGAGCAAGAGGCTGTTCAGGGCATATCCATAGAACATTCGAAAAATCCGTAACATAAGGATTAATACTCCTGTTTTACAGTTGATGGAGTTGAGGCCCAGAGAAGTTAAGTGACCTTAGTCCAAGATCACACAGGAAGCAGACAGCAGAATAGGAACCCACATCTCTCTACAGAATCTGTAGAGTCCATAGTTCTTCTCTCTCTTTGCCAATTCCTACTGCCCTAGGCTGGGCTCTAGGATCCTGACTATTCCTCACCTTGTCTTGTTTTCCTCATAGCTGGGGTCTGTGGTATACAGATTGCGGGTTGTTAGTCCCAGAATAATTTGGCTGGGAAATGCTATTCTAGAAAGAATAGAAGAGGTTAGCATTACCATGTGATCCAGCAATTTTGCAATGAGATATAAACCAAGAAAAATGCAAACTTAGGTCCGCACAGAAACTTGTACATGAATGTTTCTTAGCAGCATTATTCCCAACAGCCAAAATGTGTAAACAAGCCAAACGTCGTGAACTGAGGATATTTGTCCTAGAAAAAGCAATGGCCAGGAAGGTAGAAGAGATTACTAAAGCCTCAGAGCACACTGTTCGGTATGGGGCAGCAGCATCTCTCTGAGGTGTCGCTGTGATGACCTTCCCTCTGCCATGTATCACATGGAAGGGCCAGGAAATACTCCCCCCACCTGCCCAGCATGAGATATCGTGAAGAATGCAGATGGTCTCTTTCTATGGGCCTCCATGGAAAATTCACACATGAATGTCCCCCTAAGTGGAGAAGTCATTTATCTTCCAGGAGACTTATGAGGGCTGTCACCTGAGCCAAGATGAAGGAGACTCAGCCGTGACCCTCACCCCAACTCCTAAGGTGGGTGAGAGGTAGCCACAGAACAAGGCTATCTCTGGTCTAATTTCTACCTGCAGAAGCATCACTGTTTTCCCTTTAGATGAAATCTGCCAAAACTTGAAATCCAAGTTTCCTATTTTTTATAAACTCTTTGGGCATTTTACTCCCATAGATCCACTAAATTTTGAATGTATATGTGTGTTGCTATTATTTTTCTTTAAAACTACTTTAAGTACTTTTGATATCTTAAATAAAATATTTTAATACAGTAAACTGTTACATCATTTATTACATCCCCAAATAGATTATGGTTAAAGCTGTTCGAAAGAATTATTTTGACACAAAAATCAATTAAGACATTAGGAGGCAATTTTTAATAAGCAAAGATAATGCATTAGAACTCAGCAATCATCCTAGAAAAAAAAGCCTCGACTCATTCTCATATTTTGGGATTTGAGATGCTTAATTGTTGGGGGGGCTGGGAAATGCCCTTATTAAATAAGGAAAACAAGATGAGTAAGAGGAAAACTTTGAATACGACTGAGTCAGTAACTAAATTAAAGGGTCAAGGAAGGTCATAAACATAAAATGTTTGGTCCAGGTGAACCTGAGATAGGATAGCAATGCCTTCACACACGAAGACTCAAGGTTCTGCATTTTGGGTTGACTCCCGAGATAGATTCATGCCCCCCTCCCATACCACAAGCACTGTGATCCCCTTTGGAGCCCTCCTTACAAATGGAGGGCTGAGTGGTGCCTGGCCAGAGCCACCCCCAAGGCCACAGGCGGGGATGACCTATGACCAGTTTGGACCCCCGTTTGCCCCGTGTCACCTGTGAGTTCCTTCATAACTTGCAGCCGGGCCATCCTGTCCCAGCAATTTATCTACATCTCGTTTGTCAGCTCAGGCGAGAACATTCTGCTCACTTTCTCTGCTATGTGATATGCTATCTCGGATCTGCCTGCTTCAAAAGCAATTTGGGAGTATGATTTGGGGTGAGAAAGAGACAGTGACTCACTGACTCAGCCCGTCTTTGTATTTTCTCCATCCCTGAGCCCTTTGACCAGTGGAGGTTAAGTCTCTCCCTGCTTCTGACACATTTAAAGGGCCCCTTATTACTGGCAATAGCCTCCCTCATCAGACACTGCTGGTGCTGGTTCCTTTTGGACCCAGATGATTTTGCCTGGGTGCTTGACTCCACTGTGTGTTGCCTCCCTGCTCTTTTCTTTGCATCCTGACTTCTTATCGGGTCCAGCCTCTGTTCTGTGCTAAGGAGTACGGGGCAAGTTTGATCATATTTGGGGCTTTGGAGCATCTTCTCTTTAGGACAAACAAATCCTTCTTGAGCCTTCAGTGCCTTTTTTTCCCCAAATAGCCTCTAAGCTAACTCTTTATTCTTACTTTATCCAAAGGAAGTTCTATATTTATTTCTTTGCTAAATTTTAATAATTTCGTGAACTATTTGTTTTCATTTTCTTCTCTCCATAGAATGTTTAATTTAATCAAAAGTGCTCTTGTGAGGGAGAGACTCTTTCAAGCATTCAGTGAAACTATTTCTTCATCTGAGGGCACAAGTTTATGGAGAAAAGACAACAGGCCAGGACTTACTCTTGAAACCAGCATATTCGGGGTCCATGGGGGCTGCTGCTTTGAATTAATCTTCCCATTCCTCTTCAATCTGCCTAGTTCTGCTAGTAGAAGGTGGTGTTTGTGTGGATATCTGAGCTCATTTTTTATTTTCTGTTTTGTTGGAAGGTTTCATAACATGTAAAACACCAGATTTAGAGGTGGCATTTGCACTTGGAGAAGGAGAAAAAAAAATCCATATTTGTCACCCCCCAAAAAAAAACCAAATTGGTGATGGCCCATGTCAGAGCACCAAATGTAGGCTGCCCTTGATTTTCAGGGAGGAAGAATAATACTCTTTACTCTCCCATGTGCTAAATCCTATCTCAATTAAAACGTAAGACATAAAGAGTGACCTGTGTGAGGGGAAACAGCCTGCAAGGGGGTCTGTGAGCATCTGTCATCACCATAAATCTGAGCAGTGTGGGCAGTGGTGACCCTTACCCTCTGGCAGCTTCTCCCCAGTCTACTTGCCGACTGGCTGCTCGGGGTCTTGCCACCTGTGGAAGAGGGACGTTCTTCTCGGATTTGGCTCCGTCTCGATTCTGGATCACCCTGCCCCGTGATTGCCTCTTTACCACCTAACTCCAGCTCGATGTCAGGGATCTTCAGGATGGGGCTGTGCCTTTTTTTTACTCATCCTTCTGTCCCCAGTGATTAGAGCAGGGGACTGGCACAATGGTTGGCAAATATGTTGTCTTGAATGATGGTTTTCCAGGGATTAGAGGCCAAGGAAAGAACCAAGTCCATCAAAATCCTCAGGCTGTTAGGGTTAATCCACTGTGCTTTAGTTCTCAAGGCAGAGGAGGATACCAAAGTGGCAGGGATGGGGTTGGCAACATGTAGCTCGTGTGTCCACGCAGGCTGGGGGGCAGCTGGGCAATGGGTGCGGCGGGGGTGGGGGAAGCAGGCGTCCCCGCACCGCCTGTGTTGCTGGGCCCACCAGGATTGCCCTGTGATCTGACCTGACTGTAGACACTGCTGCGCCTTCCTCCTCTCCCCGGCTCTGCCCAGCGCCCTCGAGGTCAAGAATGCCGGCCATGAGTCATGCCCGCTTAGCATCCAGCTGGTTGCTGGTTGCTAACGCGGAGCTCAGTTCCTGGTTTCTTTTTACATAACTTCGCGGCAGTGTTTCACACATTCTCTCCTCCTGGGGACACTCTTTGCCACTTGATTTCTAGGTAATTACACTCCCCTGCTTCCTGCCATCTCATTGGCCTTGCCTTCTCCGGCTCCTAATCTGTTTCTCCTCCTCTCCTGAATTTTAGACCTTATATTCTCTTCTCATTCCTGGGAGGGCCCCTGTCTATCCTGCCACTTTCGGAATCTCTGAAATCCTGATGGCTCAACCTTGCTGTCTCCAGTCCGGACCTCCTGTCTGTGCATCTGCCTGCTCAGACAGCTTCTACTCTGTCTTGCCCCCTCTCAGTTCATGGCAGCCCCACTCTGCTGATGGTCCTGTTAACAGATGTGTAGTACACAGATTATGGGAGATAGTAGCTTTGCCCTAATCTTTGCTGCTTAAACAGCAGTGGGAGAATTGGATTTACCTCTGGGCCACATGCCTAAAAAGACAACATGAGCCCCATTTGGATAAAAGCCACCTCAGGTGACAGCATGTCATGGGAGAAATGTTCATAGTATCTGGCCGTTCTTTCCAGCAGGAAAAACTCAAGGGAGACCTAACTAGTTTCTTTAGCTATTTGATAAGCCATTCTGTGGAAGAAGGAACATTCTCTATTACTTTAGTCAGTGGAACCGAGACCCTTGAGAAGAAGATGAATTTCACATAAGGAGAGGAAGACATGCAAATAGGTGAGAGCTACCCAAATATGAAGCCACAGCTCTCAGAGGCGGTGAGCATCCTGTCCCTGGAGACACAGCAGGGCCCAGCAGAGAATCCTTGATAGGGGCTATCAGTCCTTGATAGGACTGCATAAAATCAGGTCCTCCATGAAGCAGACGCCAAAACTGGATTGGAGGTGCCAGAGATTGGGGAGATGGGAGGGGCGGCCAGAGGAAGCCGGGAGAGCCAGCAGATCACAATGAAGGAGAGAGGTCAGGGAGGAGGACTGGGTGGGAAGACTCTGAGACCACCACGCTGTACAAAGAAGCATCGGTGAGTCCACTGGGGGGTCTTTGAGTGAAAGCCGCCCAACAGAAGGGTCAGGAATGGGTCTTTGGAAGCATCCTCACTGCTCTCAGTCAGTGGCTAGAAGCAGCCTGCAGGAGATGGGGCTCTAAGTGGTTTCCGAGAGCAGCAGCCGGGGCCATGAATCAGCTACACTCCCAGGGGTGGGAGCTCCGGCAGGTGTGTTTTGGGGGCCCCTCATGGGAACTGCGCAGGGTCCTGGATGGACTGATTCTAAGCCCTCCTAACACCACGTCTCACACTGGGCTCTCCTGTGGCTCCCAGGACTGTGGGCATCTTCACGACAAGAGACAAGAGCTCAGCATCCCCACCCCTGGCCTAGGGGCCAGCATGTCCTTGGTGCTCCCTGAGAGCCCAGCGAACGGAGAGCAGAGAGCAAAGCGACCTTCGCGCCCAGACCTGTAGCCAAGCTCTTCACTTAAAGTGAGGCTAGTAAGTGTCACTCCGCCACAGTCCACTGAGAAACCCGTGTGAAGTGGGGTTTGCATGAGGAAACAACCTTCCTATCGCTGCAGAAGTGCCAGGACTAAATGGAAGAGCCCCTGAGCAGAGCACAGATGGAAGCCTCATCCATTACCCGCCTCTTCCCCTAGAAAGACAACTCTCATTTGTTATTTCCAGACTGTTTTCATTTTACTTACACCGTGTGGAAAGCGTCGAATTGGGAAATAAATAATATTTTTTCCGAACAGAGGTTTTGGAATCACTTCACAGATCTTGGAATTATTATCCTGTTTCCAAATGTTTGGTTTGTGTATCATTTCTTCATTTATATTTGTGAGCTCTTTATTGCAAATGTCCTCATTTGGAAAACTCTGACAGAAGTCTGAACGAACTCGGTTGTTGGTCTGTGTTCATGTCTTGTGCAGAGATGCCTCCTCCCTTTCTTTTGAAGTGCAGCAAAATCTTGCATGCAGTTTGGGAAAGAGATGTTTGCTAGAACGTTCTTTTCCATTGCAATAATTCTGCGCTGACCAGTTCTCCTCTGATTAGCATCCCCGTCCCCAGGTTCTCCTCTCTACGGCAGCTCTGCCCATTAACGTGAGATTGAGATTCCTTCACCACTTTCTCTTCAAAAACATTGCCTTGTCCCTCTTGTCCCACTGTCGGAAGCCTAGACTTGCCCTGGTTGTCACCCCCCTCCCCAAAGGGCTCCAGCTTCCCCAGGCCACACTGTTTTCATGGGATTCCTCCAGCCTCCTCATTTGGGTCAAGCCTTTCCCCTCCTTGTGCAAAAAAACACCTTGTCCATTCCAGCCCTGCCCCCAAGTATGTTCCCTGCCCTAAAGCACCACCTTTTCTCTCCTTTGTTATCCCTACTCGATTCATTATGCAAAACTCACAGGGAGCTCTGCATACCAGCTCAGCTGGTGAGAAAGAAAGGGGGTTCAAACCCAGAGACACTTCACTCCTCATTTATCTCTGAAAGACGACACTTGTCATCTAATCGAGGGTCTGTTCACCTGCCCCGTCTTCTCTCTCTACAGCCCCTTCCACTGTTCCCATCATGCACCAGGTCAGTGCCACCATGAGGAGCATCACCTTGTCATGGCCCCAGCCGGAGCAGCCCAACGGCATCATCCTGGACTACGAGATTCGGTACTATGAGAAGGTGAGGCTTGCAAGACGGAGGGTCAGCCCCTGTTCAGTGGAGGGCGGCCCGCTGAGGGCACACGTGGGCAGGCTGGAGGAAGTCCTGAGGGAAGGAGCAATCTGCCGAGGGAAGCCAGAAGCTCCTTGGGAGACTTTGGTGGGTCTTCCTTGGTAAAACTCCCCAAAGTCCAGACACTGTGTCTGCCAACTCAAGAGAGAATCTTCCAGACTACCATCCTGCTGTCTAAACGGCTCAGTGGGCTGGTAGGAGCAGAACCAGTCCCATAGTCCCAGTCGTGTGTTTGCTGTCCTAACACAGACGCCACAAGACTGTCAGGCGTCCCCTAAACTCCCCAAGATCTTGTGGTTTTGCAGACCAGTGTTTTCCAAAGTGTTTGATCGTGTTCTCCCTTTATAAGTTTGTTTATTTATAGATCGCATGCTTGTAACACCGTGCTAGTGTATTTATAGAGATTAAAAACATGTAAATGGAAATGTAAAAGGATGAGCTAGAAATTATTAGAAATAGAAATTTGTGTGTTATCTACTGACTTCTTTAGCAGCTGTTCCTGGGACCCACAGCAGGGCACACGCTGCCAAGAGAAGGGAAATGGTGCCCTGTGGAGCAGGCCCTCTTGGTCTCTGTGGGGGAAGCACTGTGTTAAACTGTAGCATTTGCAAAATCTCAGGAAAATACTGACCCAACACACTGTTTATAAAATCACCAGATCCGTTTACTGTTCCACAAGTATTTATCAAGTGCCTGCTATTTGGCAAGTACTATTCAGGATATATTAACGATCTAAACAAAGATTCCTGCCCTCCTGGGGCTTACTTTCTGATAGAAGGAGACAGAAAATGAACACAATAACTAAAGAGATCATGGAGTATGTTAGAAAATGAACCATGCAAAGGAAAATAGAAAAGGCAGAGAACAGCAAATGGATCAAGAGGGTCAGGATTGGGGGAGGAGCAGTTTGCAAAATTAAATAGAATGGTAAAGGGAGGCCTTTTGGAGCAGGTAGGTTCCAAGTAAAGACTTGAAAGAGGTGAGGTTATTGTAAAACGGGAGAGAGGGGCAGCTGCCTATGCAAAGGCCCTGAGGCAAGGTCATGACTAGTGACTCTAGGAGCAGGAAAAGACCAGCATGACTGGATGGTACAAGCGATGGGCAAGTACCAGATGGGTGACAGAGGTAACCAAGAGAGATGACCACGAGGGACCTTAGAACTTCAGCTTTCCCCCTGAGATGACACTCTACCGTAGCAGGGTTAGCAGCAGAGGACAGACAGAATCTGACTTACGTTTTAAGAGGATCATTCAGCTGTCCCATTAAAAACCAGTCTGCTAGATTACAATCAGCTAGAACAAGGATGATGGGGGCTTGATTGGGATGGAAGGAGAGGGCTGGGGAAATAGTAAATTTCAGATACAGAAACCAAAGACAGAGCGGCTGGATTTCTAGCAGGTTGGACTTCAGACGTGGGAAGATTTGTGCCTGGCCTGATAGGAAGATGCCCCTAACCATCGACTTGAAAGGGAACTTGCTGTGGTAGAGCATGATTGGGGTAAGGGAAGGGACAGAAGCTCACCTCGATGTCTAAAACACCTCTGAGATCGCCAAAGGGAGCAGGGAGCTAGATGTCCGTGTCTGCAGTTCAGGAGAGAGGACCAACTTGGAGAAATCCATCTGGAAGTTGTCAGTATATAAAAGGTATGAAACCCCAAGGCTGGCGGAATCATCCAGGGAGGCAGCAGAAATGGGAAGAAGATCAGGGATGGAGACCCACAGCCCTCTGGTGTGGAGGTGGTATTGAACATGACTGCCTTGGGAAGCAGGAGCCTAGTCTCCAGTGCCCTCCATAGCTAACCAGCCATGCAGTCATGCTCAAATTACTTAGCCACACTAGGTCACAGTTTTCACATCTGTAAAATGGGAGCAGTTTACTTCCCCAAAAGTGGAGGGGCGGATGGATCTCTAACCCCCTCTGTGAGGAGATACGCCCTTTGACCCTTCTAGCCGAACCTATAAGCAAGGTGAGGATTAGGGAGCGTTCTGTTCCATTTAGAGAACACCGGGGTTTATAGACAGTTGATTTGGATAATTCAGCGAATTGGGGGTAATGTAAACCATCTGGATTCATAAGCAACAATTATATCCAATCAGCTTTGAATTTGGGGCCCTCGTTCGCTAGATATCTTCTATCGGTTACTAAAGTAAATGTTGGGTCCCTACAAGGTTTTGGTCCAAACAGTCTCATTTCATCATCAGGTTGGTCTAAGGGTTTAGTAGAGTATCACGTGTGTTTTGTATATGATGCAATGTCAGAATCACCGAGAAGATTCCAGCGGCACCACTCCCCACAAACACTTGAACTTGAGCCTTAGAGGCTCATCTGAGAAAAACCATAGGAATTTCTCCCTAATCTGCCCCTATCGGGTGCCAGGAGCTTTATAAACATTATCTACTTTTTCCCTCACCACTCAGTGCGGTAAATATTCGTATCATTGCTCTGGGGAAGGAACCGCTGCACAAAGAAGCTCAAAACAAAACAAAACTTGCCCAGGGACACACAGCTAGGAAGTGAGCCTACAGCCGGTTGCGGCAAGTGGCAGGGCTGGAGAGGGGCTGAACGGGAGCCACCTGCCCTCCACCTTGTCCACCATCCGAGGGCATTCACCCCAGGCTAGAGGTGGGCTTCGCGACAGGTTCTTACCTGGGTCCCTGGGCCACTCCCTCCCCAGCCCACACCCCAGCTCCTCGGCTACTTTTCCCTTTACAAGCACACCTCCTCCTTTGAAACACTGTAATTAACTTCAACTTCTGATGCTATGAAGGAAGCTCATTCTCCCATTTCAGACCACGTCCCTACTTCTCAGTAATTTATACTAATTATTAACAGACACATGGGCACAGCAGCTTAATGCCTGAGGCAGCTTCCACACCTCAGTGAAGCATATTATTGTCCTCACTCCAGAGGATGGAATGCTTTCCTTGGGAACACGGAAGATTCTTTGCCGAAGCATTGGTTACCGTTCACGATGTTACTATGGAACTCTGGACTTCACTTATAAAGTGCTTGACCGTGAGATCTGTTACATTGCCTGGACCATTTCTAATGCAAATAAAGAAAAAGACTTTACCCTGTGAGAGTATTTCGAAAGAACCACAGAGATCATAATTCACCGTACATTGAGTACCTATTCTGTGCCGGATATTCACAGATCCATTAACTCTGGTCCCTAAAAGAAATAGAAGAAAGATGCTTGCCAGCCAGGTATAACCAATTTATAGATGATGGCACTAAGTCCCAGGAAGGTCCAACGACATGCCCGAGACCACGAAGAACTAGAGATACGGACATTCTTATTATATTCCCATGGTGCAGACTTCTGAGCTCAGTGTGGGACTGGAGAACAGTCACCGCTGACGCCGAGGATCTCAAAATGGGTGTGGCCTCTGAAATAAGAGAGTGCATCTTCGTTTTAAATCCAGATATTTCTAAGTAGAATGACCTGCCTCCCTGCTCCACGAAGCCAGTGAATCCTGTCTTTAGAAGATGCAAACACAGGAGAACTCGGCCCGGCGGACATCCTGGGTTCAGTCCAGAGAAACAAAACCACCATGGCTCCATTCTGTGTCTCTTCCCCTAAGCCAGGAGTCAGCAGAGTTCTTGCGTAAAGGACCGGATAGGAAGTATTTTAGTCTGTGGCCACACAGTCTCTGTCCCGACTACTTGACTTGCCTGTATAGAGAAGAACAGCCATATACAATATATCAGAAGGCAGGCGTGGCTGGGTTCCAATAAAACTTTACAAAAACCAGGAGCTGGCCATGGACCATAGCTTTCCAAGCCCCGAAAACCCTCCCTGGTTGTCCCACCTCACGCCACCCTCTCGATCTGTGTTTGGCACACCTCTCCATTTCAGCTCTACGGATAGAATCAATGAGGCTTTGGCCTCCTCCAACAGCTCATTAATAGAGAGCTCAGATGCCGTCGAGCTGATGACACTCCCAGAGCCTCTCCATGCTCATCTCCTTCCCATTTTAATATGCTTCCATTCATCATGCTCTCTTGTTTACTGTCTTGTAGCACTTTTCACTCCTGGTGCCAGCGCTTGTAGGCAAACCATGGGAGGGGCAGCCACACCCGCTCTCAGCTGTCTCCATGATTAAGTGTCCAGACGTTTACTTGCTCTTCGTAATAACCGTCTGGGCCAGAGCGGGCTGGGTGAGGCCTTGGGACTTTCTGCCCTTCAAATTTTAGGATCATTTTCTCCTGGACACCCTTTCAGACCTTGGCAATATCTTGTGCTCGATCGATGGGTCCCAGTCAACGGTCTGAGGTATGGTGTTTATTCATTCATTTAGCACGGCATCGTTAAGCACCCAGGCGGTCTGGCGTCTGCCCTGTGCTGCGTGCCAGCGACGGGCGCCACGGTCTGTGCCCTCCGCAGCCAGTCTCCACCTCACACATGCTTACAAAATCCATCTCGAGACCATAAAAAAAAAAAACAATAAAACAAGCAACCATGCCCTTCGCTCTCATTCATTTGTCTAAAGTTGATTGATGGTTTTGGAGGGAACAAGGATGACGACTCATTTTAATCACTGAACTTCCTGAAGAATGTGTGGGCTATACAGTGATTACGAGGTGATGTTTTCGTCCTCACAACGAAGCCCAGCACACCAAGAGACAGTTTTCAGTAAAAGAGCAGCCCGGTCAGTGTTTTACTTCTTTCAAGAGGTGCCTGATTCCACAGATTCCAGTAAAACCAGAGAATCCAGACAGCTACCTCCTACCCGGATGTTGTCCTAATTTGCAAGGTGGTGAGGTGATTTTTGTAACTTCGGGTCTCAGATCTCCAGTGTGTCGGGATAGTAACAACCAGAGTATTGGATGCTATTCCTTCTGTAGAGGACGGTTTTCTTTCTGCCAGATCCCTGGTCGAGGGTAAGGGTGGGTGTGGGTGAAGGAATCCTCCCTCTTTTTAAATAGAGCAACCAATGGAGGGGCCATCCCAGAAGCCGATGGATAGCCCCCCCCATGAGGACGAGCATGTGGCCTCCAACTGTCCCTTCTAGCTGGCCTCTAGCCTATGGTCCCTTTCACCTGCTTCCAAAGCATTTGTCACTACCCCATGTGTCACCATGCTTCATATTGGCCCAGTGGCTTGCAGGCTCCTGAATCTCTTTAGGTCTTGCTTTCCGTGTCCTATCCAGTTCCCACTCCCCACATTTCTCCACGTGGCCAATGTCGTTCACTTGTCAGGACTCCACCAGTGTCACCCTCCCAGTCTCCTTATCAGCCTGAGCTGGGTGACCCTCTGCTATTCCCCCAGAGTCCCCCAAGCCGCCTGCTGCCAAGGCGCTCAGTCACTCCTACTGTCGGCGTCTGCTCATTTGCTGGTGTGTCCCACAAGATTTTGTGTCCCCAAGGAAAGGCACCGTGCCTTGGTCCCTGCAGCCCGTGTGAAGCTCCCAACACATGGTAGTGTGTCATAAATGCAGCTGACTGGCCCAATGAGGGAGTGAATACACAACAGGTTACTCTTGCCTTTGGAAAGTAGACGTTTACCTATTTTAAAACAATGGCAATTTTTTTTTTAATCATTGCACTGTATTCTTTTGTCCTAGCTCAATTTCCCAAACTTCTGTGGCTTGTCTGAGCATATGGCTTACATACGTCTTGCCATCAGCTTTCCCCTCATTTGTCACCATGCCTCTTGAACCATTGTGCCTAGAGCTCATCACAGAGCCCCAGATGTGCACATGGGACTTGGGAGCTTCCCTCTCCGTGACCCAAGCTCTTCAGGTTTACCGATGCTCCCCATTTTGCTCTAAGATTGATGGTACAAACAGGGGCAGGCCCAGACTTGAAACATTTGTTCCTGCACACTTGGAGATGACCCACAATCTCTAAGATATGCACAAGGAAATGACCAGAGGCCAGGCTGGTGTCTATGAGGGAGCTGCAGGGAAGAGTATAATGATAAAGAAGAGAAATGAAGAGAGTACAAGGGAAGCCTCCCTGGAAGAGGAGGCCTTAGAGGTGTGGGCATTAGGAATATGCAGCAGGCAGGGGAGCACTGGAGAGAGGCATTTCAGACTGGGAAAATAGCGTAAGCAAAGGCCCTGGGGCTGGGGGTGTGGTTCACTGTGGTTCCCCAGCGAAGTGGTGATTTGGGGGATGTGAGACTAGAATTGCTTCTAATTCTAATTATGAAGGGCCTATCAACCTAGATCTAGGAGTGTCGTTTTTATCTGGTCATAGCTTTAGGGGAGGTCAGAGATCTTTTTTATAAAAGAAGTTGGGATTTGGTGGGGTGAGAGTAGCAGAAAAAATGGGAGGCTGCAAAAGTCTAGGCACAAACCAAAGGTTCCATAAGATCAGCAGCAAAGAGGAAGGACCCTTAAGGGCACCCACCATGAGCGGAGGAGTCAGAAGGATGAGAAGCAGGAGCAAAGTCTGTGCACACCAGAGGACAGTCACATGCGGGTAACAGGGACTATCCAGGATGGCCTCAGGCTCTGTCCAGCAGAGTGGACACCAAGTGGCTCAGCTAAGGACTAGGACTTGAGGGAGCTTAAGGAGTGATCTAGAACAGCCGTGATGAGGACTGACCGGCCGGGAGATCTTGAGTGAGGAGAGAAAAGATAAGGCCTCAGTAGGAGCAAGAAAAAGGCAAATGTTGTCCAGTTTGCTTCTACTAACCTCAGAGATGCCTCAGGGTTTTGCAAAGCTGCTTGTGTTTTGTTATTCGATCAGTGAACCTGGCGGGGGAAGGAGCAGAGAACAACAGCCTCCCAGCCAGGCCCGGAGAGCCCAGCCAGTTGCTCACAGCTTTCCTTTAGAGAGCACCCCTACCTCGTGACACAGAGCTGATTCTTCATGCCCTTGGTCCGGGCCAGACTGGCCCCCATCCAGAGGGAGGGCCTGGGGCTGGTGACGTTGTCGTCCGGCGGATGGGGCTTGGGGGCTCCAGGGTGGAGCGCGGGGGATGGGGCTCTCAGGAGCGGGCTGCAGACTGTTCCTGCTCTTTTTCAGGAGCACAATGAGTTCAACTCCTCCATGGCCAGGAGCCAGACCAATACGGCACGGATCGATGGCCTGCGGCCCGGCATGGTGTATGTGGTCCAAGTGCGAGCCCGCACGGTGGCCGGCTATGGCAAGTTCAGCGGCAAGATGTGCTTCCAGACGCTGACGGATGGTAAGAGGCCGGCCAGGGAACGGGTACAGGGCGGGCACTTGGGGATGGGGTGGGGGAAGCCCCGGGAGGCTGCCCTCTCGGCCCCAGTGCCACCCTGTCGCTGCATTCTGACGCCATTCCCTTGCCTCCGAGGGGCCGTGCACGCTTGCGTGATTCACAAGGCAGGGCATCTGGCCTGCTTCTCTCCTGGCATCTCAGGGGTTGGCCTTTGAAGGGTCTCCGCTCCACATGCAGACAGGTCACGGCAGTGAGACCCACACGTGTCTCGGGGGCCGTGTGCCCTCCCACCTCCGCTATTTTACCCTCGCTCCCACCTCACCCTCTCCTCTGGGGGACTGGGTGCTGAGCCCAGTTGCCAGGGTCTCCAGGAAGGAAACCGAGGGGCAGCACTGGGGGTGCAGCAGTCCCTCACACCCAGAGTCTCAGGTTCTCTGAAGCAGCTTCGGATGGGGCTCCAGTGGGTTCCGTTCATGTGTCACCAGACATAACAGACACCGTCTTCCAAACCGTCCCCAAGGCTGGAAAGTCTGTCACTCAAAATACCTCCACCTTTGGGCTCTGTTAGTTCCCTGTTATAACGATCTCTCCCAGTCCTCTGAGACCACCCTTTTGAACGGTTATGAAAATCTGATTTCCCTGGAGCCTGAGCTCTGAGCATCGGGT